>CM034153.1:106447449-107647449 GCA_019776745.2 Taxus chinensis | reverse complement strand
TGTGGATGGTTATCGAGACCTCCACGCATCTCCTAAAAGTATAATGTGATGACAAACTCATATTGGGTGTGATCAAAATAAAATATATTCTTGTAAAGTTAGCACCAAGCTCACCCTGACCTTACCTCTGAGCTCGCTAATGAACTTGTCCTATCTAATTTAGGTTATTTAAGAACCAAGGGCTTACTATTCCTCATTCATTTGGGATAAAAGTGTGTTTGTTGATTAGCGTTTCATTCACACTAGAAAAGCAATATGTAGATAGGAAAAAAAAAGGTTTCAATTCTCTCTACCACTAGTTTTAGAACACTACCTGAATACGTGGTTTAAGGTATGGATTACTCTAGGACATATTACTTCATTTGGGATGCATGCAACCTAGTGTTAACTTACAGAGGGACTGGTGTATTACGGCATACCACCTATTAAGTTTCAAGTTTCAATTCAAATAACTCATATTTTGCAAGTTTCGGCTCATACTATGAATATTCACAATGATCTAAACTAAGTGATTGTGAGTTTGCAAGTTTTTCCTCTTACGCGTCTTCCTATTTTCTTGCAAGCTTCCTCCATTTGTGTAGTTTTGCTTAAGTTTGGGACGCCCTTGCATCAAACATCCGAGGTATTTTGAGCTTGAGGTCCTCCTCAAGCGGATGTTAGTGATAGAATCACCCTTTCGACAACTAGTCTCTACTCTTGCATCCATCAAGCCATTCTCTCCCGACACTTCTTCCAATCCCTTGTCACTTCCTAGTGACCTTGTTGCATTCTCTTGCACTTCCCTACGAGTGCCTTCTACTTGTGAACTCTTTCTCTCCGGGTGGTTCCTCCTCCCTGATCCTTTACAAGATTTCACTCGCCCTTCTTCTGCGCAAGTCTCATCTTTCTCTATCTCTTCTTCCTCGTTATGGCCTTTCCGCCATTTTCTCCTTGGTTTTCTATCGCTCTTTTGTCGCGACCTTTCCTATCTTCTGCGCTTCTTTGTTCTACGCACTGCTTCTCCTTTTCGCCCTTCCTTCTTCAGGCCATTCCATCATTTCTAAACTTGTCATACTTAACCCACTCCCTTGAGCGTCCATATTCTCGAGCGCCTTCTCCAATGCAACTCCTTTGCACTTCCGCATCATCCTTTCCTGCGGACTTCTTGAGGGCTTCTTCTTTCCCTCGCCTCTCGGGCTCTCTTAGACCGTACTCTTACTACTAACGGCCTTTGTTTTCTCCTCTCTTATTGTGGCCATTTTACTATGCCACTTCTTTTTTTGTCTCCTCTTCTCTTCCTGCACCTTATGCTTTGCGCAAGACTTTTGAAGCCTCTCCACATGACTTCTAGAGATCTCTGACGGCCTCTTTTCCTCCTTGTGCACCTCTCTCCATGCACACTTCAACAACTATCCTTAGTTGCTTTGCATTTGTTGCCTTCAGGAAACTTCCTATCCGTCAGAGACCGCTCCCAGGCTCTCTCGATCCCAACTTCCTCCTCTGCATTCTTTTGCAATTTCTCCAAACTATCGTCGCACTCCCTTAGGTTCGTGCACTCTTCTCCACTTATGTGCTTCCCTGCACACCTTTTCTTGAGATCTCTCTAGATCTTACCAGGTACACCCCTTTTCATGCACACTCTAGCAATCGCCTTGGATTGCAAGGCTTCTCCTACAATGGTGTTCCCATTGTTGCGCGCATCCTCATCTTCGAGCTTCTCTACTCCTCTTGGAGTCTTTTCTTTTGTGTAACCTATTGCGCCTCTTCTTCCTGTTGGGGACTCTTTCTTTGCACTTTCTGCAGCACTCCCCACTACTTGTCTCTCCAAGATCTTCTCCCATGCATCTCCTGTGTATTCCGTGCACCTATTTTCTTTCTGCGCACCTTTTGTCTCTCGCTCCACCTTGTGCTCCAAGGTATCTTCTCTTGACTCTGCGCTTTTCCTTGCGCATCATGGTTTGCATCAACCATCTCTCTTTCTTCCTAAGCATCCTCCTTTACCAATGTGATGCTCTCACACACTACCATCCGATGCACTTCTACCGGTACATCTTTCTGTGGTACTCCCGTAGTTGAACCCTTTACTCTTGGCAGTACTCCCGCATTGGGTTCTCCTTTTTTGTTGCGCTCTTCCCGCGCAACCTTCAATTGTGCCTCTATGCACGCCTTCTCCTCCTAGTGCTTTGCTTGCACTCCTTGCGCATTCCTTCCATTGTGTCCTCGACTCTTTGTCGAGTCCTTCAATTTCTCTGCCTCATCACCACCTCTGGTCGCAGGACCTTTCTTCTTTAAGCGGTTTTCCACATGCTCCAATTGAGTTCGCACCTCTCGGAGTCCCTAAAGCTCTTCCATTAGTTCCTTGAGCTTCTTCATGACTGTCGTGTCCAACACATCTTCCTTGGCGCCATCTTGCCAATCGTCGTGCTTTATATTCACTTGCGTTCTCTACCCACTTATCACAGTGGACAATAGGATGTCTTTGTGCTAGCTACCTCACATTCGGCGATTTGCCAGCTATTCCTCTTTCTCACCTTCCCCCAAGAAAGAACCATCTCCGATACCACTTGACGACAACGAAGGCTCTACCAAGTACTCCCCGAGCCTGTCGTTTCCACAATCCAGCATAGCGGATTGAAATTTTGTATGTTTCATTAGTCTAGAAAAGCCATACAACATCTACAAGCTTCCCTTGATGGGGATATTACAACTGTTGGAGCCTCAAGGGCTAAAGCAGACTCATCTTGCCTCACTCTCTCGGCTCAATGGCCAATCCCGACCTCTCTACTCCATCACTCTGGCCGACTAACTCCTCTCAGCCTTTGGTCAACCAACTCGACCCTTTTGTGCCCTTGGACAACCAACTCCGCAACAACTCAAATCTTGGCAGCTCCTCTTCTATTTATAGCCGTACGCACACTCCTATCTTTGCCACTTCTTTGTCCTCAAAGCTAGCTCCTCCACTCTTCCTGCTCAAACTTCAAATTCAAATCTAGCCTCTTTATTATGCTTTTTCGCATAATCTCCTTCCATCCAATCTTCTTGTGCCATGCCATCGGGTAGTTGAACTCGTCCCATCAACCTTTTCATCATTCGGTCGCCATCAACCGCGTGACCCTGCAAGCTCGTCCTTTTTCCTTTTGCTAGTTGTCGCATTGTCTTTTCACCTTAGGCTTCACTCCTTCGTGCTTTACGACTCCACTCTTCTTCTCCAAAACTTTCGCGCATTCTTTCTTACGTGCCTTTTTGCATCAATGCCTTCATGCACATTCCTTCCCTTTCAACGTCCAGGCATCTGCTCTCCCACATATCCCTTCGTCTCCACATATTAGGTTGCCATCACGGAAAACTATTCTTTGTGTGCCCTATCCTTACAAGCTATACTTCCTCTACGCATTCTTCTAGTCGCGCTTCCCCTGTTCTGCGGCTAACTGTTCCTTTCTTTCTATGCATCTCTGCCTCCTCCAGCCCAATTTAATTTTGTCTTTCTTTTTGTCCCATGCACCCATCTTTGTGTGTCATTCTCATCCTATGCACAATATTTTCGTGCATGCCTCTATGCTTGTGGCTTCAGGCCACTTATCCTTCCATCCTTGTCTTTGGTCCTCTTCTCCTGGCCTTTTCTTCCTTTCGACTAGTTGCCTCACGGTTGGCGTTCTACTAGTTATCTTGTTTCCTTCTCGTCGCTTGTCTCTGCGACTCTCTGTCTCGCTCTTAGCATCTTTTTCCTATTGTCGTGCATCTCTTCCTTCTTTCTCTCGACTAGTTGCCTCGCAGTCAGCGTTCTACTAGTCTTCCTTCTTGGCAGCTCTTCATCCTGCCACGCATCTCTTCTTTCATGGCTACAAGCCACCCATTCTATCTTTGTCACCTTTCTGCGACTTTCCTCCTATTTCTTCTTGGCAGTTTCTCCTAGACTTCTGTCACATGCACATCTTCCCTGCGCTCTCTTTTTCTCCTTTCGCACGTTTTCCAATTTTCTCGCATGCTTCCTCCGTTTCCATAGGTTTTCTTAAGTCCAGGATGCCCCTGCATCACAAGGTATCCCTCCATGTGCCATTTCATACTCTTCACAATTTTCAACCATGTAAGACTCCTCTCAACTTTCTCTCAACTCTTAACATGTAAGGATTCAACATTTGGCTTTGATAACAGATAATGGCAAAGGTGGATTGTCGCTCAATTGAATGACCAACTCCTCACAGTATTTGGCTTGCGTTCCTCTCATCTATTCTGCCAGATCTGCAATGCATGTTGCTTGATATCTTCTTCCAAGAGGTACCCCTCCATGTGCCATTTTATAATCTTCACAATTTTCAACCTTGCAAGACTCCTCTTAACTTGCACTCAACTCTTAACAAGTAAGGATTCAACCTTTGGCTTTGATACTAAATGGTGGCAAGGAGGGTTGTGGGTCAATTGAATAAATAGCTCACAGTAAGATCTATGTTCACATTGATGTGGAATACACATGTTTGAAGTTTGCAAAGGTGGCAAAATAGGCTTTGCAAGGTGAAGTTGAGCTTGCGAGGCTCCATAGACTTGCAAAGCTTCCTAGTCTTGCAAAGCTCCATACACTTGCGAAGCTTCCTAGTCTTAAGGGATTTGACTTAGGCTTGCTAATGTTCCTAGTCGTATGAAGCTCTAATATGAACTTTAAGTTTTTTCAAGCATCTCTATGCTTGTGCAATGCCTCTAGTTTTTTACAGCCCCAAAATGAACTGCAAACCTCATGAAACTCAAATTAAGTTTTGCAATGAGCATATTCTTGCATTTTACTGCTAGAAAATTTTCCCAAGTTCCAACAATGTTCAACTCTTTGGAATGATGATCAATTGATTCGACATGCAGAATTGCTTTGAAATGCAGGGATGCTCCTGCATGGTTGTTACTTTCTTGATTCTTCAAACTACCAAAGTTGCCCGTGTTCTCCTTGAGGACATCCTCCAAATAAGGTTACATGGAGATCTGTACCGTCAACTATTAATTCCCCAATTTTTCAGGTGCTTTAAAACTTACGACCAGTCCAGCTGAGAAAGAACCTTCACGTCCAATTACAGGAGACTGAGACTTTCTAAAGTTATTTTCTGCTCCTGATTGATATATTTAGATTCTCAGGATATCAGTTCAGCATCATAGTTTCCTTTGTTTTGATTTCCAGCAGTTATGCTTCTATCATTGTTTTTGCATTACAGAATGACAGGTCCATTTTCTAAAGTCTGTCTAGTTTCCATATTTTCAGTTTTCAAGCCTCAGTTTCAGTGATCCTAATACACTGCTAACCAGTGTTTTAAAAACCGGTCAAACCGGAACTGGAACCGGCCGGTTTGACCGGTTTAACATTTTAAAGCACGAACCGTTTAGTAAACCGGATCGGTTGACCGGGTTTAGCCCAAACCGGCCGGTTCCATACAGAACCGGCCGGTTTGGGATAAAACAGGTCAACTGATCCAGTTTCATCCTGAACCGGCCGAGTCAGCATTTCTTTTCCTTTTTTGGATTTTTGGTGGAAAAAACACAAGCATAGAATAAAATTTGCCATTTTTGGAAAGGGTCCGGGAAGATGTAACAACAAAAACTTGCATGTGCCATAACTTTCATTCTGTGGCTCCGTTTCAGGTGTCGTTTTCTCTACAAAGTGCATATTTTCTCGAGCTCTACGCATTGATGGCAATATTTTTCTTATTTTAATAAAATCTATTTTTGCACCTTTTTGGACCAAGCAAGTTCTTGCAATCTTCTGAAAGAATCATGAGCTTTGATTGCTTGTAGACAGATTAGTAATTAAAAATACTGGATAGCTTTCCAAAACTCGGCGAGTATTCTCCCGTGCTCGGACTAATCGTCCCACCTACCAACTTGGTCGCGACCATGCTTATTCAAATGTTGACTTCACATATCAAGTTATCAACAGATGCATAGGTTTTTTTTTTGCTATAAGAGTCTTTTTTGTGTTTAAACTCCAATTTGCGCATCCTCAGACACAAGACTGAAGGCTATCGTAAAGGTCCCAACAAAAAGAAAGCATTAATCAGCAATGAAAGAAAACGCTGCAAATACATGGTTTTGGCTGCAATTTTATGTTTTTTTAAAGAAATTTGAGTATTTTTTTAAGTTGCCAAGTATTCCCGAGTATTGGCCGATATATTGCCGAGTTTTTTTTTTTTGGGGTCTGTCGAGTATTTGCCGAGTGCGAGTATTCCAACTATCACTATATACATGAGCAATACTTTGCGTATTTTGTGTGTAATTGTTGGCATCATGGTTTCTAATTTTTCAAATATATTTCTTTCTTTAAAAATGTAATTTTTATGTGTTGTTTAGTAAACCGGTTCATAGAGTTTGAACCGGTCCGGTTCTGGTCCGGTTCCGGTTCCGGTTTGGTCCCAACCCTCGACCAGTTCCGAGTCCGGTTCCGATTTTTAAACATTGCTGCTAACACCATTCCGTGATGATCAATATTTTTGTACAAGAACTTTTCACTGCAACTCCATTCGTTGAACTTGTAAAATTTTGCCACATTTTGTGCCAATGAAAAAAGCATAAATATTTTCATTTTTGACAATTTTATTTGAACCCGAGCTAACTAAACAAATTCAAAGAAGTCAATCCACCATGAGGATAGAGGCAGTTGTGGCCAAATGCAAAAGTATGCTTCTCTTAAAAATGGGAAGAAATCAAAGAAATTCATACCTTGAAATCATCAATCAGAGCAAAATCTGGAAAGAAGGGTAAAATATCTTCGATCTTTAAAAGGCCATCTGTTTCCTTGAGAAATGCCAATGCCTTTCGAATGTTCTCTCGTTTTGTCCCCTTCTCCTGCTCAATTACATGCTTGGCAACCATGAGCCAAAGCTTCTTCCGCAGGTCTTCATCATCCTCAACTTTGTCTGCCTCTGCCATTGCTAGCTCCGGGTCCACCTGGCAAAGGACTTTGTCAAAGAAACCATGTTCATATGATATATCAAAGAAAAACTTCTTCGAAGAAGTATAGACCAAATGTACGATACTGCAGAAATAGTCAACTTCCAAATACAAAAATAAATCTTCTTATTTCTTTACAACATGCAATTGAGGAATGAAGTTCTTAGCCAGCAAAGAATTGCGGTGGTAGCAAAAGATGAATTTCTTACTTCAATTACGTTGACAAATGAAGAATGAAGTTCTTAGCCAGCAAAGAATTGCGGTGGTAGCAAAAGATGAATTTCTTACTTCAATTACGTTGACAAATAGTTCATGACAGAGTACACCTAGTTTACTAAAGACACGATAATTTGATAAATGAAGCATGCTTGTACAGAATGATAACAGTATCTTCATAATAGTGTACCTGGAGGAGAAATAACCATTTATTAATTATGCATAAAATTTTAAGTTAATCAATAGTTGAATTAGTATAATGGTGTCCATCCATTGGAGCCAGCGACACATTTTATCTCAACATGCAAGAGCTTCGTGATATTATATTTGTAGAATTCAATGTCAAACCATTGTTGAAATGGTATAAATTGGTCCTACAGGTCATTTCAGCAGAATGATTTTGAATGGTTCACTGCTACAGTGTTTATTGTTTAGAATTTATGTGCCATTGCTTGAAGGCCAGTAAGAAAATCCTTAGAATTTTAGATAATACTGAGTGTTTTCTACTTCTGACAACCTTAGATAAGTAGTAGTGCATTTCAAAAAATTACAAGACATGTCTGTTCAAGTTATAGAGATGATTTATATAGAAGGCAATTTTCAGTCCATAGATGTGTGTTTAAGGTCAGCGTTCATGGTAGATGCAAAGATGCCAGTGTAACATCGTCATGCAATCTCATAAGTAGTTTTCGGAAGTGGATTTTGAAAGGTGCTGAATTTTCAGCCACTGTACAGCTGAGCTCAACATTGTGATATTCGGATGCGCATAAGTACCTAGGAACAATTAAATAGCAATATTATTAAAGTAAATTCGAGGCAAACAATCACTACAACGATAGAGAAATGAAAGTCACTTCCAGAATGCTGATCATACAAAACAGCATTGGATAACAACTGGAATATTCGGCTTTAGATCCAATGGGTACTGAAACAGTAGAACACATTCCACACACCTTTCACAGCCACTACAAGATACTGTCTATGCAAAAGTGTCGACCATGCATGGTTCTATTAAGTTATTAACTTCAGATTAAAACAGATCTTTGTCAAAAGTGAGTGCCCTAGTCCAACCAGCACAATTTAAAAACATGGGGAACACCAAGCGTGCAGAAGATTTGTTTTGAGGACAATATCATCAATATTTGTTACTAAGGTTATTTATGCGGTAGAAGTGTTCAAAGATGAAAATATAGATTCCGAACATACCTTTAGCTGGTCAATTGCTCTTAAAAATAATAATAAGGAGATTCTAAATTTAATTCAGGTATGTGATACAGATGTGTGAATACAGATTTTCTTCTACACTGTTAGGGCAGAAAACGGCCTCAGAATTGTATCTAAATTATATATGAGGAATCTAGTAACAAACTATTGCCAAGCACTGCAAGTCAGCAACAGTTTTAACGAACTATGTACTATTAGTTTTGCAGGAGAATATATTTTACGGGTATTTAAATAAAGCATGAACCTAAGTTAAAAATACACTAGTGTTTACCATGGAGGGGTAGCTCAAACAATAGTTCTGGCACTGATCGACTCTTAGATAAGATTTTGTATTGCTTGGATCGTTGTGTACTGATCTTCAGTAGAAGATTATTTTGGGGGTAGGAGAATACCCCACTTGACTTTCAATCAGGTTGTTCTGGGACGGGAAGAAACTCAGGACCCTATGCACTAGACAGCACGCATCCTTTGGCAAGTAGCAGGACTGTCATGTCAGCCCCCAAAATCAGATCCTGGAGAAAATATGTGCCTGCATCAGCTTGACAGACCCGTTTTCTTTGCAGATGATATTGTATATCTCTGACACCACATGTTGATATGTACGTTTATCAGGGTGCATATGCCACTCTGTTTTCTTGAGGACTGGACAGGGAAAGTATGGAAACCAAAGGGGGTTCTAGACAGTATTCTGAACAAAAATAAATACTTTATCAAAATTTCAATCTGCATGGATGGATAGAACAAAGGCTTTTGAGGGGGCTGCATACTTCCTTAACTAAGCTGGACTTATTAAAACCTTGGCACCTCAAATTTGATGTGGCAGACAAGATCCAATCTAAATTTCTTGTCTAGATACAGCCATTCAGACTTCTCATGTATACTGGCAGGGAACAAGGAGCCTACTTGGAAGTTACCTTCAAACCTTGGGACTAAGAAGGAAAAGGAAATTAATGGCAAATGGTCACACCTATGTTTAAATGGACCCTAGCCTTCCCTAGAGTCAATAGAAATACAACTAGGTGACATATATGATATTTTGAAAGAGACCCTACATTATCAGGCCCTTCCCTTTAGATACAAGAACAAACTTTCACACGGACACCTCTGAAGGGAATGCTCGGCCTCCAAAAAGTCAACCCCATTGGTTGAGTAGTCACAGAAAACAGTAATTGCACCCCCGCAAGACCCTCCAAGAAATAATCAGCCCATGAAGGATGCCTTCATACTGGTTGAAATCCATGGTCACAGAGAGGGAGTTATCATGGTTGTGTATAGGATGGTTGGCTCGAGCTGGTAATACATTTGAAATCCAAAATGAAATCTCTGAATATTTTACCAAAAGCATAAAATAGTATGTGAAGAAAATAGCAAAGGCGAGGAGTCCACGAGAACACTTCGAATTATGGTGGGAAAATAGCTTGTTTGAGATTTGAATCCCCTCTCCTCTTCACCCAAAGTCAATAATGCAAAGGGCTGCAGAGATGGAACAGATACTTATCTGTTAAAGGAGATGTCAGCCACAAGGCTCACTCTCAAGTGAGATTAGATAACATTTAGGTAAGTCCCGCCTCTACCACCACATGCCAGAACTTGGTTGTTGCAGTCATCAAAGAATTCGAAAACTGTCGTTTTCTGCATTCTATGTCGTCCCTTCTCATGCCCATTGTGTCTTGAAATTGTAATCACTAATAGGATCAGTCCTTACATGGATGCTTAGGACTAGGTGCTTCACATTAGTCTATTTAGTCATTTATATTTGTGTGGGAAAATAATAAGTGAAGCAAATAATACTTGGATTGTAAGTGATTATTACATGAGTAATAATCACCTTTTAATAGGAGTTGGTAAAGAGAATAATGTAACTATTACTTACGAAACAGTCACATTAGTTTAGGGAGTAATTGAGAGATTCTGGGAAGATTCTAGATGAGATTTAACTATCTAATTTTAGGTGATCAACACTCTATATATTGTATTCTCTCTCTTGAATAACATATGTTGATTGAATCTATTTTAGGGTATGCTCTCTTTCAAGGTGAGGGGGGCAACCCCAACATTTAGTCTCAAAGCAAGTTTCGAAAGAGGCCCGTCACTCCACTCATGTTTCGTTTCATTTCATTGGGTAGATTAAGGCAATGGATGAACTGTGTAGGCCACATGCAACCCCGTTACCTTGTCTATGTCCATTCATTTGTTGTTTTTTATCAAAACATACAAATGAAGGATATGCAGTGTAGGCCACATGCAAAAAAATAGTTCGTACGTTCACCCTTCTTGCAATTTGTTAATGGTACTAGCAGTGTAGGCCACATGTGAATCTATTGGCGTGTGCCATTCATTTGCATCATCTAACCCTTTCCAGTGTGTTCACTCTATCCACAATTTCCATTACACTTTGTTCATTGTGATCATGCTTAGTTTAGGTTTGATTAGCCTAGTTTTGTGTTTAGTTAGATCTGTTAGTTGTTTTCATAGTATGTGTGAGTGCCTATTGGAGTCAACTTTTTCCTGCAGCGTTTTAAAGCAAAAAAAGATTTTAAATTTTAGTCTAGAACATCCAAAAATGTTAGGATAGACTATAAACATTCCATACTTTTGATACAGTCAAATCTCATGTTTTTTTAGTTAGTTTTCTGGTTTTCTGCAGATCTGCGTGAGGAAATAAAAGAACGACGAAGAAAATGCATCTTCAAAGTCGCAATTCCTTGTTTGCAAGTTTTCAGATCTGGTATTGGATGTTCTATGTTTGTTGATCTCTGTCCGAGCTTCATTTGGTATTCAGACCTGTATTAAGGGTTTGAGTATTCATTTTTTATTTACAATGGAAGCCCTTGCATTGGGCAAGCTGCCCCAACTCATCCTTCAACTTGCCTCCACAAATTGCACTCCTCATTGAGCTCACAGTGAGCTTCCTCGGTGGCAAGTTAATCTCTACATTGCATGGGCTTAGATCTCGAGCTCCCCTTTGGCGAGTTGTTCAGACCACTACACGGTGTTCTTGCTCCTATCTCAGCCCATCTTGCATTCAAGATCCAATCTTGGTGAACTTGCAGTCCTTGCGTTAAGATATTATGAACGAGTTGGTTGGACATTTATGTCTGAGTTGTATTGGTAGCGAGCAGTTCTCTATATCCCAAGCTCCTTGAAGATACTCTTGTCCACTCCGGCTTCCTCAAATTGGCATCTCCACGGTTGATCGGAGACCTTACTTTTGTCTAGATCGGCTCAACACTGGAGCATTGGCCTCATATTGATGTGTCTTCAGTGAGATGAGATCTCCTCCTAGTTTGGCAAGCACAACACATTCACATAGAGATCTCTAACTCTACTTTGGCTTCATCAGCAAGCTTGAATGAGCTTCATGTCTTCATAAACAAGCTCCTCATGCATTTTGTTGAGCTCTTCCCTCTAAGCTTGCTAAATATGACTATGAAAAGATCCCTCTCCCCTAAACAATGACCTCTAACTTGAGTGATTGAGCTCACTCTCGGCATGATCTCAGCCCGACTCGGCCCCTAGTTCCTATTAAGCACACAATTCAGGACTTGAAGACTCCCTTGGATCTTACCCCAACGAATCTCAACCTTTGCAGAAGGCGGAGACCACTTACTTTCAGTTTGATTTTTCATTCTTAGCTTAGAGGCATCCACTATAGCTTTTGAAGGGCATATCTGAAACTTCTTAAAAATATTATGCCACTCTGTAGATAAAGAGTGAGGCAGCCAAATTTTGTACATGATAGATTTAGCTACATTCATTATGATCTTCTCCCAAACCCAAAAATATTCCCTCATTTCCTATTGAAACAGTCTCCTATTTTGTTCTTTCCAATTGTTCCATAATAATAAAGTAATCCCACTCTATAGGACCTGCCCCAAATTATTAATATGCGTAGTATGTTTACCCCACTCCCTAGAGGGTTGCTCTATAGCTTGCAATCCAGTCCAAGGAAGCCCAAACAGCTTACCCAACGGCTACCATAAACTACTTACAAACAGACATTGAAGAAAAAGATAAGGAATGGTTTCTTCAGATTCCACCTTGCTGGGATCTTACAACAAAATAGACAAAACACAGAAATTTGTAGCAAATATTGAATCTGATTTTTTGCAGATTATATGCAGAAAATTACAGCTAGGGCAGCGAACAGAAAAATATGGATAACTCCCAAAATAACCGTTCAAATCACTTGAAATTTTAAATGGAACTAGATAATAATATAAAGAACACAAGGGAAATATTTTTGGAATTTTTCAGTCAATATAACGCTGCCAGAAATTTACAGCGTGCCTAAAATAGCTGGAAAACTTCGAAAATTAATATCTTTCCGAATACAAGTGCAAAAATGATGAAACTTGGGAAATAACATATATAAATATGGAAGATGACTTTCCAACCTTCAGATCTGAAAACGGCCAGCTGAAAACCCTAGAAATTAGGGCTGCAATCTCCTAAACAAGTCGCCCCCTTGGTAGATGGCCAAAACCCTTGTGAAATCCTCTGTAGATGATGCCAAACCCTTCCTCTATGGCTGCCATAGGTCTGATCCGAAAACCAGCTGAAAATCTCCACAAAAACTCTCAAAAACCCTCAAACCCTAATTCTGAAATTTCTGAAAATACCTCTGTAAAAAACAGCCCTGAAATCCACTCCAAATGACAAGCTAGGGTAGATCTTTCACTACCGAAGAATGCCCTGCTAGCTAGGGATGGATCTTTCACCACCGAAGCTAGGGTTCCCGTGGGATCTTACTCCACAAGCTAAATAGTTGCAAACAACAGTTGCACATGAAAAGAAAATGAAGTGTATGAATGAATGAATATCCTTTCACCCCTCTTCTCCTTTTATAACCTTTTTCATGTCAAAGAAACCCTAAAACCCCCAAGGCGCACTTCCTCATAAAGAGGGCCCAATTAAAAATAACTTAAAGTTGTTTTTTCCCTTCCTAGGCGCCTAGGCCCATAAAGTGACCCCAATGAAGAAATATAACATCACATCTAGTCCCTTTTAAAAGTACTTTATGACCCTGTCAATAAAAAATAATAACAACTGGACTAGATGCCCATACCCAATAGCAAAATAGTGTCTGTAACCCCTTGGGCATGACTAGGGTTGGACACGCATTGGCCCTTAAGCCATGGGCGAGGGAAAGGGGACATTACAGTCCTCCCTTCCCAAAATTTGCTTGTCCCCAAGCAAATGCAAACTAGGATGCCGTAGAATCTGTTCTCCTTCCCAAGTAGCATCCTCAAGAGGCAAACCCTTCCATCGTACCAAATATTCTGTGATATCTCTGTTCCTGAGCTTCCTCTGTCTGACCTCAATAATAGAGTCCGGTTCTAAAACCAGCTTCCCCTCCTCATCCAGTGGTGGCAACTCTGTAGAGGGCACAATGTGCTGTCCTAGGGCCTTCTTAAGGCATGATACATGGAAAACATTATGTATCTTGCTGTGCTCTGGAAGATCCAACTCATATGCAACCGCACCCACTCGCCGGACTATCCTGTATGGACCATAAAATCGGGGTTTCAGCTTTTCCGCCCCCTTTTGCTTGAGTGATGACTGTCTGTATGGCTGTAGACGTAAGAACACCAAGTCTCCTGCCTCGAAGGACCTCTCTATCCTGTGTCGATCCGCATAAACCTTCTGCTGATTCTGTGCCTTCTGGAGATTCTCCTTAAGAGCTCGTAGGATATCTTGATTCTCCTGTAACCAATCCCGAGCTTTGGGAGCTCGACTATCTGATAATACTAAATCAGCAAATGACATGGCATCGTATCCATACAAAGCTCTGAAAGGCGTCATGCCGATACTCATCTGATATGTGGTATTGTAGCAATACTCACCCATATGCAACCATCTAATCCATGCCTGCTGATGTCCGGTCACATAACTCCGCAAATAGCCCTCTATCCATTTGTTGACAATCTCCGTTTGTCCGTCAGTCTGTGGGTGGTAGCTCGTGCTAGGAGTCAACTCGGTACCGGCAAGTCTGAAAATCTCCTGCCAAAAGGTGCTCATGAAGATCTTGTCCCTGTCACTGATAATATTTTTAGGCAACCCATGTAGCCTGAAAATCCCTGTATAAAATACCTGAGCCACGTCAGCTGCCTCATGCTTCTTGGGTAGAGAAAAGAAGTGTGCATACTTGGTCAATCGATCAACCACCACATAAATGCAATTGTGCCCATGCACCATAGGGAGCCCTGTGATGAAGTCCATCGATATGCTCTCCCACTTCTGCTCAGGGATGGGAAGAGGCTGAAGCAACCCTGCAGGAAAAGAGTGCTCCGATTTGGTTTGCTGGCAAACCATACATTCTCTGACATGATTAAGGACATCGTCCTTCATCCCCTTCCAGGCGAATCTCTCCCTGATGTACCTGTATGTTTTGAAATATCCGGGGTGTCCAGCTAGTGGTGTGTCATGTACGGCACGGAGGATCTTGTCCTTCATCTTAGACCCCGGTACAAGGAAAATCCGATCCTTGTAGAAAATGAGATCATCTACCACCCTGTATTTGTCATCTTTGATAATACCATCCATGATCTCGCATGCAAACTGATTCTTGGAGTATTCAACAAGTATGTGAGCCTTCCAATCTGCTGAAATTTCGGACATAGAACTCAACATAGTAGTAAGGTAAGGTCTCCTAGATAAAGCATCAGCCACCACATTATTCTTACCTCTAGTGTATTCTATATCAAAGTCATACGTTTGTACCTTGTTCACCCATCTCTGCTGGCGGTCGTTGAGATCCTTTTGCCCCAAGAAGAACCTCAAGCTATTGTGATCAGTACGTACCACGAACCTGCTGCCCACAAGGTACTGTCTGAATTTGGCCAAAGCATGCATGATGGCCAACATCTCCTTGTCGTAAATCGAATACCCCCTCTCCACGGGGCTCAATTTCCGACTCTCGTAAGCAATGGGGTGCCTATCCTGCATAAGCACCGCTCCAACCCCCTCACCTGATGCATCACACTCTAGAACAAATGGCCGAGAAAAATCTGGTAATGCAAGGACGGGGCATGAACTCATCACCTCCTTGAGATGATCAAAAGTCTGCTGTGCTGCTTCTGACCAAGCGAAAGCTCCCTTCTTGGTCAAATCTGTCAGTGGGGCAGTCAACCGTGAGAAATTCTTTACGAACCTTCTGTAATAGGTGCATAGTCCCAAGAATCCCCTCAAGTGTGTCAACGTCCTGGGTGGAGGCCAATCCAAAATTGTCTGTATCTTCTCTTTGTCCACCTTTACTCCCCCTCCACCAATCACATATCCCAAATATAACAACTCTGTCATGCCAAACTCACATTTAGAAGCTTTTGCATATAGCAAATTAGCTTCTAGTATTCCCAATATCTTGTCAAGGTGGCGGATATGGCTCTCCCAAGTCCTGCTGTAGACCAATATATCATCGAAGAAGACCAAAACAAACTTCCGCAAATGGCGGTTGAACACGTGGTTCATGCAAGACTGGAATGTAGCTGGTGCATTAGATAGTCCGAATGGCATCACTAGAAACTCAAAATGTCCATAATGACATCTGAAAGCAGTCTTATGCACATCCTGTTCCCTAACCTTGATCTGATGATATCCAGATCGTAAATCTATTTTAGAAAAATAGATTGCTCCATGTAGCTCATCTAGTAGCTCATCAATACGCGGCACTGGATATTTGTTCTTGATTGTCCTCTTATTCAGTGCCCGATAGTCGATGCACATCCGCATGGTCCCATCCTTCTTTTTTACCAACACCACCGAGGAAGCGAAAGGACTAGAACTCGGCCTAATGTGCCCCATGTCAATAAGCTCATGGATGGTCCTCTCAATCTCATCCTTAAACCGTTTGGGGTGACGGTAAGGAGTAGTAACTACTGGTCTAGTGTCCTCGAGCTCAATCACATGCTCGAATCCCCTCTCTGGCGGTACACCCGGTGGTATGTCGCTAAAAACTGCACTGTGCTTGTCCAATAGCCCCTGTATATCCACATGATACTCTGGCTGTCCATCCTCTGAGTTCTTGGTAGAAACCAAGCACTGTACTGCCCAATCCACCCCATTGTGTCTATGAATCCTCTCGATCCTCTTTGCTGTAACGACCCTGGGTGCCTCTGAAGATAAACCCCTCAAGGTTACATTCTTCCCCTCGGACTTGAACTTGAGTTCCATCGTCTGAAAATTAGTCCGAAATTCTGCAAGAGAATGGAGTCACTGTACACCGAGCACAAGGTTGGTCTCTCCAATACCAACCACATAGAAGTCATCGGTGACTGTATGGTTACCCATGGTGATACTCAACTGCGGAACTCGCTGCATGCATCTCATGGACTCACCATTGGCTACCACCACATTAAAACCCTCAAAGTCTTTTGCCTGTAGTCCCCGCTTCTCTACCAAAGATGCATCAATGAAATTGTGGGTCGCCCCACTATCAATGAGTACTACCACTCTCTGACCCTGTAATGTTCCCCTAACTCTGAATGCCTTGTACCTCGGGGTACTTGACAAAGTAGCAATAGTCTCTTGGGGAAAAATCTCCTCTTCTTGTTCAACACCTGCACTATCCAACGCCTCCTCATCTTCATCTTCTAACTCCTGATGGTACCGCTCTTCCTCGTTCTCACTCTCCTCGAAGACCTCTATGAATTGGGCCCTTCCCTTTCCTCTACAATCATGTCCTGGAACCCATGGTGTGCGGCAATCGAAACATAGTTTCTTTCGCCTCAACTCCTCCCTGTCCTCTCTCGATACAAATGGTCTCCTTGTGGTCTCCTGCCTGGGTGGGGGCCCCTTGGGCTGTGAACCATCAACTTTTGAAGGAAAACCCTTAGGCTGAATTCGAGGGGGAAACCTCGATTTTGGAGTGGACAACTCCAAATCACGTGCTCGCCTAATTGCCTCATGTAGGGAGGAAGGCTCAAATGCCTTCACAAATCCTGCTAAAGCGTCAGTCAATCCTGCCATGAAGAGTGAAGTCAACCTCACCTCTGAAACATCGGATACCATCACTGATAACCTCTGAAAATCTGCAATGTACTGATCTAGAGAACCTGTCTGCCTCAAGTGGGTCAATTCCCTGAAGTGCCTATCTGGGTCCCTCCTGTCGAACCTGCTCATCAATCTCTGTGTAAAATCTGCATACGTAGTGATATGCATGTGCCCCTGTGTGACCAATCCATGATGCCACCAGTCGTGGGCATCTCCCTCGAGGTGTAGGATAGCAAACTTAATTGCATCTTCTTCACGCATGGGATTCAAGTCGAAGTAAGTCTTCAACTTCTGGATCCAAGATTGGGCGGTACACTTCTTTGAGCCATCGAAGTGCGGAATAGAGATTTGTCCCAATCTCCTCTGAAACTCGGGTACCTGTGGTGGGTAATCTCTCCTGGGCCTGCTCCCGATCTTCATTTTGCAATATTCCTGAAACGGCATGTTGTCCCGGAAACCCTCACTCAATGTCCGGTACTTCTCCCAGCAAGATTCCTCATCCACAATGTCTGCGGGCTGTCGTGTCAGCGAAACTTCCGGATCCTTCAAGAAAGAAGGCTCGTGGAGTCCCAAGGGCCTGGTAGAAGCATGAGGGGACCCTTGTCCCGAATGTCCACTCTCACCTCTATTACCATGATGTCCCATATTGCTGGCTTCTCCTCTCTCCGCATGAGCCTCAATCCTACCCTGTGCTAGCCTTTCAGTAAGCTGGCTCAAATAGAGGTTGGTAGTCTCCTGCTGCTTCACCATGTTGGTGAACAGTCGTTTCATCAGATCTACTCCCAACTCTTCACTGTCTCTGTCTCTGTCTCCCATCTTTCAACCCTAACAGGCTGGAGGAACAATCGCTCTGATACCACTGAAATATCCCTTGTTGGGATCTTACAACAAAATAGACAAAACACAGAAATTTGCAGCAAATACTGAATCTGATTTTTTGCAGATTTTATGCAGAAAATTACAGCTAGGGCAGCGAACAGAAAAATATGGATAACTCCCAAAATAACCGTTCAAATCACTTGAAATTTTAAATGGAACTAGATAATAATATAAAGAACACAAGGGAAATATTTTTGGAATTTTTCAGTCAATATAACGCTGCCAGAAATTTACAGCGTGCCTAAAATAGCTGGAAAACTTCGAAAATTAATATCTTTCCGAATACAAGTGCAAAAATGATGAAACTTGGGAAATAACATATATAAATATGGAAGATGACTTTCCAACCTTCAGATCTGAAAACGGCCAGCTGAAAACCCTAGAAATTAGGGCTGCAATCTCCTAAACAAGTCGCCCCCTTGGTAGATGGCCAAAACCCTTGTGAAATCCTCTGTAGATGATGCCAAACCCTTCCTCTATGGCTGCCGTAGGTCTGATCCGAAAACCAGCTGAAAATCTCCACAAAAACTCTCAAAAACCCTCAAACCCTAATTCTGAAATTTCTGAAAATACCTCTGTAAAAAACAGCCCTGAAATCCACTCCAAATGACAAGCTAGGGTAGATCTTTCACTACCGAAGAATGCCCTGCTAGCTAGGGATGGATCTTTCACCACCGAAGCTAGGGTTCCCGTGGGATCTTACTCCACAAGCTAAATAGTTGCAAACAACAGTTGCACATGAAAAGCAAATGAGTGTATGAATGAATGAATATCCTTTCACCCCTCTTCTCCTTTTATAACCTTTTTCATGTCAAAGAAACCCTAAAACCCCCAAGGCGCACTTCCTCATAAAGAGGGCCCAATTAAAAATAACTTAAAGTTGCTTTTTCCCTTCCTAGGCGCCTAGGCCCATAAAGTGACCCCAATGAAGAAATATAACATCTAGTCCCTTTTTAAAGTACTTTATGACCCTGTCAATAAAAAATACTTTATGACCCTGTCAATAAAAAATAATAACAACTGGACTAGATGCCCATACCCAATAGCAAAATAGTGTCTGTAACCCCTTGGGCATGACTAGGGTTGGACACGCATTGGCCCTTAAGCCATGGGCGAGGGAAAGGGGCAGCCAAAAGTCTCCAATAAAGTTTGGCTGCTAAGGCCTTGTTATGCTTAATACTAGAATGAAAGCCTAAGCCTCCATCATATTTAGGTTTAGATAAGGTATCCCATTTGACTAAAGACCGTTTACGCTTCTTTAGAGTTCCACTCCAAAGAAATTTTTGGCATATGGAATCCAATTGTTTCAAAGTTCTCACCAAAATATTTAAAATGCATAAAACAAAAGGAAAAATGTAAATTCATTAAACTGACAAAATAAAAATACACATTCGGAGCACAACACTTGAAAGATCTCGACCCTGTTGTCCTTTTTTTATGATAATCTTTTGGTTTGAATCTTTGCTTACAATGTCAGAAGATAATGGTAGAATACCATCCACACTCACACACAATTCAATAAAAACAATTCCTACTCAATTGGATTGCTAAAAAGGAAATGCAACTAGGGTTTATTGGGAAACGCTCCACAATTTGCATTCGAATGTGTATTGGTTTACTACTCTTAGGTTCTCCATTGCATGTTCTATACCCCATAATTTGCAACCAAGATACAAGATTACCCCACACTTGCATCCTAGGTTTGTGGTGCAGATCATGCACACAATCGGAATACAACTGGCCCTTTCCAACGATCATGTACTGATTGGAAAATATTGTACAAAAAATAGTCACATTTATCAACAATATGGCTAAGGTCACTCTTCAGCATTAAAAGCAACATTACAATGAAGTTGATCCTTTGGAAAACTTGATAAAACAAAACAATGATATTACCTTCTTTTTGCACACAAGTAGTCTTTCCCTTCCTCCAAGGATCCGTACAATGGTGGGCATAGACCACCTATCAAGTATCAACATAGTTGATCATGATTAGACAAAACATCAACTATAGTTGGTGGTTCTTTTCCACTTCTCTATACATTTTTCCTACCTATCGCAAACGAAGGCATGCCATGGTTTCACCCACATCACCCTTAACCCAAGCACCCAAGTAATTATAGTCATAGCTTTTGTCACAATCTCTTTTAATTATTTTCTTCTTTTATGTTATACCATAGTTCACATACTCGTATTCGACAAATATTCGGTAGTCCCAACAAATAATGACTCGGCAAGACTTGGCAAATATTCAACAACTTAAAAATTATGTAAATTTATTATTAAAAACATAAAGTTTATGCAAAATATAGCTACAAAATGTATCAAATGAATATGTAAAACGTTGAAGAAGTATTTTTTATTAGATTTGAATACAATTACAGTACAAAATTGCATCATCATGCAAATACAACAGCTAGTTGATAAGTGCTATAAATATGTGATGATTTTCATTGAAACTTATCATCATAAATTACATATCTGTGCAATTTACAATTACAATAATGTACAATTTCCTCTTCCCCATTCTAGAGAAATATTAGGGAGAGGATCTATTGCCTCTACTAGTCCCCACACTCAGTCGTGACTGCTCGCTCCTTCTAGAAGGTTGCAACTGCGTCTCCACCTTAGTAGTAGATGGCGATGGCTCCTCCGTTGTATGTTCCAATCCAATATCTCATGCTTGTGTTTTTCCCTCCATAGGTTCCCTCTCAAAAGCAACAATCTCATCCTCTGTGAACGTGGGGATTTCCTCTGCTTCCCCAATCCATTTTTCATATGGATTAATCTCATCCAAATCAATAGGCTCTTGTGATGTGGCCTCCACCTTTCTTATACAATGTCGAAGATTGTATTACACAAAAACCAAGACATTGAGGCATTTTTTAGTTAACTTGTTGCGCTTCTTCGTGTGAATGGTCTCAAATAAACTCTAGTTGTGCTTAATCCAGAAGTGCTACAAGGTTGAGATAAAATTTTGTGGGCTAGCTTTTGAAGATGTGGGGAACTTCCTCCCCAATCCTCCAACCAAGAACCTACAAACCAGATAATCAAAAGTTTATATGCAATTAATAATTTTAAATTTGTAACTTGTAACATATAAGTAAACATTATAACGTTTGTTACCTGGTGGTTGGGTGGTTCTCCCTCGGATAGCTAACGTTGAAGAAAAGAGCCTGCGTGCTTGTAATTCTACAACTATAAAATAATGAGGCCTCTTGTCTCAACCTCTAGTATCATCCTCCCCATGCAAGTTGAGAGGCCCTCCATAACCACCCCATTAACATCTCTGAAGCCATCACAACATAGAAATTTGGGGTTGAGGTACTACCCTACGGCGTGACTAGGTTGGTGGAGTTGATTGTTCCACCTCTGAATAATTATCTCCCAAATGGGACCAAATTTGGTTATATTCCTTTATAATAGTTTTCAATGGCCTCATAAATGTATCCCATCAGGTTTTGTTCCCCGTTCACCAACGGCTCTAACACCTACACACAAATTAAATTTTGAAGTTACAAACTTACAAATAAAGTAAATAACAATACATTTTATTTTCAAAAAAATTAAAATAAAGGAATTGACTTGAAATTTGAAGTTACCTTGATCTCTAGAGCTCTCGTTGCAAAGACATCATGGAAAACTATATTTTGAGTCCTCTCTCCATCGTTTTTCTTTGAATATTGTGACTCTAGCATGTTTGACTCATAAACATTTGCTTCAACGATGACAACAAACTAAAAATAATTTGCAACGTTAAGAAGTTAGTTCCAAATCTAGTGACACTGGCTCGCACAAGCTCTTTACCCTTGGTGTGTTCTCTCATCACGCTGAGAACCCAAGGGTGATTATTATGTACTTGGTTATATTTATTGCATCTTCTATAACCCGTCTCACCCAATCAATTTTTCTTGTGTCCTCCAAAAGAAGGTCAAGCAAATGCGCCACACAAGGGGTCTAAAAGAATGATGGATGACTCTCCTCTCCTAACCGCCACATATGGTACTGCATTGTCAAGCACAACACTCTGAATACCCACGTCTAAGACAACCTCCTCCAACATAAGGCTCAAATTTTCTGCATTTTTTACTATGTTAGAGGCATCATTTGACTTCAAAAATACCATCTCACCATTAGAAGCTACTAAAAAATTGATGAGGGTGTGGTTCCTTCCATTTGTCCACCATATGAAAGAATGGTGCATCCATATTTCTGTCATTGTTTCTTTTGATCTTCCAAGATTGACGTCGCATCTGCAACCGCACCGTTGAGCAATTTTCCATTTTTTAGAGAGGGTGTTTTGTACCCTCTCCTGCAACTGACAACACTATCACCAAGTGCTCGTAGTACGGGCTCTTTGCCACATTGAAGGGAAGGTAGTTGCAGTACCAAAAATTCGCACATGCCTTATCTACTTCCTCATGTGCATCTTTGTTCCAACTCGTACATTGCAGCAAAGGTTGTGTCTCAGGTATGTTTTTTGGTACAAAAAATTATGTAACCCTTTGCTTGGACTCGATGAAGTATATGTGCCTCTCCCCCTTTGTATTTGTGGCCCGCAAGTAGAGCCCACAATCGTTTTCGCATTGTCCTCTAATTCCTCTGCGATTCTAGCAATAATGATTGTTTTTATGGCTGCTTGTACCCTTGACTTCTCTAGTTTCTTCTAGTCTAGCTCTAGCTTCATCTCTAGTTTTGCCTCTTCTGTAACATTGAGACATACCACAACGTCGCGGCAAACAATACATGCAAGCTAATACTTCAAGCGGTTGATGCCTCTAGAAAACATTTTCCCACAGAAATTGCAAACTACAATCTCCTGAATTGTTCCACGTACAACATACTTCCAAGCAATGGTATGGGCACATTAGCATGAATGGTTCATACCAGTGATTCTGGGCTTGATGCTAACCTAGATTTCATTGTATGCTAAGTTCTAATCTGCAGCACAATGCACGTTTAGACAGTTAAAAAACCCCTAAATTTAATTTAAAACAACTTTATAAAACCATTTAAAAAATTAAAAAGTTGTAAATTTTATTTAAAAACAGCATTATAAAACCATTTAAAAATTAAAAATTGGTATTATAACCCTATGTAACCATAATTGCAAACCCTACAAAAAAGAATAAATTACCAAATAAAATTAAAATTAACATTTAAAACAATACATTCTGGCAATTTTGTTCATTAACAATTATAAACATGCATAAATAACAATTAAAAACATTCGGAATCAAATGGAATGCATTCAAACTTGCAAATCATATTTGGATACAATATATAAATCATATAGAAAGAATTTACATTCTTGAAAAGAAAGGAAAAAAAGGAACTTACCTCCAAATAAAATTCTTAATTTTTGCTCTTTGAAATCGTTATAAAATCTCTTAAACTCATGTACAAGATGCTCAATAGCTATGTGATTACAAGTGAGGGAGTGTGAAGCATTTATAAGACGAAAAACTGCATTTTCAGCATAAAATCTGCATATTACCAGTTTTTTGCATCCCTGCCAAGTATGGTGAGTTCCAAGGTAAAACTTGTCGAATATTGGTGAATATTTGACACGAGTTTTGAGGTTCATTGGCCAAACAAGGGTGGAAAGTTTATGACCAAATATTCACCAAGAGGAAAAGTTGGCAAGCAGTACTTGATAAGTACTCGCCTAATAGGAAAACTATGTGCTATACCATATACAGATGATCTTATTCTAATTGCAAAAATAACATATAGTCTGAGAACACCTAAGAGCTCTGGAGTACTTCTATGAAGGGGTGGGAATGCAAGTGAATACCAGCAAAATTAAAGTCATAATCTTACTATGAAGAAAAAAGATGCAAAATAACCTCCTTTTAGAAGGAAGCCCGCTCGATGTAGTGGAAGAATACAAGTATCTCAGGCTTGAATTTCAACACAAACTTAGTTGGGAGACCTGCAGGGAAAAAATAATACAAGGGGGTGAAAGGCCTTCTAAACACTAAAAAACATGTGCAGGAACACAAAATTATGGGACTGGAATATCAAGTGGACTTTATTCACCCTACTTGTCACACCACAACCCTATACGGATGTGAAATTCAAGGTAGCAATGTGTTTGACGTAAAACGGAGACAGTTATAATTAATTACAAGTAGCCTCAAAGTCAAAGATGAAACATGTGTGTTTCCATCGAAGGCATCAACCACGACCCAAACATCAAGCTATGTAAAAAAGACACGAAGTATGGATACTCATTGCTAGCCGTAAATGGTGATAGAAGAAGAGCTAAACATAAGGAAAAACATGTGGATGAAACAAAACAACAAATGGATGCATAAATGGGGCATCAACATGCAAGAATGCCCAAATACAAATGAAAAAATAAAAAAGTACAAGAGAAATTCAAAACAGCCATGTGGACAAAGCACATATGATGGAAGAAAGCATACCATATCAAAGAGTTTAATCCCATGTGGGATCGTGACAAAAAGGCATACATAGGAGCATAAATCAAGTGGAAGGCAAAAATGTTGATGGCTCAAATAAGGACTAGCTTGCATCATCTTAGGAGTGAAACCAGCAGATGCATAGCACCTGAGGAATGGCAAACAAGAACATGTGACGAGGGGGTAGTAGAGACAAAATGGCACTATATCATGGAGTGTGCAGCCTATAGTGACATATGTATCAAGTACACAGATATAGCCGGAGGATAGACAACCTAACCGACTTGTTTGAAGAAGCAAGTCTAGAAAAAAAATCAAGTCTTTTGACCAACATCCACAGTAGAAGATCCAGCATCAAAAGGGGATTGGAGATTTTACGAGACTAAAAGGAAAGCTCTTGTGCCTAGCAGTAGTGTTAGTGCGGACATTATTCATTCATTCATACCCATTACCCTTTGTGAGACTTTCATTTCCTAAACTAGTTATTTTTCCACTTATATATTTATTATCTCGCTCTTTGACTCCACTTAATATTAAGTGTCCTTTAATATCTTTTTCCATCCCTACATCGTGCTCACCCTTTTACTTTTCTCTACCAAGTATTTCTTATCCACCCAAGTGGCTCCCTTTGGTCCATTCCTAGGCATCTTTTATTTTCCATCGTATTTTCCACCCACCTATCCATTATAGCATTGCAAATCTCCTTCCTAGTATATTTTCTATTCAACATTACTATCATAATCATCTTCTTAACCACGTTACACCTAAATACATGTCCCCTAGTGCTAACAATAACACTATTTCCTCAAGGAAAGCCTCCTTTAGTCTTCACTCTTCATAAGTTCATTCATATCCTACTCATCCCTGAGATAATATCTATATCATTTATAGTTTCAATTACTCCAAAACTCCCTTTCACCCACACAACGCCATATGTCCACATATTCCCACCTGTTTCATCTTCATACTAAACTCATCTCACATGTTACAATTCAACTAGTAGAGAGGATGCAACAAACTGCGCAGCATCACGATAGACAGCAAATGCATAATCAATAGTCAAGGTTTACACACTTTCACTAAACTCCTCCCTCTGCAATTAAGTGTTGCAATGCTTTGATCAGAGTGATTTAGTCGATCCACCTCAGGGAGAAAGGGACAATTTGTCACGGCCACGTCAGGGCTGAATGGGTTCCTGTTAATGGCAAAGAGGATGAATCATCTGTGATTTCAGTTTGTGTGAAATATTTCGAAGGCTTGACATAGTATCAGGCGTTCTATATCCACACCTTTAGTGAGCTCCTAACCACCATTGGTCAATCACAAATTAAAGGTGATCAAGGCATTAGTATAGATTTTCCACCGTTAGACATTTATCCACGAAAACCTCAAAAAATTTGAAATATCTGTAAATCCAAAATCAGATCAACTCATATGAAAAATACACAGGTGTCGTTGAATAGTCGTCAAACAATGGGTCTCAAAAGAAGTCTTAGGTGGCTTTAAAATTCTAATAAAGGGGTACAAAATACAACAAATGCACGTCTGCTTGGAGAAATCAAACCCTTGCAAGTTTACCAAAGAAAGGTTTCTTCTTTAAGAATCATGCCTCACAATCCCCTGTTGAAAGCTATGGGAATCACTCACGTATGGGGAATGGTCAAGAGAAAATTTGTTTAGATGACGAGGAGCTTAAAGGTGGTGCATTCCAGAATGTGATTCAGGAGCATGGGATTCATATTCATCCATTTCCTCTTTTCCCTGGAGGTTCTCTACTATGCAATATGAGTCTATTTATGAATAACATTGGAAATGCCTTCACCCCATCAGTGCGAGTCAATAAACCCCTCTTAATCCAACTCAGACAACCAGAGTTTGTTCTAAGTCTACCATCCCCACATGCAAATCTCCAACTCCTATTTCCCTTACAATTCATCTCCCCACCACATCTAGGGTTGATGACACTCATTTCAATGCAAATGTTCTGGGTTCCTCCTCATCAAACACTCAAGGAATTGGTATGCAAGGTTTGGGTGCTCATGGTAATACTCTCAGATTTATAGGAACAAATGCTGTAAGACCCTCCATTCACAAGCTGGAGCCTCTAATGCTCACCCCCATAAAACTTACACCCCTCGGCCTGAAGGTCCAAGTAGACAAAGCTCCTGTCCATTTCCTTACTCTTTTCCTAATTCGGCCAGAATCTATTTAGCTCTTGTTAAAGCTAAAAATGGACAGGATGGCACACTTGCTCTGTTGGCAAATAAATTAGAGAACATGGTTCTCTAATCCCTGTCTTGGGTAATGTATCATGAATCTAGCTGATTTCACAAATCAACAAAAAGATTGCATCAAACAGCTGAAACACAACAATGAATTTCAACACCGCAGATTTCATACCCTTGAGAACCTCTTGTTATATGATGCCATCAAGAAATCACACATCGAGGCTATATAGAAAAATGACCATTCCTAGAGGTGAACCGAAAGAAAGGCTGCCCAGACAGCTACTAGCAGCAGTACTCAAGTCCAGGCCAGAGACTGGAAAGTGCCTATATACTGTTTGGATGCTAGGAATGCAGTTCAAGTTGTCATTAATTATGTGCCTCCAGAACACATGCCAGAAAGAACTCAAAGAGATCCCGAGCAGTTGGGTCACCAAGATAGTGGACAGTAACAATACTTCTTTCGTAGAGACCTCAATGCCACTAGAAAATATTAATGGGTCCCATTTTTGTAAAGGAAAAATAAAAAAGTTACGAGCTAGGCTGGTAATTGTAAGGAAATAATGGAACCAGTCATATAATTAGCTCTTCTATATTTATGGTTCTGCATTCTAGAGATTTCCCCCTTGGAGTGGCATTGCTTGCATACTTCAGTTATTTGGTATTTTGGGCATTGTGTTGACATTCACAATTAAGATATCCTCTGCAATTCTGTTTGCATCTTGGATTTTAATACTGTTGTTATTGTGGATGAATGCTTGCTATTGAATGATTTTTCTATTGTAATTCTAAATTATCTGTGGTACTTCTTTGAATAATTGCTGCTCTCTGGCGAATCTGATCCTTTTCAATATAGTATGTCATAACAAGTGATATCAGAGCAGAAACCTTGGCAAAATTCTGTGACACAAAGGAAGAGATGGGAACTGCTCCAAACAATTCTTTTTAAACTTCTGCCCAAATACTTTTCCTTCTAGCTTGTCGAATTTCTGTTCAAGTTAACTCTATAAAAGATGCCAGAGATAAAAACTGTCATCCATACCAGGAAAAATTTGGAGTTTCATCTCAACCAGCACGGTCTATGTTTAAATTTAAAAAGAAAAAGTTGATCCCCACACCCCCAAAATGCTTGGAAGCAGATTAATATGGAATATAAATGAATTATACATGGTAGTAAAGGAAGAATAGGATAGCAGGTTTGGATCTCATAGTGGGAGATAACTTGGAGTGGCTCCGTCATTGGTAATTTTCTTTTTGAGTGTACAGAATATTTAGTTACATCTCCCAACCATAAATCTTATGTGTGCATTTTTGTCAGTGTTACGCATTTATTTTTATATTTGGTCATATTTGCTTCTAAACAATAATTATGTCAGAAGAAGATTTTTGGACAAATCATGTTGTCATATTTAGCCATCAATGTTTTGGATCACAACATGTAATCCATCATTTGGATGTAGGACATGATGATGGATTGCCTATTGTGATCAGAGACGTTGATGGTTAAATGTGACAATGCGCTTTTTCTAAAAATCTTCATCTAATTTTATGGGCTGTGAAAGCCTCAATTCATTAATAATTATGTCCCCAATAGTTGTTATGGAACACTCGGTGAATAGGAATGTACTTATTAATGACACTAGAAGTACATGCACATTCACCAAGTAAACATTAGTTTTTTATTGAAAACAGAATGCAACGTTTTCAGGGTTGCTTTAGTAAGAAAGACAAAAATCATATAGCCATATACGATTCTGAACTTATTGAGAAGATGAGAGCAGAAACTATCAGACATGCTAGCCAAGGACTCTTTTGCAGTTCCGTATAAGATCATTCACCAGAGTCCTCGATCATTATAGCTCATCGAACAATATGTTATGATCTTGAAATACTAAAGACTATCTCATACCCCATTGAGAAACAAGAAACCAAGTAAAGAGCGTAAGATTATTCACCAGAGTCCTCGATCATTATAGCCTATAGAACAATATGTTATGATCTTGAAATACTAAAAGACTATTCCATAACCCATTGACAAACAAGAAACCAAACAAAGAGTGTAAACTGAAGCACATGTAAATCATTTACAGGTTGATTTGTCATACAAGTTTTTCTTGATGTTCAGCCCTGACATTTCTCGTTGACAGAGCGGGCTCCTACTCTACAACAAACGAGGGAGAAGTTGACTTTTATCAAGAAATACAAAGAGGATTTTGAATTAAGAACTCCTGATTCTAAGACCTTATTAACATAGACACAAAAGAGCTAGTTTTTCAACTTCTCTTTCACATGATGTCGGCTAATAATTTTCTTATATAGCTATTAGAAAAGTCCCATTTTCTTTCAAGCTTATCCATTGCTCTGAATACTTCCCATTGTCTTTTGATATCAGTTAGAAGCTTTAATAATTAATGTCTACTAGGAACATATGCACACTCTCCAATAAAATAATAACAGAAATAAGGATATAGCAACAAAACAAAATAGAATTTACATTTACTGTTCAACAAACCAACATAAAAATGACAGTATGGTGGGATTCCATGTGGTCACTTGCATGTTAGAGAATACCATCCCACAGGAGAATTTTTCCATGATCATCATTACCTGTAATGCAAGAGCAACAGCTGCTTCATGCATGCACAGCATGCTATAGATGTAAACACAAGCACGCATTCGTCCCTCTTTCAGACAGAGACGTAAAGCATACTTAGGATCATAGAATACATCTGGTCTGCCAGGTCGACCTTTTCCATACTTGCACTGAAGGAAGCGTAAGAGTGCACTTTCATCTTTCTGCTCTCATTCTCAAACCAAAAAAGTACAAGATATTAATCAATGACAAAAATATTTGAGAAAAAAAACAGCAAATAAGAAAAGTTCCATGTCACACTAACTATCCTTCCTAAATTAAAAATGCTTTTCTCAATTGCAGAACCTATAACAAACTACAATGATTTTTTGCTCAATGATGAAATAACAAAAATCAAATTGCCTCTCTTAAACTATCAATACACTTTATCTTATCTTCCCAAGGATAAAATCCCCTAAATGATGACAAGTACATATCAGAATCCCCTCATGTAAATACCAGTATAGAACAAAGGAAACTGTGCTAGCGCTCAAGAATGAACAAAGGAAACATTCACAAAGCGAGTGCACAAGTCATGCCAAACTCATGTCTAAAATGATTTTGTAGAAAAAATTATAACCATCCAAGCCATTATCAATTATAGTCATTCTATCTACTTGGTCAAACTTTGCAGAAAAAGATGCCATCAATACTGACAAACACATATCAGACTATCAAAATGTTCTCAGAATACAAAAGCTAAATATGGAAATGTAAGGTTTATCCTGGTAAGTAGAGAATTAACAAAGTAGACCATCTCAAATTTCACAATAAAATAATGTGCAGACAAATACACCTTTTTAATGCACAAAATAGGCCATCTTTTGATAATATTGATGTGTTGCAAATAGAAAATACCAGGGGTACTTTCTTGTGTTTTAATAATATTCTATTTCAAGGGGAACTGAAGGGGTGGAATTATGAAAAATAGGCTGGTCTAATGCACATTGATTATCATAATCATCAATTTATTTCCGAGCTCATGTTTTAATTAAGTGCTCTCATTTAAGCTTACTATTCTGATTTCCTTAAATGGAGGTCCCCAACAACAAGTTTAAAAAGCTTGAGGACTTAGAGATTCATCAAAAGAAAAAAGCATCACATTAACAACAAAATCACCTAGCCTATGTTGTAAGAAAATTTGTCTTTAGGTTAGTTTCTTCACAGGTTAATAATGAGTTGGATTGTTCTGGAATCAGCTGATCTTAAATTCTTTCATGCAGCTGATTCTTGAAAAATCAAACACAGTATAATTTTTACTAATGAGTTCTCAAAATCCATATATGGTCGCCATCGTGCAAACACATATAGAAATAAGAACATAGTAGTTCGATCACAATTTTGACTTAAAGCATGTGCAACAAAGAGGACTCAAAAGTAAGACTATATTATGTTTCGCAAGGGACTATATGGTTGCTGAACCAACCTGCTTTGTGTACAAGGAAAGTAACAAATTATGCACGGCAGGATCTTCATTTTGGAGCCGCTGGACACAGAATTCCAAATACTTGATAGCCTCATGTGCCTCTTCCCTGCAGACAATTATTCATTAAGAGCAATAAGAACAACTAACGCAATTGACAACCAACATAATAATCCATGTGAAGATTGGATGAACAAATTCGCAACATAATAATCCATGTGAAGATTGGATGAACAAATTCGCAACTAAACAACCCATGTATGCATGTTGGAATAAGATATATTACAGAAGAAGACATTCAATACCCGTCATGCAGGGAATGACTTAAGGTCTACACTAATACAAGAAACCCTCTCAACCCTTGTCTTGCCCAACACAATTGCACAGTGCAAGCCAGAGCCTATTAATACACTAGCCTCTCTCTCTCTCTCTCTCTCTCTCTATATATATATATATATATATATATATTTAGTTCACAAACACAGAGAAGTAGATTCTTTCTACAGTACAGTACCAAACAAAATCATAATAACATGGAAGACAAGCATATAGGTCATTACTAACATGTTAACTACCTTTAAAAATACCAGCTCATTACGACAAATCTACTAGTACATTGCAAATATGTATTACAAACATTTCTGTTTTCTAGACAAAATATACCAAAACTTACCTATTATGCTCAACCAAATCCTTCACGAACATAAAGCTCAACTGATGGGTAAAAAGGAACAAAATCTTTGTTTATCTTACATAAAGGAAAAATTTTACACTAACCAAAATTCCACTCTAGAATCTATATCAACACGTGTAGACAATAGTTTTAGTAACTAGTACTTATCTACGTCAAGTTCTTGACCATAAACTTATTAACCTTGTTTTGATTTTTGGATTATGTAATTTTTGGTACAGATTTACATAGAATAAGCTTACTTCAATATGATTGGATAATGATTATCTCTTCAATAATAGAAAGTTACAGTTATAGAGGCTAATATTCTCCTTATGGTGAGTAGTCACAACTAACTCTCAATCCCTACAATATCTCAACCATACCTATCTCTACTATGAGTTGTTGTGACAGCTCACACTTGCACACACATTAATATTATATTAAATTGCTCCCTACAAACATATAATGGAGCAATAATTTCTTAACATCCCCCCCCAGTGCAAACATGGGAGAAGAGAATCATATTCTACAAAATCTTCTCTCTGAAAACACTACTTAGATCAAGTACAACACCATCAAGTTGTCTCATAACCCTCGTAAAGGTGTAGCTCCCAAGTTGAATTCTTGAGTTCCTAGACCCCTTTCCCGAACTCCTGAATTACGAATCTCCAAGATTCACAAACTCCCGAACTATCTGGACAACAATCCATGTTGAGTTTACTTCAAAATCTTCTCTCGCCCTCAGAAAAGCAAGCTTCTTAAAAATACAAGACTTTCTAAAATGTCACAACAAGGGTTTATTCACACAGCACAGCAAAAAACATAAATATACTAAAAATAGAAATAGCAAGGATTCAGTCCTTGTTGTCTTCATATGTAGCCACTATGATAGATCACTGCCACTCTGATCAAATTGTAAAAGACGGTCACCCTACCACGAGAAATCATCCTTGGCTTTAGTCCATTTGGCACAATTGGTTTGTAACTAATGCGATTTCATAGGCCCATTGTTAGTGACTGCCAAGAGAATGTTGATTGTCCTCCTACCTTCGGTGCCTCCATCCTCTAGTTGGTTTAGCTCAAATAGCTAGATCAATAGGAAAATTCCCCCCCTTAAGCTTGATAAACTCATCGGACGTCGGGTTCCGCTGAAAATGCATCATGAGACAATTTTTGTTTTAAAAATTATGACACTTTGACCAACACTTCTTGACAACATACGTTTATGCTAGCTTTCTAGAAAAAATCAGTTTAATCTAAGACGTGAATGGAACTTACACCTGCGAAGTTCATTATAGATTAAACATTTTAAGAATGCCAAGTTTATCAAAGATGAGACATTTATAAGAAAATGTAAAGGATAACACAAAGCATTTAAGCAAAGGAACCTCAAACCTCTCCCATGGATGTTTGAGCTTTGTCTCGGATTTGTGGATCTCCTTGTTGAACTGAATGCAAGACAAGAACGGCTACGATAAGGTTGCTTTAAGGGAGGGGATTTGATGAAGCAACCTTATTACTGCTGCTCTTGTCGTGCATTTGGTTCGACAAGGAGATCCACAAATCCGAGACAAAGCTCAAACATCCATGGGAGAGATTTGAGGTTCCTTTACTTACATGTTTTGCATATTCCTTTACTTTTCCTTGTAAATGTCTCATCTTGGATGTACTTAGCATTCTTAAAATGTTAATCTATGAAGAACTTTGTAGCTGTAAGTTTCATTCATGTCTTAAATTAAATTGCAATTTTCTAGAAAGCTAGCATACATATGGCACGCCTATTGTCTTACATTCATTTTTTTCTTAAAGTTTAACGTTTTTTTTATGCAATTTGAGTTAAATTTCATATTTTTGGTAATCTTTTCTTGAGCTTGGAAGTGCTGAGTTGGCCTTGCAATTATAAAAGAGGCCAGGTGTTGTCAAAATTAGGACTTAACAAAAAAATTCAACATTTTTGAGATTTTACCTCGGTTTTCGTTACGCCTTCAGATTCAATGGGCTTGCTCTGTGTTTCAGCAGCCTTGTATTGGCAATCAGCAGTTTTGTGGCAGCCTCACTCAGACCAAATTTCACAGTTGTCAGTTTTGGTGGCCTTGAAGCACTTTGTGGTGGCCATGCACGTGCATTTTTGCAGTTCTGTCAGTATCAACAACTTTATGACACTTAGCAGCATCCTTGCTTAGACCAAACATTTTATTTTGGTAATATCAACGGCCTTGTGACACTTAGCAATAGCCATGCTTATACCAAAAAAATAATTTTCGCCACATCAACGACGTAGTGACACTTAGCAGTGACCTTGCTTAGACTAAAAATTTAATTTTGGCAAAATCTGCGGCCTTGTGACAGTTAGTAGTGGCCTTGCTTAGAGCAAAAATTTTATTTTGGCAATATCAGCGGTCTTGTGACACTTATCAGCAGTCTTGCTTTACTAGTTTGGTCATAGGGCTTTGTTAACATTTTTCACTATTTTTTGTTATTTTCCCGAGTTTTGAAAGTGCCTTTTACTTTTTGATTAGTTATTATGCTGTCCTTTATCATATTATTTTGTTATTTTGGCTGGCATTGTACTTATCAACATTTTTGTGCCTTGTATGAGGATTTCTAATCATGTTCATATGACCAAGTTCAACTTATTGGTAATATGTACTCTAAATAAGAAAAGAAGGAAACCTCGAGCTATGATAAAAGGAACTCGAATAATTTTTCAGGCTATAGTTAAAAGAATTCCAATGATTTTTATCTGCAAATTTAAGAGCTTACAGAAATTAGACACATTTTGTGAATATCTGGATTTCAAAATAGATGGGCTCAAGAAATATTTAACTGCTAGGAAGTTTATTTATACAGGGATGCAAGTTATTTGGGACATCTTGGAGAGACTATATTCACTTTGGTCTAGCCAATGTACGATGATAGATGGATTTCAAATTTTTCCATTGGTTCTAAGAAAAAGGAAACAAATCAGGAGTCCACATGAAACATAACTATTGAACAGGTATCTATTTCAAGCTATATTGTGATTGAATGGGCAAATCAAGAAGATCACATTCAGAGACACGTGTTGTATGTATCTTTGAAACATGGGGTTGGTGTTGTGTGCTTAAACACAGTACCTTGATTTTCTTTAACAATTTTGTCTAAAGCTCATTATGTAGTAAGGTCATATGTACTGAGGTGAGATTTGTGACATGTACTGTTTACTCATAATGTGTGCATCTATGCCATGGTGCTTTAGGGATTGGGTGGCATATATGGACTTGCTATTAATAGCGGAAGCTCCATTTTGTAGTCCATTGATCCTATTTTCTCGTATACAAGTTGAATATATTTATTGAAGATGTCTTCCTATAATTGTTTAATATGATTCTACCCTGGATATGCAAGTGCACCCCCAATCTAAGTTCTTCTGCTTTAGATACTAATGCAATTTGTCCTTATTTTCGTAAAATATAGCATCTGCTATTTGAACAGTAGGTTTTGAGGTTGGACTAACTGTTTCCCTTGTTCAATCTAGCTAGGGTGTTGTAAACATCTTCCAACACTTTTCACCCAGCCTATTTCTTACTTTTGTATTAGATTTTTTCTTTTGAAATAAGAAAGGGCTGCTGAGAAAATTTAAAAACAATTAAATGTTTCCAATATAACAATAAAGAATTTCGTCATCAACTAGACATCCTCGCAATTTAATCTTGCATAGCTCCAGTATAGGCAGCGAATGATAATGTTGTCGGTCTCGTGGTAATGATTAAGGCGCGTGATAACACTTGTGTCCACCCTCAGTCTTCAGCTCTAGTCTTCATCTGCTTGTTTCCCTTGAGTGGTCTTCCCTTCACGTGTCCATTTATATATGTACTTTTATAGTGATCAGGGTATACCCACTTAGGGTATACCTCTAGTAATACTTCCATTGTTTTAGTTCTTGGCCACTTTTTAATCTCTTCAGGTTCTTTTTACCCTAGAGCTTTCCCCTTCTAACTGGATTTCCTCATGAGTTGCATTGACCTAATGTAGTCAATCTTAGACCTTAATATAATTTCTTCATTTCTTTAATTTTTTTTTTAAAATGAAAGGATTTCTAAGGGTTTATATTTGTAATAAATTAACAAGTTCTATTGCTTGTGTGAAATATCCCTTGTGGGATACCACTTAAAAATACACCAAAAAATATAAAATTGCAGCAAACACAAATTATGATTTTTTGCAGATTTTTAACAGCTAGGGCAGCAAACTGAAGAAAATTGATATCTCTCAAAATACTCACTCAAATCACTTGAAATTTTTGGGAGAGCTTGTTAATATTATAAAGAACATAAGAAAATTATTTTAAGAATTTTTGGAATAATATAATGCAGCCAGAAAATTACAAAAATCCCTAAACAATGGTAAAACTTCAAAAATTCATAACTTCTCCAATAAGCAAGATAAAATTATGAAATTCTGGAAATTACATATACTAATATGGAGAATGAAACCCCAACCTTCAGATTTGAAAATGGCAACCCAGAAACCCTTCAAATAAGGGCTGCAATATCCAAAACAAGTCGCCCCCTTTGGAAAGTGATCAAAATCCTTTGAAAAGTCTCTAGAAATGATGCCAAACCCTGCTCTTATCACTGCTGTAAATCCGATCTGAAAACCCTTTGATTTTCTCCACAAAATGTCTCCAAAACCCTTCCTCTGAAACCTCTGAAAATATCTCTATAAAACATCCCTGAAAACAGCTCCAAATGACAAGCTAGGGTAGATCTCTTACTACCGAAGAATGCCTTGCTAGCTAGGGATGGATCTCTCACCACTGAAGCTAGGGTCCTTGTGGGATTTCACTCCACAAGCTATAAATTTGCAAGCATCTGTTGCACGTGAAGGAAAATAATTATGTATGTAAGAATGACCTTTCCTTTTTCCTCCCACTCCTTATATAATTTTCCCCAAGGCAAAAGAGCCCCAAAAATCCCAAGTCGCATTTTTCCTTAGGAAGGACCAATTAAATAAAAGTAACTTAAGTTACTTTTCTCTTTTTAAGTCGCCATGGTCCAAAAGTGACCCCCAACGAAAAATTAGAACATTAAGTGTCATATCGCCCCTTCCTAACAACCAGACATAATATCTAGTCCCTCCAAAACACTTTACGCTTATGTCAATGAAGAATTATAACAAAATGTACTAGATATTCATACCCAATAGCTCCCAGCGTCCATAGCCCCTTGGGTATGACCAAGGCTTGGACTCGAATTGGCCCTTAGGCCTTTGGTGTAGGAAAGGGGACATTACATTGTAAATTTAAAAGTAAACTACTTTTCTATTTATGGTTTTATTTTAATATTGATAAAAAAGAAATACATGCAAATATATATCGTATTGATAGCTAGAAAAATGGTAAACATAATGTAGATAATCCTTTCAAATTTATTATTTAACAAATCAACTAAAAAAGACATGAATATTTATTTTTTTAATCTTGAAAACATTTCACAATCCAATGTGCAGACAAGGTCTAAGTTTGATATTCTTTACTCATTATGTTCCCTCTTCCTCATTGTCTCCATAGTCCCAGCAATGTCTTCTTCCCTCTTTATGCATGGTATCAATGCAATGTCCTCAACAACTGTCATGTCAGTTTTCCCAGTTAAATAAAACATAAAAGAAGAAAAGGACAATGTTTTTGCTAACCGTCCTTATAGTGCCATTCTCCTGCATTTCCTTACAGATTTATGATAAGAAAAAGCAGATAAAAGCATTAGAATTTAGAACTGCCATACCCATTATCATGGTCAGTTTCCGTGTTAGTCTGTCACTTGCGTTATTTCTTTGCCTTGAAATCAAATTTTATAAGACAAAAAATCCATTTTATCATCGTCCCATCCACATGGTTTTCCTTGCATGCATTCTCGAACCTTGTTTTTATAATTTTTCATTTTGTCCTTTATTTTTGTCCCCATAGTCCCGAGCATGTCACACAAAAAGTTGGTTCATGTTATCTCTCCAACTTTTTCTTTTATTCCCATCTTTATATATTTATATTCATGTAATGTCTTCTTCTGAATGTTTTGTCAGTTTTCTTTGTTAAACAAAAGAAGAAGAAAAATAGGAATAAAGTTGTTGCACTCATCATTACATTGTTCTTCCTTTGCATTTTCCTTGCTGATTTTGTAACAGAGAAAATTTCAAAAAGCATTTAAGCTTCCATGGTTATCATCATAGTCCATTTTTGTGAGTTGGTTGGTTTCTTGTGTCCAGCAACCCAAGAGAGGAAAATTAATATGTATATTCATTTTTTTACTGTTCTCTCCATCAGCTTGAGGGCTTTCTCTGAGCTTGATTTTTCATCACGTATGCATACACAGCGAAACACATGACATATTGTATCAATTTGATCTGTTCTCTTATGTTCTTTGGTCCATGTGCTATGAAGGCAACCAAAAAAAAAAAAGATTAAAAAAAAAAGTGGGAAAACATTCACACATTTTTGCTCCATGTGCTTTGAAGACTAACCAAGAAAAATTAAGATTAAAAAAAGCAAAAGCAGGAGAACATTCACACATGTTTGACAGTGGTATTCTCCATCTAAAATCATACTTTCCTGTTACATCTTTTGAATTTTTTAAAGGTTGCAGCCCACTTGATAAACCCTCCCTCCCCCCAGCTTTCACTCTCGCTCCCTCCCCCGCTCCCTGCCCCCTTGTCCCCCCGCCCCTCTATACATTACTGCCATAAACAGCGGTGAGCTCTCATTTTGTAGTACATCAATCCTATCATCTGATTAGTACACATCCACATAAATACTCTTCTATTGGAGATGCCTTCAGTGTAAGATATTATATGTTAGTTATTAGAGTTTTTCTTCGTTTTAGTTGCACATCAAATATGTATCAATTGGTGAGACACAAATGATCATAATGGATCTAGGCATGGGAAATATAATGGAAAAGAAACTCACAAACTGCTAATTTCTCTTGGACATTAGTCAAATCAGTTTCTTACTACAAACTACTTAGTTTGAACCAAATTCGATAAGCTATCACCAGAACTCGTGAAATTATTGGGATGTGTCAAACATCTAACTACATGAATTTTCTTGGTTTCACTGTGTGCGATCTTTTTGCTCAAGTTAACTGTGTGGCACACAGTTTAACCCAGAAAATAAACATTCAAATTTATGGACTGTGAAAACATCAAAACTCTCTTTTAACTACATGTAAACTTATAAGACTTCTGATTCGAAAAGGCGAGATAAAATCAAAGGCCAAGTACATTTTTGATAATATAACCTATACTCATATTAATACAACCCATCTTGCTTAAAGGTTGTAAAACTAGAGCCGTCATTTTGGATAAAAATAGTAGATATGTTTCATAACAAAACAAAAAAGTACAGGACTCCCTATTGTTTTAGAATTGCGCTTCACAGTCATAATGAACTACATTAACAATTAGCCAGAACTAAATTTGTAATAGTGGTCGGCAGATTACATCATTACCTCATTATCTTTATCACGTAAGTTGATTGAATAGAAATCATCAGTACTTCTTATCTTTTCGGGTGTACCAAAAAATAGAGTTTACACATTTCTTACTTTCATGTTTTTGAAAGGTCGGCAGATTACAATATTACCTCATTATCTATATCACATAACTAGATTGAATAGAAATCCTCCGTATGTATGATCTTTATGGGAGTACTAAAAGAATAGAGGTCACACATTTCTTACTTTCATGTTTTTGAAAGGTCAAATATTTCCTCAGGTACTATTGCAAATAAAATAATGACAGAAACAAAATGCAGCATTGCATTTAAAAAAGATGCTTACGCATGTTTTGGGACATCAAAGAGTTGTATTATTCATAGTAATGTTTAAATCATTAGAGAAGTAACTTATACAAAATAAAGAAAATCAATTAATTAATTCAGGTTTCCCCAATGCAAATTTTTAACACGAAGTACTTCTTAGATGGCTTTGTGACTTTAAGATTACTGACATTTGGAGTCCTACCCCTGGATCTATCTTCAGGGGATAAATGCTTGAAAGTTTGCTTCAAAATAAATCAAGCCAAAGATTTCCACTAAACATATTAATTATGAAAAACCTATTGGATGTGTCTTTCATAACCTTCAATTCCTTATTAAAAATGAATCCATTTCTCAAAAGAAAACAATCTTTCTAATGTCTATCTGCATTATCATTGCAAAGATCAAGCTTAAACACAGAAATCACAGAAACACTGTATGAGAGGAAAAACAATGCTTACAAATTGCATGAAAAAAATTAAAAATAGGCCAGATTTCATGTTCGGAGAAGTCTGAGATGACAGGATATACAAAAAATAAGAACTATAAATAAGCAATACCCTATACTTACTTTGTATGAGGCTCACTAGAATAACGCATCAATGCAGGAATCAATCTCCTTGGGTTCAAATTGTTTGTAATCATCCACGACTCAACAGTTTCATATGGATCTAGCATGATCAAATCTGGAGCAAACTTGTACTACAATAAGACATCAATCAGTCTCACATCAAAGAAGCAGTACAGAAATCTTACAGCATCATGCTTCCTGAGTATCCTACACAGATTTAGAGACTACTTTTCCCTCTCTGAAAATCATATCTCCGCTAAGCCATATTTATATACCTGTAACTCCAGGGAAACATTTGATTTTTGCAATACTTCCAAAGCTTTCCTGGCCTCACCTTGCTGAAATCAAATAAATAAATACATTGAATGTGTCATGGCAAGAGAGGATGAAATTAAACAAGACTAAAAGGAAACAAATTATTCTCAATTTAGAACGTTGACAAGGTCGCAAGAAAATAACCTACAATAAAAAATTATAACAAGCATCCTTAACTTGTAGGCCATTTCTGATGCTCGGGCAAACCTAAAACATATCATTGGTACATAACTTGGGACATTAAAATTGGACATTGAGCATAGACAGTACACTAGTCCCCAATAGTATCTTTTGTAGTAACTAATTGTAAACTAGCAACATGTTGAATATGGTTCTGACAGATGAAAAATGTTGGGAAACAGGGATGTTGGATACGACCTTAGAGAAAACATTCTTTGGCATCATTCTCCTAAGATAGGGCCTACATCGCCATACTATAGTACTATAAATAAAATGATTACATAGGGGTGTCAGATGCTTTAGCATGTCAATATTATGATTATCAACATTTAGGCCATTGCACTAGCAACCCGTGATGTCATTGTATGCGTCACTGGTTCAATGCTTTCCAAACTATAGTTCGAAGTTTGAAGAGTGACTATTGATTGGTTCACAGATGTATCAACTACTTATATGGAAACATGGGCAAATCTGAGAAAAGCAAGATAACAAGAATCAACAACCGCGCATACTAACAAGAGTCATTACAATACTACGTAATGCTGACAATACAATCAATAACAACCTAACAACATTGGATACCAAAACATGTAATAATGTGCTGACAACAATGACGATCCTAACATGACAGTCTACAAGTACTCTTATGTCTCTATGTGAGAAACCAAGTAATTGTTTGTGAGTTGTAGATTAATTTCCTCAACCAGGGAGCAAAGCAGATGGAGAGAATGGTCATAAATGTAAGTCACATGCACTTATATTATAAACAGACATTGACATAAGAAATAATGTAGAATATTAAAGCATCGTATTGTGCTCTACAAAAAGAAGTAATAAGGAAGTATTCATTAATTAGCTTTGCAATCAATGAGTGGTTGAGAATTGGTTGGTCATCTCTCTAACTTAAAAGTATCCTGATCCTCCAATTTCACTTTTTATTACGATTGGTGAAATTACAGCAAGCTTCTCTCTCCATTTTCTGAGTTTCATTGTTTTCTCCTACATATGCTTGATTCCCTCTTAGACATGACCATGAAGAAAATTTCTCTTTTTCACAAAATATGATATTTAAGTTAGTCTTTTAAAGACGAGAACAGTTTGAAACAGGAACAGATTACAAGACTCAAAACTAATAGAATGTCCAAAGTGAGATGTGATTCTTTACTGCCCCATAGCTCTCATCTAGTTTGAAACCAACCCCCCAAAAACAATGCAACTACAAAATTCAGACAACAAAACCACTAAAAAATGGATAAAAACCATATAGCTATTGTAAAGTGGATGAACCCATCACAACAGAAAAAATGATTGTCACTGGACTTCAGCCTTCAAGAGAATATCCAAATAAATAAGAGCACTGATTTTACAAAGTAGAGAGAAATTTCACAACTGAGTTAAAACATCACATGGCTCCAAATATGCGGAAAAGTTTTTGCGGCATCCTAGATATTAGCAAGTAGATATTTACAGGAGAAACTATGGAGAAACCTAGCCAATGAAAAATCTAGTAATGTTGTATGAACATTTGCGCAGTCTTGTGGAGCACATCCCATGCTCACAACTTTGGGACATTTAAGGTTGTAACTAAACAGTAAGCCCATCTATAAAAGTCAATGCCTACTAATTTTCACCTAGAGAAAATGAACATTCCTTAGGAAAGACAAATGATGACAATAATCCTCAAAATAATAAAATATAACCACTTAATTGTCACATGAATTTCGTAAAAAAGTAATTTTTGCATGAAGTATTCAAAAACAGTCTGAAATGACAAAATGTAAATGCATGAATTAAAATTTTGTGGTAAAAATGATGCTCATACCTGAATGTAATGGTGGATTACAGTCTCATGTTGCTCCTTAAGACTAGCGAAAAACACAAGTTCATCTACTCTTCCATAGCTGTACAACAAGTTTTGAAGACAATCAGTATGCAGCCAAAAATACTTGCTGCCTACGATAGACTACATTGAATGTTGTCAAACAGTTATAGATAATGCAAAAGATTCATTCACCTTGGATAAATAGGAAGATGAATTGGAGACAATCAAAACAGAACTTGTGTAAACAATAGAGTACGCATAATAACATTTATGGTGTACATTCCAGAAAACCCCACACTGCATTAATACAGTACATGTAATAATGTAACCAGAAGATAGAAACAAACAGGGAAATCTTTAGGATCCATGTTTCATAATATGTATTTTTTATGTGTTTATCAAATGCCATCCTCTAAAATCCTAGAAATTGGATCCATTCCTTTGCTGAGATCCATGTATAAAGTATTAGAGCATCGATACCTAAACCTCTAAACCTAATCGCCAATTAGAAAATAATTTGAGGACTAGCCTTTAAATTATAAGTTCATATCATTGAAAAAAGAGATAATTCCACAAAAAAGCGTACTCTTAAAAACAAGTGACTCCCTTAGTTGTCCCTGCCATAGTCACCTAAGTCTCGGGAACAGGGGCATATGGGTACAGAGGAACAGGGTTTCCAGGACGGCAAAAAAAAAACCCAGATTTTGGGGACGGCTATTAAAATAATATATAAATTAATATTTTAATATTTTAACTTTATTTAATGAAATTCGGAAATTTTAATTGTATTTAATGTGTTTTAACTTTTAGGTACTTTCAAGATTAGAATTCAATGTTTTTCATAAAATTAACAGCTTTTTAAAAGTAAAAACATCATAAAACATTTTGTTTTTAAATTTAAAATAGGGGACATCCCCTCCAAGTCCCCAAAAAGTTTGGGACACCACCAAAATCTAGGGCATGCGTCCCCGCATACCACTGGTTCCTACCAATGAACGAAGAGTTTTTCTAGCAGGTTAAATTCCTGAAATTCAGTTTATACGCCAGCTATGTAACAGAAAGGAAGTGTATACCACTAATTCAATGCCTTGTATACTACAGATGTGATTTTAAGGGGTGAATAGCCTTTATGTTTCAATAAGCTACTCATTATGTTTTTTGAAAAGGATAAAAAGGAGGGCTTTGAAAGGACCCACATCCTTTTACAAAAAGCGCACATGGCTAGATACAGCAATTAAGCATTAAGAGAGTAAGCCTGAAGGCGGCCAAAATTCAGTAAGCAAAAAACCAAAAGATAACTAGCACAATTACATAGAGTGAATTTTCTTAAGTGCATCAGCAACATTCTTGGTAGCAACAATAGCAGTCTTATCAGCCAGATTATCAGCAAGCTTGATCAACTCTAGGCAATCTGAGTTGATACTTTCCCAGGTCCTGTCCTTATATAACTTCCAGTTCTTGATGATAGAGAATGCCCTATTGAGCTTTTCAAGGATATTAAGAATAATTTCATTTTCCTCTGGCTCGTGCTGATTGGTGGAGGCAATATTAGGATTCTGCACTTTAGCTGAAGCCGTAATCTTATCTTCCATGTCAATGTCAGGAGGGTCCACCATAGCAGGGAAAGGAGGCTCCGGGTAGACAAAAGAATGGCCCATCAGCACTTTAGGAATAACATGGTCAGTGGGCATCTCCAAAGGCACAAAAGAAGGGATGGCCCCCACGTCCAGAGAAGGACCAAAGGAAGTAGATGGAGGGCCAAGGGACGCCGGAGGCAACGAAAGTGGGGACAACAACGAAACTTCTGCAGAGGTTGGGGAAGGGGAGGCAGCATGGGGAACCGAGGCAGGGGGAAAGGGTCATGGCACTCTACCCTGTGATGAGCACATCAAAGTCAAAGTCGAAGGGAAGGTGGAGTCGGTGACGAAGGCGGCAAGGCGAAGCGGAGGAGGAAGAGGGGAGAGAAGAAGGGTGTTTGGGCAGCTCAGAAGCAAAAGCCGAGCGACACTGCTTACCCAATTTAGGAGGGAACCGGGCAATGTCACTCGAAGGAGATGCAGAAATGAAATGAAGGTAGAGAAGACCATGATGAAGAAGAGGACCTTCTTCTTCCCGAGCTAAATGCAGAGAAAGTTCAAAAGACTGAAAAAGGAAAAAGGCAAGATTCACCTATTTGTCATGTCGTAAATGTGCAAGCAAGAAGAGATGGGGGGCATAAATCAGCTTATACCGGCCTTCCAATGTGAAATAACGCATGAGATGCTCCGTGACCCTATCCCAAGGCGGCCAGAGAGAAGCCCATTCATAACCAAACTAATATTTTTTCAATTTCTCCCCATTACAAAGGAAGTCCGCCATTTCTACACACAGGGATCTTTTGAAATACTCATCTCCCTCAAACGGAAGACCAGTAGCCTCAACAATTGATTCAGGTGAAATTGTAAACCGAGTTCTACCCACCTTGACCTTCCCCTTCTTCCAAGACACCAACACGCTACTGGAGACCCTAACAGAATGACCCTTCAACCATTCCATGAAAGGAGTAATTCTCACAACCTGTAAGATATTCCATGCTTCTTGGTCACTCCTGACCTCCTCGCAAGACGAAGGTTCGATCCTTCGAATTGGCCCACCCATAATGCACAAGAAAGCGACTAGAATTGGAAAAACCAAAATGGCCGAAGTTTAAATAGGAAATAAAATCACCATCACCCTTGTTGTACGCACGTGTCGGCATTAACTCAAAAAGAGTACCATTAATCAAAAATCCACTCCAATCGATCATCATAGAATAAATCTTCCTTTCGCACAAGCGTGAGTTCTTGGGATCATAATTAGCATTAAAAGAGTTTAATAAAAAATCATTACTACCGCCATCACAAGGGGGGAGGGCCCCGTCTTAGCCAAGTTGTGGCCAGTAGTAGCCCAGAGGAACCAGATGTAGCTAGAAAACAATCCCCAAAGGGAATTAAGCCCGTGGAGGAAAATCATTGGAAACAATATTAAGAAGGTTGTCTGAAAAGCCTCCAATCCAAAAAATTTGGCCACCAGAGAAGACACCCAAATTAGCAAGGAAATTTGCCACTCTATTGGCCTCGCGATATATATGTTGAAACTTTATCTACTGAAAGTGGGCTTGAAGGGTTCTTATATCCTTGATTGTGTTATTGATAGTCCATTGGGTAGGTTCATCAGAGTTCAAAATTCCTACAAGGTTGAGAGAGTCGCTCTCCACGATAAGCATACCCATACCAATATTTGGAGTCAGCTCCAACCCTTTAAGGATGGCCAGAGCTTTAGCTCCGTGATTGGTACCAATATCAAAATTTGTTACAACTGCAACCAAGGGTTGACCAAACTCATCTCTTAGAATAGCTCCACCCCCCGAAGACCTTGGATTACTTTTAGCCGCTCTGTTGGTATTAAGCTTCAACCTACCTGTTGGGGGGAGGGGGGGCGGGACCAGGAAGTATTAGCCCTGACCGAAGCTGAATAAAGAGCTGCAATTGGTATCAAGAGTTGTTGAGGCCAGGAAGCTAAAGGACTTCAAGTAATTTTCTGCTTGTGCTTCCTCCAGATGAAGCAGTTAAAGTTTTCCTGCGGGCTAGAAACAATTCCAGTGAAGACTGACCCAAATTGTGAGCTTGCTCCTTGAAAATCCTCTTGTTTCTTTCTTTCCAAATTCCCCATATGATGTGGGAGAGAAAAAGATTCCAAGCAAGAGATGTAATAGGATGTTTGAAGGGAGAGCGCCATTGGTAAAAGGTTTCAGCCAAGGAGGATGGAAAAATCCAGGAAACCTCCATCTTAACAAGAAACAGACTCCAAAGGGAGTGGGAAAAGGGGCAATGGAGAAGAAGATAGCCAAAGCTTTCCAAGTCATTAAGGCAGAGGATGCAACGACTAGGCAGAGAGAATCCCCTACGTTTGAGGTTTTCCCTAGAGAGAATAGCATCCCGATATGAGAGCCAAGAGAAGAAGCCAATCTTAGGGATCACTTGAGGAGACCAAATATGTCTAAGCGGCGGTCCACAAGGAGGATGCATTTTAGATAGGTAAGCAGCTTTAACCGAAAAAACCACCAGAGGGAGTCATCGGCCAAATGCGCTCATCCTAAGACTGAGAAAAGGGGATATATTATGAGGAAAGCACCGCCTTAAGACAATTAATACACTGCAACTGAATGATGCTACAGCCATCCAAGGAAGGAACATATAGAAGAAAGATGGTTTTTGATCGGATTCCAGAATGAATCCTAAACTAGAGGCCTATCACCAAACTACCAGTAATTCTAGAAGTCAATGAGTGTTCCATCCCCCAAGCGCCATTTGGTACCAGTTTTAAGTAAAGATGAGAGTTGACAATGGAGTTCCAAATAGCAGAGCCTCGCAAAACTTCTGAAGTTAGAAAGTCTCCAGCAGGGGGAAGGTACTTATGAATCAGAGGTTGAGCCCATGGGGAGTGATCTTTAGAGGCAATAGCCCAACCCAACATTGCTTTATTCTTATCTGTCACTCTTCAAAGTCCCAGCCCCCCAAGAGCCATCGGTTTGAAAGCAGTATTCCATGAAACAAAATGAATCCTTTTGTGCTCCTTAGTGCCCGACCAAAGGAAATGTTTTTGAATTTGTTCAATTCGAGAGCCCGTCGAAGAGGGCATCTTAAGTAAAGACATAAAATAAATAGGGAGGATTTGAAGCGAGGTCTTAACCAGTTGCAACTTACCCGCTTGGCTGAGGAGGGAACCTTTCTAGCCCGCAAGCTTCTTCTGAAAACGTTCAATAACCGAAATCCAGATTGTTTTCAATTGCCTGCCTTTAAAAAGAGCAAGCCCTAAGTAGGTGGAAGGTAGATCAGCTATGTTGCAACCAAAGATAGCACATATCTTTCTTTGCCTATTGGACGGAGTATGAATGAAGACAATACAACTTTTGGAAAAATTGTTGAGCTGCTGAGATGCAGATTAGTAGCAGTCAAGGACCTTTTTCAAAGCTCCACCACCAAGGCAGCACCCAGAAGGAGGGTGTCATTTGCAAATCGACTATGTGTAGCTGTCGAGACCCTAGTCATAATCTTGAGGCCAAATAGAGTGGCAGAATTTTTAGCAGCCTCAAGGGCCCTGCTCAAAGTATCAACCATAAGGAGGAAAAGGAAGGGAGAGAGTGGATCTCCTTGCCTGATACCCCGCCTATTAACAAAGAAATCTACAAGGATACCATTCACAAGGATAGAGAAATGAGGAGAAGACATGCAGCTATAAATCCAGCTACACCATTTATCAGAGAAGCCGAATTTTCTGACCACTCTAAGAAGAAAAGGCCAGCTGACTCGATCAAAATCTTTTTGCATGTCCAACTTGAGAATCATTCCAACCGATTTAGAGTGGTGTGTCGAGTGAATGGCTTCATGCACAACAATAACTCCTTGAATCATCCTGCCTCCAATAAAACCATTTTGTTGTTCAAAGATCAAGCTATTCATAAAGCGCTTCAATCTCATTGTAAGAATTTTGATAATAATTTTATAAGAGGCATTACATAAGCTGATAGGGCAGAAATTTGAAACAGATTTGGAACTCAAAGTCTTAGGAGCTAATGCAATGAGAGTATTGTTCCATTCATTAAAAGAGAATCCTTATTTTGAAACTCATTAATAGCCTTAATCGGGTCTTGCTTAATTATATCCCAAAAGGTTTGGAAAAAGGCAGCAGGGAAGCCATCGGGACCTAGGGATTTGTCTCCTTTCATAGCAAAAACAGCTTTATGGACTTCATCAACTGAAAAGGGCTGAATAAGTTTACCATCAATTTCTTCAGAAACAATCTTGAGGATATGCAGCAACATTTCTATCATATCATCCTCATTGGGGGGCATCTCTTCCTTCAGAAGGTTGGCGTAGAAATTAATCAGTTCTGAAGAAATAGCATCTTCCAAATTCAAAAGCCTATCATCCATCAATAATAGTTCGTTGATTTTGTCTCTGATTGTATGCTTGGAAGTTGTAGCATGAAAAAATTTTGTATTGCGGTCTCCCTGTTGTAACCAAAGAGCTCTAGATCTTTGTCGCCAGTATATTTCCTCTTCAGCTAGAGTATTATGATAATCACTAAGCAGAGACACTTCTTGCTGGTGCAAATCTGGAGTTGTACCATCTCTTTCAATATTGGTGGATATTTCTGAGATTTTCAGGGAGAGTTGGAGTTTTCTTTCCCTAATATCCCCGACTGTTTTGACTTTCCAAATTTTAAGATGTTTTTGACAAAGCTAAGTTTCTTGGCGAACCTAAACATGGATGAGCCCTGTATTTCAACCTTCCACCATTCCTCAATGATTTTATCAAGATTATGATTCTGGAGCCAAGCCGACTCAAATCTGAAAGGTGAGTTTTTGGATTTTTTGAAGTTGCAGCACTTAATAGTAGAGGGCTATGGTCAGAAGCATCTTTGGGGAGAGAGCTCAAATAGGAATCAGGGAAATGAGTGAGCCAATCCATAGAATCAAACATTTTGTCCACCCTGATTTGAATGTGATTAAGATCTAAATTGCAATTTGACCAAGTAAAAGAGGCTCCATGAAGATCAAAATAAAAAAAAGTCACCTTGATGGATGAATCCTGCAAGGGAATCCATACTGTTGAAACTTGTTGGGGAACCACCTTGTTTTTCAAGAGGATAGAGCGGGTTGTTAAAGTCTCTAGCAATGAGCCAAGGCAAAAGTCTGTTGTTGGTTCTGAAGTCCAGAATATCTTTCCACATGACTTCTATTTGAGATTCAAGATTAGGCGCATAAACATTGATAGCTATCCATCCTATATTTGATCTGATTTCTTGAAAAAACATTCCCATGAAGTGAGGAGTCTTGATAAGGCATTCACCAAAAAGATTCTTCGGATTCCAAAAAATGCAAAGGGCCCTAGAGTTCCCAAAGGATTCCTAAGAGGCAAAGGAAGCAAAGGGCCATATCCGAGGAAGGATGATATCCTCCTCAAGCTTGGTTTCTTGAAACATGATGATGTCTAGGGAGTATTTTAATCTCATATCTTTAAGGACTCTTTTCTTCAGGGGAGCATTAATTCCCTAATGTTCCAAGAGAGTATATTCATTTTTTGGATTTAGGTTTACCCCCACCATCCAAAGTGAGAGTACTTTGAACACCTTGAGCAATATTCTGAGTTGTCTCTTGTTGGAGCTTAGAATGATTGGTCAATCTCTCTTTCTTATTATTGGCACCAACATCACAGCTTTTTTGCAGCTGCTCCGTGTATTCTTAGTTGGCCAGCCATCCTCCACAACCAAGGGGGAAGGGGAGGGAAAGGAAACATCTAGGCCAAGAGAGGATGAAGAAGGCATGAAAGTGATGATCTCCTCAAAGGGAAAGGAGGAAAGGAGGGTTAGCTCCACCTCAAGAGGGGGATCAGGGAGTGAACAAAGCGAGGGGGAAGCGGGAGAAGAAGAAGAAGCGACAACCGGAACCATTGGCAGTTGTTCCAAGGGGATTTTAGAAGAGGGGATTTCACCTTCTTCCAACAGTGCAGCAAAGGGATTAGCGGTACTAACTTCTGGAATGTTTTTGGGGATGAATTTATTTTCCAACTTGGGAGAACAAACAAGGGCGTTCTGTTTAGGAGTCGGCTTTGAGGGGCAAGCAGGTGCTTTGTGGCCTATGCTCTTACAAATAGAACAAGCCTGCGGAACATATTTGTATTTAATAGGTTGAGACCAAACTCCAAAGTCTGATAAGAGAGATCAATGGATTTGGGTAATGGGCAACTAACATCAACATTCACACAGAACCTCACATGGATAAGCCTAGATTTGGCTTTGGTAGCCCGATCAATAGCAATAAGAGAGCCCAAGGACAGAGCAATACCTTCAATGACTGCAGTATCCCAGACCTCCAATGGCAGACCTGGAAGGTGAACCCAAATCAGCACTTGAGTCATTGTCTCCGTTCGAGGATTGAAACCCGGTGTCCATTTCCGGAGGTAGAAACTGCGTCTACCGAAGAACCATGGACCACCAAGTAACGCCCAGGCCAAATCCTCCTTGAGGCTAAAAGTAAACAAGATGAGGCCATTCTGCATTACAGCAATCTCCAGTGGGCCACAAGGGGCCCACTTAATGCGCGTCCATTTCCTTATATCCTCTAGAGGGGGCCTAGGGCCCATCAACTTGCCAATCAGGGACAAGTCTCTAAAAGCAAGGGTAACATCTATGACCTGGGAAGGAATCTGTAGAGAGAGTGTCCCATCTAGAATCTTAGGCTGCAACTTAACGGAATGAGAGACCTTAAGAGATCCAGTAACCACCTCTTTACATGACCCGTTAGGGGTACGTGGAAGAGAATCGTCAGAAACGTCTGAGGGAGGATCAGAGGCCGGGCCAAAAGGGTCCAACATCGCAGCACGAAGGAAGCACCAAAAAATTCAAAAAATTGTAGAGCGAGAAAAGTTTGTGACGCATCCAATTTCGTGTCTACATTATTAAAAGGGTTTTGGTAAACCTTGGTGAGATTCGAAACCAACATGTAGCACCGAGATTATTAACCTAACTCTACGCCTCACGACATGCCTTCATCACCAATTTGGCTATCCTCCACCCTTAACCTACTCATTATGTTATTCAGAAACTCTGAAATTAAATAACATGAACATCAGAGGACAAGCTTTCTACTAGAGATTAGTCATATGAAGGTGTTTTCCTGTGAAGATTTTATTCATTTAATGGATAAGAAAGTACTCATAGAATGGCAAGCCCATAAGAGAAAGAAAACGCAGAACTAACACAAGTAGAACAGAGAGATTTGGGTTTATGACAGACGGATTTGGTAGTTATAATCAATGGTAGTCTAGAGAGTATTCACAGGAGACTTCAACTTGACCTAGGATAAAAATAATTTCATCAAACCATTGGCCCTTCGTCCTATCACTTGAAGTAGCAATTGTGCAACTAGCATCCGAAGGTAACACTCCAGACGAGAAGAGGGGCCGAGAAATTTAGTGTCAACACATGGGGCATGTCTAATTTAAACTTGCCCCCACAGGGTCCCAATGGATTACAGAGCGTGATGTATTGATGGAATTGACGCGGAAGCAAACATGTGTGTGGGAGGATGAAGAGGACCACTTTGTACCCTCTTGGAAGTAATAACATGGGAAAAAGGCCCATGGTGGAGCTGAACATGTCAGAAGACAAGATGGGCGAAGATTTTGCAGTAGACAATAATGAATCTTAACATTTGCAGTACAAGAAATGAACAATGCAAAGATAAACAAAGAACAACTCACAAAAATAGGTGGAGAACTTCACATTTATTCTTATAATATGCAATGAACATCAATCATTGGCAGCAAGATTATTTGGTAAAATGTACATAAAATAAAGCTCCCCAACCAACCCAAGGTGTGTACTATAAATATTGATGTCCCCCAAGAAGTGTGGCAGTTCATCCAACAATCTTCCAACCACCCAATAGATAATGACCATGGCCCCCTGAAAAAGAAAAAAATAGCCAAAATACATTGCACATAAAATCAACAATCTAATTCATAACATATATGGACTTAAAACAAAATGTCCAATTAATGCTAGTACTAACATAAAGGATACCCACATGTACCCCTTCCCCTCTTCGAGACAAATTGGCATCCCTGCTGACCTCCAAGAAGATAGTGGAGCATCCTAGGAAGGTGCAGCGTCCTTTGGTGGCTCCAGAAGTGACCTTGATGATATAGTGGCAGGTTGCCATGGCTTCAAGGAGTAAGCTGCTGCAAATGATGTGCACCAGTGATTCAACAACCAAGCTCTTTAACCGCTTGACCTCTTGAATGAAAGCTTATGATTTCACTCTATTTTGTTTTTTAATCCCCTTCCAACTTCACACCTACTTCATCAACTCACAATGACACTTCCCCAATCTTTTGTAACCTATAGCAGAGCACTTGAATATAAACATATGGACTTTCCTCTCAAAACCGATTAGCCCTAGGGTTATCCAATATGACTGTTAGTTCGATGTCGCTCGCTGCACTTACTCGCCCAAGGGTCCGCACTATCTATATTTTCCCCCCTCCCCTCCCTCAAATAGATATGAAGGCTCCCCCACATATAGAGAGGGGGTGAACCCCGACCGACTATAGCTAGGGCACACCCTATATATATATATATATATGGCCAGTGAGGCATAAGAGGTGAGGTTGCTCCTAAATAAGCATGGGGAGTTGGGGCAGTCAATGAATGGGCATGAGGGGTTGGGCATCGGTGAGGCAAGGAGAGCAGGGTGTCTACCCAGTCAATGAGGCATGGAGGACTGGGCCTTCATCCACCTATCTACATTGGGCAATTGGAGGAGTTGGGCTTCCATCCGGTCATTCCTTCCAAGAAGAAAGTTTCTAAGCCCCAAAACCAACTAGTTACAAATATTAGTTGGTCAATTACGCTGGCAAGCTCTGACCGGACATCAAAGTGTTGTGAGATCGATAACCCAAAAGAAGATCAACAAACAGTCAACTTTGGAGATGATTGGGACCCAATGTTCAAAGTGAAAACACTCAAGATATTAATGGACTACAAAGATGTGTTCATTTGGACCTACAAAAATTTGATGGGGATTATGTCGAAGCTATGTGCACAAGAACCATTTGGTTCCACCCAGCTTGTCTAACAAAGGTTGTACTAAATAAAAATTCTAACTATGCATAGAAGGTTCAAGTGGAGACTCAAAAGATGCTCTAGGCAACCATAATCTTCAAAGTACTGGTAAACGGGTGTACCCTATTGTTATCACTTTGAGAACTGACATTGTGTTGACTTCCGAAGTCTCGACACAGTTCACATAAAATACCAATCCTTAGTCTTGTTCACGAAGTCGATAGTATAGGAGGTGGTTGGACATGGGATACACTCCATCGATGGATTGTCTTGCTACAACCAAATAAGCATTGCAAAGGAGGATAATTCAAAGACTACATTTGTCATAGAAAACAGGATTTATGCACACAATTGCATCACAATTAGATGTAAAATGCTCATGCCACATTTCAGTGGATCAGAATACACGTCTTTGAAAATTTACCACAAATAATTTCAACCACCCAATGGGTGCTGACCATGACTAACCCAAAAGTAAAAGTATGTCCGTGTACATTACACATAAACCATCCATTTGATTTATAATATACACAAATTTAATATAAAATGCAGTATCATAATGCATGAGAAAGTATTGTGACATCAAGCTGTCCCAAAGAAGTGTTGGTTTTTAGTGCCCTACAACAATTCCTGCTTTGTGGTCCAGAAACCAGGGTTAAAAATGAATCGAAACAAGATCCAAATAATTGTGGATATGGAGGCTCCCATGGAGGTGTCAGCGCCAAATTCATTCCTCGGACACATCAAACATTACAAGTGGCTCATCAAGAACTGTTGCAACAGTTGTGTCGAGGTAAATGAAAAGAATTAAAAAATAAAAGAAAAAAAGAAGGTAGTTATAAGGGAAAAAATTATAAAAAAGGTGTCAAGGTAAAGAAAAAAAATTAAAAAATAAAAGAAACGAAGAAGTGGTTACAAGGAAAAAAGTTATAAAAAGAGGATAGACACACCACACATTCACCATGGATGAAAATTAGATACTGTGCATTCACCATGGATGAAAATTAGATATTGTGCACAAGGGTGTCAAGTGGAGGCAAGGGTTCCGGATCAGCAAGGAAAAATTTCAAGGCAAGAAGGATGGTCATAGTCGTGCAAGATAAAAACTAAGTCAATTATTTTGAAAGATGCAATTATGACTAAACTCGCAAGGTTTGAAAGGTGAAGGCACAAGTTTTGAAGACCGAGACATAGCGTTCGAGAAAGAAGATGCAGGGCTTGTGAGTGTCACATGACACACTAGGCCATCATATTAGTATTATCTTGGTCATCAGCATAATTCCATATTTAAGTAGCTGACGTATCATGTGGTTAATGATTGTATTGTCGAACTTAGGTAGTTTTGTAATGACTCGTCTGTATGGTTGGTCCTTGACAGTTGTGTTAACCAACAACCCCTTGGGTCATCTTGTCATTTAAATATAAGGATGTACGTCAGAGAAGGGGTGCTTGTTTCAGGTCCTCCCTGTACTGTAAGAATTGTATTGAGACTTATCTTTTATGAATGCATGCTGCTATTGCTCTGGTACTTTTCTCTGATATGTTATGTTATGCAATTACTATTCCGTGTACGCTGTTATTCACAAGTCTAGTATCTCAGTACACATTAATCATATAACATTTTGGCGCCGTTCACGGTCAACACACAGAGGTTCATCGTACGTACTACAGACCACACAAACTTGTGTATATATCTGCTATATAGATCAAATTGTATGCATATCTCATCCCTTATACTAGCCTGTGGCAGCATCGCACATGCATGTGTCATACCCGTATGGGTTTGTCATATATCATATAGAATCGTACAAGAAACCATACAGACCTACAACAGGAGCAGTTGCACCATACAAACAGAGACATGGATAGCAATATAAAGAAAGGAGGCACAAATTTGATGCTTATAGACAGATTAAAATCACTTAAATCAACCGGTCCATGTTACGTGCATGGTACATTGTTTGTTAAGTTGGAGTATGCAAATGTTTGCCCAGGGTTTGAGTGTGTTTTGCCACAGGTTTGAGTGTGCCAAAGTTTTCTCCTAGTTTGAGTGTGCCAGTGTTTGTTCCAATGGGGATACTTTCTGTCATTGGCAAGCCACTGTACAAAACATTGAAAAGGGAAATTGCCAAAGTACAGAATATTCAAGGTTTGGTGCAACAGTGATGAGCAGTCGAAAAGGTAAGGGCAAGGCAGATAAAGTCGAAAAAGGCAAGACCAAAGATGATCTATGTACGTACAAGCCCAAAATTCTGGAAAGGTCAATAAAATTATATGATTAAGCTAGGATACCGATACGGCAGGGGGAGGGGGACTGAAACCGGTATGAAACATACCGGGTACGGATACGGCCCGGATACGGGGGTGGGAGCGGGCAGGGTACGACAGTACCCTGCGGATATGGCTGGGTCCATTTTTGCTGTCAATACATGGAGAAACATACAGCAGATAGGATACTTTTGAAGCTATAAGTTTCATATAATATCTTTTCAACCAGAACCTTATTACTCAGGAATATTATTATAGACTATAGTAAATGATTTTATATATATTTTAAATAGCATGTGAAAAATAGTTTATAAAATTTCTAATTATATACAATAATTCTTATATATAATGGGGGCCCTCCATCCCTTCAGAGATATAGAGGGGCAGTCAAGTGCCCCAGATATAGATAGGGGGCGCCCTCGGTCTCGATTGCTTGTGCTCTACCGCGGGACCTCTGTCCCCAGATAGGGAGCCAGTCAATGGCCTCCCACCTCAACGAACCCCCATTCTGAAAGGTTCTGGCCAGCCCATTAGGTATGAAGTTGTATGCCCCTTTCCTGAACCAGCGCATCCCTCACAGGAAGGGCCTCAAGAAATTGGGACAAGACATCGCACGGATTCGGGGAATTCAAGGTTTCATGCGCCTTAATAATCTCATATTGAACGTGCAAACTCTCTTTGAGTCGTACATTTATAGTTCATAATAGATTAATCTACTCCATGGACGACTCAAGAGTGATGGGTGCAGGAGGGTACTCCATCTCTGCTGAGGTGCCTTTCGGTAAAGGAAGATCTCATTGGCGATGTGCACTTGAGGAGTATCTCATGCCCAACTACAAACCAAACTAGAAACGAATTACCGGGGCCATGTGGACCTGAGGGCGGATGGCCCCCTATATATATCCCTCATGCCTACGTCCGGTCGGGCATGCCTGCTCTTTCCCCTATCTAGATAGGAGAGCAAGGGATGGAGAACTCTCTATATCTAGGGATTGATCAACTATCTCTCTACTATCCGATAGTTCCTAGGTGAGGAGAGGCGGTCGGAGATCTATATAGATCCGTTGCCCCCACCCCAAGTGCCCGCCCCCTCTATATTATATCTTGGCTCCCATATGTATATAAGGGGGACCCTATCTAACTATATAGATGTGGGGGTGGCCTCCCCCAGCTACCAGGGGGCAGCACTCGACAACTTTGGTTTAGTCATAGCCGATGTTCGGGAGAAGGAATGGAGAAGTTGGCCGGCATCTCAATCGGAATAGAAATATGTTGGTTCTATCTATCCAAGTGGGGCAGGGGTAGGCAAGGCCCTATTATCTATATATATGGGCCCAGCCAGATTCTGATCTCATCTCATTAGTTTCCCTCCTCAGACACTCGATGATGGTGATCCTATGGATCGATAGACGAGATAGCCAGAGAAGAGAAGAGTCCCCCAGCTACGGCCCGATTCAATATTATTTTGCATAGAAAGAGGGTTAGGGCCCGGTCAATCCAAAGCTTCGCCTTCGCGTTCCCTTGTGCCTTGCCGGAGTAAATGTAAAACATCGGTCTAGCTGGAACTGGTACTTAGATCTATAGGGACTAGACGAAACCGTTGAGTGATTGAATTCTATAGAGAGGGGTGGACCCTTCGATGTCCATCATCAATCCCCATAGCATATATCTATATAAAAGGCTATTAAATTGTTTAATATTATATATAATATTTTGTACTACATAAAATATAATAGTATTATAGTGTTAAAATAGTATTATAATTAATATCCTTATGATATCATTTTAATATTTATCATGCACTCTATCATCCAAAATCAGATATTATTAATAATGTCAGTGAGGCAATATATCTATAGGGATATAATGATATAACGTTATTTATAATGTCGTATAATGTTGTAGCATTATAAGTGTTAGAGTTTTATAAAATGTGTAAGATTATTATATGTATTTAATGTAATGGTAATATAAAAAGTATAATGGTTATAAAGTTCACTATCATATCATTTGTAATACTTATAATACTATTATCTAATATATTTTACTTACAACATTTGACATTGTTATATTTATAACATTCACTTATTTAGCTTATAACTTATAAGTTATGTATTTATCTTGTCTTTCATATGCATAATATGTGGTTAATAACTTAATTCCTACTTAGAAAGCTAAAATTTATATATTTTTTGTACTACCATATCCAACGTTGTATCCGGGGTCAAAAAAAAACTTGCCGTATCTGCGTATCGGATACTCTGTACCCATACCCATATCCAAAACACATCGGCTACTTAGCGATTAAGGGGGGAAAGTGGTGCAACCCTTGATTGATGCAACATTGTCAACACTGCCTCCCTCATAACTGGTCGAGTCACCCATCACATCAATGTTTCATCCAACCTTAAGCCACTCTCATCCTCGAGACCAAAACTGAATGACCTGGTGACAAAAGCAACACCTTAGGCAAATAAGGATGAAGAGGGAACCATGATTTGCACTGCAGAAAACCTGACCTGGTATGCATTGCCAACCGAGGCATGCAGGAGCTGGTGGCTAGATTGTCCACTGAATAATGAGTTGCAAGTCACCTTGGTTCAGGCTAAAGGCCATTGTGATGTCATACTTCCCTTGCAAATCATTTACTTTCACCCCTTTCCCTCGCCACAGGACTAAGGGCCAGTACGGGTCCTAACCTTGGTCATGCCCAAGGGGTTACGGACGCTGTGAGCTATTGGGTATGAATATCTAGTCCAGTTATAATTTTCCGTTGACAGGAATATAAAGTGCTTTCGAAGGGACTAGATGTTATGTTTTATCGTTGGAAGGGGCCACTTAACTCCTAGTGTTCTAATTTTGCGTTGGGGGTCACCTTTTGGACCATGGCGACTTGAAAAGGAAAAAGTAACTTTAAGTTACTTTATTAATTTGGTCTTCCCTAGGGGAAAATGCGACTTGGGCTTTTTAGGGTTCCTTGGCATGGGAAAAGTTATATAAGGAGTGGAGGGGGAAAAGATGGTCATTCATGCATACACTTATATTTCCTTTCATGTGCAACTGTTGTTTGCAAATATCCAGCTTGTGGAGTAAGATCCCACGGGAACCCTAGCTTCGGTGGTGAGAGATCCACTCCTAGCTAGTAGGGCACTCTTCGGTGGTGAGAGATCCACCCTAGTTTGTCATTTTTGGAGCTGAAATCAGGGCTGTCCTTTAGAGATATTTCCAGAGGGTTTCAGTGAAGGGTTTTGGAGGATTTTGGGTATTTTGGAGGAGAGATTTCAGGGTTTTTCAGGGCAGATCTACGGCAACCTCTTTGGCAAGGTCTAGCATCAGTTTGAAGGCATTTGCAAGGGTTTCCAGCCATCTCCTAGGTGGGGCGACTTGTTTTGGAGATTGCAGACCTGTTTTGGAGGGTTTCCACTTCCTCAAATTCTGATTTGAAGGTTGGGATATCATCTCCTATATTTATAGATAATATTTCCAAGGTTTCATAATTTTTGCATCTATATTTCGGAAGATATTAATTTTAGAAGTTTTCAGCTATTTAGGGCACGCTGTAATTTTCTGGCAGCATTCTGTTATTCGAAAAATTCCAAAAACAGTTCTATAATATCTGTTATTGTATTAGCAAGCTCCATTTAAAATTTCAAGAGATTTGAGCAAGTATTTTCGGAGTTATCCATTATTTTCTGTTCGCTGCCCTAGATTTAATTTTCTGCAAAAATCAGATTTCTGTTTGGCTGCAATTTGTCTGTATTTTGCATATTTTAAAGTGATATCCTATAAGGGATATTTCAGTGGTATCAGAGCAGTTGTTTCTCCAGCCTGTTGGGGTTGAAAGATGGGAGACAAAGACAGTGAGGATATGGGTGTGGATCTAATGAAACAATTGTTCACCAACATGGTAAAACAGCAGGAAACCACTAATCTTTATTTGAGCCAGCTCACGGAAAGATTAGCCCAGGGCAGGATAGACAAAGGGGAAGCTAGCAATATGGGACAGCATGGTAATAGAGGTGAGAGTGGACATTCAGGACAGGGGTCCCCTCATGCTTCTACCAGACCTTTGGGACTCCACGAGCCTTCTTTTTTGAAGGATCCGGAAGTTTCACAGACACGACAGCCCGCAGACATTGTGGATGAGGAATCTTGTTGGGAGAGGTACCAGACATTGAGTGAGGGTTTCCGGGATAACATGCCATTTCAGGAGTATTGTAAAATGAAGATTGGTAGCAGGCCCAGGAGAGATCACCAGACACAGGTACCTGAGTTTCAGAGGAGATTGGGACAAATCTCTATTCCACACTTCGATGGTTCTAAGAAGTGTACCGCGCAGTCTTGGATTCAGAAGTTGAAGACTTACTTCGACTTGAATCCCATGCGTGAAGAGGATGCAATTAAGTTTGCTATCCTACACCTCGAGGGAGATGCTCATGACTGGTGGCATCATGGGTTGATCACACAGGGACACATGCATATCACTACTTATGCAGATTTTACACAGAGGTTGATGAGCAGATTCGACAGGAGGGACCCAGATAGGCACTTCAGAGAGTTGACTCACTTGAGGCAGACAGGTTCTCTAGACCAGTACATTGCGGATTTTCAGAGGTTATCAGTTATGGTATCTGATGTTTCAGAGATGAGGTTGACTTCACTCTTCATGGCAGGGTTGACTGACGTTTTAGCAGGATTTGTGAAGGCATTTGAGCCTTCTTCCTTACATGAGGCTATTAGGAGAGCACGTGATTTGGAGTTGTCCACTCCAAAATCGAGGTTTCCACCTCGAATTCAGCCTAAGGTATTTCCTTCGAGAGCTGATGGTTCACAGCCGAAGGGGCCCCCACCTAGGCAGGATGCAGCAAGGAGACCATTTGTATCAAGAGAGGACAGAGATGAGTTGAGGCGAAAGAAACTATGTTTCGATTGCCGCACACCATGGGTTCCAGGACATGATTGTAGAGGGAAAGGGAAGGCCCAATTCATAGAGGTCTTCGAGGAGAGTGAGAGCGAGGAGGAGCGGGATGCTCAGGAGTTGAGGATGGAGATGGAGAGACATTGGATAGTGCAGGGGTTGAACAGGAGGAGACTTTTCCCCATGAGACTATTGCCACTTTGTCTAGTACCCCGAGGTACAAGGCATTCAGAGTCAGGGGAGTATTGCAGGGTCAGAGAGTAGTAGTACTCATTGATAGTGGGGCAACCCACAACTTCATTGATGCATCTTTGGTAGAGAAGCGGGGATTACAGGCAGAAGACTTTGAGGGCTTCAATGTAGTGGTAGCCAATGGTGAGTCCATGAGATGCATGCAGCGAGTTCCGCAGTTGAGTATCACCATGGGTAACCATACAGTTACTGATGACTTCTATGTGGTTGGTATTGGAGAGACCAACCTTGTGCTCGGTGTACAGTGGCTCCATTCTCTTGGAGAGTTTCAGACTAACTTTCAGACGATGGAACTCAAGTTCAAGTCTGAGGGGAAGAATGTAACCTTGAGGGGTTTATCTTCAGATGCACCCAGGGTTGTTTCAGCAAAGAGGATCGAGAGGATTCACAGGCACAATGGGGTTGATTGGGCAGTACAGTGCTTGGTTTCTACCAAGAAATCAGAGGATGGACAGCCAGAGTATCATGTGGATATACAGGGGCTATTGGATAGGCACAGTGCAGTTTTTAGTGACATACCTCCAGGTGTACCTCCAGATAGGGGATTTGAGCATGTGATTGAGCTTGAGGACACTAGACCAGTAGTTACTACTCCTTACCGTCACCCCAAACGGTTTAAGGATGAGATTGAGAGGACTATCCATGAGCTTATTGACATGGGACACATTAGGCCGAGTTCCAGTCCTTTTGCTTCTTCGGTGGTATTGGTGAAGAAGAAGGATGGGACCATGCGGATGTGCATCGACTACCGAGCATTGAACAAGAAGACAATCAAGAACAAATATCCAGTGCCACGTATTGATGAGCTGTTAGATGAGCTATAGGGGCAATCTATTTTTCTAAAATAGATTTGTGATCTGGATATCACCAGATCAAGGTTAGAGAGCAGGATGTGCATAAGACCGCTTTCAGATGCCATTATGGACATTTTGAGTTTCTAGTGATGCCATTCGGACTGTCTAATGCACCAACTACATTCCAGTCTTGCATGAACCACGTGTTCAACCGACACTTGTGGAAGTTTGTATTGGTTTTCTTTGATGATATATTGGTCTATAGTAGGACTTGGGAGGGCCATATCCGTCACCTTGATGAGATATTGGGGATATTAGAAGCTAATTTGCTATATGCAAAAACTTCTAAATGTGAGTTTGGCATGACAGAGTTGCTATATCTGGGATATGTGATTGGTGGAGGGGGAGTAAAGGTGGACAGAGAGAAAATACAGGCAATTTTGGATTGGCCGCCACCCAGGACATTGACACATCTGAGGGGATTCTTGGGACTGTGCACCTATTACAGGAGGTTTGTGAAGAACTTCTCACGATTGACTGCCCCATTGACAGATTTGACAAAGAAGGGAGCTTTCGCTTGGTCAGAAGCAGCACAACAGGTTTTTGATCATCTCAAGGGGGTGATGAGTTCATGTCCCGTCCTCGCATTACCAGATTTTTCTCGGCCATTTGTTCTAGAGTGTGATGCATCAGGAGAGGGGGTTGGATCGGTGCTTATGCAGGATAGGCATCCCATTGCTTATGAGAGTCGAAAATTGAGCCCGGTAGAGAGAGGGTATTCAATTTACGACAAGGAGATGTTGGCCATCATGCATGCCTTGGCCAAATTCAGACAGTACCTTGTGGGCAGCAGATTCGTGGTACGTACGGATCACAATAGTTTGAGGTTCTTCTTGGGGCAAAAGGATCTCAACGACCGCCAGCAGAGATGGGTGAACAAGGTACAAACCTATGACTTTGACATAGAATACACTAGAGGTAAGAATAATGTTGTTGCTGATGCTTTATCTAGGAGGCCTTACCTTACTACTATGCTGAGTTCTATGTCTGAGATTTCAGCAGATTGGAAGGCTCACATACTTGTTGAGTACTCCAAGAATCAGTTTGCATGTGAGATCATGGATGGTATTACCAAGGATGACCGATACAGGGTGGTAGATGATCTCATTTTCTACAAGGATCGGATTTTCCTTGTACCGGGGTCTAAGATGAAGGACAAGATCCTTCGTGCAGTACATGATACGCCATTAGCTGGACATCCCGGATATTTCAAAACATACAGGTACATCAGAGAGAGATTCACTTGGAAGGGAATGAAGGACGATGTCCTTAATCACGTCAGAGAGTGTATGGTTTGCCAGCAAACCAAATCGGAGCATTCTTTTCCTGCAGGGTTACTCCAGCCTCTTCCCATCCCCGAGCAGAAGTGGGAGAGCATATCCATGGATTTTATCACAGGACTCCCTATGGTGCATGGGCACAATTGCATTTATGTGGTAGTTGATCGATTGACCAAGTATGCCCATTTCTTTTCTCTACCTAAGAAGCATGAGGCAGCTGACGTGGCTCAGGTATTTTATACAGGGGTTTTTAGGCTTCATGGTTTGCCTAAAAATATTGTCAGTGACAGGGATAAGATCTTCATGAGCACTTTTTGGCAGGAGATATTCAGACTTGCAGGTACTGAGTTGACTCCCAACACAAGCTATCACCCTCAGACTGATGGGCAGACGGAGATTGTTAACAAATGGATAGAGGGCTATTTGCGGAGTTATGTGACGGGACATCAGCAGGCATGGATTAGATGGTTGCACATGGGCGAGTATTGCTACAATACCACATATCAAATGAGCATCGGCATGACTCCTTTCAGAGCTTTGTATGGATACGATGCCATGTCATTTGTTGATTTGGTATTAACAGACAGTCGGGCTCCCAAAGCTCGAGATTGGTTACAGGAGAACCAGGATATCCTGTGAGCTCTTAAGGAGAACCTCCAAAAGGCGCAAAATCAGCAGAAGGTTTATGCAGATAGGCACAGGATAGAGAGGTCCTTTGAGGTAGGAGATTTGGTATTCCTACGTTTGCAGCCATACAGGCAGTCGTCACTCAAGCAGAAGGGGGCAGAAAAGCTAAAACCACGGTTTTATGGTCCATACAGGGTAGCTCGGCGAGTGGGTGCAGTAGCATATGAGTTGGATCTTCCAGAGCACAGTAAGATACATAATGTCTTCCATGTGTCATGCCTTAAGAAGGCACTTGGGCAGCATATTGTACCTTCTACGGAGTTGCCACCATTGGATGAGGAGGGGAAACTGGTTTTAGAACCAGAATCTATTATTGAGGTCAGACAGAGGAAGCTCAGGAGCAGAGAGATTACAGAATACTTGGTACGGTGGAAGGGTTTGCCTCTTGAGGATGCTACTTGGGAGGGAGAGCAGATTCTACAGCATCCTAGTTTGCATTTGCTTGGGGACAAGCAAATTTTGGGAAGGGAGGACTGTAATGTCCCCTTTCCCTCACCATAGGCCTAAGGGCCAGTACGGGTCCTAACCTTGGTCATGCCCAAGGGGTTACGAACGTTGTGAGCTATTGGGTATGAATATCTAGTCCAGTTATAATTTTCCGTTGACAGGAATATAAAGTGCTTTCGAAGGGACTAGATGTTATGTTTTATCGTTGGAAGGGGCCACTTAACTCCTAGTGTTCTAATTTTGCGTTGGGGGTCACCTTTTGGACCATGGCGACTTGAAAAGGAAAAAGTAACTTTAAGTTACTTTATTAATTTGGTCTTCCCTAGGGGAAAATGCGACTTGGGCTTTTTAGGGTTTCCTTGGCATGGGAAAAGTTATATAAGGAGTGGAGGGGTGAAAAGATGGTCATTCATGCATACACTTATATTTCCTTTCATGTGCAACTGTTGTTTGCAAATATCCAGCTTGTGGAGTAAGATCCCACGGGAACCCTAGCTTCGGTGGTGAGAGATCCACTCCCTAGCTAGTAGGGCACTCTTCGGTGGTGAGAGATCCACCCTAGTTTGTCATTTTTGGAGCTGAAATCAGGGCTGTCCTTTAGAGATATTTCAGAGGGTTTCAGTGAAGGGTTTTGGAGGATTTTGGGTATTTTTTGAGGAGAGATTTCAGGGTTTTTCAGGGCAGATCTACGGCAACCTCTTTGACAAGGTCTAGCATCAGTTTGAAGGCATTTGCAAGGGTTTCCAGCCATCTCCTAGGTGGGGCAACTTGTTTTGGAGATTGCAGACCTATTTTGGAGGGTTTCCACTTCCTCAAATTATGATTTGAAGGTTGGGATATCATCTCCTATATTTATAGATAATATTTCCAAGGTTTCATAATTTTTGCATCTATATTTCGGAAGATATTAATTTTAGAAGTTTTCAGCTGTTTAGGGCACGCTGTAATTTTCTGGCAGCATTCTGTTATTCGAAAAATTCCAAAAACAGTTCTATAATATATATGTTATTGTATTAGCAAACTCCATTTAAAATTTCAAGAGATTTGAGCAAGTATTTTCGGAGTTATCCATTATTTTCTGTTCGCTGCCCTAGATTTAATTTTCTGCAAAAATCAGATTTCTGTTTGGCTGCAATTTGTCTGTATTTTGCATATTTTAAAGTGATATCCTACAAGGGATATAAAGGAGACTCAGATTATCATTAATATCGTTGTGCAGAATTAGCAAGACGAAGTAGAAGCTACCATCAAGTCCTTATGAATGACCTAGGTTCAATTATCCCTACTGACAGTGATTGGAAAATAGAAGTCCACGTAATATCATAGACTAATGGAATGCATGGAGTCACTTCCATCATATCTGTTCGAATTTGGCTTCTTGAGAAAAGAAATCAAAATGGGGCAGCACATATTGCCTGGACAAAGTAGCAGTTGATCAGCCTCCACATAGCTTTCCTTCTAATTGTTAGTATAAGAGGGGGAACTTGTTTCACTCTCTGGTCAAGTTCGAAACCCTATTGGATGCCTTGACAGATCCTACCAATCCTGATACCACGGTAATATTCAATGGATAAGGGTTGAAACTCCAAATTAGGCAACGATATAAAAAAGAATCCCACGGTGGACTGTGCTCATGTCTGATTTCTAAATTCAACAAACTTGTATAATAAAACCCAGATTAGGTATCAACGATCAGATTATATAGGACAGCCATGTGCCCCACCTACTGCATTCCTCCGCTTCCTTGAAACTCTCGCATTCCCTAAACCAGAACTTTGCCATAAATTCTATAGGTAAGAAATATATTCTGGGCATCCACCAAATCAATATAGTATAGGAAATACCCCTGATTAAAAAACACGGTGCCCACCCTAATTCTTCTCCAGTGAAGCTCTCTATAGCTATAATCTTGCCACATAAATCTTTTGAACTGAACATGAGACCCCCGTGAGAATGTTATGTCAAACTCCACATTTAATCCTACTAAGTTACTAGCCTTAAGCCTATAATATCCCCAAGTCCCTTTGTAGTATGACTATCAGCCCATTGTGATATATCCGTGCATCCAAAATTCACTTAATGCTCGTTTTGTTCATGCATAGGGTAAGTCGCTCCACCTAGGAAATGACCCCACAATGGCCTTGCAAATGTTTCCAGGTAGAGTGACTGTACTTTGATCCTCCAATGCTCTTATCTGCAAAAAGGTCTTCAAAGATGGTCTTCACTCCAACCAAGGAAGGACCATTTGTCATTTGTCCTCTAACCACGATATTCAGATCAGGGTTTACTGTGCATTCTTGGAACTAGCCACACACTTGGATTTCCACCCAAGAGTGGAAACATTCAATGATCCACAGGGACTCAAGGAAATCCATTTAGACAAAATCATCATCCATCCAGGGTTAGGTTTTGCCCCAAATGGGCTCTCTCAGGTTTAGTTCGGGCCATTGACATTCATATCATCCCGACATTTGATCACATATCCAAAGCCCCAAAAGGACAAATCTGACTGCCATAAAGTGTTCTATAATGTAATCAACGCAACTGCTGCTTTCTTTAGAGCAGCGGATACAAATCCATCAGTCTGACCCCTTATATCGATGGAAATTAGCCTAAAGATAAAAACATAAATATGAATGAAGGTACAACTGAATGGTATAATCCACGATGTTATCTCCTCAGTTCATCCAAGATGGTTGGGAGGCCTGTAGTGAAAGAGGAAAGGACACTCTTGAATCTGTTAAGTAGGAGGCATGAATCTAGATTAAAGGGGACATTAGACTTTTGAGACATTCATCAGAATTGGTGGGAGGGTATGAGATGATTGTAAGCATTGAAAGAGAAAAGGCCATCATATCCAGGAGGCATGAGAGAGCAACGATAGCGTAGGGCAATTGTACTTGTTTTCTATTGATATAAGGTTGTTTCATGTCGTCAGGTGGCCAGTATGAAGACTGAGAAGAGCAACTGAGTCATTGTTTCTCACCCAATCAACATGCGGTTTGAGCCACGTATGGGGTTTTCTAGACTGAAAACTGAAAGTTTACAGTCCTTGTATGGGTACCTAACACCTTATACATTGCTGTTCATAGTTGATTACTTTCATCTTTCAGTGGGTTTGTCATAGTTCTGTATCATGTTTCTCATAATGCTGGTCACTAACACTTTTTCCAAGTCATCTAAAACATTCTAAACTGTCATATTGAAATAAATTCAGATTGGGACAGCATATTGCATTCCTGCAAATTTTATAAGGCAACTCATCCTTTGAAGACACTCCTAGCCAAGTCATTTTGCTGTATTACAGAAAATGGAATCCCAAATGGGAATTGTATGAACTGTTATGTTGATTGAGCCTATATGCACAGTTGTGTTGACAAGATGTTCTCATGCTTTGGATAGAATCGCTACATTGAGGGAGATCCTGATATTTCTACATGGGTGAGTGGAAGGAGTAGACACTGTGATCATTGTGGGCAGAAGTATGATGCCCTTGACAACTCATGGGATTCTAATTGTTTTGGTATGCATGGTCATTTGGGCATATGAGTTTCCAAACAACTTAGCAATAGGACTCTTTCAGTTAACAAGTCTATGGGATCTGAATCCGTATCCGAAGGATCAAAAAATATAGAAATCCTGAATTCCTTCAAAAAGTTGATATAATGATACTTAGACATATATCTTGCAATTCCTTGAGGACAAACAATTTTGGGAAGGGAGGATTGTAATGTCTTCTTTTTCAAATTAGTGCCAATTGAAAACTTCTTGCCATTTCTCTTCTCGTGGCCAAGAAGGAATTGCACAAGGGAAGTCCTTGGGATTTGTTTATATTTCCTTTTATTTTTATTAATGTTTTTCTTTGGTGTTTTACTCCTAAAGGTAGGCTGGGTGGGTTATGATGCTCTCAACATGAAATTAAAAGATAAAGTCAGCAAGCTTAAGAGGTCGGTCTACACTCTTATGACTCTTGGCGCCAACCAAGGGTATAAGAAGAGTCTTGGTACACATTTGCACATCATCTTTGGCACTTATACACTTAATATTTTGGTTTTTTGGGTTGATTGCTCTATACCTTTCCACTTGAGGACAAAAACCCTCTTCTGTGGGATCCAAGGAGGAAGAAACCCTTCCTTGTGGCATAGTGGAGAATGAAAAATCTTCATATTGGCGAATTGAAGACATTTATTGAAAGATTCTCTTGCTGATTTGGATCTAGGGCATCAAGAAGAAGACCCACAAATCTTTGGCATATTTTGGAGCCCCTCTCCTAGGGAGCAACTAGGGTTTGAGTGTGATTTGGTGTCTTCTAAGGCACATAACTCATTTATTCTTTGATATTCAAACTTGGCATAATTTATAGGGCTGAAATCTATCATCTTTTGTAATTATTGAGGTTTTTGAGACCTCCATTTTGATCATTTCTATTGGTTGTACCTCTATTGTTCTAAATTAATTTACCAGATGGTAAGTATTTGATTAAGTTTTATGATGAAAAGTGGCTTAAAATTTTCTTAAAGTGTTTTTCTATGTTGATGAGTTCTTTGATGATATTTTGGTGATTTCTCACTAATTACAAGCTGCTGTTATAAAAATCAGACTGCTGATTTACAGTTGTCATAAAAACCCAGTTGGCTGATATAAAATCTGAGTTTAATCATTTGGGGTTTGTGTGATTTCCTCCTTTTTCAGTTTCAGCCCTAAAAAATGACATTACATACAAAGAAGTTTAATACACCTCCCTTCATCATCCATCTTCACATCTATGGATACCAACTCACTCAACACGAAGTTAAAAGCATTCTGGTGCTCTGCAACTGAGTCACCATAATCCATTCTCAAAGAATACATCTTCTTTCTTAGGAAACGCTTGTTAACCAATGACTTTGCCTAATACAATGCTGCCAACTTATCCAACAATTCCCTTGCAGTTTTCTCAGTAGAGACATTCAACAACACAGTCAGAAACACAACCTGATAATACTCTTGGGCTTGGGCTTCCTATCAACCCTATCCCACTTTTCTTGTGTCAACCTTGTAGGAGCATTTTTTGTCGTGACGATCCATTGATCTTTGTATGTCAAGAGATCCTCTATCACAAGTTTCCATAATTCAAAATTCTTGCCATTGAACATGTCAATCTCAATTCTTATGTTTCTTGCGATATTAGAGATTCCTACCCAAAAGCTAGTTCTGCAACTTCAAAAAACCGTTTAAAGCTAGGTAGCCGGTACGGGGGTATGGTGCGGGTATGGGTACGGGGATCCGGTATGCTGATACGACAATTTTTTTGGGGGCCCGGGTACGGCACTTGGGTATGGCAGTACAATATACGTATAAAATATTAAAAATATAGCCAAATAAGCAAAAATTCAGCCTTATACATGAATAGAGTAAACAAATTAATAATTAACTGAAATAGCCAAATAATATATTAATAATTCAATGCATTTTGTCATGATATTCATTGATTGAACTTCGAACAAGTACATTGTTCAAACTCCAAATGTTACAATGTCCAATTATTAACATAAATAATAACAAATCACATAACTGGACTGGAATTCAGGCTATTACCAGCTCCCTTCAAATCTGGCAGTTCAGATTCCTTTGGGGTTTCTCTTATTATTCCTGCATTAGTCTTACTTGCTAGTGGAGATGCTGCCACCGTGTTTTTTGATCCTACATTACCCAAACACATCTCAACTGTTGCAGTTTGAGCCATTGTTTTAGGTACTTTTGTGAAGTTTTCCCACAGTTGAATCATGAAGTTTTACCACAGCTGAATCATTTACGTAATCGCATCTATTGACCTTTATTGACCCCCAAAAAATAGTTTTTTTTTTTTTACAAAAAAGTTATAAAAAAAAAGAAAAATTAAAAAATTATTGTTTTTACTGGTGGGTACGGCTGGGTACGCCTTGGGTACGGCCAGGGTACATCCAGCAGTACCCGGGTATGTCTGGGTACTTCCTGAGAAGTACCCAGATGTACCCGGCAACTGCTGGCCGTACCGAAGGCGTACCATACCCATACAATGTACCAGGTATGTACCGTACCTGTACCCATGCCCTGCAGGGCACGTACCGGCTACCTAGGATAAAAAGATACAAACTACATTACTAGTTCCCTCTAATTCACCTCCTCCTTTTGTATTCGGACCATTACAAATCTGATCTTGGGTGGGAATTGCCTTGGAAGTACCCAGATGTACCCGGGTACTGCTGGCCGTAACCATACAATGTACCAGGTACGTACCATACCCGTACCCAAGCCCTGCAGGGCACGTACCGGCTACCTAGGATAAAAAGATACAAACTACATTACTAGTTCCCTCTAATTCACCTCCTTTTGTATTCAGACCATTACAAATCTGATCTTGGGTGGGAATTGCCTTGGAAATGCTATGGATCCTTTGGAATATCTGGTTTCTTCTTGGAACTGAGCCGTTTTTGGGGTTTATTCTGGGCATACTGTATTGGAAATTCAATAAAGAAAGAAGACCCAACTTAACTAAAACTTACCTAACCTATTTCTAACCCCCTTGCTTCCTTGTGCCCCCCAACCTAATCCAACCGAATGCTAATTTTTGTGTTTTATATCTTCATGCTGATTATGCACATATCATTGATATTATGATTAGTTTTCTTTACATTTGTCTAATTTTGTGAATGGATGTTTCCAAGACAAACATAACTCAATGTCTAGAAAATTGACAATCCTTGTACTCAAACCTATGTGCATTTCTTGGTATCTTTGTAAAAAGATTGATACATAAGATGAGGGGAGAATCCCTCTTTATAACAAGAGGAAGGTATGAGGTCTTTATATCTCCTTAACTAACCCTGCGGTTCCATGTGACGTAAGTGGTCACTTTTACATCATGAGAATTCTTCCCAGTTCCTAGGACTGCCATTCAACATTACAAAACATGAACTTCATGTTTAATTAATTCATTGCTTGGTATAATATGTGAATTCTTCCCAGTCTAGGTACACAACATGTTTTTTTTGTTGGGAAGCTTTGTCCCTAAAGCTAGAGGATCCTACTAGGTGTAGTGTTAGCAATATGGGGAAAAAATAGAAAGGTATGAAATTTGGTGTGGAGACAACTATTTCATAAGTTGTGAAGTGTTGATGGAATTGTGATACATTCAGTAGAAAATCTTCAATAGCCAAAGTTAATATTGCCATAGGGGATCAAGTTTGGATACCAAATCTCGATACCGGACACGTCCTAAAAGGTCACGTGACACGATAGGACATGTGTTGGGCACGTGTTTGTTGCACGTCTTAAAATAGGACACATGTCAAACACGTGTCTGACACGTGCTCTAGACATGTCCTGACATGTCGGATACGTACGCATCAAAATGAAACTGCAGGGGGGGGGGGGTTTAAAAGTGGTTTTTTTCACTTCATATTTGTCACTTTCAGCTATAGTGAAAAGCTCTCACAGGGGTGGGGGGTTAAAAGTGTCTAACATTGTGTAGGTGAAGGATAAAAACCAGATTTGGAAGGGATTTGGAGAAATTTGAAGGCATTCTAGCAAATCAGATTTGTCATTTTTCCAACAACAGCATTTCTCTTCATTCATACCATGTAAATCATGGCTCAATCATCAAAGGCAGCTGGTAAAGGTCAAAGGAATGCCAAGAATATCAGTGTTGATGCTGCTCCCTGCCCCCCTTCCTGCAAGTTTATCCATCTCCGTTAGTACTCCATTTTCTGCAAGTGGAGCTGCAGGTGCAGCTGACAGTGCTGCAAATGACTCTGCTGTAGCAAGACAAGTTCAAGTTAAAAAATATCCACCGTGGAAGTATGTAACAAAAAAACAAGGGCCTGGGGCAAAGGTTGTTGCGGGAGGAAATGTTGTTTGACATGTAATTACTACCATGTTAAATACAAGAGCACCTACTACCGAGCTAAGGGCCATTTATTGGGCCTTATGTGTGGAAATAGAGCATGTAAATTGGCGAATGCTGCCTAGCAAAATATGATGTCAAGGGAGGATTATATTGGCTTGGGGAAGGTGGCAGCAACAAGTACGCGCACAAAAATGAGGATCCTCTTCCATTGTAATATCCCCCTCTCAAAAATAATTGGTCAAAGACCCTTAGCCTATTTTTTGTTTTCCGACAGCTAAGGGGTAGGAAATAAGGGAAACTAATCCTAATAAATTAATTTTAGTGCATAATGAGTTTTATTATAAGCACTTAAATTATTTATTAGTGATAAAGTAATAAAATAAAAGTCCACTTTATTTTTTATTCTCACTAAAGAGAAAATGCGACCCATAGGGGAAATAAAGCAAAGAGGAATAAAAATAATAAATGAAAGTGATTTTCTCCCAAGTGGAGCGAGCTGATTGGACTTTTGTTTGGGTTCATGTGCCATTCACAATTATAAAAGGAGGTCACCACACTTGGGAGAGACATCTTTTTGGCATATTTTGATATCTGATTTTGGTTTAGCTCATCGCTTTTCCATTTTTACATTAAAGGAGGAAAACCTTTTGATGTATTTGCATTAGAGGACGAAAACCCTCTCTTGCCAAGGTTGAAGAATGAAAAATCTTAATCCTTTGTGTGAAGAATATCTATTCAGGAGTTTTCTATCAAGCTTTCAAGTACAATTTTAGAATTCCAGCAGTGTTGAAGACCCTACATTGCAGATTTATGGCATCTCCAGCTAGGGTTTGAAGGAAAAGGCGTTGTGGCTGATTTTTATCACCATTTCCAATTGTTTTCTAGGGTAGTGTAATGTCCCTTTAAGGGGGACTTTAGGAAATGGCCACAAACTCTCAAATTAGATTTACAGAGCTGTTGTTATAACGATGCAAATCTGCAAATTAAACCCTGTTCTAGGGCAGTGACCTGATTTGGGATTTTAACCTCACTTTTGAGCCTTCAAGCCCTTCGAATTAGCTTCACTTGAATTTCTAAAATTACTGATATGACCTCAACAATCATGTAGTGCAAGAAATTTGATTTTTATTAATCCATTCAAATGGCACCTTTTCATTTGACAATTTGAATTTTTATTAAGGTTTATTGACATCTTTTGTAGTGCTTACTAAAAGCACATCAATCGAGAGTCGTCAGTCATGGTGCTTGATCTGTGGTCACCAGTCATGATCCTCGATCAGCAATCACCAGTCATGTATTACAAATTCTTGCTTAATCAAATCATTGTTCTTCCAACCATTTTTCTTCATCATTTTGTCATTTGACACATGGCCTCTATTTGTAAGTAGCTACATTTGTGATGGAGCCATTTTCACCGCCAATTTCTAATCATCTCCAGTCTCTTCTATTCTCATTAGAGGTGAATGGCCCTTTTTCTTTGAGAGGTTATCATTTTCAAGTGTAAGCCCTTGCTGAGGAATTCTAGATCTACCAAGTTGATCACCTCCTTTCAACCCATCTCACAAACATTAGAGGCACTACACACCTTTTAGATACTAACAATTCACATACAAATGGGGCAACTTAATAAGGTTTCATTCTTCCGTGCATACTACAGCAACACCCCCTAACCCCCTCACTCATTTTTAACATCATGGCTTTTCTCCATTCCCGAGTCAAGGAACAAGGGCAAGCAAGCATTACTAACTTTTATGTACCTGCAAATGCTCATCAGCCTTGGGTGTTAGGAAAGGTCCACGAAGAGCACCTTACTTCCTCCTTATATTGTCCAATCAAGCCCCCATAGCCTTGGACATTTCATCACAAAAATTATCACATCATACATTAGCCCTTTCGTGGCAGTGAATGAAGATATCATATGTTCTTCTAGATGGAAACTTGCTACAAACCTCGGACATCGCCAATTTTCGGTCTTGGTCTCTAAATCTGTTCTTTTTCTGCTCCTTTTTCCATTCACTCAAGAGTCCTTACATGGCTATTTGTACTTGGATTTAGATCATTTGGGTTGGGGTTTAACCACTTTATGTTTACCTCTTCTAGTAATGCTTTTTAGTATTTAGTTACTTTTTAAAAACTAAGTTCTTTGAACCTTGGCACTTGGAGTAACTAAATGTAAGTTTGAGTCCCATGGACAAACTTTGGTCACTAGAGGACATTAATTTCTCTTTCTTTTACCATTAATTTTGCCTCGTATGAGGAACAACTAGATATAGGTTTAATTCTCTCAAAATGTTACATGTTATTAGTAGTGGGGTTGATCTTTTGGTAAACTTTTCCTTGCATACTATGTTAATTACACTTAGTTATTTAAATTTTGGTATTTTATTTCAAGGTTGGGTTGTTGCTTTTAGTTTTTTCTATGGTAGCTTCAAGAAAAATTCCATAGTGGTTTCCTTTGCATTCTTTACATTGTATGTTCCTGGTTCAAACCAAAGCCTTGAATACTATGGTATGTTATGTTTTAATCATAAGGGTTTTTGCCTTTTTGATTCTTGCTTGTTATCTTGTTTCTAAACCTTCTATATATTCTATGCAAGGTGGGGTAGACAATGTTTTGCTTTGTATATCCTATTTTGAGGGCTATTGTCATGGTCTTTTCAAGGGTATCAAGTTCAAATATTGTCTCTACCTCTTGGAGGAATCAATTACAATTAATCCAATCACCCTGCGATATATGGAGATTTATCTCTCATGTTATTTGTGAGAACATACCATCAACTGGCTAAAAGGGTCCTAATGACATATGATCAATGATATTGAAGATAGTTACATCATACTACAATGGCATCAATAATCTCCAAGAAATACTTGGCCATCACAGGGTGAGGTTATAGGAAGCAGACCCAAGTGACCTGAATATATAGTTGGAGCATCTTAAGGAAGGGAGTCAATCTATGAAAATGTGAATAGAGTGTTGAATCAAACCAAACTCAGTATAGTGACATTTTCACTATCTAAGGAGAAACAAGAAGGCACCCACTAAAAAGAGCATGGAACCAAATGTGGGTATCTCTCTTGACCGAAAATTGAATCACCAAGGAACCAATGTCTATGAAGGTAGAAGAAAAGATTGATGACACTCTGAAGATAGAGGTTGGGCATTAAATTCAACTTCAACAATGCTCTAAGTGATTGTCTATTTATAATGGATCTTACAATACATCATTATACTTTGCAATTCCTCAAAACATGACTAATCAAAAAACCCTAAACTAAGGCCCCAAATGCTGCATTCATATAACATTGGGCCTAATGCTTTTTCCAAAGAGATGCATTAACGAAGAGGCATCCTAAATTTGCGCCTGAATGAATTGATGCTTAAACACAGAGGGAGAGGTAAATCCCTTACAATGTCATGATTGAGGAACATACCTTGAATTGATGGTTGGACATGCATGTTGAGCCTCCAAATAAAATGCAATCTATTGTGATTTCCACTAGCTTGCCTTTGTAGAAAAAAATTGAATATCAAAGAGAGCATCTCTAGTAGTATTTAAGACCATAACGTTAGTTCTTGTTTTTAAAGCACGTTGTTTGTAACTATTGAATTTCTTAACAATTTCATCAATTATTGAACTAACCTAAATAGCCAAACAATCTCACCTGTGCTTACATTATGTGACTCGTGTGCCTGAAAGATCCCAAATAAAATTCTTCGCCCAAAACCAGATTTTTGTAACTTCCAATTGAAGAAAGGAGGCTGTTGAAACCCTTGACCAGAAAACTAGGGCAAAATGCAATCTTTCCTAGTCACAGCGATCGATGGATCTCCACACCAATCACACTCAAAATTTATGATTTTAATTCCCGTTAATTGCAAATAATTTTAGGGCTCAACTAATATAAAAACCAGTATTAATTGCAGCCAAATAACTTGGAAAAACCAGATCTGAAATTGAATATAAATTGCCTGAAAACCCTAATTATTTGGCTCAGAAAAATTAGGAAAAATACAGCCTTTTCTTACACAAATATTTGAAGATATCTGACAATAATTTTAGAAGAAAATACCTCTAGAGATGATGTCAAAACAGTCCACAATAAGTCGACCCAGCTGCTGCGATAAACCACTGATAATACTTCAAAAAAACACTGTTGAAATCAATCTGAAAATCTGATTAAAACCGCTGGAAATTTTTGAGTGAAATCCCCTCTCAATCCCTTGGGGTTTTCGTCCGCAAGAGATAAATCCACAAGGGTTTTCATCCTTGGAATTTTTGATAAAAGCTGGGAGCTCTTAGCAATGAAAATCTGATAATAAAATTTTGGATATCCCCTAAGCAAGTCGACTTGCTCATATAAAGGAAAACAGCCCAAAAAGCACCTCCAAACTCGGCCAATAATATTTTTCCTTCTCCCTAGGCTGGTCGCATTTTCCTTATGGGCCATATCACACTGAAATATCCCTTGTGGGATACCACTTACAAAAACACAAAATACTGACAATTTGCAGCCAAACAGAATTCTGATTTTTGCAGAAATAAAACTAGGACAGCGATAGAAATAAATTCATAATTCACAAAATACTTGCCCGAATCACTTGAAAATTTATAGAGAGCTTGATAACAATTAAACTAACACTAGGAAATTATTTTTGGAATTTTACAGATAATAGAATACTGCCAAAAAATTACAGCATGCCCTAAACAGCTGGAAAACTTCTAAAATTCATATCTCCTCGAATACAAGTGCAAAAATTATGAAACTTTGGAAATAATATTTATAAATATATAAGATGATATTCCAACCTTTAGATCTGAAAATGGCCAACTGCAAACCTTCCAAATAAAGGCTGCAATCTCCAAAACAAGTCGCCTTTTTTGGTAGGTGGTTGAAACCCTTGCAGAATCCTCTGAAAATGATGCCAATCCTTCCTTTATTGCTGTCATAAATCTGATCTGAAAATTCACTGATTATCTTCACCAAACCTCTCAAAAACCCTCAAAACCCTATCTCTGAAACCCCAGCAAATATCTCTATGAATCAGCCCTGAAAACAGCTCCAAAATGACAAGCTAGGGTAGATCTCTCGCTACCGAAGAATGCCCTGCTAGCTAGGGATGGATCTCTCACCACCAAAGCTAGGGTTCATGTGGGATCTCACTCCACAAGCTGAAGATTTGCAAACAGCAGTTGCACATGAAAAGAAATAGTTGAGTATGCATAAAGTATCCTTTTCTTTCTCCCCTCAACTCCTTATATAACTTTTTCCCAGGCAAAAGAACCCTAAAAAGGTCCTAGTCGCATTTTTCCTTAGGATGGGCCAATAACATAAAGTAACATAAGTTACTTTTCACCTTTTAAGTCGCCATGGTCCAAAAGTGACCCCCGACGCCAAATTAAAACATAAGTACCATGTGGCCCCTTCTTAACGACAAAACATAACATCTAGCCCCTCCAGAACCACCTATGCACATGTCAATGAAGAATAATAATAAAATGGACTAGATATTCATACCCAATAGCTCCCAGCGTCCATAACCCCTTGGGTATGACCAAGGCCTGGACTTGAGTTAGCCCCTAGGCCTTTGGCGTAGGAAAGTGGACATTACAGTCCTCCCTTCCCAAATTTTGCTTGTCCTCGAGCAAATGCAAGTTCGGATGCTGTTTAATCTGCTCTCCCCCTCCCCAAGTCGCATCCTCAAGTGGCAATCCCTTCCACCTCACCAAATACTCGGTGATCACTCTGCTCCTAAGGCCTCTCTGTCTTTCCTCAAAAATGAATTCTGGTTCTAACACCAGCTTCCCCTCCTCATCCAATGGAAACAACTCTGTAGATGGTACAATATGTTGTCCAAGGGCCTTCTTAAGGCATGACGCATGAAAAACATTATGTATTTTACTATGCTCTGGTAGCTCTAGCTCATATGCAACTGCCCCAACTCGTCGAACTACCTGGTATGGACCATAAAACCGTGGTTTTCAATTTCTTTGCACCCGTCTGCTTCAGTGAGGATTGCCTATATGGTTGCAAACGTAGGAATACTAGACCCCCAACCTCAAAATACCTCTATATCCTGTGCCGATCTGCATATATCTTCTATTGATTCTGTGCTTTTTGAAGATTCTCCCTGAGAGCCTTCAAAATATCCTAGTTCTTCTGTAACCAATCTCGAGCTTTGGGAGCTTGGCTATCCGGTAATACCAAATCCACGAATGTCATGGCGTCATATCCGTTCAAGGCTCTGGAAAGGAGTCATACCTATGTTCATCTGATAAGTGGTATTGTAGCAATACTCACCCATGTGCAACCGTCTAATCCAGGCCCGCTGATGTCCCCGACACATAACTCCGCAAGTAGCCCTCCATCCACTTATTGACTATCTCCGTCTGCCTGTATGTCTGTGGGTGGTAGCTAGTGCTAGGAGTCAACTCCGTACCAGTTAGTCTGAAGATCTCCTAACAAAAGGTGCTCACGAAGACCTTATCCCTGTCACTGACAATATTTTTAGGCAACCCATGTAGCCTAAAAATACCTTGTATAGAAGATCCAGGCCACATCCACTGCCTCATGCCCCTTGGGTAGGGAAAAAAAGTGAGCATACTTAGTTAATCGATCAACTACAACATAAATGCAGCTATGCCCATGCACCAAGGGAAGTCCTGTGATAAAGTCCATCGATATGCTTTCCCATTTCTATTCGGGAATCGGAAGAGGCTGGAGTAATCCTGTTGGAAAAGAATGCTCGAATTTGGTTTGCTGGCAAACCATACACCCTCTGACATGGTTAAGGACATCGTCCTTCATCCCCTTCCATGCAAATCTCTCCCTGATAAACCTGTATGTTTTGAAATACCTAGGATGCCCAGCTAGTGGTGTATCATGTACTGCTCGAAGGATCTTCTCCTTCATCTTGGACCCTGGTACAAGGAAAATCCTATCCTTGTAGAAAATGAGATCATCCACTACTCTGTATCGGTCATCCTGTATAATACCATCCATGATCTCACATGCAAACTGATTTTTGGAATACTCAACAAGTATATGAGCCTTCCAATCCGCTGAAATCTCAGACATAGAACTAAGCATAGAAGTGAGGTAAGGCCTCCTAGATAAAGCATCAGCAACAATATTATTCTTACCTCTAGTGTACTCTATGTCGAAGTCATAGGTTTGTACCTTGTTCACCCATCTCTGCTGGCGATCGTTGAGCTCCTTCTGCCCCAAGAAGAACCTCAAACTGTTGTGATCCGTACGAACCACGAATTTGCTACCCACAAGGTACTGTCTGAATTTGGCCAAAGCATGCATAATGGCCAACATTTCCTTATCGTAAATTGAATATTCTCTCTCCACGGGTTTAAATTTCCGACTCTCATAGGCAATGGGATGCCTATCCTGCATGAGAACTGCCCCAACACCCTCTCCTGATGCATCACACTCTAGAATGAACGGGCGAGAGAAATTTGGTAATGCGAGAACGGGACACGAACTCATCACCTCCTTGAGGTGATCAAAAACCTGCTGTGCTACCTCTGACCAAGCAAATGCCCCCTTCTTGGTCAAATCGGTCAATGGAGCAGTCAACCGAGAGAAATTCTTCACGAACCTCCTATAGTATGTGCCCAATCCCACAAATCCTCTCAAATGTGTCAATGTCCTAGGTGGCGGCCAATCCAGAATTGCCCGTATCTTCTCTCTATCCACCTTCACTACACCCCCACCAATCACATATCCCAAATATAGAAGTTCGGTCATGCCAAACTCACACTTAGAAGCTTTCGCATATAGCGAATTAGCTTCTAATATCCCCAATACCTCACCAAGGTGCCTGATATGGTCCTCCCAAGTCCTGCTGTAGACCAAAATATCATCAAAGAAAACCAATACAAACTTCCGCAGGTGGCGGTTGAACACATGGTTCATGCAAGACTGGAAAGTAGCTAGAGCATTAGACAGTCCGAAGGGCATCACCAAGAACTCAAAGTGACCGTAATGGCATCTGAAAGCTGTCTTATGCACATCCTACTCCCTGACCTTGATCTGATGATATCCAGATCGCAAATCTATTTTTGAAAAATAGATAGCACCATGTAGCTCATCCAACAACTCATCAATACGTGGTACTGGATACTTGTTCTTTATTATCTTCTTGTTCAAGGCACGGTAGTCTATACACATCTGCATGGTCCCATCCTTCTTCTTCACCAATACCACGGAAGAAGCAAAAGGACTGGAACTCGGTCTAATATGCCCCATATCAATGAGCTCATGGATAGTCTTCTCGATCTCATCCTTAGACGGTAAGGAGAAGTAACCACTGGTCTAGCATCCTCGAGCTCAATCACATGCTCAAATCCCCTGTCTGGAGGTATGCCTGGAGGTATGTCACCAAAAATTGTACTATGCCTGTCCAATAGGCCCTGTATGTCCACATGATACTCATGCTGCCCATCCTCTGACTTCTTGGTCGAAACCAAGCAATGTACTGCCCAATCCACCCCATTGTGCCTGTAAATCCTCTCGATTCTCTTAGCTGTAACAACCCGAGGTGCCTCTGAAGATAAGCCCCTCAAAATCACATTCCTCCCTTCAGACTTGAACTTCAGCTCCATAGTCTGAAAGTTAGTCCGAAACTCGCCAAGGGAATGGAGCCACTGTACTCCTAGCATTATGTTGGTCTCTCCAATACCAACAATATAGAAGTCATCGGTAACTGTATAGTTACCTATCGTGATGCTCAATTGGGGTACCCACCGTGTACACCTCATAGACTCTCCATTAGCTAATATCAACCACGTTGTAAGTTCCCTCAAAGGGGTCCTCGTGTATACCTGTAATCCTCGCCTCTCAACCAACCAATGAGGCATCAATAAAGTTGTGGGTGGCCCCACTATCAATGAGTACCACTACTCGCTGCCCCTGTAAAACTCCCCTAACCCTGAATGCCTTGTACCTCGGGGTACTAGACAAAGTGGCGATAGTCTCCTAGGGAAAGGTCTCGCTATCCTGCTCAACACCTGCACTATCCAATGCCTCGTCATCCTCCTCCTCCAATCCTTGTGTGTCCAACTCCTTGTCACCATCACTCTCCTCAAAGACCTCTATGAACTGGGCCTTCCCTCTACCCCTGCAATCATGTCCTGGAGTCCAAGGTGTGCGGCAATCGAAACATAGTTTCTTTCGCCTCAACTCATCGCTATCCTCCCTAAATATGAATTGTTTCTTGGCTGCATCTTGCCTAGGTGGAGTTACCTTTGGCTGTGAACCATCAGATCTAGAAGGAAAAACCCTAGACTATACTTGAGGGGGAAACCTCGACTTAGGAGTAGATAAATCCAAATCATGAGCTCTCCTAATAGCCTCATGTAAAGAAGAAGTCTCAAATGCCTTCACAAACCCAACAAGAGCATTTGTAAACCCTGCCGTAAATAGTGAAATCAGCCTCATCTCCGTAACATCAGGTATCATGATTGATAACCTCTGAAAATCTACGATATACTGATCCAAGGAATCAGTCTGTCTCAAATGAGTCAAATCCCTGAAATGCCAGTCAGGGTCCCTCTTATCAAATCTACCCACTAGCCTATGTGTGAACTCTGCATAAGTAATAATGTGTAGGTGTCCCTGTGTAATCAATCCATGATGCCACCAATCATAAGTGTCTCCCTCCAGATGTAAGATTGTAAATTTAATTGCATCTTCCTCTCGCATCGGATTTAAGTCAAAGTATGTCTTCAACTTATGAACCCAAGATTGTGCAATAACACTTCTTAGAACAATCGAAATGTGGAATGGAAATCTGTCCCAATCTCCTCTGAAACTCTGGTGCTTGTGTTTGGTAATATCTCTTGGGCCTGCTGCCAATCTTCATTTAGCAATATTCCTGGAATGGCATGTGCTTGCAAAAATCATCACTCAAGGTCTAGTACCTTTCCCAACAAGACTCCTTATCTAAAATATCCATTGGTTGCCATACCTGTGAAACTTTCAGATCTTTCACGAAAAAAGGTTCGTGAATCCCCAAAGGCCTGGTAGAAGAATGGGGAGACTGTTACCCTGAATGCCCATCCTCACCTCTTCGACCATGTTGTCCCATATTACTATTTTCTCCTCTCTCCGTATGAGCATCAATCTTGCCCTGTGCTAATCTCTCAGTGAGCTGACTCAAATATATATTGGTAGTCTCCTGCTGCTTCACCATATTGGTGAACAATTTTTTCATCAGATTCACCCCGATCTCATCACTGTCTCTGTCTCTGTCTCCCATTTTTCAATCCCAACAGGTTAGAGAAACAACTGCTCTGATACCACTGAAATATCCCTTGTGGGATACCACTTAGAAATGCACAAATACACTGACAATTTGCAACTAAACAGAATTATAACTTTTGCAGAAAATATAACTAGGGAAGCGAATAGAAATAAATCTATAACTCACAAAATACTTGCCCTTATCACTTGAAAATTTATAGAGAGCTTGATAAGAATTAAACTAACACTAGGAAATTATTTTTGAAATTTTACAGACAATAGAATATTGTTCAGAAAATTACAGCGTGCCCTAAACAGTTGGGAAACTTCTAAAATTCCTATCTCCTTGAATACAAGTGCAAAAAATTATGAAACTCTGGAAATAATATTTATAAATATATAAGATGATATTCCAACTTTTAGATCTAAAAATGGACAACTGGAAACACTCCAAACAAAGGCTGCAATTTCCAAAACAAGTCACCTTTTGTGGCAGGTGGTTGAAACCCTTGCAAAATCCTCTGAAAATGATGCCAAACCCTTCCTTTATTGCTGCCGTAAAATCTGATCTGAAACTTCACTGATTATCTTCACTAAACCTCTAAAAAACCCTCAAAACCCTATCTCTAAAACCCCCGCAAATATCTCTCTATGAATCATCCCTGAAAACAGCTCCAAAATGACAAGCTAGGGTAGATCTCTCACTACCCGAAGAATGCCCTGCTAGCTAGGGATGGATCTCTCATCACCGAAGCTAGGGTTCCTGTGGGATCTCACTTCACAAGCTGAAGATTTGCAAACAACAGTTGCACATGAAAAGAAATAGTTGAGTATGCATAAAGTATCCTTTCCTTTCTCCCCTCAACTCCTTATATAACCTTTTCCAATGCAAAAGAAACCCGAAAAGGTCCTAGTCGCATTTTTCCTTAGGATGGGCCAATAACATAAAGTAACTTAAGTTACTTTTCACCTTTTAAGTCGCCATCGTCCAAAAGTGACCCCCAATGCAAAATTAGAACATAAGTACCATGTGGCCCCTCCCTAACGACAAAACATAACATCTAGCCCCTCCAAAACCACTTATGCACATGGCAATGAAGAATAATAATAAAATGGACTAGATATTCATACCCAATAGCTCCCAGTGTCCATAAACCCTTGGGTATGACCAAGGCCTGGACTCGAGTTGGCCCCTAGGCCTTTGGCGTAGAAAAGGGGACATTACACACACATTTCCCTCTATTTTAATCCCAAGAGCAAGTCGCATTTTCCCCCATAATACAATTAAATTTAATTGTATTTTGACATTGGCATTTTATTTTAATAATAAGCTTTATTATTTATTATATTTGAAACTTATAATGTTAATTTAAAAATATTTGCACAATATAATAAAATAATAAAACTTAGTCACCCTGGATACCTCCTTTGACTGTCGGGTAGACAAAAAGGGCCAAAGGTCTTCGTCCTAGCTCATTTGGAAAGAGGGGACATTACAGTGTCTTCTCATCCCTCTTTAATGATTATTTTTTTCTGAAATCATTTTTCCTTTTGTGTTTTATTTTGTTTAATCTTCTTGGTATTAGCTGACTCCTTAACAATCTCCTCTCAAACTTTCTTTCTATTCTATTGTTTCTTCTTTGGCATATTTAGGATAGCATATCTTCTCTCTTCTTCAAGCTTAAGCTTCTCCCTGTAATGAGCCCAGTAAAGGACTTGAAACTTTGGAATTAAAAAACAATTTACGCAGTCTTATCCAAAAAATAATATGCAATATTTCGTGTCTGCAAAATGAACCTCAAAAATGTGGGATGATTTTAAGAGGCCATCAAAGAGGAATGCTACCATGTGAGGGATTATGATGACCAGTTTTAAAAGCTGCACAAATTGCACCAAGATCGAAACCTAAGCCTGCAAGATTGTACTAACACCTTATGCCCTGTCAGAGAATGTTTGTATACATGACAGCAACATCGTATTCTCAAATATTGCAGCGGATGGCAGTTCTACAGCCAGAAAGACCTGGAGTTTGCAAACATCCAAATGCTAGGGAGTTCTACAGATTTGCAATCCAGATCGAAGAGAAATACAAAAGGAAGGGAAGATAATCAACTGCTTGCAATAGTAAATCAGAAAGCAAATATTCAGGCGCACACGCTCGGTCAAATCTGGAATCGAATAAGTCCTCACCAGAGAAGAGCGTGCAGATGGAAGTAAAGTGGTGAGTCGTGACTGTCACAAGAGTGCCGAGCAAATGAAGAGTCTCGTGCTCATGCACTATTGGCCACAACACAATCCCCCCTACCGGATTCTCAAATAAGTAAAGATCTGGGGTCATCATCATCATTGGTGTTGTCGCCACCATCTACAAAGCACAATGGAATAGAAATCACAACAGTCAATCCCTACTATATTGCTGCCACAACATGAGTGACACCTGTCGAGCTAGAGGAAGAAAACGTCCTTCCCTCTCCCAATTGTATGTGAAGGGAACATCTCTGCATTTATTGTGGACATTGGAAGTTAGAACTTAGAAGAACCTAAGTTCAGAAGATGTCATCAAACGAATGGGTCTACCAACAAAGCCTCACACTCAACCATACAAAATCAGCTGGGTGAATCAGGGTACAGACACATGTCAAATGACAATACCTACTACTGAGTCTGTATGCAATCAGGTCGTTTTGAGGCAGAGAGATTTTGCAATGCGGCACCTCTCGCAGTTTGAGATGTTCAGTCCGGCCAACCTTTCACGCAAAATGATATGGTGTTTACCAATCCAGATCCTGTGATGTCACCATCACACTAGGAAATTGGTCTTACAAAATTCCAAAGATAATTCCTCCTAAAATATTTTTGATTGTTGCAGTTATAGTTGCACTCTTTGCCCAGCACAAAGATATAGAGGAGCCTTCCACCCCCCAAAACAGGCACAAATTGCTCCCAAACAAAAATCAACAACTAATCAATGAGAAGCAATGGCTACAAGACCACATTAAACTTGTCGTGGAGCAGATTTTGGATATGCAAAAGACTTTTGTCTGCTTTAGAGACCCGATTGTTCAAGGATTGCTTCAGGCATAGGAGAGATGCAACCAAACCATGCAAAAACTTCATGAGAAATTGGTCACAAAGGAGTTAATGTTGAATGACTTGCAGATAGAGAGGAAGGAGTTACAGACCATGAAAACAACACGACATGCTCATACAGAAACAGAAGAATACATGTTATGTCCTTCTAATTCTTGAGGTTGTGATTATTCACCAAACTCATTTGACAGTTTTAAACATCTGATTGAGGATTGATTTGAAGTTGCTGAAAAAAATGGGATACACACGTCAAGTCCTTGATAGAGATGGTCTAGGAATTCAAAGACCCATTACTTTTGGTCTTGGGTACACAGGAAATTTTCTTTGTTCACCACAAGCACATGTTAAGGGTCATGGCACCTCAGCTCCGAAATTCATGGAATTAATAAAAATGAATTTTGATTTGGCCACCCCACTCATGTGGAAGGCAATCACTTTTGCACTCAAAGTTTCTTGTGTCATCATAACCTAGGACTAGGAGCAAGGAGGCCCATTGTTTCTCAAGGAAGGGTGAATGATCCAGGTGGCCGTTCGAGATATTCTTTGGGTAGAATATCAAAAAAACTATTCTAGCACTAATACAACGACTTGTTAGAATCATAACTCTTCAACCATATCTCAAAATTTAAAATGTGATATGCATTGGAAAGCTCATGAGGTGAACTAGATTTGATGCCCTAAAGATGTGCCTCCGGAAACTTTTTAGAGCATCTGACTAAATTTTCAAGGCAGAAAAATGCTTTGAAGGGCCTCAAAAAAGTAAAATACAAAAACGTAAATAAATACTTACAGATAGTAAAATTGTAGATTTTTTATTTTTATGAGTTTCAGGTCATGACAAAACCTCTCAACTACTTAGCAAGAGCAGTTGTCACATAACTTTTCAGATTTCAAGTTGAATTACTTTCTATTTTTAGACTATTAATATCCTACTAAAAATAGATATAAAACAATTGATGATCAAATGTAAAAAGTAATAACATTGTAGCTCCACATGTCTTCTCAGACATTTATATCCTTCTTGAATACTACTCTTGGCTCCAATAAAGCTTCGTTTACATTTGCAGTAAATTGCTGTTTGTTGCATTCAGTTCCTGGATTTTGTTCATTACTTTTATAGCACATTAAATTTCTACAAATTAATGTGTTGCCCACAAGAAACCAATTACAATTTGGATCACTTAGATATATTTAAGATGCAATGCTTTCATTACCCCTATGTAATAAAAAGTGGCAGAATTATGAAGATTACACCCTACTCCACTAATTGAATAAAACAAGAGATGGAGCATGTTATAAAGGCATAACAAAGATAAATCAAGGCCAAAATTAAAGACATTATTTTGTTAAAAAAATGTCAACCTTTTCAAATGTTTGTGTGGATCTACTCCTTTGTGTATTTCATAAATCAAAGTTGTGCAAGCATTTTATTCCTAGTTCTGTTAACAGCAAAAAATAAATAGGTGAAAAACAAATATTATTACCTGTTCACCTGCAGCAACAAATTTTAATGCAACCTCCTCAAACGACATGATATAATTTGTCTGCATTACAAAATCACACATCATAGCAGGTTTAATGACTAAAACAAATGATGTTAAAATCTTAGTGAGGCATTAGACAGGGAAAAAAAGCTTGCTAAAATTAAATCATTTCATCACCAGATAACATCATCAAATGAAAACAAATAAGCCATCTTTTTCTTTTTCTTTCACGAGAATATCACACCGCGAATCTTATACACATGTCCAATTACATTTGTCGCACAAAAATAATATATCAAAAAACCATAAGGCACCCTTAGGCATATCATCCCTATTCCTCTTCCTTTTTTGAAACAATCTAGAGAAGAATATCTAAACATCTTGCAATGAAACAATTGTAGTCCCATCGAGATGAGCATTATCAAACATCTTTGATATTTCCCAAGACAAAGGAATCATCTTTGTCCTCATCTATCGCTATGAAAAGGCCAATGCAGGACCTTGAGTTAAGGAAGCTAAGTTGATAACCACTGGAGCAAAACAACACCTACATAAAATTAAGGGAAAAAATTCTCCAATTGTAGTGGTGGAGCATGAAGAAATCATGAAGCAAGAAAATTCAGACCTGAAAGAAGTTAGTGAGAAGCCCATAAAGGAATCCACCATGCAAGTGGAAAGTAAAGGATCTTCAATAGAAAAAGGTATGATTTCTGATAAACTAAACATTTGTATTAACAATGTAAAGGAAGAAGCATTACATGTTGAATGCCAAGTATTCAAAATTAAGGTTGTTTCAGCCCTAGAAGCACCTATCAATCTTCCAAGCATTGCAAAGTTGGAGTCATTACCATATGAGATTGATTTTCAAAGTAACTATAGTGATGAGCATGCAAAGAGAGTGTTTCAGTTGATGCCACTGATAATGAAATTCAGAATTACAATAAGGGTTGTGTCAAGGCAAATCTCTCAACAGCTCCTACATTGTTCACACCTTTGAATTTTCAAAGGAATGCCAGTTTTGATGCTGTTGTAGCATTGTCAGGTTGCTGTAACAGCTGTTATCAGTCACGAACAGCTACAAGTTGGCACAATTCAGGGAAATATCCTTAATGGAAGAAGTTAGAGAAAGGTTTCAGCTGAAGAGAATCATCATTGCAACAACTAGGGTACCTAGTTGGGTAAAATTTCAGGTAAATTGTGACTGTTCTAACTTATTTCCAGCCCTTACACAATGTGATTTGAACTCTACTTTGAAAGGTATACACTGCAATCTCTTTGAAGAGACCATAGGAACTTAAAGGTTGGATCATGAAGCTCAAATAACTGTTTCAGATTCTCCATCACGTGGGAAGAACCAAGAGGTGCAACAAAAACGCGGTGGTGAGTACATGTGGCAGCTTTTAGTCCTGTGGGAACTCAAGGATATTTTAGCACATTGTCAGAAAAAGAACATCTTGAGAATGAACCGCATCCTTTGTCTAATACTTCTTGGGATGGGAAGGAGACTCTTAGAGGACTCATCAAGGATACACTCTTGATTGCTGAATTGTTTCCTAAGTTGCAAGGGTTTCCTTCATTACTTGATCCAATTCGAAGGTGGAAACGTATAATCATGCACCACCTCACGGATCTCCTTAAGATTTACATTTATGAGGTTGAGAGTCATGAGGTCAAATTGTTTTTCAAAGAGGTGATAAAATTACATGGGCAAATCAGCTTGATTCATGACATGGGCACAGTGACATTTGAGTATCCGGGTTTACATATATTCTTTGGTAGGAAATGCATCATTTGATAGATATAGGATCCAGACTCTGTAGACATTACAACATGATTCGTCATCTAGGTTTGCAATTGATTGAGGACAAGCAATTTTGGGAAGGGCGGATTGTCATGTTCCTTTTTCAAAATATTCTAATAACGGCAATAAATTAATAATTTAACTTAAGTGGCCAAACAATAACTTTATGTTATATCATAAAAAGGCAACTTATGTTTTATTATTAAAATAAAGGTAAATTTTGATAAAGCAACTCAAAATTAAAATAAAAGTAGGTAAAGTTGTTTTATGGGTGTATTTCCTCAAAAAAGATGAAAGGGAAATTATAAAAAGGGGCAATGGGCTCATTTAGAAAAAAAAATCTTTTATCAATCACTTTTTTACTCATCCAGATTTGCAAGTTTGAGCATTCCGCTTTAGTACAACATGCAATCGACTTTATATAGTTTTATTCAATAAACATAAAATAAAAAACATCTAACTTAAATCAATTAATATTTTCTATTAGATCAACATGCAATCGACTTTATATAGTTTTATTTAATAAACATAAATAAAAAAACATTTATATAAATCAATTAACATTTTCTATTAGTTCAACATGCAATCGACTTTATATAGTTTTATTTAATAAACATAAAATAAAAAACATCTAACTTAAATCAATTAATGTTTTCTATTAGTTCAACATGCAATCGACTTTATATAGTTTTATTTAATAAACATAAATAAAAAACATTTATATAAATCAATTAATATTCTCTATTAGTTCAACATGCGATCGACTTTATATAGTTTTATTTAATAAACATAAAATAAAAAACATCTAACTTAAATCAATTAATATTTTCTTATTTACTTATAAATCAACTTCATGATATAATACTCAAAAAGTTAGAAGTGTGGTTCCCACAAGTGACACCTAAGGTTTAGGTTTGTGCTAACATGCAAGTATTAAGGTTGAAATCACTAACTTAAATCAATTAATATTTTCTTATTTACTTATAAATCATTTTAAGACATTGTTAGCTATTTTTCTGTTTGTTGTGTGTGTACTTGAAGGTGTTTTCAGATAAGATCTTTGGGAATAGTCGGGAAACCCCTTTCCTCTATTTTCATCCCTGAAATGGACATTACAAAATCTCCCAACAATGACCAATAATGCTCCCAAATGTTTTCTGCCTGACTTGCAGCTCTTCCTCGGCGTTAATTATGCCACATGGAAGACCAAAATACAGACTCAACTACCTAATTTGAAGACATTTGGTACAGTGGTGGACGACTCGGTCACAAGATCGGATGCAGATGTAGCCCAACAACGTTAGTTTGACAGATCCAACCAGAAGGCGAATTTTTTTACGTCTTATTCGGAGTGTCCGACAAAGTACAATCCACACAATATGGGGATTTTTTTGCCGTCCGCGGAAACCAACATGTCCCTCCGTACCCCCAACCCCCCCCGTCCCTGAGACTTAGGTAACTATGGGTTGAAGATCTGCAATATTTTTTAGTTCCGCAACTTCAAAGCACAAGCAAATTGTAGCCGATGAGAAACTTGAGCGATTTCCGCTAGGCCAATTGTGATGTTGAGGTTATGGTACTAGTGCCTAGTTTCTGGAAAATGGATAGCATAGACAGCACGCTTCCTATCCATTATTTGGCATGATCACTTTACCTCCCTCCTAAGGATATTTGTGATGAGGATCAATCTAAGTCGAGAAAACCATGTTTTGATTGGTGATATACTTTTCCAACAAGAGGGTTTCTCAATAGAAGATGAAGAAATCTGGGGGGATAGGCACATTGCTTCTTTGAAAGTGTGGATGATTGAACGTAGTTGACAAGGGAGTTGTCCTAAAACCAATAGTGTTGAGCAAAGCAGTCGAATTTTGGGCATGTAAACCAAGGGGACCTCATACAATAGTTATTTGAAAATGCTTGATTTATGGCATGGATTGACCTTGATTGAAAGCCGTTGTTTGGAATAAATATATTCGTCAATAGGGATTAAAGCCGCTTTCTTAATGCTTATAAAATGCAATCTTAGGACACAAAGCAATAATCAAGGGTAGATCGAAGTGGAATTGCCGAGAAAGAAACACCATCATCATGCCAAATCCTTCGCTGAGTAGGAAGCAACTCAGATGATGGCAGAGGCATCGTATGCTACCCAATCACCAGATGTATGAGTATGTTATTTCGTAGGTATGGACAGAGACTATTGGATGACTTTGTAGTCAGATGCTACTCGAAATGACCAGATTCTTGCAACCCCTAAATCTGGGAACTTTGTTGGGCCATGTGATCAAGACACACCCTGTTCAAAAATCATTTATTTCAAGATTAGTTGATGGGGTTTGCATCATACAGTGAGACCCACACGCTTGCTTAAGTAAGACAATATAAATTCTTGAACCTTAATTAGTAAATTAATTGTTGATGTCCTATATGTTTAGTGCCAAAAATTGTTTTATATGAGCTTACTGAGTAAACTAGATCACAATTGAAAATGGGCATTTGCAGTGATTCTAAAGTCAGCAAGATAATGTGTCTTCATTAGAAAATCTAAAGCTTCCCAAATATCGGTTGTAAGACCTTCATTACGTGGGACCATGATATGTGGTTCAACTTGATTTTAAACTAGAGAGAATTAGCATGTTATATTGGTGAAAGACACAAACGAACTCAGCACTTTACAATGAGGAATCAATGAACTAGAGTTCCACGTCATTGTTCAAATACTCGTTGAATTTGCCGGTATGCATAGTGGTAAGAATTGCTACCCTCTCAAGGAAATAAACAGGTGCCTTGGGGTTGAATTAGGTAGCATGGTATAAACATCGAGCACTTTAAATGAGTGAAGTTACAGCTTCCATCGCCTAGCTAGGTAACCGATTTGGTGCATGCAGTCCCCCATTGTGCGACTCATGAGACTTAGTCATTTTAGTGCAGTATTTGCATGATCATTCATTGCATGGACTTTTCACTGTAACCAATTGGGGTTTTTTGTCTTCATGCTAAAAAAGTAGTGCTTTCATGGTATATTTTAAGCCCCAGTTCAAAATCTCCAGATTAAGAAATAGCTAGTTTACCCATTATGCAATAAAATTTAGCAACGACAATTGATCGATAGGCATGGAATACGCTCAACAAATGAGTTCAAGTGCAAGTCTTGGAAGCTCATGTTTGTTGATGACTATGCCTCTCAATACAGGCAATGTTAAAATGGTCAAGTTCCATCATTCTTAAAATTGATACCTCCTAAACTAGTATGGTGTAGATCATGATTGATCAATTAGGACTCATGGATACACTACTTTCACTTGGGCCGAACAGCCTGCAACTGGTTATAAGGATGCTGAATACATTGTTCCCATCTCAAGTGCTCTTGGGATGGAGTAACGCCAATGGATTCATGTCAAGACTGATTCCCGGGTACCATCACGGTGTATGTCTCACATAGTATTTGTGACGTACACGGGAGCGGAGCCATACGAACCCGTGGCGTATCCCTCCCAAAAGAAGAGTCCAATTAAAGCTTGACTTAAAACTAGAAATTGATACAGCTATTCTAGGGCACCTAGTACCAGTATGAGCTCCCAGGTTGCGATATACTGAACCGGATATTGTGAAGATTGGAAAAGTATCCATGTGTAGGGCCATGTTGGTTTTTTGAGAGAACGGCAAGGCGATGCTGATAGTAACATGGCCGTCATCAGATAATTCAAAATACTTAATAAACCTGTTCGTAAAGAGCCTAAGATGGGATCCATGTTCCTATTGAAAACCAAACATGTGATGATTAAAATTAATGGTGATGATTCATAGACCAGCTTACCCGTCGTACCCGAGGGACCAGCACGAGCAAATCAGGCCTAAATGGCGTATGCCTGCCATAATATGATGTCCTTTGCCTCCCCATTTTAAACTAGGACAAGCAGTACACAATCCTGATCTCCTGGACCACTGTACCTAGGGTTCTGATAGCAGTACAGGTATGGGTACGAACCATGATACGATTTTCTTGGAAAAGAGGTTTCAGCCAGTTGAAGTTGACGGCCTCTATAGTTTAGGCAAACTGTACCCCGGTTCCGTACCTGAATCTAAACCTTGGCCGTATCCGTAGCCATGGATTTCCTGGTCTGAAACTATCAATTGAGTGGATGTTTTACCTTAACACATTTATTGCTTTCGAGTTTAAATTTAATATAGCCCATTACTAGGAGCAAATGAATTTTTTCACAACACCATTAACCCTACAAAGGTAGAAGTTTACTATTTAGACAATGTACATTGAGACTAGCAGACAATTAAATGATTTTGCTTTTCGCAGGAATACATTGACTACGAGGAGGCTAAAGTGCTAACCACATTACTAAATATCATTACCTAATCAGAAATCCCATCTTTTCACTATATTGATCCTACCTCATTATGGATAGAGAAGAGTTCACCTGACAAGTTCCTTTAACAATGGATGACTTGGGGTGGAAGATGGCATTACATGGATGATTAACCAAAAGGTTGTAATACCAGGACTTGGCAAAAACTAGATATGTTAGACTTACAACTCACTGTATGAATGTCCTTGAGGAGTTCCGATGTTTTGGTTATTTGAGCAAAAGTAGATACATGCATCTCATTCATATGCATGGAATCCATGAGGAATCCCTATGATTCCATTCTACCTGAAAAAGCAAGCTGGGGAGATTGTATGATTTTTTTAATTTATTTTTGAAACATAGCACAAACAACTTTCCCAAAGTTTTACTGACACAAATGAGAGGACACACAACTCAGTCACACATGCAATCGCCAAAACAATAAGTAATCAAATCGCCAAAGTGGAAGCTTGTAGCCGAGTTAACTCGGCGAGTCAAAACATTTGTGAGTTACTTGGGTAAAACTCGACTTAATTTTCAATCGTAGAACACGGTTTTCACACGCAAAAACCGCTTAATTTACACGGTTTTCGCTGGCACATTTAAAAAGCCCTCTACTCCCTCATTGTCACTCACACAACCATTTGAGCTTGCATTGCTTGTGTTGAGTGGATTTTGGAGCGAATTCGAGGAGAGAATTTGGAACATTTGCATGTCTGGAGGCAGGTTTTTTTTTTAATTCTTTTCAAGTTTTTTCAAATTTCAATACATTATTTATGTTTTATAGATTCATATTGTCGTAATTAACCTAAATACATGTAATGTAAAATCGAATGCTTGTAATTTTTTTATACTCATTTGCAGCAAGAGGTATGTATTTTTTTACTATTATCATAATTCCTTGAAATAGAAATTTTATGTATGCTGTATTGCAATCGATTCAGTGTATTCTAAATAAAAGAAATGTAAGATCGCATCTTGTAATTTTTCCTGTTACATCATATGCGCCAGAGGTCAAAAGCAAATATATTTCATTCAAATTGATTGTACACAAGCGTAGAAAGGATTTTATATATAAAACACACAATATCAATTTGTAATTCTAAATAGCATTTGGAGTAATGTAAACCATTGAATGCTTGTATCCAAATGTATTTTTTTTTATTTACGCAAAATATGTTATTCAGGCACGTTTTATTTTTAAAATTAAATTAAGTTTACGTTTTCTAATTTTTTAAATGTGCATTGGTTGCAGATTAGAGCTTAACAATGGCATCACGCTCATTCATCAGGTTCAAAAGGCATTCAATCACTAGCAAGGCCGTTCCTCTAATGTTCCAAAGCTTGGAAGTATGTTGTACGTGGAGCACAGTGACAAAAAATTATTTGCACTTTCATTATGGACGAAACAACCTAACAAGGTTAGGAGTGCACTTAATCGTTTGAAGAACCAACTGTAATCATTGTTTGCCTTTTGTTTTTCCCCAACGTGTGCAAGAGGCAAAGAGCGATATATAAGCACAGCGAGGACAGAACCTAAGGTGTTTGAAACTATGGGCCCTGACAGGCTCATCCATAGCTACCTAGCTATTAGACCTGGGGCTGCAATGGTGAGGATTTAGATGATGCCTTCAACAATTGTGGGCTCTACTCCACTAGTGGTCGACACACCTTCATCTCAACATAAGGAATAAGCCCTAGTTCCACGCATACGAAGAGGAAGAGCCAGAAGAGGCACATCTTCATCGAGTTAGAGCAAAGGCATACCGAGTTTTTTTGTGGCAAGGAACACACCTGGAGCACAACCTTCATTGGAAGGTACAGTCTGGAATAAGATATGCACGAAGGAAGTGGATAAAGCTTGTGCAAATTTTTGGTAGTACAACATAGGACCACTGCCCTTCATAAGTGGCAAAGAGCCCATAACATGGGAGTACTTGGTGATCTAGACCGTTGACAATTGCAGGGAAAGGGTACAAGGCACCCTTTTTATGCACTCCAAAAGATTTGAGTGGGAAATTAGATACTGAGGGTGCAATTGCAGATGCCACTACCATATAGAAGAGCACCTTTTAACAATGGAAAAAATTCCTATGCACCATTCTTTCAGATGGGTGGACATGACCCTGGAAGGAACCGCACCCTTGTAATTTTTTAGCCAGCTTCAAACGGTGAGATGGTGTTTTTAAGGCTCTATTGATGCCTCTAACTTAAGCTAAAAAATGCAGAGAATTTGAGTGTTATGTTAGAGACAGTTGTATTAGAGGTTGGTGTACTGTTGTGCAAGTTGTCACAGACAATGCACAGCATATGTGGCGGCTGAGAGACTACTGCATCAAGAGACATCCATCACTCTTTTGGACTCCTTGTGCAACTCATTGCTTTGACCTTCTTTTGGAGGACATAGGCAAAATTGATTGGGTGAGGCCGGTTGTAGAAGATGCAATGATCTATAACAAGTACATATACAATCACCCTTGGGTTCTGAGCTTGATGAGAGAACACACAAAGGGGAAAGAACTTGTTCGAGCCGGTGTCACAAGGTTTGCAACTAACTTTATTGACGTTGCAAATGTATTTCTAGTTTGTTGACACCTTTGAAACAAATGTTTGTGAGTCAAGCATGGCTAGACTCACAATATTCAAAGAAAGCTAACGGAGAGAGGGTTGCAAAGATAGTTTTTGATGATATCTTTGCAAAGAGAGCTATAGAGATCATCAAGGTAATTTCAAACTTCGATTTATATTTCATTCCTTTATTTTAATTTGTTAAATTATAAATATATTGTTCTACTTTTCACTTTTTTATTTCATTTCTAATATGTATTGTAAGTTTGCAATCTTACATTTTAATTTGTGTGTAGGTGTCAGAGCATAGTTGGTCAAGAGTTTTGCGTTTGGTTGATGGGGAGCAAAACCCCATGGGGCTTATATATGAGGCCATGGATAGGGCCAAAGAGTCTATCCAAAACTATTACATAGGGGGATATCGTCAGCCGATGGTCCCTTTTGGGAGATTATTGATCGGTAGTGGAACAATCAACTCCACCAACCTATTCATGCAGCGGGGTACCACCTCAACCTTTTTTATTTCTACTCCGACAGCTTCACAGATGTGAAATTTGAGAGGTTATGGAGGGCCTTTCAACATGTATTGAGAGGATGATACCATAACTTTGAGACTGAGGGACCTCGTCATTTTAGAGCTGCAGAGTTACAAACATCTAGGGGGAGACTCTTTTCTTCGCTCTACGTGCTAGCTATTCGAGGGACCAAGCACACAGTCACCAAGTTATAAAAATTAGAATGTTTGACCAAGTTACTTATTAGTTACAAATTTGATTTTATTAATTCAATTATAAAACTTTTATTATCTTGTTTGTAGGTTCTTGGTGGGAGGATTGGAGAGGGAATACCCCAAATCTTCAAAAGTTAACCCTCAGAATTCTAACTCAACCTTGTAGCTCTTCTGGATGTGAACGCAATTGGAGTTTGTTTGAGGCCATTCACACGAAGAAGCGCAACAAGTTGACTCAAAAAAGGCTCAACGACTTGGTTTTTGTGCAATACAATCTCCGGCTTCGCACAAAAAAAGTTGAGGCCACATCAGAGGAGCTCATTGATTTGGATGAGATAGATCCATACAGTGAGTGGACTAGGCAAGAAGAGGAAAACCCTGCGTTCACAGCGGACGAGATTGCTTCTTTTGAGAGGGAGGCTATGGAGGGAGAAGCACTAGCAAGACTCCGAGGAGATATTGGACTGGATGACATCTTTGGAGGTGATCTCCAACATGCAGCAGAGGAGCCACCAGCACCACCATCTAGTTCCATGATCGAGCCAGATTCACAGCCTTCTAGAAGGAGCGTGGAGACGCAACCAAGTGTGGGGACTAGTAGAGGCACTAGACCCTCTCCCCAATTTTTCTCTAGATTGGGGAAGAGGAAAATGTAATTTATTGTATATTGTAACTTGCATAGATATGAAATTTATGATGATATTTTTCAATGTCAATCATCATAAATTCATATTACTTATCAGTCGGTTGTTGTATTCACATGATGATGCGATTTTGTATTGTATTTGTATTCAAATCTAATAGAAAACACTTCTCCAACATTTTATGGGCTCATTTGATACATTTTGTAGCTATGTGTTGCTTAAAATTTATGTTTTTTAAAGAAATTTTAGTATTTTTTAAGTTGTCGAGTATTCCCAAGTATTGGCCGAATATTGCCGAGTTTTTGCCGAGTTTTTTTTGGGGGGTCTGGCGAGTATTTGGATTTGGCGAGTATTCCTACTATGATCTATACACCCAATGTCAAATGTCTAGCATAGTAGGGGCTTAAGAAGTCAAGTTGGAATTAGCCAAGACAGGGCAGTATTGCCATCATTGATTGATGATTTTGCAATTCATGCAAGTGGACAGGGAATGTGAGGTGTATTGAAGGCCCTTGACATCTATTTGGTTGTCATCAAGTAACCCCTTTCTTATTGCCTTTAAGATACTAGTAATGATAGTTTGGACAAGCTCTTAAATTTTGCAAGCATGTAAATGGTGAGTTAAATTGCAGGGGCAGTGAAGACATCTAGATGAGCTTAGCAAGATTTGATATTTGAAGTCTTTGTGATGGTGTATTAGATAGGGGTTGAGGTGTTAGAGCACCAAGATAGTGAAGGAAATTAGGAAAGGAACAAGATATAGGCTTGTTGGAAATTGAGAGGAAGAGTTGTATAGGAGGATGAATTCAAGGTAAGTACATAGGAGATTGAGACTTGAAGTATTTATCAGTGCTATATGATTATAAATCAGTCTTAAATATCAGACATGAGGGACAGTGATAAGTGTATGCATCGTATGAAGAGGAAAGATTGCTAGTGAAGTTTAGAACATAAACTTGAGGACATGATATTGTCATCATGGTGGGAAGCTGAGCTAAGAACACTCATTAGTTGTCATCATGGTTATCGTTTTCCAACATGGGGGGAGATGGCTGCAGAGTGGAGCAGGTGCAAATCAATGAATGGAAGAAAAATGAGGAGCTTTGGGGCATCTTGCACAGGGGGGATTCTCTTGGTTCATGGAAAGAACCATGGGGTATGAATTCCGCCTGTCAAAAGATTTTGTCAAAAAATGGAATGACAGGAAGGTGAATTATAAGGGGAGGAATTTTGATATCAATGAATAAATCGCTGCCAAAGTGACAGGGCTCAAAAGAAAGGGTTTAAGACTCTATAAGAATAGCATTGATTTTGCTGCGGAGGAACAGAAGTTTCTTGGCGATGGGGAATCCTTGGTTCACAAAAATGGAGGCTTTACCCGTGACTCTCTCCCATCGCCATTCAACATCGTGGGCCTCTTGGTCATGAAGTTCATTACACTAGAGGGTAGATTCTCGGTGATGCCCTCATTTCATCTTATCTTTTTGAATCACTTTCATAGAAATTGTTTTGTCAGTTTCCCGTTCTACATTCTCCATTCATTGGAACACTCGATTAATTTGGTTAGGTCGGGTAAGTGAATCCATCCCATACATCATGTTGTCATTCTCCTTCTTTACAAATATTTCGATTTTCAAATCCTCCACCTCCCCCATTGGTCTCTCCTCCCCTGCTTCACTTCCGCCCCTAACCTCCTCCTCTTCCGCCTCTGTGCCCCCTCTTCCTTCCCTACCTCCCACTCTCACCCCACTTCCTCCACCCATGCTTCCTTGCCCTCGTCCTCGCCCCCTCCACTGTCCCTTCCTTCCACCTCCCCTTTTCTTGCCTCCCTTCCACGCTCTTTTGTCCCCTTCTCATCCCTCCCCCCTCTCTCCCTTCCTATTCCTACTCCTCCCCCAAGTTCACCTCCTCCTATCATTCCCCATAACCCTTTCCTTACATCCCATACATCATGTTGTCATACTCCTTCTTTACAAATATTTCGATTTGCAAATCCTCCACCTCCCCCATTGGTCTCTCCTCCCCTGCTTCACTTCCGCCCCCAACCTCCTCCTCTTCTGCCTCTGTGCCCCCCTCTTCCTTCCCTACTTCTCACCCTCCCCCCACTTCCTCCACCCATGCTTCCTTGCCCTCGTCCTCGCCCCCTTCACTATCCCTTCCTTCCACCTCCCCTTTTCTTGCCTCCCTTCCGCGCTCTTTTGTCCCCTTCTCATCCCTCCCCCCTCTCTCCCTTCCTATCCCTACTCCTCCCCCCAGTTCACCTCCTCCTATCATTCCCCATAACCCTTTCCCCTCTTCTAGTAAACGTACAGTTGGCCCCTTTCCCAGAAGATGCTATCAGAAGCAAGAGGGCCAATATACACTTTTGGAGAAAATTCTCCACCTCTTACGGAGCCACAGAATGGGGTTATGGCTCATGCAAGTTTTTGCCTGCTCTCCATTGGAGGCAACGGCCATGATAGACCACTCAAGGCTGACACCATAATCATTGATGAACAAGATGATCAACTGTCAAAGATTAGGGATCTTAGAGGAAAAATTGAAGCTTGCAGCTCTTATCAACGTTGAGGACATGGTAGATAAAAAGATTGTCATTGAGCTGCAAAATAGAGTTACCAAAATTGAGGAGTTGGAAGCGGTCAAGGCAAAACAATGTGATATCCTTTCAATGCAAAAGAGCACTCTTGACTTCCTTTCTATTTTCATGGACCAGGTTGAGGTTCAAAACAGCAAAGACAAATCCAGCAAGGGCACCACTTTCAGAGACATTAAGAAGGGCTTGGATAATGTTAAGAAGAGCTTTTACAAGCTCATGAAATGATTTGGTCTTCTTCTTAGTTGGGTCTCTTTTTGTAATTTTGTTGACTTTGTGTTGACATTGTGCTTACAATGTGTTGTGTTTGTGTTGCATGTCGACTATGCTTCTTACTAGTCTTGTTTCTGTCTCTTGTTATGTTTCTGAATATCTGGGCTTTGGGCCTCTTTTGTAACTAGGTAGGGTCTCAACCAAAAAAACCTTTATCCTTGATTAAAAAAATGAAGCTAATTGGCCCTTAGTTAGCACTCCCGCTGGTCAACACAAATAAATCTCATAGGATCATAAGGTTAACTAGATGATTTCAAAAGTACAAGCTAACAAATTGTTTTGAACAGGAAACCCCTATTACAAAATAAACAACATTCCATTCAAAATAATCACATAAGTAACCTTCTTAACACAACTATTGCTCAAGGGAGTTGTATCTAATGAACTTGTCAATCTATATAATGAAAAATGAGGAAAACATCATAAATTATGAACAAAAAATATTGATATAACACAGAATGTGGCATGTTTTGCTAGATAAATAGGAGTTTTAACAACTCCCCCAACCCAAGAAAAGAATAAAATATGAGAATTAACCAAATTCTTCATTATTGGAATGTGTGAGTTTGTGACATATCCCATAAAACAAGAGTTTAAAAAAAACAAAGCTTTATCACCCAGACAAAACTAGTAGAGCACACCAAAACTGCTAAAGTCTAGTTAGTTATTCATAATAGATACATATTTTACTAGCATTCAAAAAACTAGCTAAAACATAACTATCGCTAGCTAGTCCTTAGCTCACACTACCAGTGGTCTGCATGACAGTCAATGAGTTGCAAGGTAAGCATCATTCCTTTTGAGTTCTTCGGCATCAATCAAGAGTGATGCTCTAGCCTCCCTATGAACCAAACGCATGGTACAATATGTGTGGTAATGTTAGAGAGGAGGCATAGTGTGCCAAGTAGGCATATTAATAGTCCCTTAAATGGTACATCTAATGGCATGCATGGGAGCAACACATCAAGAGAACATATTGGTTGCATTGTTTGTTGCTAAGTTTGTCAATGTGCATATATGTGCTTACCCGTTTCCCACCAAGAGAACTAGGCGCTCTTGGGTTGACTAATCAAGAGGACACTAGATGCAACGATGTTACAGAGATGGGAGTGAAACATCAGTGTAACCCTCCCGTATATTTGCGGACCTGTTTTCATTGTCCATGCACATAGGTGCCCATATACGACTTTAACAACACATGGAATTTGGAAATTAGGTTCTCCTTAAACGAGAAGACTTATTTTTGCTCATAAAGAGGGTTCAAATCATGTTCACCAAAATGTATGACCTAGAAAGTATAGTCTTTAGGAATTCACATAACCCTAAAAAGGGCAAACTTGGTATACTAAGATCCTAACCATGATAGAAACTCTTAGATCTGAATGGAAGGTTACAAAAATGAAAGACATGTTTGAAGATGATGCACTACAGCGTAGATTCTAACCCTAATAGAAACTCTTAGATCTAAATGGAAGATTACAAAAAGAGCTCTCATCAACATTATTGCAGTAAGCCCTCAAGGGCCAATGTTTCTGAAGGCTATTGATTGTGAGAGGGAAGTAAAAGATGTCCAATTCATTGCAAATATTCTCATTGAGGCTATTAAGTCGGTGGGCTACAGAACGTTGTCCAAGTCATCACGGACAATGCCAAAAGTTGCAAAGGAGCAGCATTGATAGTAGAGGGTAGGTATGAGCACATATTTTGGACACCATGTGTAATACACTCCCTGAATCTAATGCAGCAAAAGATTGGGAAAATTACATGGATTGAGAAAATCTACACGGAGGCAAACGAGATTCAGATGTTTGTCACCAACCATCACGTCTCAAGCCATATTCAGAAGATTCTCAAGGTTGGAGTTGTTGAAGGTTGCAAAAACTAGATTTGCCTCTCACACGCTCGTTTTGAGAGAGTTTGTGAAGGTGAGAGAGGCTTTAAGCAGTATGGTGATCAGCAATGTTTGGTCAGTGTGGAGGCAATCAAATACAGAGAAAGCTACAAGGGTAAAATCATGTTGTCCTTAATGAGGATTGGTGGGCCAAGGTTGAGTACTTGCTGAGTTTTACAGAGCCCATTGTCTCCATGATCCGATATGTAGATACTGATGAAGCATGCTTAGGAGAGATATATGATGGCATAGATTTTATGCTTGAGCGTATGAGAGATGTAATACAAAAAAAGAGCAAGATCCAGGAGAGACCTTCTACAGTGAGGTCAAGAGTGTGGTCATGACCCGAGGTCAGGAATAAAATGACTCGCCTCAGTCTACATCCGCTTGCATTGGCTCCCACGCATTGCGCCTTAAGTACTGTTGCTCATGAAATACTAAGGCTACCAAGACAGGCAACCACCATTGTCTGACTCCTAAGTTGGAAATGGAATCAGGGCAGTCCTTCAGAAGAATTCTTCCTGGTCCATCTATAGTTCCAATGTCGTCAGAAGTGAAATGGGCATGTTTACTTGTAACTTTTAGTGTTAGTTTGTTGCTTGACTTGTGGCCTTTTTGACAAGAGCAACTGTGACTCTCATACCGCCCACTTTTTTTGTGTACATGAGCCATGTACGCCATGTAGTACTGTACATCCTATTGCTATAAGATCTTCTTTCATAAAAAAAATATTTATAAATAAAAATTTTATAATCATTTTGAATTCTTTTAAACTTTACTTGCAGGGAATTTTTTAATTTTTCCAGAAAGGCTTTAATACTAGTCCTCGTGCCCTGGACATTCTTGGAGAAAAACACAAAATTGTGTATAAAACCGTGATCAACTCCTTATCTAGAGCCCTCTTGAATATGTAATAGGTAGAACAGCTAACTGAAATATTACTGCAGAGCGTAGTTGAAGTACTGAGACACATATCCACTCAGCTAACAGAAATTACAGTTGGCATCTAAATAATTTCACCGAGGATTTGAGTACATGCTGCACTGAATATCTATGCGCATATAAAGTCAGAGGCAGAGATTGTATGACAAATACTACTAACATACACATGACAAACCATTAGGTAGTTTTCTAAACATTTTCATCGACGTCACACACTAAAGATGCATTAGCCAAGAAGCCTATTCGCTAGCACCTAACAAAAGGATTTCCAAATCATATTAATGGCAATAAAATAATAAGCTATCAAGACTGCAGTTCGCAATGAGCATAGAGTGGAGTTAATGAGAGTGGAGCTAGCGCAAGTGGCACACAAGAACTTGATTTTGAGGAAAATCTAGATGATATATTCTAGATTTGTTTGTATTCATAATTTCATGTTGACTTGATATTCCTATATCATATGTATGGCAGCCACATGATCAATGAAATGTAAAATCTTAAGTATATTGTATGTTTTGAAAATTTGAACATTGATCCTTAATGTATTTTTCAAATTTTAAGTTTTGTTCGTATTCATGTTGACATGATATTCGAAATATCATAGGTATGGCAGCCACACGATCAATGAAACATTCGAAGTCTTAAGTATATTGAATGTTTTTGAACATTGATTCAATTTTTGTATTACTATTTCAGTTTTTTAAATGGACTAAAAAATGTACATAAAATGAGTATATGTACATAATATATATATTTTTAATTTTTTAATATATATGTACGGCTGTATCCAAGACGTATCGTACCAAAGGGTTTTTTAAAATTGGTGTATCCGCGTATCGAACCCGTACCTGTACCGATACTCGTACCCGTATCCTAGCAACATGGAAATTTATAATCTATAACTACAATCACAATGCATTAATGCATAGCTTAATTATATTGCATTTTTTAAAATAAAAAGGGGAGCTATTTTATTCAACAGTAGATGACAAAGTCACATCGTATGAATTCCAGACATACACACTATAGACCCAGTAATTAGCCTGAGAAATACAATGTTGAACTCTAGCATTCCAAATACAACTAAGCATGAAATGCATCACTACCCACATATACACATACTTCAAGCAATTACAAATTCCAAACCTTGGTAGCACCTAGGGAAAGAAGAGACTAGATGGCATCCCTGGTCTGTGATGACCACCAACGTAGGGAGAGACTATAAAAAACTATATCGGATTTGTTTAGTGCCCATTTTGCCAAAGCTAGACTACCCTTAAATGCCCATGCCCCTCCCGTACGAGGCCTAACAAGCATCTAGTACAGGTACGGTACCGGTACACTTTGGGTACGTACCCACAAGTCCCGGATATGGTCCGGGTATGGATTTGCACCTGGGACATACCGAGGACCTGAGGGTACGTACCCGCAATGTATCAGCCCAAAAAAATGTCTTTTTTAACATACAACAATTAAAAAATCATTGAAAAATGTCGGAGTTCGTACAAAGTTCGTGTTGAGTGAAGTCGTCTAGGTTATGGAATGGCGGCATCTATGTTTTGCCATGGTTGTGGAGCTAAGTGTTCAAAACTTCAAACCCTAAATCCACCTGCAAAATAATGAGACTAACACCAAAAAATGCATACGTGGGCGGCGTTAAAATGATGCAAACCCTATTTGATTTATTTTTGTTTCCTCACAAGGCAAAGAACTCATCAAAAAAATGAAAATCTATGACATTGCATATTGCCTTATGTTTCAAAGAATACGTGAGATTGCATTTTTTTTTTAATTTCCTTTTTGTTTTGTATTTTATTTCCTTTTTATTTGCTTTTTTATTTTCATATTATTCTTATTTTATTTTATAAAATAGTTACGATCTTCTAAAGTATTGTTATTATTTGATTTCTTCTATTTACCTTTTAAAATTAATCTATAATATTTATTAATATTTTATTTTTTATAAAAAATAATTAATTTTGTAAGTTCTATGTAATTTCAAATTTTAATCTAATCTTTTTTATTTATATTCTATTTATTTATTTTAAGTTGGATATACTTATTTTAATTTTAATTATTGTTTGATTTTAAAGTGAAGCAAGTTGAGAACTTGAATGTATTAAGTTTTGAACATTATGAATCAATACAAACTCGAGTCTCAATCCTCAAAGTATTGGAAATTTGTTTTCATGTTCTATGAATGAGTTTAAGTTGTATGAGTGTTAAATTTCAATAAGTATGCAATGTATGAGTATTAAATTTCAATAAGTATGCAAATGCTTCTTTAAATTTATAATTATATATTATATATATATATATAAAACCTACCCAAAAGCGTACCGTACCCGAGGTTTTTAAAAATTTGTCATTTCAGCGTACCGTACCCATACCCGTATTTGTACTCGTACCTGTACCGAAACAGTCTAGTGTCAAAGCATAAGCGACCCTATTTTGATTCCTTGTGATATATCAAAGAGCCTGATTTAAGCATCAGGATTGTGTAGCCAATACATTTTCTATTATAGACATGATGCTCTACCCAATCTCTAATCCACGTGGCTGCAAGAGGTAACATTTTGTACATACTTGATCCAAATTTAACAATCTGACAACACTATGATACGCTGCCAACCTACAATCAGAGCCTCGTGGAGTCCTCTCAAAATAGCATATCCTTCCACCATATTATTGGAGGAAAACCCTAAATTTACTTTTCAAACAAGAAAGATGGAACCCTGAAAATCCATCATGTATGACCTCTTCTAAAGACAAAACAAAATGTTGCTAAGATATACCTCTAAAGGCAAAATACAGTATTACATTTTACCTTAAAACGAAATAGGAGGAGGATGATTACTGCCCATCATTATTCGTCATAGAGCTTGCTCCTACCAATCAGACTGCCCAAACTGAATCAAAAGCCTAGCATATATTACCAACCCATCTCTTTCTAGGTCACTGAGTGTGTGTTATCAAATAACGTACCTGGCTTCTCTAATATATTACCTGAGTCCTGTTCCAAACTAGCTTAGCTATAATTGTATAATTGAATAAAGATTCACTAATTTATCATAGAACTTCGCAAATATTCCATAAGAGAAGTGATGTGCTAATCCACAGAAATTAACGAACCTACTTATCAAGTTGATCCTGAATTTGCTAAAACATGCTTGTGGAATGGCTAGAGGAGTTCCTACCCCCTGCCATCAAATATTCTTACAAATTCTCAAAGTTGTGCTACAAGGTTGATTGTGACTCTTGATATTATTAAAGAATGCTTAGATAAGAGCTTGGCTTTATGAAGAGGAGTCCATATTGCATGTTTGCTAAGGAAAAAGGCAGCCACTTTCCAAAGTCTAATAAGATAGACTCTCGAGATCATTATGAGACTAAAAGATCTACATTTCAAGAAGCAGACTTTGTGCCAAAGGTTTTCAGACCACACGTACATACAAGAAACATAAATTGTCAGCCATAATTAGATCCTTTCCATACAATATCTTAAACTTATATAAAACAATATCTTACACTTATATATCGCCAAATCCTTGAGTCATATAAGCACAAGAATGTTAAGGTGCACAATTTATGGCATACCACTATATGCATTATAGCAATAACAGAGAGGAGTGAGGAGTGACGAAAGGAAGTGTTTGAGATGACACATTTCTTCCCACAAAGGATATTGGAATACTATCGTAAGCGATTTAAATGGCATTTGAGACTGTAAATACCCTCATGATCTTTCTTGAGGGAGATAAGCTTACAAGTTTCAATTATGTTGACAGTTTAGGTGCTATAGTAAGAAGATTTGGGAAGTGGGCAAGTTGTGCAAGGGTTCCAATGAGAAAAGAGAAATTAATCAAGATCCTCAAAGTCAAAGGCACTAAAAGCAAGCCGAAAGTTCTTCCCTTTCCATGAACCCTGAGGATACAAGGTACCATTGTAAGTCATTCCTCTTCGGGTCCATGGATAACGTTGACAGATCTCACTTTAAAGATTGAATCAATTTCATATGTATGCACAAGCTCTATTGAGGCACTACGAAGTGAAAATTTGAGCAAACAAATTAATATTCACCACCAACTATATGTGTAGCTAAATATCGGCGAGTGGCTCAACCACATCGCAGTTAGCATCTCAGGCCCCAATGGACTGCTTTATGGTTGAATTTTCTGATAGAAGGAATTTCACAAGTGATCTGCCCACTAGCTGGTCAACCTTTCCAGCTATAATTTTGGGTCATTTGATCCAGATGAGGTCTTTGGGGTTTAACACCATCACTTAAGCAATTACTAAAGATTTAGTTTGGATTCAGTTGTGCAACCTGTATATAAGAGACCTTGAGAACACGTTTTACACTTAGATTTGATATTAGAAAGTAATTAGTGCAAGTGATCATTAATTACTTGCAACGTGGGTTAGATTAAGTAGATTTGTTTACGTATGTCAGGTTGATGTGCCCGTATGGATCTAAGCAGGTCCACTACCTAAAGACAACTTGATATTTGTCAAAGCTACTATAGATGATGTAACCTGGTTCATTTTCAATTAATAGAAAATATGGTGATACTAGGCATTTCCGTGAATGCAGGTTGTGGATGATGGTCTATCAGTGGTATCTAGAGTAGTTGTGATTCCAGGCCTAGTGGAGAAGGAGTAATGCATTTGTGAACAAACTTCTTAGCACTGTGAACAAAATGGGATTGCCTGGGAGATGGAAGAAGCCACCATACATTCCACCTGGAGCGCCATTTGTGCTGAAGCACTGTTAGTTGTGACAGATCTAATCTGTATCAGCTTAAACAAAATGAGGACATTGCAAATATATGTACTCTCCCGTTTCCTACGACTAAGACATTAAATGCCTGGAGCAATTCGCGTCAAAAAGTGTTTGAAGCTGCATACCCAAGTGGTTATGGACGCAGAGGCGTTATAAAGTATGGACATTTAGTCCATTAAACTGGAATTTTTCAAGTCTGACGTGGCCGTAAATGAGTTTAATGGAGGGCCAAGATATTAGGGTGTTGTCGATCTAGAAAGGGGCCACATGGTACACTTAATCTTGTCTGAATTTTCCGTTGGGGGTCACTTACTGTACCATGGTGTCTTAACAGGGGAAAAGCAACTTAAGTTACATGCTAAATTTATTGGTACTTCCTAAGGAAAAATGCGACTTGGGCTATTTGGGGCTCTTTTGCCATGGGGAAAAATTATATAAGGACCCTGGGAGGAAAGCGCCACAGGTCATATCTTGCACGCGTAATTGTTTTCCTTCCTGTGCAGCTGCTATTTGCATTTATGTTAGGCCTACTGTGGTGCTGGAAAATCACTGTTAAACGTTGGACCCTAGCATATGGCATGGTGAGAGATCTGCATTCTCTAGCAAGCAGTGCATGTCTGAGGTAGCCCCTGATACATCTCCACCTTGCTTGTCCCCAGATTTGGATCCTGAAATCTGAGACTACCCTATCCAAAAAAAATTTGTACTTCTAAAACAGGATTTTGAGTCGATTTTGGTGTTTTTATAGCCAAAAAGATTCGTGGTATTGCAAGTCAAGATATTCCCAAAGCAGCCATATTAGCCAGGGTTTCGCCAAATACCCAGATGCCCAAAATAGTTCAATATTCTGTCCAACGGGATTTGTCAAGCTGGGAAATTTGTATTTGAATTATTTTGCAGCCTTTATTTGGAGGCAATTTGCCAGTCCGGCACTAACTCTGTTGTGATCGTTACAATATCATTATTCCTATATTTACCAGTAGGGTATTTAACCAGAAATGAGTTCTGCACTTTATTTGTGCACTTGTATTCGGCAACGTTTTGTGTTTTTGAAGTTTTCCGTTTGCGTAGGGCACGCTGATAATTTCTCTGGCATCAATTCCTTATGCCGAAAATTGGCCAAAAATGATTTTCTAATGGCTTGTTAGTGCAACTAGCAAGATCATTATACGCACGTTCATGCCAAGTATTTTGTGAAGTCGCCATCAGATTTAGGTCTGGTTCACTGGGAAAAGACTTTAAGTTCGTGCACCAAAAACAGATCTTCTGTTTGGCTAGCCGCATTTTCTGGAAAAAGAATATCTTTAAGGGGTATCCCACTAGGGATATTTCAATATAAAGCACACGAACTGTTTGAAAAAAGAAAATTTGTGTTAGATGGTGTAGTCCTAACTTTTGAGAAGCCTTTTCCATCATCCTCCTGGTGTATGTCAAAACAGGATCTTTGGGATGGGGCATGGGGATCATTTAAAACAATCAAGAATGGTTTTTCTATCGAATGTTAATATTACCTGCCTTGCAGGGTATTGACATTCCCGAGAAATCGTGGAAGCATAAAGAAAAATCACTTATAGTACTGATTCTTGGAAAGCATGATTGTTGTTAGATGAGGTTGCGCCTGCTCAACTAGCATTATGTAATGTCCCCTTTCCTATCGCCACAGGCCTAGAGGGCCAGTACTTGAGTCCTAACCCTTGGTCATGCCCAAGAGGTTACGGACGCTGTGAGCTATTGGGTATGAATATCTAGTCCAGTTGTTATAATTTTCTGTTGACACGAGTTTATAAAGTGCTTTCGAAGGGACTAGATGTTATGTTTTATCGTTGGAAGGGGCCACTTAACTCCTAGTGTTCTAATTTTGCGTTGGGGGTCACCTTTTTGGACCATGGCGACTTAAAAAGGAAAAAGTAACTTTAAGTTACTTTATTGATTTTGGTCTTCCCTAAGGGAAAATGCGACTTGGGCTTTTTAGGGTTGCCTTGGCATGGGAAAAATTATAAAAGGAGAAGAGGGGTGAAAGGAAGGATTATTCATGCATACACTTATAATTTCCTTTCATGTGCAACTGTTGTTTACAAATATCCAACTTGTGGAGTAATATCCCACGGGAACCCTAGCTTTGGTGGTGAGAGATCCACTCCTAGCTAGTAAGGCACTCTTCGGTGGTAAGAGATCCACCCTAGTTTGCCAGTTTTGGAGCTGAAATCAAGGCTGTTCTTTAGAGATATTTCCAGAGGGTTCCAGTGAAGGGTTTTGGAGGATTTTGGGTATTTTGGAGGAGAGACTTCCGGGTTTTTCAGGGAAGATCTACGGCAACCTCTTTGGCAAGGTCTAGCATCAGTTTGAAGGCATTTGCAAGGGTTTCCAACCATCTCCTAGGTGGGGCGACTTATTTTGGAGATTGCAGACCTATTTTGGAGGGTTTCCACTTCCTCAAATTCTGATTTGAAGGTTGGGATATCATCTCCTATATTTATCGATAATATTTCCAAAGTTTCATAATTTTTGCATCTATATTCCGGAAGATATTAATTTTAGAAATTTTCAGCTGTTTAGGGCACGCTGTAATTTTCTGGTAGCATTCTGTTATTCAAAAAATTCCAAAAACAGTTCTATAATATATGTTATTGTGTTAGCAAGTTCCATTTAAAATTTCAAGAAATTTGAGCAAGTATTTTCGGAGTTATCCATTATTTTCTGTTCGCTGCCCTAGATTTATCTTTCTGCAAAAATCAGATTTCTGTTTGGCTGCAATTTGTCTGTATTTTGCATATTTTAAAGTGATATCCTATAAGGGATATTGCACCTTTGCAAACATCCTCTTAGTGTGTGCCAAATTGGAAGCTTCTGAACAGGGGACTTGATTGTTGTCTGGAATGTGGGTACTGCCAAGATGCCAATTACCCCCCTGAGTGATCTTGACTGGTGTCATTTCTAGTATGAAATCTATTGCGGCTAAACTAAGTAATCATGATCATATTCAGGCAGCCAGATTATTGATTATTTACAGGGCTTTGGAAATCTTTTGGAAGGTGTGTGCAGGATATGTAATATTCCATAACACCTTGTGTTGAAAATTTTTCCATTGGTACATCCTTTCTTTTATTTTTCCACTTTATTTGTTGTTGTATCAGATTGTAACTGTATCCCATAGCTGGAAAACGAAGGAACCTTATAATTTATAAGGAATGCCAGACATTGCTTCTTGCCATGATAGAAATGTATGCAAAATGTCGAAGTGTACAGGAGGAACACAAATTGTTGGAACAAAAAATACTTAATGAAAAGGAATATGCATGTACTACATTTTAGTTGCATCAAATGGGCCTGCCAACAAAAACCTTGAATATTCTTCAGCAATCAGCGAGTGTTAGGCCAAACTCGGCAACCTTCGCCAACATCCTCTGGACTTTAGCCAGAATGGGAGTTATGAAACAGGGAATGGTTATCCATCGGAATAATTGGAAACAGATTTTTGACTGTTCCTTTAATTGCAAATGTCCTATAGTAAACATAAGCACAAATTTGAGAAGCATATGGTAGGTTTACTAATGTTTGTCAAAATGCATAATTTTCTGGGTATGCACAAAATGAGTTGTAGTGCCAAACATTGTATTCTTTGGCTTGCTCTTCCCCAGCGTGTACCATAATGGAAGATTTTGCACATACTGTTTTGTTATTGCTCCCCGTTGGTTTAGGCATCCTCAAACAAACACTAGTGTGCATTTAGAGATGACATGCTCTATGTCCTATAAAACCCCTTCATGGAAAAATACTTTGAAGCTTTATGTTTGCCAGAACAAAGATAAATATTCTATTCCCCAATATTTTGAATGGAGCACCACTAAATCACAGTAGACTATAGAATATTTATATCCCCATTCTGCAGCCCTGACTGCTTAGAATGCTTAAATCGAAGACTGGAACTACCCTCTATCTCTCTTGAAATGGGAAGGATATGCTTTGTTGAATGTCGAGGCTATAATAAACACTAACAGAAGTCACTGGCATAAAGATTATCAGAAATTTCTCACAAATTGACAAAATGTCTAATCCTACAACGACCCCATCCTGTGATGAATATGGGATATGACGAGGAAATTTAATATAGTCAGTAATTTAAATATAGTTATTTAAAAATCATATACCTATGCAAGTGTGTAGATAGACATAATTCAAAAAGTATGTGGATAGCTGGATAGTTAAAAATAAAATAAAAGTAGGTAGACAGGAACATTGAATGTCATTGAAAGATTTTTAGCGTATATATACAGGCTTTTGCTATGTGTATACTTATTCAAAAAAAGTCGTATCAGTTGGTATTAGGGCCTCACAATTAGACCATCCCTTATCTGAAATTTTCTGTTTCTTTTAGAAAAATTCAAATTACCTAGCCTTTGCTATACTCCTTGTGTATATCCCGAAAACTGCCTTTGCCCTAACCTTTAATTCATCCCACCAGATTCTACAACTTGTAGCCATTTAGCATTTTCACAAGAGTTTAAAGTTTTAGACTCCCTTTTGCTGTCCCCAGGTATCATTTCTAGTTTGACCAGGTCACTCATTCACTAGATCTGGATAAATTTTCCAGTTTTATTCTCCTTCTACATTGTTCAGATTTCGGTGTGAGTGTGGGTCTATCAAACAAGAGTAACTTTGGCATTTGATTGTGGCCTTATAACTTATAGATCGAACATTGTTTTTCTGGAGCAAAATTCTGATTATTTTTCTGAAAAATTCATTCTGATCTCTAGAATTTCAGATTTCTTCTTAGCAGTTAGTTATTGTTCCCATATGTGTCCTCTCGCTACAGCCAACATGCACATCAACATGACTTTTTATCAGATTTTATGATTTTCATCTACTGCACTTTGACGTTTGTATGGTTATTTCCCGTTCCAGGTATTCTACTGCTGCATATAGACTGTTGGCCATAATAGTAGTAGTATTTATTTGTGTCATATCTGATGAACAGTTGAACAAGTCTCCCAAGCTCCACCCAGAACGCAGATATGGTCCAATCACTCACCCAAAAGCTCCACAACCAACAACAGCAGCAAAATGCATTTCAACTCCAGTTTATACAGAAAATGATGAGCATGTTCCAACAACTCATGGGACAACAGTCAATCACCAGTTCCATTCCTTCAACCAGCTCGATTGCCAAACCTACTTTCAGGTTGGAAACGAAGATATACATTCCCCATTTTGATGGCACAATCGATGGGGGAAAATTAAATGTTTGGATTTGTAGTCTGTAGGTAAATTTCCATTCCTTTGACCAACCTGACTGCCCAAACTGCTTTCAAGTTGGACACAAAGATCTCCATTCCCTATGGTGATGGCGCAATCAAGGGGAACAAGTTACATGCTCGGATTTGCAGTTTGGACACATATTTAAAGATACAATTAAATCTTACAGAGCCACAACAAATCATGATAGCAGAGGTCCATATGAACAACCAAGCCCTCACTGGTGGCAATCTCACATCTAGCTTCTAGAGGTGATTTGATACTTGGGCAGATTTCAAAGCAACTATTCAGGCATGATTTTACCCCCTTGGTTACAAAGGAGCTATTCACAAAATGGCTGCATCTTTCCCAGACGCCAATCAGTCCAGCAATCCACAGAGCAATTCAATCACCTCTCTATCAAACTAGAGGTACAATACACTGATGAGGTTCTTCAAATCAAATTCGTCTCCGATTTGTTTTCGCATAGAAAGAAAGGAATAAAGAAATTATATTAATGTCCACAGATGATCAAAAGTAGGTAAATGGAACTCAAGGATACAACAGTTGACAATAGAAAGTTCTAGGAAGAGTTATCAATAGCAGTTAAGATGGGACTCAAGGATTCTTAGAGATCTTCACCAGCACTTCCTTAGAGAATACTTTCCAACTTGATTTAAAGGTGGAAGCTAAGCAACAAAAGGCACACTTCAAATCAAGTCAATCTTTTTATTTTCTCATAAAAAGTTACTCTTCATCTTCTACCCCTGCTATATCCTCTCACAATGCCCACTCATCAACCAAGAATGGGTATTATTAACCGAAAAGATCCATCAAAGGTTCAACTCCTGTATCTAGCAATGGAAAGACGTATTGTGCCTACCACAAGCACATGAGTCATTCTACCAATGAATGTTGGTCCTCATATCAAAGAAATCGAAGACACTTCGTGCTGAGGATACTCCACAATATGAAGATTTGGAGATTCAGATAGCTAATCCCAACATTTATAATCCTCGGCTCATCTCATGGTCAATGATCATTCTGTCAACTATAGGGAAGCTCTATTCAATTCATAATTCTCAAATCAAGAATAGATTGACAGAACTTATCCTTCAAAATGGCAGCAAAAAGAACTTGATCTCACAGAAGTTGGTGGACAATCTTCAAGTGCCAACTACAACGACTTTGCACCCATACCACTTGGGGCAAGTCAAGGAGTGGCATTCCACACTTGTTTCTTGCAAATGTTCTGTCATGTTTTCCATTGAGCCATTCCGAGATACTTGGAGTACTTGGAGTACCTTGGAGTACTTGATTGTGGATTGTTGCAGTCTGGTACTTGGAGTACCTTATCAATATGATCACAAGACCTTCTTTGATGGCTTCCACAAGATGTATTGACAAGCAGAAGGGTAGTAAAGTGCATAACTTCACTATAGCTCTTCTATTAGTCCCTTGCTCGCTAGTTTGCCAAAAAATAAAAATGATAATCTGCATAAGTTCTACACTCATTATTTGCAATGCAAAGACAGATGATGCTGACAAGATTCGACCTAAAGAAAACAAATCTCTTGTTGATGCCCATTAAAAATTCTATTGAGCTTGTGCCAAGTTCTGAGTTTCCCAATCAACCACCTTACAACACTACACAAATTGAGAGCGTTGAAATGGAGTGCCAAATGAAGCAGATGATGAAAAAGGGAAAGATCCAACCTAGTGCTTCCGCTTCCAGATCTCCTGCTCTCACCGCACCAAATAAGGAACACAATGAGAGGCAGTCATTCACAAATTGTCTTGCTCTCAAAATCATTGAAAAGAACCTCAACCCGCTTTCCAAAATTGATGACCTTTTGATGCAGCTTTGGGGTACCAACTACTTCACTATGCCTTATTTGACTTTTGGATATTGCCACGTCTGCATTGAACCCTGTGAAATTTGCAAGATAAATTTCAAGCCCAATTTTAGACTCTACAAGTGGTTGGTCAAGCCTTCTGGCCTCAGCAATGCACCTACCAATTCATGCATATCATCAACAATGTTGTCTACCCCATCTTGGCAAAAATGTTATTTTCTATCTATATGGAACCTTGGTCTGCAGCAAGTCCAAGGGTAACCACTTGATCAATGTGTAGGCATTTCTAGATGTTCTTCCCCAACATCATCTCCAAGAAAAAGATGAAGCCCTTCTGTGGTCAAACCTCATTTAACTAATTGAGGTTCTTCATTAACAGGTATAGAGTACATGCATATTCAACATTTCAGATCTGAAGAGTTTTCTGGGGGGGGATGAAATTCTATAGAGATTTCATACGTAATTACTCACAAAGTTGTTTATCCTCTTCATCAGCTCACTAGAGAAAAGGATCTTAATTGAAACTCACAGGCCACTCAATCCTTTCGCCATTTGAAAGAGGCAAGTTGCTCTGCTACAGTGCTTGTTTTCCCCAACCTGCGGCATCAATTTGAGCTTGAGACCGATGCTTCCCAATATGCCATAGGTGTGGTACTTAAGCTTCGAGGACATCCAGTGGCTTATCATTCTAAAGCATTGTCAAAATTCAAGCTCAGTTCTAGCACCTATGACAAGGAGTTCTATGCCTTGGTCAAAGCACTCGAGCAATGGCATCATTATCTTTTTGTTAAGGAGGTAACTTTGCATACTACTCACCACTCACTTTAAGTCTTGAACTCTTAGTCTAAGTTTCAACAGCATTGACATTTGAAGTGAGTGTCTTACATTCGACAATTTCATTTTGTGATCAAGTAAAAGAGGGGCCTCGCCAACAAAGAGGTTGATCTTCTAATGCATTCTCCTTCTCAGGCACTTGGCATTTTGGATACTTGGTGTACAGCCTATGATGAGTGGAAATACCTCTACAACACAATATACTCAGTTTGGTCTGATTGTTGAAGTTTTACGATATTTAATAGTGGTGAACCAGACATTTTTCTTTGAAGACTGTTTACGGCATGGGTTATTGCATAATTTCACGGAGCTTTTCATTCCCACTAGCCCATCTAGCCAACTTTTGCTAAAGGAAGCTCACTCGTCCTCCTATCGTGGACATTTTAGTATACAAAAGACCTTGCAGCACCTTCAATGGTACTCTTATTGGCCTTCTACATGGAAGCAGGTTGAGGATTACATCAGCTGTCGCTCTCATTGCAGTTTGTCTAGGCCTTCCAATCAAAAGCTCTGATTATATCAACCATTACCAGTACCTTCTCAAGCATGGGAAATCATTTCCGTGGACTTCATTAGTGGTCTGCCCAACACTCAGCATCAGCATGGCTGCATCTTTTTGGTTGTCTGTCGGTTTTCCAAAATGGCTCTCTAAGCCGTGTTCTAAGATCATTGATGCTTCACAAGCTGTAGACTTGTTCTTCAAGGATGTTTAAAACAATTTCAGGCTGCTGCTCACTATCATTTTAGATCGTGATTCAAACTTCTAGTGTCACTTTTGGCAATCATTGAGGAAGCTTCTAAGTTGTCAATTGTGCTTCTCCACTTCATTTCATCTGCAAACTAATGGCCAGATTGAGGTTCTTAATCACATTGAGTCTATGCTTTCAGCATTTCTCATCAGAAGAATAGGCAATGGAACACCCATCTGCATGTCATTCAACATAGCTACAACCAAGCTTCTTGTGTTGCTATAAGGCATTCTTCTTGCAAAGTTTAAGACTCTATTATGGCTTCTGACCGTTGGCACCTTACGAAAGTACGGTTGCTCTTCCAGCTCTAGATACATCGCACCAACAAACGAATAAGAAAAAACTTCTACCCTAGTGCAAAATTTGGCTAACCTTCACACAAAAATTCAAGATATTCTTCTAAAAACACAAACCAAATTCAAGACACTCCATGACTATCATGTTTGGTTTCACTTAGATAAACAAAGGTTTCGCAACAACCTATATTACAAGTTGAAGCCTATCAGATATGCACTTTACACCATTCTCCAAGCAATCAGATCTAATGCTTGTAGAATAAATCTTCCATCTCAGCTAGGTGTCTATGATGTTGTCAATGTGAGCACACTCAAGTTGTACAAGTCATCTCACTTGAAGGAGGTTTCCATCGCTCAGCCTGAGGCTACCTTTCCCAATTTTCAAAAACCAGTTGCAAGGTAAAATTACTACATATCTTATCCGCAAGGAAGGATTTCTAGTAACACAGGCCAAATGGTTCTCCAAGTTAGATTTTCCACTGAAGTTTCCAAATCTCATGTAGAAATTGGAGACAATTTCCCCTAAGCAGGAAGGAAATGATTAGGACAGCTGGAACAATGGGAAAGCACAGATAGCAAGGAATTAAAAGTAGGTGGATGGCTAGAACAGATGGAAAGGGAAAATAGGAATGAATTAAATGTGAGTGGACAGCTACACAGATGGAAAGATATGAATAAATTAAAAGTAGGTAGACAGCTCGGATTATTAAATGTTATTGCAAGATTTTTAGCACATACATACATAAAAAAAAAATTGTACATAGACATTTAGAAATAGTGCCATATCAGGATAAGTGCAACATGGCAATCTGGACGAGGTTTTAAAGCTTTACAAAGAAAACCATAGCTTGAAATGTACAAAATGTGCTTGTTAATGCCTTGGTATTTATATTAGCGACTGAATTTCATAAATGCAAATCTGAACTCTGGCATCTTCCTCCTAGCATGTTCTAAATTAGGGGAGTTTCTTCAAGGTGCGGACGTCCACAAAAATAATATCATTGGAAGTAGGTGTTTGTCAAATACTGGAATGTGGTTGGGCAGTTATGCAAAATATGGATGCAAAAAATGGACGCATTAAATGTTTAACAAAATGCCTCAATGAAATGTGATCTCCTGCCTTATAATCACTGCTGGATGGGTACCTATTGGACTTGTGTAAGCCTTGTTGTTATCCATTTGGTGCCACCACGTGACCTTTGTTACAATTGTCATATCCTGGTTGACTATTGGTGGATTTTCATGTGGTAAGGTGGGGCACTCCAGGTATAGGTTCATTGGTAAGGTCAATTTTGCTCCCTGGTTTGGTCATTGTAATGTCCCCTCTTAGGACAAGTTAGAAAATGAAGAAGTACTTGTCAAAATCAAGCAAATAATGGATAAATCCTCTTGTATCAACCTAAAATATCTCAATGTCAGCTATTTCGAACCCAAATGGGGTTGGAACTAGCCAAGGTGGTGGGATAGATTGGAAGAAAACAATTGAAACTTAAAAACATTCATAACAGAATTTTAACAGCTGGAAAATAATTAATAATCACACCCCAACTGCTGCAATCTTCCAAAATTATTTCCCGCTTGACCATCCAAGCAAAAACCTTCAAACTTTGGATGTTGGGCCACAAAATATGAAGAATGATATTCTAAAATCAAATTTCACACAGCAAACACAAAACCCTAATTTTGCCCTAAAAAGTAGGTCGCCCAACACATTTAGGGCGTCAAATCAACTCCAAAAAATATGAAATTACTTTCTCTTTATTCCTCCCAATTTCTACAACCAAATTCAATATTAAATTGATCCCCAACTGCAAATCTGAAATAAATATTAATTAATAACAACCAAATAGCTTACAAACAGCTGAAATCTTCTAAAATTCATAACTCATTCAATACTCAATGTTTTTCCATGAAATAAAATGCAAAATAAACTAGAAATTTAGGGCTTTCCACTGCATTAAGAATCTTAATTTTCTGAGTATTGAAACTCCCTCAAAACTGCCCTTGAAATCTGCCTTCAAGTTGCTAGGGTTAGAATAAATTATATAAATAAATTCCAACTCTTTCCACCCTTCCAAAACACTACAAAACAACAGCCTTTGCTCTGAAATAATTAATTAAACACATCAGATTATAGATCTCGCACAAATGATCTCAAAACATGATAGAATAAACCTCAATCTAAGTCGCTTTGGCCCTAATAAATTGCAGCAGTGATAATAGACACAAAGGGAGCTCAAACCCTTGCAGATTTATCCTTAAAATATATTGCGCAACACCCTAGAGCAAGTCGCCAATGCTAGAATGGAGAAACCATGCATAAACACAATCAATCACAAGAGAACACAATGAAGAGAACAATGGAGTCTTCAATATCTTCAACAATGGATCCAAATGAAGCTTACAATGAGAGAACACAATGCAATCCCATGGGCATACATCCTATTTCTCCAAGCATGGAGTAAATTCAAAAATTCAATCAACATAATCCCACTAGAGGAAATGCGACCTCCTTTTATAGAGTTAAGGGGTGCAACATTCAAAAATGACGACTTTTCCTTTTTGGAGGGAAAACATAAACTTTCATTATAATAAAGTCTCTAATAAACTAAGACTATGTGCACTTTATTATTTTTAATTAAATAATAAAAGCAACTATCCTATGTGCACATTTAAACTAACTAGAGACTCCCACTTGTAGCGCTAGGCATGCCAAGGGGTTACAATGCAAATGAAGGAGATAAATAGATATATTAGTAATGTCCTGGAAAAGGGGACATTACAGTCATGAGGTTGAAACTAGGTGTAAAAAATCTTAACAATATATATATATATATATTATTTATGGAAATGCAGATGGGAAGCTCTATGTATATCATATATGTGATATGTGGGGAGACCAAAGTGGAAATGGGCATGCCATTGTTTGAGTAGCAGCGGGCATTCCATTTGTTACTGCCCTTGTGGAATAGCTAACTTCCAATTGGTAAATAGTGGAGTGCCAATGGGCACTTTGTTATATAGAAGCATATCTGGGCAATCGAGCTATTTCTCTATTCTAGCATGCCCCTATCTATGTAGATTGATTAAACAGGGAAGCCTCATTCTTCCAGTGCCAGGCCCCTTCCTACCTCTGGTGCAGACTTGACATAAATAAGTTGATTGCCAAGGTCCATTTTACTCCCAAGTTTGATCATTAGGTTTAAACCTAGATGTACAAAATCTGAACAATATATGGTCAATGCAAAGAAATCCCCTTGTGGCCTTCAACAAGGGGGTCTGCTGAGCTAATTGGCATCTTACTTGGCCGTGACCTACAACCAACATCTATATTTAGATTGTGAGTGCACCCCGTTATTGTGCCCACATTTGCATATCAATAAAACTATGTGTATTAACTATAAACATAACATTGGATTAAAAATGTAGTTTCTGATATAAATTTTTACTAACATGCATGAGTGTGCCCGTGTGGGCATGTGCAGGTGTTATTTAAACAAATTCTATTATACATCAAATGACTATATGTACTAAATTATTTAGCTTGATTTGTTCCCTCTGTGGGTGGAAGAAACAATCAATGCAGTTTTCCCTATGATGATTTCAGCTGCAGGTGGAAACGGATCAATCCCCGATTCTCTGCACCTGAAACAAATCATAAGCATATCTGGTAATATGTACTGTGCCCAGGTCGAGGTAGCAGGCCAAATCTTGTAAACCTTGCTTTCACACAAAAGTGAGATCCAAAAGGTGGAGATTTCTAATAAAATACAAACCTCAAAAATAGAGTTTTCATCGTAAGAATAAAACACGCCAGCTGTAGCATCACTGCAAAGTCCGAGAATTCCTCCAGAACTTGTATCAAAATCTCGGTCAAACTGCAGCTCTTCTATCACTTTTTGGCTCACTCTATTTACAACCTGAACCAAAGGATGAAACACAGCAAGATCAGACTTTAAGGCAGATGAACATTCATATGTAAGAAACTATAATGATGTCCATTCACCAAATGCACAGCACTTGCTACAACAAGATGTAGCCTTCCTACACTTGTTTTAATTACAAAAGAAAACCTTCTTCACATGCATGATTCTCGTAGTAGATGTAAATTCTAGCAGAAAGAATAAACATCAAAAGGGGTGTAACTGGGTCTCACTTTAACTTTGTTTTCAAAGAGCAACAAGAAATGGAACTCTGATAGTGCAAGTGAAAGTGGCTTTGTTCCTTCTTGGTCTTTTTCCAATTTTGAATACTCTAAAAGGGCCTTGTTTTCCACGAAGTTGTCATCTCCATTGCTTGAGCTGCTCCCAAAAAATAATACAGCGAACACCAGGAAATCAGAGCTTAGTGAAAAACCCAAATTAAAGGTAACCCCCAGAAATAAATAAATCAAGGATTATCATGCTCCATTCTACCAAATTGCTTGTGCAGTCATTTATTTGAATGTGATTAAAGTATTTGAATATCAATATATCTGTCTTAAACTAAAAGCTTAAGTTTACATCCAATTGATTGCATCATATATTCAAGACATCACCACAATAGCCATATGCTATGTTTGAAAACCAACCAAAATATCACAAGCAAATAACATACCAGAGCCACTTCTATAAAAAAGTTATCAAATTTAAATTTTTAAATGATATATAATGATAAACATACAATGAATATACTACCTTTGTGGTGCGCCAAGGTTCAGATTACCATAGTATATGCCTGCTCCAGTAAGCCAAGCAAAGTCTGCCCGCCGCGTGCTTGACAAAGAAATGAACTTCACTACATAAAAAAGAATGGCATATTTATCAGCAAAGTTTAATGAGGTTGGGACTTCCATCCCTGCGACAAGTACACATGAAACTAATTTCACCTAGATAATTGCAGGATGCACCACTCCACATTTATCTATAAATGCTAACCAACCAGCCTGTTTAAGACATCTAAATTAGTAAATTACTCAAAAACATTAACCTACAGTATCTCAAGCTTGTGGCAAAGATAAAATTATTAGATCGAGTCTGTTATAATATCATCTGAATAACAAAAATAGGTACACCAGATACAGCATAAAACCACTTGATTACAAATTTGTATCTGATGCTCCATAAATATCAGTACTTTCCAAATACTGTGTGGATATAACAAAAATTGCAAGCTATGCAACCCCACTAGAAAATATTGTATAATTTAGCTGAAGATAGGATGGCAATTCCTTCCCCGCCTTTAAAAAATCCAAACTTCATTATAAGAAGGGATGGCCGTCCCTTTTCCAGCCTCCTCCGTCTTTGACTAAGTGGACAATGTAATGACCCTTTCAAGGGTTTTAAGTTTTAACCACACACACAAGATGCAGATCTGATTTTTAAATTGCAGCAGACTGTAAATGGAAAAATCAGCGACTATGTCTACCATGAAACACTTTAAATCCACTAGCCACAATTTTATATTATTTTATGCAATAACAAGAGCCAAAATCACAAGGAAATAGTAATACTAAAGAACTCACTGCTGGAAATTAATTATGAATTGATTACTGCAGCCACAAGAAAATTATAGATCTAGGGCATAGAAACCCCAAAAATCACCAGACTTCATATTCCGGCCTTAGAAAATATTATAAATCAGATTATCATTCCAAATTACTCAAATAGTTCACCAAATGTTCCAAACCCTACACAAGGTAGGTCACTCCACTCATAATAAATCAATAACAAGCTGGAAATTACAAGGCTCTCTCTAAATCAAGCTCAAACACCAATCCCAAGCCAAGGAGAAGGGTTTTCATCCTTCCCTTAACCTCTAGAAGCATTTTCGTCCTTCTAGGCAAGTCGTATAAGGAGGCTTTCGTCCCCAAATGCAAGAACAAGCAGCTCTAAGCTCGCTATGCTCCAATAAGAAGAAATGTGCCTAAGTCTAGTTGGCAAATGGTGCCTTAGATCTCCTTTTATATCCTTCAATTGGCACCAAAGTATAAAAAAGCAAGGCCAACCTATATAAGAAAGGATAATACTAAAGAAATATAAAATATTAGTAAGAAAAATATCATATAGCTGCTCAAGGTTCTTCTCCTTCATCTTTGCTTCGTTGCCACGAAGAAGGAATGGCAAGACAACCAAATATCAGCTCCTAAGTGGGAAAAAGGGGTATTACAGAGAAACAAACAAATGTCCCTTCTTTGTAGTCTTTAGAAACATCCCCCACCCCCCGTACCTACCTAGAAACGTTTCCAGTACAAAAACGCCCCAGAAACAAGAGGGACATTTTTGAAACATGTCCGGCGTTTCTGAAACATTTCCATGGCGTTTCCGTCCTTTAGAAGCCAAAAACAAAAACAAAAACTTATTTTTTAGCATATACTGCTTCTAAACTTAATCTACCCACCCAACCTTCCTAAAAACACTTCCTAAAAGCTATGTAATGATATCTTTGGTCCATTCTAAATCACACTCATTCTTTTCTCTTGTTGAATTCAGTTTTTATTAAACTAACATTTAGCATTGTGAAGAGCAAAGAAACATCAAGGACCTGCTTGAAGATGATATATTCTAGAATCTAGATTACAATCATGTATATATGAAACATTGAAATTGTAACCATGTTGAATGATGAATCTTTTGAACTTCAATGAATACAAAATATTTTGAGTGCTTTATCTCTTATGGTTCATGGACTAAAACTTTGAAAATGAGTACTGTATATACTATATATGTATATGTGTGTGTATTGTACGAACGTTTCCGTAACATTTTGTACCCAATTTTTTTTTTAAAATTGGCGTTCCGCGGTTCGGACCCATTTCCTGGAAACATAGTTCTCATCCCTTCTCCACCTAACTTCACTTCTTGATGGGGCCACCATCCCTTTTCCACACAATCTTTCAACTGCATGACAATGGAAGAAGGCACAGTCATCCCTTATCCACCCAACCTCACCTTCACAAAGAAAACTCCATTTTCCAACCAGCGGGAAAATGGACATGTTTTCCTTCCTCTACCAAACTATCATTTTTCACCTAATAAGAGAAAGGCCAACCACTCTTTTTTCCGAGGAGCAAAATTGTCTTCCACTTCAAAATTTAGTCTGCAGTATGTGGCATTCAAGCTAGATGAACAAAGTTCACTGGTCCCTTCTTTCCTTTGCATCAAAATGGTGATTCCCTAGGTGTTTCCAACTTTGAAATGATCCCTAACATGCAAAGACTAATGGATGGCCAGAGATGCTCCTACCTCAGACACCCTAGACATTTTGAATGTGAGCGTGATACTCCCATTGCTAAATCTCATACTTCAAAGCATGCTAATTCTTAATCTTCAAGAGCAATTTCTTTCACTTTCTCAACTTCAATCTGCTCTCAACTCACAATTCTATCTACTTTTCTACATCTTCTCTTTCACTTCTTTATGCACCTTTAGCATATATGCTATTGATGTTCCACTTTAGCTTCCACTCATCCTTAAAATGGAGCTTCCTTGGGTGTTTTCAACTTTGAAATGATCCCTAACATGCAAAGACTAATGGAGAGCCAGTGATGCTCCTCCATCAGACACCCTACACATTTTGAATGTGAGCATGATGCCCCCAATGCTAACTCTCATACTTAAAAATATGCTAATTCTTAATCTTCAAGAGCAATTGCTTTCACTTCTCAACTTCAATCTGCTCTCAACTCACACTTCTATCTACTTTTCTACAACATCTCTCTCACTTCTTTATGCCCCTTTAGCATCTATGCTATTGAAGTTCCACTTTATCTTCCACTCCTCCGGCTGTTCCACTAGATGCATCACATTGCACTTTTACAGCACTCAAGTTCAAGACAAATGTCAATGTCTGTTCCACTATATACATCATATTGCAACACTCTTCTGGTGCAACACAATTTTGATGGTTGGTATATACACTAAATACTTCCAAATGCAATTCTACAACGCACTTTTGATTAGACCATTTTGAGATGGCTTTGATCCTTTCCAAATCCCTCATTTGTCTTTCACACACCCAGTTCCCAGCAAGAACAATTTTCCACTCATTACCTTTCCTAATCACTCCCCAGTGTAGCAAGTATTGCACTTTCTTACGTATACTTTCAAATGCACTCAACCCAATGAGGGCTCCACTTCTACTGTAGCCTTTTTTCTGCACTCTAGACTCCTCTTGCTCACATCTCACCTTATCAAAAACCAACTTCCCGTGGAATATCTTTTTTCGAGATAAAAATCAATGTGATACTCTCTCCCATCATGAACTGCACTTATGTCATACAACTAACCCCAATTACCTGTGGCACACATCCATGGGTAACATGTCTCACATCAGTTCTTCCTAGAAATTCCCAATGGGGATGTTTACCTTGCACTGCAAATTCATCACTTCTTGGGGTCCTTTCTGCAATGATGGTAATTCATACGTATTTGGGTGCTGATCACCCTTTAGAATAAACTTCTGCATGATCTCTGCAAACACTAAAATATCCATGTTGCGTCCATCAATGATTAACTTGTAACATTTTCCTTCTAACTTGTACTTCGTTTTAAAATTACTCTTCCTCTACCAGAATTCTTCCTCCCTTTTGAGGCTTCACAAACACTCTACACAGCATCAAATTTGCAACTGCCTTACAATTCAACTATGACCACATCCTCCTTTGTAATTTCATCTTCAGCCTGAGTGACACAATCTCTTAATTCGCTTCTACTTTCCTTCACAGGTTTTGGACATTCAAATGTCCAATGACCATACTGGCCATATGTGAAATAAATCCCATCAAATCCTCTAACATATCCTTTCCCTCCACATCCTCACCCCCGTGGTAGCTTCTACCTCCACATTCTCCCCCTCTACTGAAATAAGAGAAATCTCCCACTCTATTTTGAGGATCTCATTTTCCCTACATCTTCTTGCTTTCCAAACTCTGGACTTCATCCATCTCTGCCTCACACATCCTGTATCTATTTGAATTCTAATCTGCACTTCTGCAATTCCTCCTCTTGATGGGTAATTGTCAACAGGACCATTGGAATCAACTATCACATGCAATTCCTCAACATTGATACTTATGGATTGTTGAGAATGGATTAAGGATCTGCAACTGGTGTCTCTTGTCATATAATTATGTCAACTCAGACATCATATATGGAGACATGTAAAACATATTCATATAAATAAAATATTCCGTTGCCAAATTATATTCATGTATATTGATGTAATGAAAATATGAAAATTGTTCTATATTCATGCATTCATTGTTGTTCTATTCCACTGTGTTATGAGTCAATGTTAAGTATTTAGTAGCCTAAATCGTTGGCATTGTTGTTTTGAATCCCATTCTGACCATTTGAATCACTAGTTATGTCAACAGCCATTCTTATTGTTCTCCATCAGAATCATTGTCATTCATACTAAAAGAGAAAAGAAAATGGAAAGAATTTATAAGTTGAAAAGTCAAATTTGAGGGAAGATAATGAGAAGGAAGAGCAGGAATTGGCAGCATACCTCAGCTTCTAGGTGATAGTGGCGAATAACTTCATCCTCTGCTACTCTGATGAGACAGACTTCCTCCATTGGCATGAGCAACAATTACATCTAGAATGTATATGCTGAACGGATGCTGGTTGTATTTCCAACATTTTGTTAGTCTTGTTATCCAAACTAGGTTTATTTTGGGTAAATGGGTTCTAAGGAAGGTAAATTGACTGTGCATAGGAAACCATTCAAATGGTTTTCAAGCTTAATGGTATCCTGCTTGCTCATTTTGCAACATCATCAACCATCAAGTACGCTTCTTATCAGGTCATTTGACAGTGGACCATTGTCTATCAGTGTCAAAAATGTGTTAAATAGGTATATGATGCATAGCATTGCTATGCTTCAGATAAGTATGTGACAAGAAGACAGGACGTGGCAAAGTTTCAAGGATGTCTCATCATCAATAGGCTTTTTATCAACAGTGTCTTTCTAAAATGGCAAAAGCTTCAATGCTTGTTTCTCTCTAGATGGAAATCAGACGGAACTACACAGAATGGAATGGAACTGCACAGAATGAGACGAAACAAGATGGAAGGTCTGGAAGTAAAGGATATCAGATCTGTTAAGTGCGGGTCATGAAAGCATCCATGAAGACTACCCTTGTGACGGAAAAGATTAGACAACACAGGCATTCGACAACAGGTACAGTTCCAGACAGCATTCGTGAGCAGCTTCAGGCAGCTCAAGAACAGTTTCAGACAAGATCAAGGGCATTTTCACATGGAGCTGTGAGCAGGTTCAGGCAGGTTTGTGCACAAAAAGTTTCAGATAGAAGCATGGGTGGCTTCAGACAGTATACAGTTTGTGGTAGCATGGAGCTTAGGGTACACACAGATTCGAACAGATTTTGACAAAGCTTTTGCCATTTTGGGCTGACTGTCAACTGTTTCACACAATGCACTGCACGTCTTTGGGTTGGCTGCCAAGTGTTTGACAAAATCACTGCGCATACTTTAGATGCAATTCAGAACATGGAGACCTTCCCTCCGAATTTGGAGGCCCTTTTGACACAGGAATTGCATACTCCTCTCCCGTCTCATCCTTATGCTTCAAGGACCCAAAACATGAGCTGTCATGACCCCCAAGATCAAATACAGCAGACTATGTAGCAGGGTTTCGGCTATTGAGAAAATGGGTGCCAAGTTTCAGAAATTCCTTTCACTTTTCAAACAGCAGCAGCAAGAGAAAGACCAGACCATGTCACTCTTCGAACAACAATAGCAAAAGAAAGACCTTATCATTGCCGACTTGAGGGGGCAAGGATTACTTTACTTGAGCAGTCTCAAGCCCCACCTGTAGACGCTCCACACTTTCAGCAGCTTCAGAATTTGGTTCACAAGATTGAAAACAAACAACCTGATATACTTACCCAACTCGAGCACCTGAAGCAGGAAACCACAACTCATAAACAGATCATCCAAAAACAAGTTGATGAACAAAAATTGTGGGTCCAAACTCGTGAAGGAAAGAAGGCTCCTCCAGTTGTTGAAATGGCTGTCCAAGCCAAATTTGATGAGGAGAGGGTATGACAAGCCAAGGCCCTTAACCTTCGGGTTCGTCACCTGCCTCACCCTGTTGATTGCAAGCTGCGCAAACCTTTTTACAAGAGTCCCTAGACTTGAATGATATCTCCCTCGAGCAGGCATGGATGATTCACGACACTCTTATCATCAAGTTCCCATCAGAAGAGGATCACTTAAGAGCTCTGAAATCTAAAAGCAAGCTCTTTTCTATCCCCAATTAAATTTACTTAGATGTTGATCTCGCTAGACTACAAGTAAAGGAGCTTCAAAAAGCTCAGGCCTTGGTTGTCGCTGCTAGGAAAGAAAAAAAAATGTGACAGTCAATTCAGGTATTGCAGGGATGTGATTTGTGTTTCCCAATCGCCAAGGTGGTCACGTCCTTTACCATATAAATGATGGCACATTAAAGTCTCAGATGCAATGATAGTGATATCTCCATTGCTTGTTGGAATTGTAATGGTGCTTTGTAGTTTTCTCCAGGTTCCTTCCGGGATGTAATTGCATTGTGAGATCTCATCTTCCTTATTGAGATCCATGAGAGCGCAAAACGGGGGCACCCTTCAGTCACAATGTTACTTATGAATCTCGGCTTGTTGGCATGAGACCTCTAGATCAGGTGGGTGTCTGCATGGTTCAAGTGAGAGTGGCTTGCCTCATTCGTGACATAGCCTTAGGTCTAGTGTGTCGTTGATAGCCTCTGATGTCCATTTTACGGATACATCTGGTTGCAACTTGCATGTTAGAAAGGGGCTCACCTGCTTATCTTTGATGTCTTTGTTGCAATATGCTACTTTCACCCCCCTTCCCCCCCCCCACACTTCATCATCCTTTGTGCATGTTGATGGGGACCCATGCCTTGACCTTTATTAAGAGATTTCCCGCTGTATCCTTTGATGGATGATGTTCTTCTTTTGAGGGACTTCAATGCACGTACAGGGACCCAACGAACACCTGTTAATGATCTTTCACAAGACAAGCTATGCCTTAAAAAGGTTGATCTTGTGGAGTTTGGTTTATAAAGAGAATCAATAGATGGGAATACACCAGTCACAACTTATGGGAGGCACCTTCTCCACATGGGGGAATCAAAGTCTCCACATTCTCAATGGGCTTCCTTGTTTCCCTAATTCTAGCATGATTCACTTGTTTCCGCCATGGGAAGGGGGAGGGGAGCGAGTAGTGGACTATGTTCTTACTTGCAAATCCCACGCTCCCCCATTTCCGAGGCTTATTTTTTCCCGTCAACTCCCACTTGGTGGGTGATGTTGCCTTGACTTTCACCCTACATGTTGCTTCTCACTACCTATCCCCCACCACCACCTATTCACTGCACCCCCCAACACTTGCCACACCAAGATCCATTTTGATGATGAGTACACCAATTAGACTATATTGGCTCAACTCTCCCAACTGATGTCCCAGATACTATTCCCTTCCTTTCTCCACTAGAGAGTCCATGTATGACTTTTTACGTCATGCCCTCTAGGGTGCAGCCTTGACTCTTGCCCCCACATTGTGCACTACTCTAGCTCACTCATCCCGACATGTCCTTGTGAACTTATTTGCCCATGCCCTCAGCTCCGTACTTGGTAGCCACTTGTTGCAAATTGTTCACGCTACAAAAGACGAGTGTAAATCCTTGCATCTATATGACTTACTCTCCTTTTGCACTCTTCGTCCCTAACACCTTTTGGTGGACTCCACTTCTCATAAGATTATCCTTGCTTTTGACATTGAGTACAAAGAATACGTCTAAACGACTCACTTCCTGCTTACACCATTCCCCCAACACCTTTTAGTGCAACTATCCTTGATAATTTAAGACCCTTCCTTTTGACATGTAGAGACCATGCAGACATGGGTTTACTCATGCCTTGCTGGGATCTCTACACCTTCCCCTAAGACAACTTTTGGTCATTCTCCTCCCAAGGAAGACTACTATGCTTCTGATGATCCGATCCAAAGGCATTGGTTTCCTATGCTAGCTCTCTCTCCACCATCCCAAAGCAGCCCATGACTTGTCATTGTCTCCACCCCACCACCTCATCCTCTATTGTTTCCTTTACTAGTACATTAGAGAGGACTATTCAAAAGTTATGTACTTGACCAAAGCAATGGATTGCAAGGGCCTTTATATTGGCTTAAGTTCCTCAAATATGTTGGGATTTCCTTGCCTTCCCATTGGAAAAGATTTTTAACGAGGAATTATGTCTAGGACTTTCCTCAAGTTTTTGGTCTTATCACATTATCCATCCCAAGTCTAGGGATAGCTCCAACCCTAGTGAACTACATGACCATTATGATTGGGCATATGTTGTCCCTTTTTTATGCCTAGGGTTGTTAGCAATGCAGCTCTCACTAGCACTGGGAGGGGTAATCTTAGAGCAGGAGGGCAAGCCACTTAAGGAGGGAATATCAAACAATTGATCGCATCTTTACACTTCAGAGCTATCATTGAGGAGGCTCATCATCGGTCTTCCAAAGTCTTGTTGTTTTGTAGACTTCCAAAAAACCTTTGACTTGGTTCCACGATTTATCGTTCTTTGTCCCAAGATTGTGCGATGTCTAGCATTCCCAAGATTCTCTAAGTTACTTGCTAACTGGAGGTTCTATACAGATAGTTGTTGACAATTTCATGTCCTTCTCACATAATCTTTTTGGGTTTGTGAAGAGCACCGTTGGGGTCAAGCAAGGATGCCCTCTCTCTTTGACTCTCTTTAGCATTCACATCCATGAGCTAGAGGATTTTCTTTGACAACATACCTATGCAGATCATGGTTATATTTTACATGATGGTGTGATAGCCATATTCCCTTTTTACCATTGAGGATGTTATTATCCTCTCTCGAAAGTCTTTCCATGGTTTTGTAGACTTTAGAGACAACTTGATGTCCTTGCTCGTTATTGTGATCTTCATCAGTTGGTGGTCAACCTTATCAAAACTAAGGTCGTGATATTCTATGCACCTCCAATGGACACGTTCTCTTTCCTAGTTCCTATAACTTTATAAAAGGGAACCTTTGGCTATCACATCAACCTACACTTACCTAGGGGTCCAATTTTTTGGACCATATTTTTGTATGAAGACTGCCTCTCGGTCATGCCTTTGCAAGGGATATGCCTCCTCTTTCTGATCTTGGAGCACCAATGCCTTTCAGATGCTTCTATGGTATCCCTACAAAGATGCTGCCACTTTGATACAGTCATCAAGCCTCTAGTTTTATATGGGTCTAAGGTTTGAGGTCCTAGTCCAGGTTTGTTGATTGGGCTTATAATGAGAGGGTCCAAACTCTCATGATTCAATAGGATCCATTGGAAATGGATGTTCCTCAGTGCATCGTCCAAGCTGAATTTGATGCCCAACCTTTGCACCTTCAAACTATCTTCAGGCATACTTTCTACATTCATAGACTCAGAACCATGGGGGATTCAACTTGCGGTCATGTAAGGTATCCATACTTAGCCCTTTGTTCTTCTAAAAGGATTGCATCTTTGGGCATTAATAGACATTCGACGTTGCTCGGTATTCTAAGACTAGTTTATACTCATCCAGTCTATCAACATCTTGTATTGATAGGTTACCTCCTTTCTATTAGATAGGTTACTAATCTTTAGATGCCCCTCCTCGACTTCTTCCCTTAAACGAGGTCATCGTTAGAGCTGTTAGAGAGGATATCTACATGGCAGTACATCTAGCTCACTTGGACCTCTTCTGTCTCAGCCACTTAATGCCAAGCTTACCTTTTATGTTGAGCATTTCTTGTAGGTGGTGGATGGTGTCATTTTTCACCTGAGCTATTTCCAATGTCATTGGTCTCATAGCTTGAGGTTTCCCCTCAAACTCCAATTGAGGGTATGTTCACACTAGTTGTGGGTTGATACTGATCATCATATTCCACGTGGGGGCCAGATTTGTTGTCTTTATCCCCTCCAAGGGGTGGAGATTGAGTTGCACTTCATTTTCATGCGCCCTATCTATTATGAGATGCAAGGGAGATACTATTGTCTTTTATAGAGACTCGGGCAACTCTATCCACTTTCTTTCGATAGTATCCACGGTGTCAAGCCCTTTTTCTCAAGGATGTTTGTCATCCTTCGACTTAGCCGTACAGGAACCCCTAGGCTTAAATCCAACCCCTCACAGAGGTTGACGGCATTAACATACCTTTACATACACTTCATTCTTTCAGCCTCTCATTGAGGTTGATGGCATTAAGTGCCCTTTGGATACTGTTGCTTCACACATTGAGTGGTGTAGATACTAGTGAGGGCAACAAGTGCTCATCTCTATGCACAACACTACTCCTAAGGTACGCCCAACAAACGGTAGCTCTCAGTTCATCATCACGGGGTCTGCTCTTGCTACTTAATGTCGTGGATCTGCTCCTTAGCATCGTGGATTTGCTTGTTTGCAACCAGCCTCCCAAGTTACAAGGCAAGCACATATTACGAGTTTCTTTGTGCCACATGAACTTCTTCGGCCTTGGATGTTAGGAAGGATTCTAGGGGAAGTGCTTTGCTTCCTCCTAGGATTACCCAACCTAGCCCTCTCAACCCTATACACTCCCTAAGAAGCATTATCAGATCATGCATTATCCCTTTCATGGTGACGGATCGATCACACAAATGATTCCTCTATTCCAAGCACAGTCAAAGATGTTTGATGAGACTACCATCCGGTCATTTCGACTTTAAACTTTCATCATCCCATGCTCTTTAGGGGTTCATACTCCCCCCACATGGTTATTTGTATTGTTACCCTAACTGCATGGGATGGTGGATTCACTACATTGGCTTCACCCCTTGTTTACGTTCACTGCTTTCACTATTTTACTTAATCTTTCCTAAGGTCCTCTTACCTAAGCACTTTCTACTACAATTGGGTGTATTCTTGAGCCTCGTTGACCTACTTTTGGTCATTTTTGGACACCAATATTATTTTTTCCTTTCTGAGATATCATTATGCTTTGAAAATATCCAGTATGAAAGGTAATAAAGAGATGACGGACAAGCATGTATCATTATTTTGCTGACTACCTAACAAGCCTATAGCTTGTTGGACAAATACATTTACAGAGATATTAAATGATTAAATATGAAAATCATTTCTATTATGATTGCATGAACATATTTATTTCATCCAGAGAAAAATCCAATGGTCAATTCTATGACATTCTAAGTTATGTAGATTGAAATATAATTTAATTACTTAATTTTTGAGGGATTTTACATGTCTATTTAAATCGTCTCAAGATGACCTCCATGAGTAGTCATTACCCTAATGACATTTTTCATCATGTATTTTTGGTAATTATCAAAAGGCAAGGGGACCCACTTAACACACAAGCATTGTAAGTATTTGTTAGTAGGAGGGAGGAACAATGAATGTAAGTCACCGCTTTGTGTTTCTCACCCTCTAGCCTCTTTCCCCATTGGAAAATATTTTAAAGTATGTAATATCTTACAGTTAACCCTTTGTCTCACTATTCTTACCAATGTGGAATTAACCCAATTATAACCCAATCACGCATTAGTGTAAAATAATTAAAGGCTTCGGCAAACAATTCAATTAAACTGTACTTTTTACAGGGATTTCACTCGTATGTGTTAAATATCATCTCAAGATGACCTCCACCAATAGTCAATACCCTAATGATATTTTTCCTCGCATAGTTTTGGTAATTATCACAAGACAAGGGGACATGCTTAGCACATGAGCATCATAAGCACTTGTTAGGAAGGGGGAGAAATGCTGAATATGATCCTCTATTTTCAGTTGAATGTCTAAAGATTAGAGTTTTGAGGTTTTGCCACGATGTGGAACCTCTGTAGAGTTATTTCTGGATTCAGTTGCATAGAGTTATTTCTGAAGATGCAACTCCTAAATTCTAAGTAGAGCAGGATGAATGTTGGGGTTTTCAATGTCATATTTCTGTTCCATTCATACAACGTGCTTCCTCTCTTGATCCTCCACTTTAACATTCTAATCTGGAGATTTTTCAGTTTTTCATGAAGATATGGATGTGTGCTTGTTATACTACAGATATGTAGAGTTGCTTTGCTGCATACTTGGACATTTCTCCATGATTTCCAAAGTTCCCTGATGTAGCATGCCTCGAACTCAAAATAAGGCAAAGAGACATGAGGAGCAATCCGAAGAAGAGGGTAAGACCAATATCTAACAAAAGCGATGAAGGAGATGACAATGGTGATGAAGACATTGACAAAAATGATTAGGAGGTGCCAACAAAATCCAAGGAGTCAAGGAAATGAGCAAGCATTGGGTACTCTTGAGGAGTCATACAAGGATTACTTTCTAGTTAGCACTACTCAAAAATATCCATTTTACCCTTCTCTCTTTGCTCCAACAATTTTAAACATTGTTTGTGACTACTGATGTTGAGTGTATAAAAAGGACACCTGCTCTTACTAGTGGTACTCACGATCAGAGAGTATGAGATTGTTGACCAATTACTCAGATGATGATGACATTAACATTACTTCAAAGCACTATGATGTAGATATCAATGAGCTCAACCCCTTGTCCAGCCTTTTGCCTTGGTTTATTGTATGCTAGCATTCTGGCTGCAAATCTAGGAATATCTCCATCTTACCCTCTGCCCTTTGCTCCTATGATTCCTAAGCCATTTTCAATGACTATAGATGTGATTATCAAAAGGACACTTACTACTACTAGCGGTACTCAAGATAAGAACGTATGGAATTGTTGACCAACTTCTTAAAGGATGAATGATATTAGCATTGCCTCAATGACATATGAAATGGGAGTTGACGAGCTCAACAAGAAACCCTTAGTCCAACCCATTGTTAGTGTAGAACAACCGTCTTGAGTCGGAGCATGGTTGTCGAACTAGAGATGGAGCCTCGCCTCATCAAGCAACATCCATTGCACCATCCAAGTGGCAAATAGCAATGTTCAAATCTATGACAACAATATGGATACCATCAATGGCAATGCCTATGCAGAAAGAGAGCTACTATACTTGAGCAATATTACTTGCAACCTCTTTTTTTCAAGGGTGGAAATAGGAAGCCAAGTGATTGCACAAATATTCATGCACGATGTACTTAGTTGCATATGAATCTGGCCAAATGCATTTGAAACTCAAATGATATGCAATGGTAGTTGACGAAAATGATTTTTGTGAAATGATGCATAAATATTATAGAACAGAAAGAAACAACAATTCAATGATTATATCAAACATTTTGGCTCTTTGTAATACAATCTTCATTAAGCAGTGGAAGACTCCTAAGTGAATAGGTACATAGTGACACAACTCAGAGAGTTGTTGATGTATTGGCCTACATCAACAAACATGCGTGGTGACATCGTGTCAAGGAGAAGGTCAACAAATGTAAAGAAGTATAAACATGCAAATGAGTGTCATTCAACACAACAACATTCTTTAACCACAAGCAAAGACGACCACACTCTTGAGTTGAACTCATGTTAAAAGACATGCAGGTAAAATGTGAGGAAGCAAGCAGATGAACAAAAGAATTCCCATGAGGCTACTAAAAAAAGGTTGCGAATCTTGGGTTGGAGTAACCCAAGATGAGGAATAAGGAAGTTGTGTGGGAGAAGCAAAAGTAAAAAAATGAGAAGGAAGTCGTTGTAAGCTTGCGAGATCGAAAGGAGCAGAAGAATCTAACATTGACATAGGATTTGAAGCAAGTGCCACAGACTCTCGTTTGTGCCATCACCCTCTACTGTGTCTCCAGTTCAAACTCAAAGAGCATCACTGGAAACGAGAGTGCCCACATGGCCTTAAATGACACCACCGTTGATGAAATCCCCATCGTCAATGGCAGTGCCTCAACTCACTATGTGACCTTGCTACTTGAACCCTATACTACTACAATTCCATTATATAACTCCCATCCACCAACAATCGAGGATGACAACTAGTTTAGAGGGGATGGATATAGAAGTGATTTGTCATGCCATTTTACATAGCCCCAATAAAGAGATAAATTATGAATAAAGGAGAATGAAGAGTTCATTATCTTATGTTTTGATGCACAAAGTTAGCATGAGCTGATTTAATAGGTTAAGGGTAGTTGTTGGCGAGATTGTTTGATATAGAGCCCAAGGGGTGACCTGAGGGACAACACACTAAATGGATTCAATGTGTTATGTGCGGAAACAGTTTATGAACAATTGAGTGCAATGACATTAATAATCATAATGTTGAATCAAACAGGGGAAAAGAACAAAAAAACACCATGCTATAACTCTAACGCAACATTCTATAATGCAAGTTCTATACAATGATCTGAGAGATCGGATCTATCAACAACAAAATTCTACGATCTAAAGCTTTTTTTACGAAGAACTAATATGCATAGTTCTACAAAAGAAGAAGACAACAAAAACGGATTGGTAATTACAAGAAATGCAACTACAAGAATCTACTAGTTCATAATCCATGCTATGTAATGTTTTTCAGATGCTGCTACACAAGTGTGTTGAATAAAGCTAATAATGTTGGAGCTATGTGACATGGTATACCACATTTCGTGGTTTGATCACGTGTGTTTGGGATGATGTTGACACCGACGGTGATGACATCATGTGTCACAAAGTACTGTCATTATACCACAAGACAATCAAAGTCCATAATCTTCCTACATCAGTCACTCATGCTTGAGAAGTGATGGTCCCCGTTGTGACAAGTTGAGAGAGTAGATATGGGAAGTGCTTTGCAAACTGAGCCCCAATTTACCATTTCCCTTGAAGAGGAATTTGGCCCATCATGACAGCCTAGTAGATATGATTTTATTGATTCCTTTTGCCTTTGAACTGTGTGACAACAGCTTGATGTGGTTCTCTTGGTATGCAAAGATAAGGGTTGATTCCTAACGGTGGAAGTTTTTTTATTGCATCCGGTGTGGTCCAGCAAAGGTGAAAATGAACAGTGCAATATTTTTATATTGAAAATTGGATGATGCCCGCGATAGGTTGGTAGATTGAATTCATAAACACCATCTCCAACCTTCTTAGTGATGGTGTATGGCCCATACCTAAGAGGACGAATTCTACAACAGTCATATGAGCCTTTCCTTCTACAAATGAAGCCATACCCCATCACCAAATTTGAACTTGTGGAGCCCTCGATGTTAATCATGTTGTTGTTTGTACTTAGCATTGGTAATTTACAAATTGTTTTGCACTTGCTACTAGATGTTCCCAATGTTCTCAATGAGGTTGGTTGTGTTTTGAGCTGAAGGGATTGCTGCTACATATATTGGTATATGATAAGCTACATCAATGAGTACTAATGGTCGGAAACCTATGTTGTCAGGGTACGGATTCGATATGCGGACACGTCAATTTTGAAAAACCCTTGGGTACAATATGTCTTGGATACGTTTGTACATATATATTAAAAAATTAAAATATATATAAATTTAAAGACACCACCAAAATTTTATATTAGATAGAAATAAATTGTACATATATGACTATGCCAAGCTTGAAAACTATTAGCCCAGGCTTGAGCATGATACAAAAGAGAAACTAAAAACATAATCATGATGAGGAGTCCAGACTTAGAATATGTTTGGTATCATGTTGGAGCTTATTGGACCACCATGCAGGAGGCATGCCATAGCAAAGGAGATCTCTATTATCTAAAGCCCAATTTGACAATCCATCGGCAACCTTATTCCTTGCAAGGGGAATATGGTACATCTGAACTTCTTGAAATTGTTGCTTCAATGGTTGTATCCTCCATACTTCTTTTGTTATTCGCCAATTAGAGGAAGAAACATTTCGTTCATCAGATAACAACTTTAAAATGATTTGAGAGTCCGATTCAATTTGAAGCTTTTGCCATCCAATATTTAAAGCCTCCTACATGCCTCTATAGATTGCTTTCACCTCCGCAAAATTGTTAGTAGTAGTACCCAAATTCTCAGCAAAGAAGAACTGCACCTCACCCTGGCTGTCTCTAGCAATGCCTCCCATAACAATTCTTCCTTGGATTCCCTCTAGAAGCATCATCTGTGTTCAGCTTTCCATATCCCAAAGGAGGTCTTTTCCATTGACTTATGCTTATGGCCCGATGTTTAATTTGCCTCCAGGAGAGCGTAGCATCCCTAGGGTCCAAAGATACCTATTCGAGGAGATGTAACCACTCCAAGGACAGACTATGGGGTAAAGATATTTTATGTTTCAGAGTTTCCGCTATGTTAATTTTAATTTTATCCCAGATAAAAGAGCTCTCTTTACTAACTTGCTAAAAAAATCCTCAATTCCTTTCTTTCCAAATATTCCATAGAGTGAGGTAGATGCCACTACACAAAATCGGAAGGAAATGTTGGCCTATTGGAAGACTTCTCTGCCATGCTTTGAAAGTCTCCTCTATGGATGCAAAGTTATTCCAGTGTAATTGAAGCAAGGAAGAGAACTGATGCCAGATAGGAATAACCCAAGGACAAAGGAAGAAAAGATGCGATGAAGATTCTTCGTCCTGTAAACACAAAATGCATCTGAAAGGGCCATACATACCTCTCTTCAAAAGACGATCTCCTGTGAGAACTCTTCTATGAATAATAAGCCAAACAAAGAAACTGACTTTGGGCCACATACTTGGCTGCCATAAATGTTTGAAAAGAAACCGAAGAGGATGAGGATTATCAACCAATAGTGAAGAATAGCCAGTAGATATTGAATATGTACCAGAAACATCTTGTCCCCATCCCAGTTTATCTGGTAGTGGTGAAGAAGACAAAGGTCTAGCCTGTAGGACTTTATGAAGCAGAATGAGATCCTCATGACGTGTTGCAATGGGCCATTTTGAAACAAGAATCCATTCTTTTCCATTCTCCCAAGGAAGGGCAGTAGGTCGCCCGTAATGGGAAACCTTAATCCAACCAATGCCTTGCATGTGTTCCATAATGGGTCTGAGGTGGGGGAATTGGAGAATGAGAGGTGGCTGACCGTCCCAAGAATCCGTCCAAAAATTAGCCATTTGACCATTGTTAACAATCCAAAAGAGCTCTTTTTTTCTCATATCTTCTCCCATTCTAATAAACGTCAAGACGGGAGAACCTTTAGAAGGGAGTGTAGATCTGATAATGTTCTCCGGGGGATTATTTTCAGCGTACTTAGCTCTGAAAGTAGCAGCCCACAAATCATTAGGGTGAGCAAGTAGTCTCCAGTATAATTTAGCAGCTAAAGCTTTATTCTGTTTAGGAGAAGATCGAAATCCTAATCCTCCTTCAATCTTTGGCTGACATAATGTCTCCCATTTAACCAAGGACCATTTGTTTTTATTTTGAACTCCACTCGATAAGAATTTCTAACATATGGAATCCACTTGTTTCAATATAGTGCTAGGAATACTCAAAACAGAGGCAACATATATCGGCATAGCTTGAAAGACAAATTTAGCCAACGTCATCCTCCCCCTAATGAAAGCCATTTGTTCGTCCACTTCTGTAGTTTGGAATCAATCTTATTGATTAACCAGTTCCAATCTTTCAACTTGTTTGAGGCCAAAGGAACACCTAGATACTGAAGAGGAAGCATGCCCTTCCTGAACTGGAAGAGTTCCAAAATTTGCTCTTCTTCTTTAGTAGAAGTATGAAAAAAGAAAATATTGGATTTGCCTTGATTAATCAACTGATTGGTAGCATCTAAAAATATATCCAGCATTTTATGAATCTGTCTCGCTTCCTGGAGTGTAGCTCTTCCAAGCATTGTGGAGTCATCAACAAATTGGAGACAAGAAATCGGTCGGCTATTATTGGTCAACTGAATTCTATGAGTTCTCTTTTCCTGGCAGGTTTTTTTGATAAGTCGCCCCATGCATTCTGCCAGGATAATGAATAGAAAAAGGGATAAAGGATCTCCTTGCCTAAGACCTCTAGAAGCTCCAAAAAAATGTGTAGGAGAACCATTAACAAGAACAACAAAGGAAACAGAGGTAAAGCATGCTTCTATCCATTTAATCCATTCAGGAGAGAAACCAAATTGAGCCAGAACCTTACAAAGGAAACTCCAGTCCACTCTGTCATAGGCTTTGGATAGATCCAGTCTAATAAACATTGTGGGCTTTTTCCGAATTGCCATGGAATGCAAAATTTCCTGAGCTAACACAATCTCATCGTGGATATGGCGGCCCGGGACAAACCCACCTTACTCTAGGGAAATAAGTTTGTGGAGAAGGGATTTTAGTCTTTCTGCTATAACTTTTGTGATGATTTTGTACAAAACATTGCATAGGGCTATAAGGCGGAAACCAGAGATATCATGCACCTTGTGAGTTTTAGGAATAAGTGTAATATACGTCTTATTAATTTCCTTAAGAATCGTTTAATCTAGCTTCTTTAACCACTTGTAGAGGTCTCCTTTAATGATGTCCCAAAAATCTTGGTAAAACTCAATCGGAAAGCCATCTGGACCTGGAGTTTTACCTTTCTTCATGCTGAACACTATTCCTTGGAGTTCTTGCTCTGTAACAGGTTGAATCAACTTCTCATTCTCCCGGTGAGAAATGTTAGTAGGTAAAATGTTCAAGAGTTGTGAATCCATATCCAGCGATTGAGATGTGAAAAGTTGTTGAAAGTATTGTTGAGCTACCTGCTGCATCTCATGTATCGATTGAGCCTTGGAACCATCAACCTTAGACAAGGAATGAATATAATTATGGGCTCGTCTGGCTAGCAGGGATTTATGGAAAAAGGCAGAATTCTTATCACCCTCCTTTAACCATTGGATCCTGGATTTTTGCTTCCACATAATTTCTTCTCTAATTTCCCATTCCTGTAATTCTGCCTTGAGGAGACATTCTTTTTTGAAAATATCCAAGGATAACACCGATTGTCAGTGAAGAACATTAATATCTTCCAATTGAGCAATGATCATGTTTTTTTGTTCCTTTATATCAACAAACTCATTCCAGTTCCAAGCCTTTAGCTTAACTTTTAAATATGTCAGTTGCTTAGCAAACTTAAACATATGAGTGCCAAACCTGGATTTGCCTTCCCGCCACCATAGCTCAACATGTCCGGCAACATCTTGGCGTCGGAGCCACATTAACATAAATTTAAAAGGACTCTAGCATGGAAATGTTTTGCCAGCTTCCAAACAAACAAGCCAATGATCGGATCCATTATTGTTGAGGATCATAGTTTTAGGTAACCATCCGTTTAACCACCATTCTTCAAAAAGCAAAAAACGGTCAAGTCTTTCCAAAATACAATGTTAACTTTGCCTTCTATTGGACCATGTCATCGTATCATTAATCGTCGGTACATCCACCAGGTTATGATTCCGAAGGAATTGAGACATGTCTGTCAAACTAGCATCTAAATGGGAATGACCCCATTGCTTCTCCTGGAGAAAATCTCCTCCTAAAATAAGCAGAATCTGGGGAAACGAGTGGATAGTCTCTACCATTTTGTTTCATAGTTGTCTTTTCTCTTCCAGACCGAGAGGGGCATATACATTAAACATTAAAAACTATTGATCCTCCACTTTAGAGTAAAGATGCAGACATAAGGCTCCTTTAATCGCAAAGGAATTCCGAACAGCCATCATGCAGGGATCCCAAAGTGAAACAATGCCACCCAAAGCCCCTTGGGAACTTAATGAGATGTGTTGCGTTTTAGGCCAAACAGTTGCACTTATAGCCATCATGAGATCAATAAAGGTTTTAGTCTCTTGAATACAAACCAACGATGGATGAACTAAATTAATCAATCTTTTGAGTTCCAAAACTTTTGCGGGGGAACCCTTCATCCCTCTTATATTCCATGTGGCTATCTTTATTGCGAAGTATGTGGGAAGAATTGGGATAAATCCCTAGTTGTTTTAGAATTAGATAATTTTTGACCCTCTTGTTGAAGTTTAGTATGATTTGTTTTTCTGCCAACCTTCAGATTAGTATCCATTTTAAATTTCTTATTCTTTTCCTAATCCACACCTAATCCCAATTCAAGACGGTGTGTGTCATTAAAACTCCGTACAATAAGAGCTTTGTCCAGTTCTTCGGTCACAATTATTTGTTGGTTATGGCCAGAAAAATGGTCATGGTACTTATTCTTACACTAATAGCTTCTAACCACATTGTTATTTTTGTTCCTGCTAGGTTGTGCTTGGAAAATAACCAGTTGTTGTTGACCATGTTCCTTCAGTTGGGCTTGAGCTTCTTGTGGCTTATCCATTTGTGTTTCCTGTACATGTGATTCCATAAGATCCTCTTCTTCTTTTTCCTCTAGTTCCTGTAGGCTAGCATATCTATTTGTATTGCTAGTTTTGACTTGTTCTTTGCCATTCTGTTTAGCAATATGCATCTTCTTGGGTGTGATAAAGTCATCCTTAGCTTGTTCTTCTCCTTGTTCTAGAACTTTATGTATGCAATCCTTTACCAAATGTCCGTACTCATGACATAACCTGCATCTAAAAGGGAGATTTTCATAATCCAATACTTGGTCCCATTTTTCTTCTTCCATGACTAGGGAAATTTTGGTAGGCAGGGGTTTATAAAGATCCATTAGGACACAAATTCTTGCGTAGATCATTTGTTCTAGTTGTAACAAAGTATCATTTGCCATCATAAAAGTCCCCGGAGTATTGCCAATTGCCATAAATACATTCTAATTCCAATATTTTGTTGCCAATCCATAGTCTTACCCAAATAGGGGCCACAAAGGGGAGTTCTTCATCTGGTTTAAACATGGGATGCCAGGGTTTCATAAATAAACCTGCTCTGCCCATGACCATGGCCCTCCTTGAAAGATGAAATCATGATCCTCTACAGATGCAAAGAATATCAAAAAATAACCTTTAGTATTCTAGATTTTTCTAGCCCAATCTTTAAAGACAGCTAATGAAGGTCGAAAACCAAGAAAGTGAACTATCAGAACTCGATTCTCCAGCTCATTAATACCGCTCTGGACATCAGATTTTTGTAGGTGAAGAATCGGGGTGCCATTTGCTATTTGCATTCATCCTTTCTCATTTTTCCTGGGATCAGGCTTGGCCATTCTTAAAGGAGTTCGCTGGAAATTTCTTCCATTTGTAAAAACACCAGAAGAACCACGGAGGGCTTCTTTAAACTAAGGTTTTATCCCATCCATACCAGAGGAAGAGGGTTTGTTATCAATAATTTTCTTCTGAAATGTCATTTCTAAACTAACCTGCCCAAAGGGCAAACCCGTGAGGGAACAATCGTAAAAAATACAAAACTTGAAAAATATAGTACAATCAATGTTCAAAACCAAGAATGCACGGAAAGTCCTAGACCCGCTTGTACTAGGCTCGATACGTACTAGGTACGGGTACAGGTGCATCCCGGGTACACTGTGGGTACATACCCACAATTTTTGCTTTTTTTTAAGTGCAAAAAAATAAATTAAACAGAGTACCCACAGTTTTTTCTCTTTTTTAAGTGCAAAAAATTATATAAAACATGAGGGCTTTGATTGGAATTGAACTTTGGAAAGTTCGTGTGAGATTCAATATTGCCAGTAGGCTCCTAAGGGTTGAGAGAGATGAAAAGGACTTCATTTGGTTGACTTACTATTTAGGGGCTTTCTTATTGCTCCTCATGGGTCCTTTATTCTTCAATCAATTTGGAAGGCATGGGAACAAGTGAAGCACTTGGTGGTTGGGCAGCCTATCTTCTCTTCATTTGACATTAGGTGCCAAGCCTACAAATCAATTTCGGCGAATCAGAAATATAATGATAAGATCCTTGCCTTGATAAGAGGTTGTTCTGCCCTCCTTTGGTTTGAGAAAGGAATTAAAATATTTCATGACTTGGACAGATTTGGGAAGTGGATGGAATGGACAAACCTTAAAGCTTTCTATAAGCTTCCTCAATGTCAATTCAAAATGTATAAAAAGGTCAGAAATTCTTTCACAGCTCCCTCTACTGGACTAATTATGGAGGATGAGAATAAATGTATAAAATGCATAGAGAACACATAACAACACAAATTTAGAAGAATTGAGGACAATTTCTTATGGTTTCCAAGCTAGTTACATATTACAAGCGACAAACTTTAAATGTTTTTTTAATGTCCAATGAGACATCTAACTCAAGCTTAAGGCATTAATAATGAATTATCAAATCTATAATACAGTCTATGTTATTAACTATTATGTTTTGAACATTATGAATCAATACAAACTCAAGTCTCAATTCTCAAAGTATTGGAAATTTGTTTTCATGTTCTATGAATGATTTTAAGTTATATGAGTATTAAATTTCAATAAGTATGCAATGTATGAGTATTAAATTTCAATAAGTATGCAAATGCTTCTTTAAATTTATAATTTTATATACATATTTATATATATATAGATATATAAAACGTACCCAAAAGCATACCGTACCCGAGGTTTTTAAAAAATTGTCGTTTCAGCATACCGAATCCATACCCGTACCCGTACCGAAACAGTCTTGTTCAAAACATTCAATGTACTTTAGATTTTACATTTTCTATGATACACAAATATTGTATTCCTTTGTGTTTCATCCATTTCCTTTGAGATTAAATTTTGTGATGTGATGGTGGCCATAAAAGATGTATATAGGGAGCTCCTAAAGGACCTATTTAATGAGATCACCTCTAACCTGCCAATGATAACTAATGAGGTCAGTCCAATGGTTGGTTCTTGCAATCATATTATCCAAAATCACCTTCTAATCATCCTTAAGGATGCGGGAAGGAGTCAATGATATGCCTTGGTAGTTTCTGGAGAAGGCTGTTCTTTGAAACTATAAGCTATGCAATTTGCAGTTCCAAATTTTTCTATTAGTATTGAAGATCACCTGAGATTTGTTCTCATAAATAACTTGTACAGAGGCTCAGATATATGTCCAAATTTCTATGAATAGCTTCTTTCCTTGGCCAATTGCGATGATCCCAAATAATTACCTCAAACATTCTTGATATCCTTTGAATATTTTCTCTTCAATAAACTAGAGGGATTTTAAACAATCTCCAAGTTTCCTTGTGGTTGCCATGCCCTCCAAGTCTAGTCCTCAATAAAACTGAAGTTTTTTTTGACTTGAACTAAAATAAAATACACTTTTTTAGAGCCCCCCACTGCCCAACCCTGCAGGTACATCCCGGTATGTCCAGGTACGTCTGAGACGTACCCGGTACATACCTGGACATACCCAGAACATATCCGTACTGGGTACTATCCAGGGGGTACGGGAGGGTCTCGGACGCACCCTGGAAACATAGTCAGAAACATAAACAAAACTCAATAGGGTTGTGTTGTTGTATGAAAGGTAGACTTTTGTCTCAAGTGCAATGCTTCTTAGAGGTGTACATCTTGAGAAGATGCATGATCATCCTACTCACCACTTTTGGTTCTCATCGGTATGAAGATAGAATGTGATGGACTTTGTCAACTTTGTGTCCATTTATCTCTATCAAATATGATGGTGTACAGGCATCCAAAGTGAACACATAAATTTTGAAAGCACATATGCGTGTTTCTTGAGTAGAGATAGTCTTTTTACATTGCGCAAGAATTGCCACCTTTGAGATTTTATCCACTAATACATACACAGTCATGACCACCTTTTTTAGTGAGTAAACCTGCAAGAAAATCCATAGAAATTGATTTCCTAAGTTTGTTAGGTAGCAATAAAGGAATATGCATTCCTTGTTTCTTGCTGGTCAGCTTGGCTATAGCACAAGTAATATGATCTGATATATTTTCCAACATTTGATCTGAGATGAGGCCAGTAGAAATACATCTTTAATAATGTGAGGGTTTCAACTATAAAATGACCAGCAACCATGTCAAAATGAGTTTCCCATATCAATTTCTAGCATTCTACTTCAAGCAGTAAACACAAATGTCCAAAATGATACAAGAGTCAGTCCTGCAAGTACTAATATTGGATGTGCACTCCCTTCTTATGGCTGATGTTTGAGTGGAACTACTGAAGACACGAAGACCATTTATGATGCTGCTATTTGTGCAACTTGTTCTACGTCTGCAAGAACTGCAATAGTTTGTGATTAGTATTGATGACGGTCTCCTTTCCCAATATGCAGTACTTCCAATGCTTACATTCCTAGACAATGGCATAAATCTCTCAATCATATGTGGGATATTTCTTACCAAAGCAGTGAATGTTTCACCGTGGTAAGTAATTGGATAACCAAATTAAACGAGGTCAACTCCAAGTGCACATTCAAATGAATCAATCTAAATCTCAAATGATTGTTAAAGATCAGGTAGTGCAAGCAATGGAGCCAAATGGAGTCTACATTTCAGCTCCTTGAATGCTTTCTATTTTGCAGTTTTCCAGCTGAATTTTTCCTTCATGCTACTCTTGATGACTTGATTTAAAGGCCAAGTGATGAGTGAGAAACCAAATATAAACCTCCTAGAGAAATTTTCCAACCCCCAAGAAATTGCAAAGTTTTGTGAGGATCTTTAGTGCAGGCATTCTAGAATGATGCAAATTTTGGCCACATCCCCATGAAATCCATGTGTGTCAAAAATATACCCAACTAAATTATGTCTCCTTCATATCAAAAGAACATTTCTTCATATTAACATACAATTTATATTGTTGCAGGGTGTTAAGGACTTGCTAAATGTGATTTAAATGCCCTTCCCATGTTCAGTTGAAGATGAGTATATCTCAAGATAGACAAGAATGAATGAACTTGTGAATGGCCATAGAATGCCATTCATCATCCACATGAATATCATGGGGGCGTTGGTCCAGCCGAAGGGAATAACCAATCATTAAAACAAAGCTTCATTGTCTTTGAAGGTTGTCTATTAAACATTTGATACTTCAACAAGAATCCATTGGTATCTTGTTTTGAAATCTATCTTTGTTAAGATTTTGGCACCACGGAACTGGTCCAGTAGGTCTTCTATTGTTGAAAGAGGACAGAGGTTCTTCAGCATGAGTTTGTTCAAGGTTCTATAGTCAATGCACAACCTCCATGTGCCGCTCATTTTAGCACAAGCACAATTGGGTTGTCACAGGGCTGATAGCTGGGCCTAATGCATCATTTATCCACAAGTTCTTGAATTTGCAATTTATCCACAAGAGCATTAGGAAGACGTAGTCCTGGAATCAAATTAACAATATGCTTTTTCGTGCAATACTCAGGCATTCCGATTGGGGACTGGAAACGATCCTTGTATTCGTCCAGTACTTGGTTCAATTGTTTTTATTCCATAAAGGAGGTGTAGTGTAAGCTTTACCACAAGGATGTCTTTCATACGTTCAGATCTCACTATCAAGAGCTCAAATTTATTAGTGGGACTCACTAGCTTCTTGCATTGCTTGGCATTGATCAGTGAAAGCTTAGGGACTACTCCTAGTATGTGGTATCTATTCTCACCAATATCTATGATAGCATTTTTTGGGGGTTTGCTTCATAGATTGTATGTCAATGATAAACATATGGTTGCCAAAGTAAAACATTTCGGACATCTAATGGCACTAAATCACAAAGGACTTCATCTTGGAATGGCTCGATTTGGTACATCAAACGACACTTATTAGTGATGCTCTTCTCAGAACCCGAGCTGAAACATCCAATGGTGACAAATTCAATCTTCAAACTTCTTAAGGTAAGATTAGGTTCTTCCAACTCCCATTGTCAATAGTGAAGTATATCGATTATCCATTGACCCACATTTGATAATGGAACAGTCTTTCAGCTTCTTCTGGATCAAAATTCGGACATGTTATTTTTTAGGTTTCTCCTATAGCACTAGGCTCAAAGTCGCCTTTGTCTAGTGTCGCTATAGTGGAACTCAAGCCTTTGGCCGTCAAGCAAGGATTTCCAACTGCATCATTTATCAGCAAAGTGATGACTAAAATTGTGTAAATAGGACAACTCCCTGGTCTTAAATTGCTTCTTTTTCTCTCCAAGAAGTGTGTTTTTATGGAAATGAGTGAAGCTAATTTGCCTTGCTGCTTGGAATTTGAGTTATTACCCAGTGACTTGTCCTGAAATCATCATCCTTGGACTTCTGCTCAACTTTTGCATCAAATTTGCATCCGTACATGTAGGCTTCCCCTAAACAAGGCATACGGAGAAAATCCATGTCGATCTGGATGTGTGGTCTCAAGGCTGACCTATACTTCAGGATTACATTTTTCTCGGCTCGACATTCAACTTGGAAGTCAAAGTATTAGTATATTCTTTTACAAATTGGCCATGACTTTGACAAAGTTGGGAGAACTTACTATATTGGTCATCATAGTTTGCAACATAATAAAAGGTTCTTTTCAAGGTTTTAACAAAACCACTAAAAGTGTCTAAGGAGGTAAGATCATCCTCATGGGAAATGCAGTCATTATTGTACCAATTTTTCACAGAGAAGGAAACTCTCAGAACTGAAAAGGTAATTGTTTCTATATAAGAAAATGAATTGATGACGCAGTAGAAGCAGATTCAATAAAGTCAATTATCTAGCACAAAAGCATTTATCTTTGCCTTCAAAAATAGGAATGTCCATATTTACTTGCACCTAGTCCAATGTAAATAGTAATCACATTCTAACACCTGGCCCAATGAAATAGTTCATACAAATATAGAAACACATGCAGATCTCAAAACTAAAAGACGTGAAAAAATCTTTTATGATTTTTATTGACAAGCTATAATGTTAATGATGTGACAATATAAACAATGAACAGGAATGTGACAATATAAACAATGAACAGGAATTTAACTTCATTTTCATTTTCTGTCTCTTTATAGTTTATACATTTTCTCCTGGATTCCAAATAAACTCCATACCCTCTCTATGCTCAATTATTTTTTTATCCGCACCAATCATCTTAAAATCATTCTATAAGAAAATAGAAAACTTTTAGGATAACTTGAATGTTACTAAAACTTCAAGTGGAGAGACGTTTTGCAAACGATTGCAATGGTTACTTCAAGTGGATGCAAGCAAATCCCTAAACAATGTCATGATACGCTTGAAATAAATCAGTGGCATTGTTTCACTGTCCTAGAAAAATCAGACAAGAATTATGAATGGCAGAATGTACTTGCCTGTTTGGCATCTCACCAGGAAGTTCTGTAAAATGCACACTACGATTAGAGTACGCAGCAAATACAGCCTGTCATCAAAACTAAAGAATTAAAAGGTCATTCATGCATCGGTAACGTTTTTTCCTTTCTAAAAAGAACTAAAATCAAGATTACAAGATCTCCCAACAAATCTTTTCAAATCTTTATATTCAATACAATGTAAAACATATATTACATATTCAGGAAGAAAAGCAACCATCAAATTTTCATGCACTTATTTACGTGGACAAAAATTATTCCATGAACCATAAATCATTGAGAAAAGAGTAAAAATGGAAGTATCGATTTAAAAGCAATGCTTCATGTTATGGCTTTTAACTTATCACACATATGCTACAAATATAGGGGTCAATTCTACCCAAGGACAAGGTTTAGCATGACGAATTTACCTATCTCATTTTAATTACCAAACACAACCATGAATATTGAAATCATGCATATTATTTATTATATGTCATCTTCTAATGTTTAACTATCAACAATAATACAAAAAACTGAACAATGTAAAATTTCTTTTTGCAAAAAATCTATTTGTAGCAATATTTACTTTAAAATATTTTGGTTGATCATATAGCATGAGGTTTACTGACACAAGATAGGTTTTTTGATTTTTAGTTACTGTTCAGAACCTAGGGTTCAAAGGCCCTTCTGGTGTAACTGGCTGTACTCACTATTTCCATCAACCTGCTTGGGTCATTCATTGACATTGTTAAAACTTATTTCATTTTTATGTGGCAGAGCCCTTAAGACTATAACCCAACAGAAATCCTTGTCACCTGGCACTGACATAGCCTTTTGGTCTTCTTCCAGCCGTCCTGACCAATGATCATATCCTGTAGCCTGCTATGTTTAACCTTCCCTACCAGCATGACAAATTGAATTGCAACTAAGCACATCAAATAACAAATTTTGTCTAATGGTACTAAGAATTACAAAAGGCAATTGCTGGATATGTTCTTTCTCCTAGGATATGGAGTAAACTAACTATGATTCCACTTCTATCTTTTATAAATTCTTTATATGTGCCAATTGAATGAAACCTAGGCTTTGATATGACTTCCCATTGTAATGAAATGAGCATCCATTTGTTAACTTACTATATGGTTAAACAGGACTGCACATTCTACATGGTGTGTGTTATCACTCACCCAAAAATGTGTAATTTTGGTAAGTGACCCCTTTGCCTTGATTTCTTTTCCTTTGAGAATTCTAAGGAATGTCAAAAGGTATAACAGTTAGTTTATTTTGAGTTGGTTTGGATCTTTTCAGTGTTTTGCGGCAATTGCGGGTTATGTCAGAACATGAGGAACAAGTTCCCCCGGGCCTCCCATTCCCCGCATCTCCATTCCACCCGCATTGCGTTTGGTCCTAGTGTTGTGCGGCTTACATGATTCCCCGTGGAACTAGTTCTTGTCGGACCATTGTTCTCCACGAGCTTTGGTTCTCCGCATTCCATAGTTCCCCACATTGCATTGATCGTCGCATTACACTATGTTTTCTTTTGTTTGCGGGTATTACAAGAGTATTTGGAACTCGTGGAACTTGTTCTGCCCAGGTTCCCCGCACTTCGTAGTTCACCGCATTGCCTTCTAGCCCACAAACTTTGCTTTCCATGGTATATGCGGAAATGAGCTCTCTGCATGGAACTAGTTCTTGTCGAGCATTGGTTCCCCGCAGCCTTCACTCTCCCGCTAGCCACTTAATTCCTTTGTGTTGTGGACGATGTAGATTTTTTTGGAACGGAAGGTTCTCGTTCCCTCGAAGCCCCAATTCCCTGTGCACCCACTTTCTCCGCATTGTTTTGATTTTTGTATGTTGCGAACAAAACGGAGATTATTGGAACTCACGGAAGTGTTTCCGCCCGACCCCTTGTTCCCCACAACGTGTTGTTCCCTGCACTACATTATAAACCTGCATAACTTTGTTTTCATTGTTGTGCAGAGATTGTTGCGTTGGGCGGAACTGTTCCCTCAAGCATCTCATTCCCCGTAGCCTTGAATCTTCTACAACCCATTGTATCCCTATGTAATGCGAACATTTCGGTAATCTTTGGAACCCAAGGAATTTGTTCCTTCGGGCCTTCTATTCTCCGCATTCCTACCATGCCCGCATTGTAAAGGAAATTGATTTAAGTTCCCGCAACCTCGTCGGCACCGCATTCTAATAAATTGCTCAAATTAACCTTGCTTACGAGTTGTTTTGCTATAAAGGGTAAAACTTGGTCATTTTGCATCATTCCAAATTGAGAATTTCATTGTGCACTGCTCATCTTGCTCCCCATTCCCTAAAAGATGTTTTTGTCCATAACTTGCTCATTTTTAACCCTATTTCAAAATTCAAATTGCATTGAGAATGTTGTGAAGACGTTGTTCTTTTCATACTGAGGCAACCAAGGTATATATGAAGAAAGACAAAGCAAAAGAGGTGGAGAAGATTGATGAAACACCTGAGAAGGAAGAGGAGCAAGAGAAAAATCAAGAATCAAATGAAGATTGCTGATGTGCATATGCTACAAGTTCCTAATGTTCCTTCTTCTTCCTGTTCATAATCTTTTTCTTTCTACTAGTTATATTTCGACGTTGGCTTTATCATTTTAAAAATAGAATTGTAAATAAAGCCAACTTATGTAATTAACTAATTAAGTGTTTAGCACTTAATTAAAAGACAACTAGTTAGAAAGTTGGTTACATCCTCCCCTCAGCTTATATAAGGCTTCTCTCTCATTTGTAAAGGGATTTGGATGTTGGTGCTCTGGAATGTAAATACAGGATTTTGATCAATACAGAGGAAAACATTTCTCTCTCTCTCATTTGTGTTCTTTCCTTTTCTCTTTCTTGCAATTTGTAAATGTCAAGATTAATATATGTGGATTCTAAAACTTTGTGTTCAATCCATAGAATGTGATGTAAAGAACTTTGTGTCTATCTACATTTATATTTCATGGATTTCCATATGTATTGACTCACATGTTCTTAAGATCTCTCACATGCATTAGTAAGATATAGCTTAGCAGTCTTTGTATCTGAATGTACTGCCTTCTTCCTTTTCCACTTTACAATAGTGGGTAATCTTGCACAACCAAGGAAGATACTTGTATCTTTGATAAATGAGTTAGTTAGGACTGTGTTTCCCTAATTCATACTTCTTGCCCATACAAATTGTTGTTTCTCCCTCCAAAACCCTATTTCATGTTTGTCTTTTGTATTGAAAATATGGAGCCATTCACTGCACCAATATCCTCATTCAAATTTGATTAGATTGTATATTTGTATATATTTAGATTCTCAAGTTTTTGGTGAAATAAGGGAATCTCCCCATAAAGAGGAGGGATTGTTGTCCCCTGAACTGTTGATTGTGTCCAACGACAAAATTTCCAACCAACGGTGTGCATTTGTGTCTGTGAATGAGAAAGAGACCCCTTGAGACCTACTAAGATTGAAGCCAGTCATGACACTGGAGGAAATGCACCAGAGGATTTTCTAGATAAATCAAGAATTTCTTGTGGTTCCATTTCATCCTCTAATAGGCTCTTCGGTGAAACTCAGAAGCCTCAACTGCCTTCTTTTTAATTTTCTTCTTACTAGCAAGATATGATGTTCCGTTTCTTCAAACATTTCCAAACTTTCATGCTACTCCTCTAGTTTTGCTTGCTGCTTTACCAAACTCTATTTCATCATACTTGCTTCAGCACGTTGATCTTCTTATCATATTCTTGCACAATGCTCTTTTTCGATTCAGCCAATTGCCTTACCCACTCTTTTACTTATTTGGAAGCTTCTCTTGGAATTCTTCTACAGCCCATGACGACTAGAAGCGTATGCTGAAGCCCATCCAGATGTGCATGTTCTGCCAATAATCCCTCTCATATCAGTCTATCCCATAAATTTGAAAAAGCAATGTTTCATCAAGGTTGCCATGCAACTTGTCAGAAATGTAATTATGATGTCCTCCTACCTTTATAAATGCCAACTTGTTGGCATATTTGCAACTGACTTTGCCTGCCTGTATCTTTAGAAGCACTTTAAACTCCCAAATCCGCTGATTACATCAGCACACATTATCAAAAGTGCTCTCATCTTTTAATTGGTGCGAAGGGCTAAAGGCATGTACATAGTTGATTTCTTCATCTAATATGGTTGCAGATTCTTGTCTATCTCCCAAGTCTGTACTTCTGAGTTGTTATCTAATGTTAGTGTGAGATTGAGCCAGTTGATCATGAATATGCAATCTGCTCAACCAATTGTATTCCTACTCATTCTCTCACACTAAATGCCACAGGTATAGCCTCATTTCGCAATACAGCAAAATATGAGGATGGTGAAAACCCAACCACTAAAATAGACACTGAAATGGGCTTCATTTAGCCACTGAACATGCTATTGCAGGAGTCTTTGATGATAGCTCACTGATTGTAAGGATGGCCCATTCCATCTGCTCAATCCGCTGCCCTACAAGTTGCTCGTGGGAGATGTAAGCTCATAAATTGTTTACTAAACATTTATGATTGAAATAACAATCCACGATAAAGAAAGATGGATGTGAATTGTTTGTATCTCAGGTGCATTCCCCATGCTAGAGACTCTACCCACTCAAAGATGTTATCCACCATAGACATTGAAAGCAAAGATTTAACACTCTTTCAGCAGAAGTGGTGACTATAACACATTAAAAATAGGTGCAGAAGATTAATAAATGAACTCTACTTATTTCTGGCGAAGGGATCACATTGAGATTATGGCTTCACTAATAGGTGCACTACTCAATACTTCCCTCCCAAAAATATTAACACCTGTCACTGACCTATTGTAAATCATAAAGCTTAGAGCAAGAGCATCAACATAGGAAGGAAATTTTTGAGTTTTAGTAAGCACAGTTTCTTCCTCTTAGTCCAAATCATCCTCGTCCATTGGGGCCTTCTCAGCATTGATTGTAATGTCCCCAATGGACATTATTTTACCCCTAAACAGATTTTAGGCAATCCCAACTTTAAATATGCAAAATACAGACAAATTGCAGCCAAACAGAAATCTGATTTTTGCATAAAATTAAATCTAGGGCAGCGAACAGAAAATAATGGATAACTCCAGAAATACTTGCTCAAATCTCTTGAAATTTTAAATGGAGCTTGCTAATACAATAACAGATATTATAGAATTGTTTTTGGAATTTTTCGAATAACAGAATGCTGCCAGAAATTTACAGTGTGCCCTAAACAACTGAAAACTTCTAAAATTAATATCTTTTGCTAGAGAAGTCCAAATGAGCTGAAACTTTGGATCTTGGGCCACAAAAATATGAAGAATAATATTCCAAAAATAGTTTTCGCACAGCAAACACGAAACCCTAATTTTTCCCTAAAAAGTAGGTCGCCCAACACATTTAGGGCATCAATTCAGCTCCAAACTTGACAAGCTAGGGTAGATCTCTCACTACCGAAGAATGCCCTGCTAGCTAGGGATGGATCTCTCACCACCGAAGCTAGGGTTCCCGTGGGATCTTACTCCACAAGCTGGATATTTGCAAACAGCTGTTGCACATGAAAGAATATGCATAAGCTACAAGCTTAAGACACAAATTAGAAAATATCAAATGGTATGGAATATGTTTCCCTTCAAGTCAACTTCTCCTTATAAAGGAAGAAGAGACCCAAAACAACCTCTACAATATCCAATTAGTTCCCACAGATTTTCCCTATGCAAGCATTTAATATTTCCCATATTAAATGCTTTTTCCAACAACTTTTTCCCTCCTAATGCAAGTCGCATTTTTCTAGGGGAAATACATAGTAAAATGGGCATTTATCCTTTCTATGTTCCCATTCCCCCTTCTAAGGCAAGTCGCATTTTCACCTAGGATGGATAACAATTTATATTTGGGTCTTTTCCATCCTTGATTTAATAATTATTAAGTCATATAAATTATTATAAGTGCTCTATATATTTTTTTTTTTCTTTTATTAATAGCACTTTATAATAATTAAATATAACTTAAGCCACCCTTATATTTTTCCTTTGGCCGTCGGGTTGACAAAATAGGCCAAAGGTCTTCGAATGGGAAGGGGTTATTACATTGATGTCATCCTCACCAACAGACACACTCCTCTTTCCTAATACCTCAGTGGTCAGCTTAGAATAGAGTTTGTCTCGAGTAGCTGATATCTACTACCGTCCTTCTAAAGAGCTTGCTTATTATTAGCTGAGTTGTTATGCACTTGAGTATTCTGCATTACCAAATGCTTCCCATTAAAAACCGTTCTTATAGATCCACTAACAGCAAGCCTACAACATCACTAAGGAACTTCCCACATAAGCATTCAATCCCATCAGAAATTTTGGTTCTTGTTTTTGGACTGCTGTCCATGGTTTCCTTAAAAAAAATTATGTTTTACTACTTCTGATGCATGTCTGTGGCAGCTGATCAGAAACCACCTTATTGCAAATTATACGGTGAAGCATTTTTCAGTGCAATTATTTTAATTTCATCAGTCTTAAAAGGAAATAAAAAGTGATTCTAATCGGCAGTCTTCCAAACTCTTTAGTTTCTTTGTGATTGGTTTCCTTAAGATTTCCAGATTACTGACCATATTTCACACTTCAGGATATTATTGAAGAGACTCATCAACGTTCTTCCAAACTCTTTTGTTGCTTTGCAGACGTTAGGAAGGCCTTGGATTCTGTTCCCAGACAATTTCTTTTCCAAAAGTCAAGTGATATTATTGTTTCAATTTCTTTCATCAATAGCAGCATAAGGCTCTATGAGGTAGTTGTTAGCTTATTCCAGACTCCCTGTGGTTTCTCTAACTTTGTTAATAGCACCACCAGATTCAACTAGGATTTCCCTCTCTCGCGTACTATTTTCAGCACTTACATTGATGAGCTTGACAACATTCTTGGACAGCATACTCATGTTGACAATGGTTGTATATTTTACATCATGTTCTGATTGCTATGCTACTCTTTTTTTATAGAATTAACGTCTCTCGCTCAAATGATGGTTTCAGAGACAACTTGATGCCCTTGCTTGTTGTTGCAAGCTTCACCACATTAGTAAAACTAAAGTATTGGTCTTCAACGCATCCAATGGTGCTCTATCTACATTTCAATTTTTCTACAATGGTGAGCCTATAGAAATAACATCTTTTGGTGTGAAGTCCTCAGTTGCATCTTTGTAAGGGATATATATATGTGTCACTTTCTGTCTCGATGCACCAGTGTTTTCAGATACATTTTCAGGATATCCCTATAAAGATGTGCCTCTTCAATCCCATATTAGGTTTACATTCCTTTACGGATCTGAGGTTTGGGATCCTAGTTCCGGTCTTCCCACTAGGCTCATATAGACGGGGTCCAAACCCTCGTGCTTCAGCATATGATTCATTGCAAATGGACAGGTCCTCAACGCATTTTGCAAGCAGATTTTGCCACCCAACCCTTCGCCTTGAATATATCTTCAATCTCAATTTCTTGCTTACATCCTTGGGCGATATATTGTAAGGTTGTGAGTGATACCCCTACTTGGAACTTTGTTCTTTGAAGAAAATTACCTCTTTGGGCCCCACTAGGCATCATCGCTGGTATTCCAACACCAGTATACTCGTTCAATCTATTGAAATCTCTATTGATCTGATTCCTCGATACCAGTGTCTCTTTAAAGCCCCTCCATGCCTTTTTCTGTCAAAGGAGGTCATGATGAAATATCCCTAGTTGGGATCTTACCACAAAAATGACAAAACACAGAAATTTGCAGCAAAATACTAAATCTGATTTTTGCAGATTTTATGCAGAAAAAGTACAGCTAGGGCAGCGAACAAAAAAATGTGAATAACTCTCAAAATACCCGTCCAAAATATTTGAAATTTTAACTGGAACAAGATAATAATATGAAGAACACAATGGAAATATTTTTGGAATTTTTCAGTCAATATAACGCTGCCAGAAAATTACAGCGTGCCTAAAATAGCCGGAAAACTTCGAAAATTAATATCTTTCCGAATACAAATGCACTAATGATGAAACTTTGGAAATAATATATATAAAAATAGTAGATGACTTTCCAACCTTCAGATCTGAACAAGGACTGCTGGAAACCCTAGAAATTAGGGCTGCAAATTCCCAAACAAGTCGCCCCCTTTGGAAAATAGCCAAAACCCTTGTGAAACCCTCTGTAGATGATGCCGAATCCTTCTTCTATGGCTGCCGTAGGTCTGATCCGAAAACCAGCTGAAAATCTCCACAAAAACTCTCAAAAATCCTCAAACCCTAATTTTGAAAATTCTGAAAATATCTCTGTAAAACCAGCCCTGAAATCTGCTCCAAATGACAAGCTAGGGTAGATCTTTCACTACCGAAGAATGCCTTGCTAGCTAGGGATGGATCTCTCACCACCGAAGCTAGGGTTCCCATGGGATCTTACTTCACAAGCTAAAAGTTTGCAAACAACAGTTGCACCATGAAAAGAAAAATAAGTGTATGCATGAATGACTATCCTTTCACCCCTCTTCTCCTTTTATAACCTTTTCATGTCAAAGAAACCCTAAAACCCCCCAAGGCGCACTTTCCCATGGAGAGGGCCCATTTAATAAATATTTTAAAGTTACTTTTTCCCCCTAGGCGCTTTGGCCCAAAAAGGCGCCCCCAACTAAGAAATATAACATTAAATGCAATACATATCCCTCAAGTCGCCAAAAAGGTACTTTAAGTGGCCCCAACGAAGAAACATAACATTAAATGCCAGAAGTGTCCACTTAAGTGATCCCAACGACAAAATAGAATACAAAGGGCCCATTAGACCCTCCCAACGCCCAAAATATAATAATTGGACTAGATATTCGTACCCAATAGCTCATAGCGTCCGTAACCCCTTGGGCATGACTAGGGTTAGGACCCGTAGGCCCCCAGGCCTGTGGCGAGAGAAAGGGGACATTACAATAACATCCCCGGTCCATTATAATATGCCTCATTACCCAAATTCAAAGACACTTGAATATCTCTTCCATAATTGTTCAACCCCGACTTGGCTTTCTAGGCTAAGAATTTCTTACTAATTATCAGAAGTTTTGAGCATCATCATCGTGAGTACATTATTATGTCTACCATAAATGCTCACGTGGCAGAACAAGTTATCCCACTTGGCCAACTCATTTTACGCTGCCACCAATTGCGCACTGAGACTAACAATCCTTTATCTCAATTTTGCAATTCAGGAAGATTCAATGGCCTTCGATGTATTATGACAAGTGTTCTACGGGGAGTAACTTGTTCTCCTTTTAGGATTTTCCAACATGGCCCCCTCAATCTTGGACATTCTCTTATGAGCATTCTTAGATCTTGCTTGGGGCGTTTCATGGTAATAGATGACAATGTTGTTGGTTCTTATGGTACAAAATTTATCGTAGTTACATGAAAAAATTCTTGATATGACACAAACAAAAAAGGTCTACTGCTTGATCTTCGATGACTTTCTATTTCCTTAGAAAAAACAACATCCCTTGTATAGCTATTTATTCTTATATCATCTAACGTTTAGAGTACACATTAGGACAAAAACCCAAAAATCTATTGGTGAACTTTCTTTGTACTGTGTTTAGATACTTTTTATGACTTCAAGTCCTTTTGCCAACATACTTCGCTTTCATATAACTAAGTAATACTTTTTGAGAACCATGGAAGCATAATGTTATTTATTTATGGAAAAACATTTAATATAATACCTGTCTTTTTCTAACCACGCATTATGTTAATTACATGGCAAATCCTGATACAATATCCCTCTAGGAATCAGTATCATTCTTGGATTTCATTTACTATCTTTGAGATAAATAAAGCCATATAGCAAAGAGCTTAACAAATCGCATTTTTTTATGTACCCTCTCCGTTTAACCTTCATACCAATGGATTGTAATTTAAGAGACAAGCAAAGAAAATTTGAGGCTTTCCCTCCACAGCACACATGCAGTACAGCACACGAGATATTATCTGCAAAGACTTCTAAAAGCAAATCTAAGAGAGAAAATCAATTACAAATATAAATTATATCTTCTCCCATTTATCTCAATGTTCTCAGCAACTGTTTTAGGCTATTCTGATGCAAGTTTCCATATGTTTAGCATATCATCGCTTGAGTATGATCTTGGATGGTGTGAAAGCTCAGACCCGCACACCGTGTAGTTAGCATGACAGTAAGTGTACTCAAGCTACAACATGTATAGCATTTGGAAATTTCTGATTCATACCAATTAGGTCATATCTAAGTGCCATTGAGTCTTAGATAGGTGGTACAATCTCTACAAGTTATAGGCTCTGTGCAACGGACAAGGGGAGATAAACCTAAGCAACCTAAGCTGATCATAATGATAGATGCATTTAACCCAAGCTCGACACATCTGAATAGTAAATGTGACCAAAGTCATCTATACAGACACTTGTTATATCACTAAGGTGATAATCAAACACTTACAGACCCTATATCGAGGACAATGATATGAACATATCTAAACTAGATGTACACATTATAACTCTTGAGCCCTTCAATACTAGCAAAAATCGATTAAGAAGGAATGAGCCACTAAACTAAAGCAGATCAGTGCTACTGAATGCAGATCAAAGCTGAGTCTGCCTTGTAATCTATTCCTCTGAAATTCATAAGGGGGGATCCAAACAGAGAAAGGCGGAAGAACTCAAAATATCTGAGAATGTTCTTCTAGATTGACAGAAGAAAGATCAATCCCCACTGAAAAGTGTACTAATGAAGTCAGACAATCAATTTAGAACAAAAATGTAGACCTGCTGAAGTCACATTACACATACGCCATAGCATAGTTTCACAAGAACTAGAAAAAGAAAAAAAGTTCCCAAAAACTCAAACTAAGAGAGAAATGTCCTAGAATACATGAAGAAACAATACAAAGCATCTGAGACAAACAATATGCTTAAAGTAACAAGGGATATACGTGATGCGCCTATGCATGGCTTCAGTCAGAGATCTAAAGGTCGATTTGTTGCCAGCATTATAGATGCCTTGCATATCGCTCCAAACTCTAGCTCAAAAGTGATCAATTCACAGCAATCTTTATCATTGCACCACGTTCTCTCTGGAACAATTATTTATGTACCTAAGTTGCTAGAACCATGTCATGCAACAGAAAACAAGTCTGACTAATACATAACATGAATATGACGAAAAATATATAATGACACTCATGCTTAGACCAGCGGCAATCTCTACCTGTGAAAAAATAGCCAGGTTAAGTAGACTTCATCGAAAGAAAATAGACTGTTGCATCATTCATATCAGCATTGTCCTCGATGAAGGAGTTCCGCGAAGATCATTTGACGGAAGTGATCATCACGGCTAGAGGATCCTCTAGCAAACTGACTGAAGTGAGTGAATGGAATCCACCAAGAAGAACACGTTTTCTCGAGGAACATCAAGGGGCATCCTATGACAAGTGGTAGTCAAATCATAGCCTCTAGCAGATTCTCAATGTATCAGCATATTCCCTAAGTAGATTTATGAACAACACGCAATCCTAGAGAGATGAGCAATAGCCATTGAAGAGTCATGGTCTTGTCCATGTTCCCGAAGGCCCACATGAGAAGTCCGGGAAGCAAGTCCAGTGACATAATGTCATAAGAATCTTCAAGACCAGCACTTTTTCTATATTGCCTAAATTTTGCAAAATTGTCCTCGTGGTCCTCAATATGCAGTTTCACTTCAAGTTCATCAGGAAGGGATAACATTTTCAATAGGTACCTAGAACTACAATCAAATGATGAAGATAATTAGCTACAAAATAATTCAGAAGCACATACAAGTGAATATATTACTCTAAGGATATCAATAGATTCAAGAACCTACATACATATAAACATATTTATAAAAATATAAAATGAAATCATACAAACCCTACCGTTGGCACTTATAACAGTATGACTTCCTTCAACGAGCTCATTCATTTCCAGTATCAAGACCAACAAGGCTCAATCGAGCATGGCGAGCGATCTAGTTCCAAAAATGCTGGATCCAATCAGAATTCCCACCTCCACGTGCGTATGCGACTACTCTCAAATTTGATGCGAAGCCTCTTGCAACAAGTTTGTTATCTCGACTATAGTAGAAGTGTGTCACGGGCCATTTGTGACCTACAAAACAGTGCAAATAAGCAGAATTAAAAAAAATTAAGACAGCAATGAAACTCTAGGACATAGGACTCGCAAAACAAATAGGCCGTATTTTTGGGGATGGCTATTAACAAGCCTTGAGGATATAATGTTACAAACATGTCATATATACAAAGCTCCAAATTAATGGGATAACTTCTAATAAACTAAAATAGAGCTGATCAGGTCTCTGAAGGCTGAAACCATGAGATCACAGGATTGTGCCATGTGGCACAATCCTGGAGCTACTCAATAGCCTCAAACTTCCACCAACTGCCACTTGACTTATTCGTTTAAGTTGCCACTTAACATTAGTACCTGATGATGATACATATTGACTCAAGAGCTAAGAGTGCATGATGGTGATACATATTACAAAATAATCATTAATCAGCATGAGAAGAGTAAAATGTCATAGCCAAAAAGCAAAAACTAAAACATCATCCGTAACTCAATAATCAAAGTTGTCGTTTGAAGGGATACATGCAAACTGCTCCTTGTTGAAATTACCAGCATCATCTTTATCATGTGAGGGGATCCCGACCAATCCCTGTTTCTCCTCTTGATCATCGTCAATCTGCCTCAAATTGCCAGAATCTGTAACCCACCATAATGTTGGGCTCTCCTTGTACGGAGGTGTCTTGCAATCTGTAAGACACAAGGCACTGTGTATAAAAAGTTTCTCCACTCTCCTAGAGGAAGGTTTATTCCTATTAAGAGAGTGGATCCATCCATATGTCAACCAATTCCTCTCATAAGCAGAGGAACTAGAAACCTGAGAGAGCAAATGGAAATTGTATGCAGCACTCTTGTAAGCCCATACAATTGCCACCAACTCACTGAATTGTCTTGTACCAATGTGCTTTAACCTATCTTAGCCTAAGTTTTATAGCCCTCAAGATAAGCCAATCAGTTATGATCTGTGAAGAATCCTTTGCATTATACATTTTTTTCAAGGCTTTCAAGAAACGCTTCTTCACCTCCTTTTCATCTACAAGAACAATCCTGCCATGCCTCTCCGCATACCGTTTAGGATTTAGTGCATATGCATCCATGTGTAAAGGGTTGTTCATCTTCTCCCACCTCTACTCAATGATAGGCTGAACATGTTGATGGTAGAGCTCCAAAGTGGGGTCCCTTACCCGAATAGCAGCCTTCATCTAGCCATGCATTCCGTCAATGATCTCATCGAGGTTGGGGCTTTTTGAATCCCAATATTTAAACACACACCGAAATCTAGATATACAATCAATGTGATGTATCTCACATCTCCCAAAATATGTCTCTCACCACCTTTTAGGGTTTGTAAAAGGTGTGTTTTTTTGTTTCTTGAAATAAAACAGTCCAAGCCCAGTGGGTATGCCTGGGTTCTTCAGCAAAAGAACTCAGCCGTACGAGGACCGTCCTGGCCATACGAGGGGAAAACCAAACCCACACCTGAACAAGGTATGTTCTGTACTCATACTGGGAAGGCGGACAAATCAGTAACCTAGCCCTGAAACATCTAAGACGCATTACTCCCCTCCAAAAAATAGCATCAAATAGTTACCCCCGATACTAGCATGTGTTATAACAAGATAATGGATACTCACATCGAGAGATCCTGTGCCAGTAAATGTATAAAGCCTGGTTGGAGTCGCAGCCATTATGTAGTAGCGAGTTGTGCTACCTATAGCAATTGTTTCCATCTGCAAAAAGATAAAAAAGAAAAACACGTTATTCAACATTTATAAAGAAATGGGATTAACTTAATCAAAAAACATGAACACCAACAGTGCTTTTAAACGATTTCAAATATTATGGCATATGCAGCAGCTTTTCCAATATGCCAACAAGCACACTCATGAGTATTATGATTTATCTTACACAGACATCAAATAAATTTGGACCAATGAAAATGCAGTCAGACTAAATACCTGCAAACTCACAAAAGACTCTTTCAACTCAGTCAGTTCAAACAGCAACTTCAGGTGTTTCTCCTTCTTGTCCTTTTCCTCAATTACAACCTCATATAGTTGACCTCCCATTGTCCCAAAAACTATATCTCGCGTTGATACTGTTCAATTACAAGAGCAGTAAATAAAAACATACATAAATGTTGTAACATCAGAAAGATATGGACAAAGATGTTAGCACAAGTAATGCGCTAGAGACACATGAAGAAGGGAAAATAAAGATTGCAAGCATTCAGTACACAGAACAATGTTAGAACTCATGGAACTAATGAGCAACCACAGAAAATTCCAAATAAAAATTGTTTATCTATTTTAAACAAGAACCTTCTGAAATCTGCTGCCGATTCCAAGCTACAGCATTTATAACTAGACCCTTCAATTTACTTAGAATGCGGGGCTTTCTCCATTTTGCATGTGTGTAATATGTTTCAGCTCCTCCGCTACTAAGCACAACAGCTAAACAATGCTTCCCACCAGGATCAACAAAGACCCTATGTACAGTTTGATCCCCAGTTCGGCTAACTGACAGATCAACCTCTGCATCATGATATCAAAAGGGTAATAAATGTTATGCATACTTTGTAAACAAGTAAATCACAGTCTAAATATACATTCTCGTGCATGAAAATACCAACAACTAACAAGCAAGGTGAATATGCTGCATCTCTATGGGTCCCCACAATACAAATTAAATATTGATCAGCTAATACATAGACGAACATTAGCAGAGCATGGAACAAGTTTTACAAATTAATTTCCCTTTGCAGAAATGGAATGCAATCGAATATCAAAAGCCACGTGAGTAGAAATAAAAGTTAACCCAATACAAACATTGTTAAATAATGTTAATCAAAAACTTATCCGTTAAATTTAAAAGACAACAGAATGTGATTCATGCCCACTCATTGCTCGATAAAATAACATCAGAGCTTTTCTGTGGCAAGAATCTTCATAGAAAAAAATGTAATAGCTAACACAACATAAAAAAGAATGGGTAAGAACATCCACGTGTGTCATGCAAAAAGGAAGAAAAGGTGTAACCTCAAAGGCTCGAAAGCATCGATAGATTAGCTAGGCCCAAACTGCTCCAAATCTTGGTCATGAGGTGAAAACTGATGACGTACAGAAATTGAACTACATATATCAAGTGGGTCTCATGCATCAAGTAGGCATGTTGATTGTGCTGTAAACTAATACAAATTCTAGCAGAGATTGTCCAAATGCAGACAATGTTTCAACATCAACTGAATACTTATAAATAAATGATAAATTAATCAAGCCATGGCCAAAGACAAACAAAAAGTCAGTTGGCACTTGGCATTAAATATTATGCCAGGAAGCAGGGTGCATGTGAAGGTCGTGTCCCTGGCAAGAACTGTACACACCTTATTTTTTAGTCTTACTAATGATTTCTCTTTGCAGGCTGTTGGCGCATTCATCTCCCTGAGTGTGTGCCTTCTGGGGTGTACCGAGAGCAGGGTTGGGTTGGTTAGAAGTATCTAGTGAGAGTCATTGTGTGTGGCAATTCCATAGCTTGCCCTAGCATGCCTTCCTACCTTCCTACTACCTTTCTACAACCCTCTTACTACCTTCTCATGACCACTTGATATCCTCAGTGTTACCACCTTCATGTCAGCTACCTATAGTATCTTCAGATCCCCCTCTTACCTCTTCCAAGTGTTTGCTCTCTCCATTCTCCTTTCCTTGCCTTTTGGTCAGACTGTCTGTGGCCAACTGGTAGAACCCTTTTTCTGGCCAACTGCATCGACCATGGTTGATGCCATCAGCTATTAGAGCTTATGAATTAAGGCCATGTTCCCCTATTTAAGGGCGTCATTGTTGTCATTTTTCTATATCATCGTCACGTAGTTTGCATTGCTTTCGCTCACAAATCTTCCCTTAAAGGTTTAAGAGGTTTAGGGTTTAGTGGAGCTTATATTTGGAAGTCTACTTTAAAGCATTGGGTTACTTAACAAGAATAGGATTTGTACCAACAAGGTCTACCAAGTCTTTGAAGTCCCCAACTTTGGTCTACTTTGGTCATCTACATATCTCTCTTGTGATCCACCCACAACTCTCTCACAAGGTGCTAATAACCCTAGGGGTTAATGCACCAATAAGGTCTTCATAACGTTAAGTATCCCTAACTCTTCTCTTTCCTTTATATTGGTATCATTGATTATTTTTTATGTATCATGTATTACACTCGGAGAGAGTAGCATATCTTTTTCTATTGCATTATCTCTTACAGCCCTTGCTTATTACCAACACATGGCATTACAACCTTTAGCCTAGATACCTTAGCACTTGCCTATTACCGCTACTCTTGCAATCTTAGGATTCTAATAAGACATAGGCTTTGAAACCCTAAGCCTTTGATAGAGTGTGGATTATTGCCTTCTAGATCCATGACTAATACGCCCATTGGCATTCTATACTTGGCTTGTGTGTTGGCCCTAGAATGGTCTTATGCTTATATCCTACTCTATATTATTGCGAAGAGCGAAAGGATAATCATATTGACTATCTTAGCTAACATATAAGATATACAAAGATTATGGAAGAGAAAGACAAGGTTTTTTCCCCTTTTTCCCCTTCAAAGGTTCTCCATGGAGATTGGAGGGATCTGGTGGATGACTTAGAAGAATGGGGGGTTCTACTCCCCCACCCAAGAACCATGTCCTAACTCTCATACCCAAACAATCTTTGAAGAGAAGGCTCGTTCACTTTATTCGTCTCCTTCCCAAACCTATTAAAAGGAAATTCATAAACCTACCTCCTTCCCATAGATATCCTCTGAGATCTCATAAAAAAAAGAATTTTGACCAAGATTTTGGAGAGGTTGAAGGAGGTTTGAACACATACCCTTGAGGAGGGGGCTGGAAGGAAAAAAAATTTCAAACTACCTCAGAAGAAACCAGAGAAAGAAGTTTTAAGTGGCAAGCAAAATCCTATCCTTGGATCTTTTAGAGAAGGACAAACCCAGAGGAGGGATAAGTGATGATTATATTGTCCGTGAACATTCGGGGGTCAGGTGCCCCTCACAAAAAACTAGGACTCAAGCGAATTTTTACCCTTCACAAACCTGATATTATTTTGCTTCAAAAAACTATGATGGATTCTAAAAAGGTCGTTAAGATTCTGTCTCCTCTCTTAAAAGATTGGTCCTTTGTAGGAGTAGATGTTGTTGGAAGATTTGATGGGAACTTTACAGGATAGAATCCTTCACTGAAGCTTCTCAATAATTTCCACATTGATGCAGGTGTTGTCACTGAATTTTTGTCTTTAGAGTTGGGGAGATTTCCTTTTGTAGCAAATGTCTATGGACCCTATACAGGAAGAAAGGAGTACTCAGACGCTTTCTTCAATCTTGATTTTGTCAAAAAGGAATATGTAGTTATTGCTGGAGACTTGAACTTTGTAACCAGAAATGCTGAAATTTGGGGAGAAGCTGCCAGGATGGATCTGCTGGCAGACTTCTTCTTGAATAAGATACAAGCCTCAAGACTCTATAATGTTGAGCCTATCAATTTGGCTCCAACTTGGAGGAATCAGAACACTGGGATTCAATCATTCAAGGGATCTCTATAAGATTGGACAGGTTCCGAAGAATTTAATGTTCGAAGCTGACAGGGTCAGAATTTTGGATAGAGTAAGGGGGAAGTTCTGATAATTCATCTGTCTTCTGCAATTGGAAAATGAGTATGGGAAACCAGCTAGACATTTTTAATTTAATGCCATCTGGTTGGAGGATGAGGCATTTGTAAATTTGGTTAAAAGAGAATGGATGCCTATAGACAGTGTGGACCAGTACTCAGCCATGAGTCAGTTTGCCATTAATTTGAAGACAATTGAGTTTGCCACCATAGACTGGACCAGAAATAAATACTGTACTTCTGAAGCTCAGTTAGTGGAGGTGGAAACAAAGCTTGATCAGATATATAAGAATCTAGGCAGTGAGGTTTTTGATGAGGAAGATTAAAGGCAGGCACAGGCCTTGAAGAAGAAGATGAAGAGAGAGTTACTTGACTGGGAAGACTCAAAGTGGAGGACAAAAAGTCGAGCTTTATGGCTCAAGCAAGGAGATAAAAACACAGTTTTTTCACAACTTTGCTAAGCAGAGAACATTGGGCAATACTATCTAGGAGGTAAAGAATCAAATGAGGATTTGGTGAGGAGTTTCAAATGTCTGGCTCAGCTAGCCACCTCCCATTTTTAACAGATCTATAAAGGGCCTAATAGAGAAAACATAGAAGATATCATCCTTAAGCTGGCTGCTCTCTTCCCTCAGATGATTAATGATGAAGCTAAGCAAGACCTAATGGAACCTGTCATCGGAGAGCTTAATTCAGTGGTGAGCTCTTTTCAAAAAGGTATGAGTCCCGGACAGGATGGGTGGTCCATTGACTTCCATGTTGGTTTTTATGATTTCCTAGAGGAGGATCTGCTCAAAATGGTGGAAGAGTCTAGAGTCACTGGACAGGTTCTAGGTTCTGTCAACTCTACTTTACTAGCCTTAATTCCTAAGAATAACACTCCTAGTTCTTTTGAGGAGTACAAGCCAATCTCTCTATGCAATTCTCTTTACAAAAATCAGCTCCAAGACTATAGCTATCAGACTGAAGGAGATCTTTTCAGATTCTCTCTGCTGAGCAAGTTGAATTCCTAAATCAGAGATAGATCCATGATGTTCTGGGTGTTGCCCAAGAAATACCACATACGGTTAAGACAAAAAAAAACAGCAGGCCTTCATCATCAAACTTGATCTTTCCAGGGCTTTCGATAAAATTAGTTGGCTATATACTCATTTGATGTTGAAAAACATTGGCTGCTCTGTTCTTTTTGTAAATTGGGTGATGGAATGCCTAAATTCAGTTTCTTACTCGGTTCTCATCAATGGATCTACTTCCAGTTTCTTTAAACCAACTAGGGGACTGAAAGATCCCCAAATGGGTCTCTCTTGTTCTCCAACAATTTTAGATCAATTAAAAACACCAAAGGCTGATTTATGACTATTATGGAAAAAATCAGATTTTTCAACAGCTGGAAAATAATTTATATTTAAAACCCTAACTGCTGCAATCTTCAAGATAGCATAACTTTCTCTACACAACTCCGATCTAGGCAAATGACATATGCCCGAACTTGGAAAAATACAAGGAACAAGATGATGTAAACCAAATTATAACAGCAACTACCAAACATGCAGATCTGACCCTCCTACTATTTCGGCCCACACATGTAGGGCATCAAATGAGTTCCAAAAATTATTTTCTCTATCCCAGATGCTTGCCTATATTTTTAGGAACTCATTCATATAGGAATCATAATTTTTGGATGTCAAATCAACTCTGAAATCAGATCTGAAATCTAATTATAAAACTGTCTAAAAACCACTGTGAAAACCCTCTAAAAATTATAAAATTACTTTGGTTCACTTCACAAAAATCTGCAGATGATTTGACAATAGAAATCAGATTTAAATACCTCAAAGAACATGCCAAATCAGTCCCACAATAGAAGAAGAACTGCTGCAATTTATTCTCCAAAATACCCTCAAAATACACTGCTGGAAATGACTGAAAATAACTCTGAAAATCTGATTACAATCAATGGGAATTTCTGAGTGAAAAACCCTCTCAAGCTCTTGGGGTTTTCGTCCACAAGAGGTAGAATTCACGAGGGGTTTCGTCCTTTGAATTTTTTATGCAAAAGCTTAGAGCTCAAATGCAAGAGAAATATCATTTAAAAATCTGGATTATAGAAGAGGCAAGTCAACTTCCCTTTTAAAGGAAAAAAGCCAACAACCAACCTCCAAATCAGCCAATGAGCTCACATGATTTTTCCTATACAAACATTTAATATTTTCCCATATTAAATGTTTTTCCCAACAATATTTCCTTCTTAGTGCAAGTTGCATTTCTCTGGGGGAAATACATAAATTAATTAGATTTTTATCTTCCCTAGGCTACATTACTCTCCTTTGGCCCAAGTCGCCATTATCCTTTCTAGGAGGAATAAAATATAATAAATCCCTTTACAATGACTTTTGCCCCTTAAGGCAAATCGTATTTTCCATAGGGATTACAATTTATTTTTATTAAGCTAAATAAATTAATATAAGTGCTTTAATAATTTTATTTTTATTTTTTTATAGCACTTTATAATAATTTATTATAACTTAAGTCACCCTTATATTTTTCCTTTGGCTGTCGGGTTGACAAAATAGGCCAAAGGTCTTCGATTGGAAAGGGGACATTACAGTCCTCCCTTCCCAAAATTGTTTGCCATCAAGCAATTCTAATCTTGTTTTGTTCAGGTGTAATGCACAAGAGACAAAACATGCTGAAGTGATCCGCAAGCCTGGCACCTGCTCCTGTCAAGTGAACTAAAACTTGCCACCATATATCATCCACAAGATACTCACATACATATACTTGGAGAAATGGTTCAACAAACTTCAAAATGAAAACTTCATCTTCTACCATATCATGCATCTCATGATGAAAATAAATAGGCAGCAATAAATAAGACACATTAGTGTGCTCTTTATACCTTGGAATATCACCAACATCCTCGCCAATCTTGGTCTTCAAAATGTCTCGACTTTGCTGCCCCAAAATCTGAGTATTAGTGTTTACAATGGGCTGAAATTCTTCATAACTCAGCTGCTGTGATAAATGAGATGGCATACTTTCTTCCACACCATCTTTAATCTATGCAATCAATCCTCCTTTGAAAGGTATTTCCATGCTCCTGGCTGCCCTCTCTTGAGGAATGGCATTGCTCATACCCTGCTGCCCACTAAGCAAAGACATCTTTTCCTTGAACTCTTGTGGGTGTTGTCTTGCTTGAGCGGCTACCAACCTAGAAGCTCTAGCTCTACTATTCCATTCCTCACACCTCTTAAGAGTTTCCATTACATCATCCTTGCTTGCATATACAAATTTCTTCTCCTCCTTTGGAGTTGAACTAATTTTCTTATCTTGGCATCCAACAAGCAACATTTCTTCCTTATTAATGCAATTAATGGAAACCATACCTTGCTCTCTAGAAATTTCTTCCTTTGGCTGCAGATCTAATTTATCTTCATGTGTCAAATCAACATGTCTATCAAATTCATCACATAATTTTTTGCATACCTCATTAGAACTTGAAGACACCAAACTGCTCTCATGAAGAGTTGTATCATCCATCTGTGAAGATTCTCTGTTCCTTCCACGTATCAACCATTCAGAAGCTATAGTGTGATATTCCTTCTTTGCCTGCTCAGTCTTGTAGCCAATCTTCGGGTGCATGTCCATGTAGTCCATGAAAGGAAAATTCTCCTTAACATCTTGAGGAAGAATGCTATACTCCTCAAATATGCTAATCACTTCTGCTTCCTTGTCTTGCAGTGTTAAGAACTTTGTGAATAGAAAATGATGATGATGATCTAGGCCTCCGATCTTGTTTGGCTCTCAAACTGTCTCTCCTATCTCTTGGCCTATCTAAAGCCATCCTCTGCATCAATTGTTGCATGGAATGTATCATCTGCTGATGGGTGTTTACCATTTCCCTAAGAAAATCGGTATCCATATTCCATGGAAAGCTTTTCTGTCTAACTCCCATGATTCAGCTCTGTCACCAACCTCTCGTGGCTGCATCAAATCAAAAACCCTCCAAGTGGGAGGAACATTGCTCTGATACCACTGAAAGATTCCCAAATGGGTCTCTCTTGTTCGCCAACAATTTTAGATCAATTAAAAACACCAAAGGCTGATTTATGACTATTATGGAAAAAATCAGATTTTTCAACAGCTGAAAAATAATTTATATTTAAAACCCTAACTGCTGCAATCTTCAAGATAGCATAACTTTCTCTACACAACTCCGATCTAGGCAAATGACATATGCCCGAACTTGGAAAAATACAAGGAACAAGATGATGTATAACCAAATTATAACAGCAACTACCAAACATGCTATACTAGTATTAGGCTTGGAAACTACAGGTACTGTTTACCACTTCTAAATGAAACTGTTTTTCAGCCTTTGAAATGAGAGTTTCCAATTTTGTCCAAGGAAAAATCTTAAGAACTACAAAAACAATTTTGAAAGTGGAAAAGTATGGAGGGTATGGGAAACCTTGGAGCTTGTTCACAACAAGTTCTTGAGACAGATGGATAAAGCAGGTCTTGCTGGTTCGAGATTCATCCTCACTTTTATCGATGGTGTTTCCAAACATGTTTGGGCTTATTTCCTAAAGTCTATACAGTGCTCAAGCGGGTTTAATCATTTTAAGGATTTTTATGGAAAACAAAGTGGTGACTGCATTAACATTCTCTGAACTGATAATGAAATGAACAATGTGAACAATGCCTTAAAGAACTTCTGCAGACAAGATGACATCAAATGTGAGTGCACTATTGTGTATACACCTAAGAAAAATGGGGTGTTCAAGCAAAAGAATATAGCTTTTGAAGAGTTGGCCAAATGTATGCTCCACAAAAAATTTAGACTACAAATTCTGGCCAGAGACATTTAGTAGTGCAGTTTACATTTGCAATCAAATGCCAATCTCAGGAGTTTGAGATGTTCCTCTTGAAGAAGCTTGAAGTGGGCGAAAGCCTAGAGTTTCTGATTTCAGGATTTTTGGACATGTTACATGGTTTCATATCCCATATGAGAAGTGAAAGAAGCTTTAGCCCAAAGGCCACAAATGCATTCTGTGGGATAGAGCAAGGAGTTGAAGTCATATTGATTGTATGATCAAGAATTTCAACAAGTCATAATTTGGACGTATGTGCAGATTGAAGGGAGCCAATCACCTTCTGAGGAACCTCCTCACTCCATACACACTAAATCATCTTCTGATGTTCCTGTTCTAGTTCATGATGATTTTCTATCATCTTCTGACGAGGAGGCAGAGCCTACTCCTACTCCACCTACTGCATTTCCATTTACTAGTCCTTTTGCTGCCGATGAAGCTCTTCTTCCACTATCATCTTGTGGGTTGGAAATTGTTCTACAGGAAAAAGAATCACATCCGATGGTGAGATCAAGAATAACAAAGTTCAATTTGTTGCAGAGTGCTCCTCTCAGCAGGAAGGTATAACAACCAATACAACCTATCTAACAGTAACTAAACTTGATATCATGCCACTTGTTATTTCTACTGCTGCTACATTTAGATGGCAATTGCATTAGATATATGTTAAGAATGCTTTTCTATATAATCTGAATGAAGAAATACATATGCAGTGACCTCCTAGTTTTATTAAGCCTGAATAGGAATCCCTTGTCTGCAAATCAAAGAAATCGCAGTATGGTCTCAAGCTAGCTCCTAAAGCTTGGTATGAGAAAATTGATTAGTTTTTTCAGAAGCAAGGTGTTGACAATAGAAGTTTTAATACAAATCTTTACATCTATCATATTGATGGTCGTTGTTTAATTGTGGTGCTGCAAGTTGATAACTTAATCATCAATGGCAGCACTATTGGTTTTATGCATGCTTCCAAACAGAGTTTGAAGAAAAAAATTGACATGATCAACTTGGGTCTTTCACATTCCTTTCTTGGAACATAGGTTTCACAGATGAAACTTTGAAAGATAGGTCTCATGTGGATGATTGTAGACAAGGTCAAGAAGGCTTTTACTTTTGGCCAGGCTTTGTGTTTCTACAACCTGAGCCAAATAATTTTTGCATTTTGCTTGCTTATGCTGGTTACTGTATTTTGTATTAGAGATTGGTTGTACATTCCCATTGTATTATATCTTTAGTTCCATTGACTATGATTCTTCTTTCTTGAATCTAGCATGGCTATCCCAATTTGATGTGGTGCCAGTGCCTTGTTGAATGGTCATTTTCCAATGTGATCCCTGAACTTGGATAAACCCAAAATTTCCATTTCTATTAGTATATTTTGATAAGACATATCATCACATTCGCAATTATTACCATTCCATTGATCATTCAAAAACAAAAAAGTAGATCTTCATCCTTTATTTGCCAGTGGATCCCTGGTTTAAGAAATATGAGTCATTAGGACCTCCTGCAAACAAGGAAATTTCCATAAAATCGGGGGATACTTAAATGTATATCTTAATCCTCGTCATAATAACTTCCTTTGAAATCTAAGCAGTTCTTCATGAGCCATCTTTAGGATGTGTAGCTGTGAGAACAAGTAAACTGGGATCACCTGAAGCACTGCTTTAATGAGTTGTATCATACCTGAAGGTCACCATTTGGCTTTCCAATCACTAAACTTTGCTTGAACTTTAGTGATGAGGTCTCTCCACTGTGCGGCTCTGTGCAACTTGAAGGCTTGGAGCTCAATGGGAAGCTTAGATATTCAGTGGCCAGCTGAACTCAGATGAGTAGAAGATGTAAATTCCTCTTGAGAGGAGTGCATGGGAAAAATATTAATGATCTATCCAAATTGATTTGTTGCTGTGAACCATTGTGACTGGTTTTAGGATTTCTTACTTACCTCAGTATTGCTATTAATATTAAAACTAGAGGTTTGGGTATCTTTCCCCTAGTGAACCACCAAATGACCATGAATTTCATTGTAAGCCTCGGCTTTCATTAAAATTCAGTTGTGTGCTTCTGCCATGATAATGAATAGGTACAGTCTTACAGACATATGGGATCAATTTTTTGCAGCCCGTTCTTGGAGATGAATATCGGCCCAAAAGCTCTATTTCTTATTACAGATAAACTTAAATCAATTGTGGGCCCGTCTATATATGGGACACTCCCCCGCCCCTCTCTCTATCTGGAAGGGGAGCCGACGAACAAGTATAGTACAATGGATCAAGGGAAGAATCAATCTCTCGAGTGCCCCCCAACAAATATTAGCCAGCAGAGAATTCTGAGTTTCGGGGTTTAGGACAAAAGGGCTCGACCGGGGTATTCCCTTAGTTCGGTGGATCCGCCGCCCACAACCAGGAATGAAACAGTGGAATGACTATCTATATCTATATAGTCTCCTCCCTGCCCCAATCCATCAGATCATCCATCTTAGATTGATTCAATGGAAGCTCTATCGCTTATTACAGATAAAAATGTAACTTTCTATCCACTCAATTAAATCTTTGTGAAACCATGCCTGCTCATTTTGTTGAGGATTAATACCCAAATGCTCTGATCAAAACCTTTATACATACCCAGCTTACTAAGCAGGCCTAATCTTTTGTTAGAAACCATTGAGTGCAAACTCTCTTCTGATGATATAATTATCAAAATTAGCCTGTCCTTCAAAATTTGGTTCAATTGGAAATATAATTTTGGGTAATAGGAGTTGAATGTTGTTTGTGATGACTTTTGAGATGATTTCATATCTTATTGCATAGTGATATTAAATTGAAGGCCTCTAGTGTGTACACTTCTACTTTGCTTGGCAGCAATATTAGATTATTAGCACTGAATCCAGTCATAATCTTGTTCTCTTTTCTAGAGTCTTCTACCATCTAGCGGAAATAATCATTTCATCATCTTCCAGAATTCCTGAAAAACTGTGTGGGAAATCAATCTAAACCTGGAGCTTTGACCTTTTGTAGAGAAAACATGGCTGCACCTAGTTCAGCTTCAGAGGCCTCTGCAATTAATTGGGCATTATCTTTGACTGAGACGGTCTATGTATTCAAGGTTTGTGTCTCATTCCTGCTGGCTACAGAATATCTTCCTGAGCCTCAGCTATACTTCCATCAGACTTTCAAGCAAGTGTTTATTGTTGATATGTCCTTAGTTTAGGACAAAATCTTTGATTGACGCACATATTCTTCTCACATTATTGAGCATTATATAGGTTATGAAGACTTCTTATCACACAGATCTACCTTTGCTTCTTTCAAGAGTGTGGAGGACTCTTACGAAGATTATGATCACTCTTGTGACCGTTTGATTCCATCTATGTGCACTATAGAGGTTGTGATGCTATAAGAGAGGATATTCATGATGAAACCCAAATTTTAGTTCCTTCTATTTGTGCAGAAGCCATTGAGGATGACATTTCTTTTGTGTATGAAGAGAACATTGCACTAGATTCTTCCTTATGTTACATCACTTCTATGACTTCCTCCATTGATCTTATGGGGAAAATTGGAGCGGATTATCTTATTTTGGTTGACAGAGAATGCTTGAACATCTCTTCTTATGTGGGGGATGTTGCATGTATTGACCCTTTTGTAGATAAGGGGAGGTCATCTCATATACTTCAGCAATACTTTTTCTTGATAACGTTGGGCCACTTGGTGGTAGACAAAGGACATCATGTGATTCTTTTATAGCAAAGTGACAACCGTATTATTGATCATAATGAACATCAAACATTTATTGAGTATGTCCCTTGTGAGTAAGACATCAGGTGATTTGGATGAGGCCATTTTTGAGGAGTCGCATATCTTATCAATATACACATGGATGTGACTTGTTATCATGACAATAAAAAGTTCTCTGATTTGGGACAAGAGGCCAACTAGTTTAGCTTTGGCATAGGAGAGGCATTCAAATATGTTTCAAAGAACCTCTTTGGTCTCAAATTCCAAACTTTACCTAAGGATTCTTAGTGTCCCCGAAAATCTGTAACTTTAGTACCTCTGAATGGAGCATCCTTTCTTTCACCATTCCCTGTAATGTCCCCTTTCCTACGCCAAAGGCCTAAGGGCCAATTCGAGTCCCAGCCTTTGTCATACCCAAGGGGCTAGGGACGCTGGGAGCTATTGGCTGTGAATATCTAGTTAATTTGTTATAATTTTTCGTTGACATGAGCATAGAGTGATTTGGAGGGACTAGATGTTATGTTTTGTCATTAGGGGGGGACCCCATAACACTTTATTATTCTATTTCTTCGTTGGGGTCACTTAAGTCATTTTTTAGTCCCACATGGAGCGCCCAACTTGGAAAAAGGTAATGAGATGTTATAAAAGGAAGTTTGGGGGAGTGATGGAGAACATTCTTGCATACATAATTATTTTCCTTCATGTGCAACTGCTGCTTGCAAATTTACAGCTAGTGGAGTGAAATCCCACAGGGACCCTAGCTTCGATGGTGAGAGATTTATCCCTAGCTAGCAGGACATTCTTCGGTAGTGAGAGATCTACCCTAGCTTGTCATTTTGGAGTTGTTTTCAGGGTTGTTTTACAGAGGTATTTTCAGAGGTTTCAGAGGAAGGTTTGAGGGTTTCGGTGACATTTTGTGGAGATAATCCAAGGGTTTTCAGATCTGATTTGTGGCAGCGATTAACACAGATTTTGGCGCCATATTTAGAGACACTTTGAGGGTTTTTTGCCTCTTCCCAAGGGGAGCGACCCACTTTGGGATTTTGCAACAATTTTTGGAAGGGTTTCAGTGTGCCGTTTCTAGATCTGGAGGATGGGATCTCTTCTATATCAGTGGTAGATATTATTTCCAGAAATTCATATTTTTATCTATTTTCTAGGGTTTTATCTACTCAGTTCCAGATTTGCAGCAGTGGTTTTTAGGGCTTCCCGGTGTCCATTTTCAGATCTGGAGGTTGGGTTTTCATTCTCACTATTAGTAGATGTTATTTCCAAAATTTCATAATTTTATCATGCCTACTTGAGAAGATATGAATTTTTGAAGTTTTTAGGGCTTTCTGTAATTTTCTGGCTGCATTATGTCATTCCAAAAAATCCAAAAATAATTTTCTTATGTTCTTTATAATACTAGCAAGCTCTCCTAAAAATTTCAAGTGATTTGAGCGAGTATTTTGAGAGATATCAATTTTCTTCAGTTCGCTGCCCTAACTGTTAAAAATCTGCAAAAATCAGAATTTGGGTTTGCAAACTAGTTGGCTTCTTGTCTGAATGGAGCACGCACCCTTCCACCACGTCCATACTCTATAATGAATTTCAAGGTGTTGAAGCCACGCATATAGCCCAGTGATCAGAGAGTGTTTGATCATGCATGTGGGCTGCTGTGTGCCATCTGCAATTAAACCATTCTTCTGAGAAGCTAAAGCAGTCTACCTTTTCAACTATTTACAGACTGTCTTTTCTCCTATTGCACCACATGTAAAATGCTTAAGAGATATCCAAACCAATATCCCAAGGCTTCAGTGAGAGAGCATAGCTGATCTGCTAGTCTTTTTGTTAATTGTGTTATCCCCCTCTTATTTCTGTTGCTGTTTTAACTAGCTTTAGGTCCACTCCCAAAATCATGAACTTCCATCAATGTTGAGATAACCTTTGCTCCAGCTTTTGAAGTGCTACAATTTGAGTGCTCCAGTTGATGGAGTGTGTACTGATACAATAATGACCTTAGTGTTTGAGATAAACACTTTAGTGAAAACATTGATTCTTGTCCCTTCTGATCCCCAGGAGAAGTGGATTGAGTTTATTGGGATCTTTGGTAATTTCCAATCCCCTAATCTTTGGCTGTGCGCTTGTGCTTATTATTATCCATACTGTCTTTTTCTCTTTTTTAAATTCCATTGCTAATTTCACCATGGAATCTAGTTTAGAGACAATAAAGAGAATCTCATAGGTACTTTTGTGTTAAATTTACTTTGGAAAGCTTACTGCAAAAACTAAGTTGTCTGCTAACGTTTGCTTGGCCAATTCAAGAACTTGTTTTGCATAGAGAAGTCCTTGGACAATATTTTGAGTTCCAATAGTTTCACCAAAACAAGACGCTGATCTCCCTTGACATGGTAAAACTAAAGAATTATTAACTTTGGCCTTTAACTTTCTAACAACATAATGATTGGGCCGCCTAGAATAAACTAAGCTTAATATTTGGCCTTTCTCTAAAGGAAAAGAGAAATTATTCTCTAGTGATAAATATTAAAATATATTAAAAATGATTTCCTTCTTTTTCTATAATGGACATGGCCTATACGTGGTAAAGGATAACTGAGGATATAGTTATATAACTTAATAGGAAGAAAAAATTCATATCATACTGAGTCTACAAGCATTTATCTCTACACTGCTGATCTTGTTTGTCTTTAAAAAGTGTTGGAGCAAGAACATTATCAAATTTTAATCATCATAAAGCTGGTCTCCAAATTGACTTTCCTATTGAACCCAAAAGGGCTTTTTCCAGATGGATTTCCTTTGGAAGAAACCCCCTATGAATCATTTAATTGTTTGTAACTATGAAGTGAACCAGAATAAACAGGCATGTCGTTCTTTTTATCCTTTAATTTTCGGAAATTTGTTGTTGATCCATTTGAGAAAATTATTGGCAGCAAAATCTAGTGAACTGACATATAGACTAGCTCTTTGCATGACGTAAACTCTGATTTTATTCCCAAGTTGTGGTTTGTACTGACATGACAGAGTTATGGTAACCTTAGATAAAAATAGAAAGAGGACATTTTTTATAGACAGAAGAGTTGCCTTGCTGAATTCTATTTGGAAATCATGCTCTCTGTCATGACTGTGTGGTGAACAGAATATTTGGTGATTTCAAAGACTCGAGTGCAAAAAGGGCCAAATCAAGAACTTGTTCAAGAAAAACAACATAGACAGCAAAATACAGATGGTTTCTCAAAGCCAAGTACTATTTTGGGAATTTTTTCACACCAGCAAAGTCAAGATCAGCTTGATGTGTGAGAACTACCACAGCTACTGCTGGTAATTCGTCTGAAATACACATGCCTACTGTGATAATTCTACAGAAGACAACCTCCACTTCAGTGATGACTGTTAAAGAAGCACTGAACTCTTGGTTGAAGTGATCTGATTGTCATAAGAGCAACTCAGTTTGTGTGGCCTATGTTAATGTCTCCTTGTACAGATTTGAAGCTCTTGTCATTTTGAAAGATGAACATGTTTGGTTTTACAATAAATATATATATAAAACAAGTGCTGCCAAGTGGCTTATTCATGCCAAAGATACTGTAATTGAACTTAAACATGTTTAATTGTATTAATGGATGCTATACTGGCAATTGTCATATAAAAGTAAAGTACATCATAGGGAATATGATTTTTTCAATTTTTATAATGAAGTATTTTCATATAAGAAGGCTTTGTTTTAAATATTAATTTTTATTATATTTAATCAAACTCAATAGATGTTATACTATAAATTGTGCTAAGAATGAAAATTAAACAGTACAGGATGTGAGTTTTCTTTTTCTAATATAAAATATTTTTTAAAATATAGTATTTCTATATAAAAATATTTTTTAAATACAAGGTATTGTTATTGGAAGCATCTTCATAAAATAAATATGGTGACATATTTCGTTTAGTCCGTAGACACTTAAAATTAGTACAAGACTAGTTAGTCACTATAGTTTTAGTGTAGTTAATTGCTATAATATTAGTGTAGCTGTTTGTTTATCAATTATTTGCATGGGATTAGTTAATTACTATGTTATTCGTTTATTTATGTTTTTATATTATAAAGTTTTGACATAATAAATAGAATATTTTAATAAAGATAAAGATGTTGGTCAATGTGAAGGATCCGAGATGTAATAAAAATAAAAATGTTGATTGATATGATTGACCCAACATATAATAAAGATGTTAGTTGATATGATGGGTCCAATACATATTAATAATAAAAATAGAAGGCATATTATGAAGTTTATGTATGGTTATCATCACTATTGATAGTATAGTATAAAGTTTTGGTATTAGAAAAGGAATAGTCAGGAATAAAACATCAAACAATATTCTACTCCTTTTCTAATGTTAAACTTTTGAATTGCTCAAACATATAAAAATAAAAGTATGTAATTGGATAAATGTTACAATTATCACATTCAATTAAATGCTGTATACCTTCCTTCATCAGGAATTTTTAAAAAAAGCACATACCATAATTGTCTCCACCTCCAAAATCATATCGAACAAGCCATCCCTTATTTGTCCCAACAAGAATAGCATTATTTCCTGCTGACATGCATGTTACAATACCATGACCCTTGGATGCATGTCGTTCAAGTGTGTCTACTGAGAAAATTTGGTTCTCCATATTCTTCTGTCCTCCAGAAATATCATAAGTCTGCAATACAGATTGATCTTTAACAATATAAAAAAGAACAAGAAAAATCAAAAATACAAAATCATAGTCATGAAATAGAAAGCAAACATAGTTATGTACAGTTTTCCCTAAATCTAAAAATTCCCCAACTGGAACAGTAAAAGTTTCTAAAGTCGGGGATGTTGAAGATATCTTCTGACAATCTCATAGATGTTGGAGATTTACCCAAAGACAGTGCCTCACCAGATTGGCAGACCTTACACTCATATGCAGCTGAGTTTATGATTTCAGAACATGAACAGGAGCTGATAAAGGATGCCTACTTTTAACAGACTGATTATCCCGAACCTGTTTTGGTTGGCATTTTATCCTCAGAAGGGAATAAAGGAGGCTCTGTTGGAAGTGGTGTCCCCAAGATTTCACCCTGAAATGTGGGACTCCCCTTTTTTTTTAATTTTTCGTTCTTTTTAAGTGATGGGTCATGTTTTTGTGTATTGTTTTACTTGTGGTTGCTCGCATTGCTCAAAGATACCTTCATCATAGAGTCTCGTCCGTCCAAAACCCACATGCAAAAGCTCACTCAATTCCTTCGCCAGGCTTTGTCTGAAAGCGTTTTATTTTATTTTATATTAAATAAATAAAGTTCTTTTAAAAACAGATTGAGCTAAAATTGGAGGATTTAGGTTATATAAAGTACTTCATCCCATCATTATTACCGCAGAACCTTCACGCAGGGGGAAGAATTTTTGCAGACCAACTAATTGGAGAAATTTTTCGAGCAATTGCCCGCAGCTTCTTTCGGGTTTTGTTTTTATTTCCTTTTGTTTGTGTTTTGGTTTTTCTCTGTTTCCAGAAATCCCTGTAGCCTATTCATTCTTCTTGCCAGACCTTTTCCCAGGCCTAGGGTTTTGAAAAGCTATCCAGTGTTTTTAATTGCTAATTAATTTGTCTAAAGGTGATCAGAGCTCAGGATTCCTTCAAGAGATTGCAATAGGTTGCTTAGTCCAAAAAGGTGCAATAATGGATTTTATGAAAATAAGAAAAATACAACCACCAATGCGTAGAGCTCGAGAAAATATGCACTTTTAGAAAAAAACGGCACCTAAAACGGAGCCATGGAGTGAAAGTTATGGCACTTGCCAGTTTTTGCTGCTACATCTTCCCGAACCCTTTCCGAAAATGGAAAATTTTATTCTATACTTGTGCAAGTCATGGAAATTGAAGTTGCCTTCCATGTTTATTTTCCACGCAAATACAAGCTGCTCCTTCCTCTCAATTTTCACGCAAATTTTAAAAGCAAAAGTCATGGTTTTCCACGCCAATTTTGGTAGGTTAATTCCAAGTGCAAGTCACACTTTTTAAAGTTGCCTTTCAGGTTGGAGTTTAACGCCAAAACTTAAGTGAAAAATGTGGAAAGTAGACCTGCCCCGCAGGTTGAATTTTAACGCTGCCTTTCCTTCATGTTTTCCACCCCAATGTTAGCCAATTCACTTATGCAAGTTGCACTTTTTGAAGCTGCCCTCCAGGTTGAAATTTAACACCAGAACTTAAGTGAAAAGTGTGATTTTCAAAGCTGCCCTCCAAGTCTATTTTTCACACTACCGTGACTTATGCACTTTCACGCAATTTTAAAAAGGAGTTTGCAAAATTGAAGCGTGAATATTAGTTGCCTTCCATCTCTATTTTTCACACTGCCCTTCATACTTTTCACACAAAAATTATTAGTTTGCAAAAAGGTAAAGCGTGAATATTAGCTGCCTGCTGCCCATGTGGAAGTCATTGCATGCAAAATCCCTTTCAGAAGCTTGTGCGTGTGCTCCCAATCTTCCAGTTCGAACTCTTGATTGAGCCTGCTTATATTTGCCTTCACCCAAAGTGCTTTCCAGAATTCAAAATTGCCCCTTGGCAATTAAAAATAAAAGGGTGATGAATTTGTCTGAATTGTTTACAGCAAGCATTTCACTAATGCATGTACTAAAGAAGAACTGCAAAAGCTTCAAGGATAAGAGGGGAAGACATGTCAGAGGCAAAACCCATGAGCAAATCACAATCAGTTGTTCCCAGATCCAGTTTGGTGAGAATCAAAGGAAAAGAATCAACCGCATGTGAGAGAAAGAGCTTTCCAAATTTCAAGGCAAAGGTATCATTCATATCATTCATGAGGCAGAGGTGCAATACAGGTTGATTCAGCATGCAAAATATGGAAGAAGAACAAGACTGATAATGTTGCAACTTTATTCTAATTTCTTCTCCTCTTTCTTCTTCTTTCTCTTATTTTCTCCGACAAAGTAATTGAGTAATCAACTGAATTGTAAAACTTAAGAGATTAGTGTAAAAGTCATTACTTCAAGTTACTGGAAGAAGTCAATTACTTGGAAATTGGTGGCAAACATGCAAAATAGAAGGTTTCACTTTCAGTTGTAAATCATGCAACATGTAGAATAGAAGGTTATATTTTCAGTTGTAAATCATGCAAAGAGAAAGTCTAGGGGAAAATATTGTCAACTGCTTCCCTTTTTCATGGCTTCCACCTATGGCAATTCATTGAAAGCTTCCTATTTGTAATTGCCCTCTATACACTATAAATAGAGGAAGAGCCTACGGGTTAGATCATCACAATTTGTTTTAGTAGAACTTGTTTAGCAAGAGCTTTTGTAATTTGAGCATTCTCGAGTCTTTAGACTTTGTGCTGGAACCCTTGGTGTGATTGTTGTGAAGGCTTGGGATTGAATAAAAGGTGGATTTTCTGGAAAAATTTGTGTCTACGGTGCTTTGTTGATCACTTCTATTTAAGGTTTTAGATAAACTTTGTGTTATCTCAAATCTAGGTTAGAAGTCGTTTCTTTCCCGTTCTGCTGAATGTTATTATTTATCTGTTTATTTAATTTGTGTGGATGAAACCAACTCTGTTAACTATTGGTTGATTCAGCACATCTTCCTTTCTTCTTTCCTAAATTCTATTATTTCCCCTTTCTACAAATATTTCAATCACAATTGCTTACTTGCTACAAAATTGCCCAGCTGCGGTTCACGAGCTATGGGGATTAAAGTAAAACCCCTAAAAGTAGTTATTAGGATTCACCCCTGCAAAATAAGTAAACATCTTACACAGGAGCCTCACTGTTAAATGAGGGAGATTTATCTCATGACTACCTAGGTTTTGTGCTTTGCATAAAATCTAGCCAACAAAAAGCAATGAAGATCTTTTAACTTTCTTGCAACATTATGAACAGGCTCATGTTAACACTGAATCAAACAATGGCACCAGAAAGAATAGGGGTCATAATGACACGGGCAAGAAACTTGTGGACTATGAGGATTCTTCAGTCCTCTATGGTTGGGCAGGCCCTGCCGCACTCTGGGTACGGAGACCTTATGTCTCTATGGATGGAGAACTGTATTGAAGGCAACCTGAATAGCATGGTGATAAGGCTGAGTTGGATAATAGAATCAGGCGATCACGATATAAAGGTACTGAAACTACTGGTTGATCAGTTGAAAAAAGATTAAATTGGTCATGTTATAAAAGCAGATGGTGGAAAACATTGACAAAGAAAGTAAAGAAAGGGCCGAGGCAAAGGATAGTAATGATGGGTGACCAGAATATGGCAAATAAAGACCCAGAGAACATGGATGTTCAGCATTAGGAAACAGATAAGGGACATGTGGCAGTTACTTTGGGACCAGTGAAGAAAAATGATAACACCAATTAAGAAAACGTTATGTTAGATGACTCTTTGTTGTATGTGGGTGTCTTTGTTCGTTTGCTACCGGATTACTCTTTATAATTTTTTAATTTGTAGTAGCCATGGTATTACTATTACTCAATGTGATGAGCTGAACTTGTGTCTTGCCTAAGTAGCTAGACTACCCCGAAACGTCCCAGCCCCCCCATACCAGCCCTGATACGTACCTGGTACGGATCAAGGTACGGTACCAGTATATTGCGGGTACATACCCGCAGCGCACTCACTTTAAAAAATGTCTTTTTTAACTTAAAAACACAAAAAAATAATGTCTGAACAGTGTACCGTACCCGAAGTTTTCAAAAATGTGTTGTTTCAGCATACTGTACCCGTACCCATATCCTAACGCGTACCCATATTGTACCCATACCCGTACCGAAACAGTCTAGCTAGGTAGTATTTGATTTGTGCTCTCTTGGAGATCTGCTACTTTATTTTATTGTTTTTCAGCTATCCTGTGGGGACTTATACTGTTTCTTTTGTAAATGATCTTCGTTATTTAAAAAAAATACGACAACATATGCAATAGAAAACAGACTTTCAGTTTGTCTACTGTAGAAAATGATTGCTTTACAGCACTACAACAAGATGCATCAATTCCCACAATATAATGCATCATGCACATGCAATTCGGTGAAGTTGAGTACTTAACTTTATGAAGACAATACAAGCCAAGAACAAGCCTTATTTTCAGACATGTCTGTTTCGATATTCATTCAGCAGTTGGCAGAGGATAATACCGGCACTAGCAAAGGTATACTTGCAGCGCTTTCAGGAGCATTAAAATATCATTCATTTAGAGTTCACAGACAGTTATCCGGACAATGGATTACTATGCTCATTAATAGTGGGGCTAACCACAATTTTATTGATGAGGGCCTAGTCACCAAGAGAAGATTGAAGACGAAGGACTTCTCGGGGTTCAATGTGACTACTATCGCTGATGGTTTCACTATCCCATGCATCAAGGTGATTCGACAGCTCAAGTTATCTTTGGGTGATTATACTATATGTGATGACTTCTATGTTGTTGGATTGGGGGAAGCACACATGGTTTTGGGTGTACAATGGATGTATTTCCTTGGGGATGTTTCCCAAAATTATTAGTCCATGGAGCTGAAGTTCAAGTGATGGGAGAAACCTGGTACTTAAAATACATGATAACTCACCACAAGAAGTTAGAGCCAAGAGGATGGAGAGGATCTTCCATAAGGGACAAGCTTTATGGGCAGCCAGTTGCTTTGTGATGAAAGGTATGCCTAACATACATTCAGATGGGCACCGCACTTATCATGTTGACATTTAGACTATCTTGGACAAGCATAGTGTTGTGTCCGGTGATGTGCCTACAAGTTTTCCACCAGATAGGGGATACCAACAGATCATATTGTTGAAACGGGCCTCCAAGCCCATCATGATCACCCCCTACAGCCATCATCGGATATAGAAAGTGGAAATAGATAAAGCTATAACAAAACTTCTAGAAATGGGTCATATCTGACCCATTTCTAGTCCATCTACTTCATCAATAGTGTTTGTAAAGGAGGATGGTACGATGAGGATGTGCATAGATTACAGAGCCTTCGACAAGAAAACAATCAAGAACATGTATTCCATTCCTAGGGTTGATGAGCTCATCGATGAATCGCATGGAGCCGTCTATTTGTCAAAAATTGACTTGAAGTCCGGCTATCACCAGATCCATGTACATGAGGACGTGCACAAGACATCCTTCAGGTGTCATTGTGGACACTGAGTCCATGGTCATGCCATTCAAGCTAAAGTAATCAGTGCTCAATTGAGAAAACTTGTGTTGGTATTCTTAGATGACATCTTGATATATAGTAAAACCTAGGGGACCACTTGAGACACTTGTATTTGGAGTTACAGAGATCCTACATCTGGGCCACGTCATAAGTACTCAAACATGTTCAAGTGGATCACAAAAGATCTAGGCTTATTCAGGATTGGCCAGCCCTTGCTACATCAACCCATTTGAGAGGCTTCTTAGGCCTATGTAGTTACTATCTGAGATTCATTAGGGTATTTCACAATTGGCAGCACCCTTGACAAAAATGACGAAGAAAGAAGCCTTCATATGAAGTGACACAACTCAAAGAGCTTTTGAGAAGCTCAAGCATGTGATGTGCTCATGCACTGTGCTTTCCATTTGAGATTTCTCGCTATCATTTGTTGTAGAGTGTGATGCTTCAAGTGAGGGAATTGGAGTTGCGTTGATGCAGAAGGGTCAGACCATAGCGTTTGAGAGCAGAAAGTTAAAAGTTATGGAGAGGACATTCTCTATTTTTGACAAGGAAATGCTTGCCATTATGCATGCTTTGGCTAAGTTCAGACAATACTTAGTTTGTGGCAGATTTGTGGTGAGAACAGACCACAACAGTTAAAAATTCTTAATTGGAAGGCTTCGATCATGGCTGAATATGCCAAGAAAGTCTTTGCTACTAGTGTGTTGCATGGGAATGTGAAAAATGGCAGGTAGGTTGTGGTGGATGACCATATATTGTATAAGAACAGAATTTTTGTGCCTGATTCCAAAATGAAGGAGAAAATTATGAGGACTTTGCATGATGTACCCCTAGCTGGTATCCAAGCTTCTACAAAACTTAGGCATGTTAGAGAGTGCATTACATGCCAACAGAATAATGCAGGGTACATTTTCCCATAAGGTTTACTACAGCCCCTGCCTGTCCCACGCCAGAAATAGGGAAGTGTATGCATGAATTTTATCACAGGTCTTCCTAAACTGAATGGCCAGGTAGGCATTTTCGCTGTAGTGGATTGGTTAACTAAGTATGCCCATTTTTTTGCCGTCCCTACTGAGTTCAAAGCACCATAGGTAGCCGGCCTTTTTTTTCAGAGAGGTGTTCCGATCACATGGGTTGCCCAAGACCATTGTTAGTGACAAGGACAAAAGATTTGTCAACACTTTTTGGCAGGAATCATTTCATATAACTAGCACTGAGCTCACTCCTAGTACATGCTATCACCCCCAAAAGGATGGGCAGACAGAGATAGTCAATAAGCGCACCAAAGCTACTTAAGGAACCATGTCACAAATAAGTAGACAATGTGGATTAAGTGGTTGCACCTTGGAGAGCATAGTTGTAATAGCACTTATTAAATGTCCATTGGCATGACACCATTTAAGGCGCTATATGGATATGATGCACCTGCCTTCACACATTTGGTGTTCACTAACAGTTATGTACCAACACGTGGTGACTTTGTGAAACATATCAGAGACATTCTGAGGTCACTAAGAGATCATTTGTAGCAGGCAAAAAATCAGCAAAAAAATTATGCAGATCGGCACCGTACTAAGAGATCATCTGAGGTTGGAAATATGAATTTTCTATGCCAACAGCCTTGTAGGAAAACTTCCATGAAACGAAGTGGAGCTGAAAAGCTCAAACCTCGCTTCTATGGACCATACAAAGTATCGATAACAATTGGAGGTATGGCCTATGAGTTGCAGTTTCCAGCTGGCAATTGGATTCAAAATGTTTTCCATGTGTCTTTCCTTAAAAAGGCACTTGGACAGCATGTTGCACCATCAGCTGATTTTCCACCCCTGGTTGATGAGGGAGAACTTGTACTAGTCCCAAATGTCATTATTGACACATAGGAGATGAGATTGTGAAACATCGCCATCAAGGAGTATTTAGTCCGTTGGAGGGGCCTACCCATAGAGGATACTCCTTGGGAGGGGCCAAAGGAACTCAAACATATGGCATTGAATTGACTGTGGATAATTGATTCTGAGAAGGCCGAACTAGTAATTCCCCTTTATACTGAGTCAACAATTGAGATACCCACAAGCCCATTTCTATGCATCTCGATGGGCAAGGGGTGATTCCTAAAGAAGTATAGAATGGTGAGGATTGGTTCCGTTAATTCATCACTAGTATTTTTATGAGTTTTGGAACATTCATATAGTTTAGGGGCATTTCATAAATGTTAGGAGGCCAATTGGAGGAACAACATTCACTATTAGTCTCCTTGTGGGGGATTTACCCTAACGGGGCCTTTTTACTATTGACATTGTTCATGCCCTTGGATATTTTTAAGTGTATGTGTTCATAATAAGTTCCCTGCGGAAAAATTCTTCCTATTTATTAGGGAGCTTTGGAGGGCTATGGAAATAAGACAATGTCATGCAAGCTATCATTGCATAAGGGTGTGAGTCAATTGCTCAAAATGCTTTATCTCAGGTCTTTCTGGCGAGTGGTTCTCGAACTATGTTTGATTTATTGATAAGATGTCAAGGTTTATTGACTACTTGGCCATTTTAATGTTTTTACACTAGCATCATGTTATGTGGTGCTTGATTATTAAGTGATATTAGTGTCATATCAAATAAAAAAAATCTTTTTTATTTGACACTAAGGTTAGGTGCCTAGGGTTGGGAGCATGTCAATGAATAAATAGAGGCGGCCCAACCTTAACAGGATCATTCTATAATCATTTCACATATTTTCAGACGTAGAGTGTGCGGCTACAGCAGGAAGAGGTCGGGTATTGATTCGAGGACGAAAAACCTTAGATCCAAAGATCAAAGGAGGAAACCCTTCTAGTTGCTTGTGGGCAATCTCATCCAGAGATTGCATTGAACTGAACCCATTCTTATCAATAAAATATAGCTCCAATGTTATTATTAAGGTTTACCTTGTTTATGCAGCGCATTGTTCTTTCTTCCTAGTGATTCTAATACATTAAAAACTAGAAATAAGATTAAAAAAATTAAAATTATATCAAGGTCATAAACAATGGAAAGAAAGAAAGAGAATACTAATGTCCACAAGCAATCAAAGTCGATCAATGAGACTCGGAAGTACATCCCGATATAATAGAAAAGTAATAGGCCAAAGAATCGCTAGAAGCTACAAGAATTGTGGGTTTAATTACCGCTTTTAAGTGGCAAATCTTCAAAGGGATATATGGGAAATGTATCAGAAACCACTTGCACCACAGGCCAAAGAATAGGGCATATCTTGAAACCCCCCAATTGTATGTTGTCGTGATCTCTGCACGCTTTCCTTTATAGGGGAACTAGAGCATGGCAAGATCATCCTTGGAGGTATTGGTAATTATAACCATAGGTGTGAATAAGTCACCCACTAGCTAGCAGAATTTGTTTTGTGTTAAGGGGGTGGAATGTTATGCACCTAGAACTATAGGATATTATGATGTAAATGGGACATACGAGCTAGCCGGCATTGGGCATGCATAATCCTTGGTTAGTTTTATTGAATCAAATGGAAAACTTGTGGATTAAGTTATATCTAGTAACTAATCACTCAAATGTGTTTGCCCTACCCTCAATGTCAATAGATTAGATATTACACATAAGGGACTTATTTCACTTCATTGGAATGGATACGTGATATGGAGCAATGAAAATTTGGGATAAAGTAATGGAGTTAGTCAAATTTGATATAGGGAGAAATGCTGGAATGGATCCTTTCATTGGGATTATTGGGTGGAATAACCATACCTTAAGCACATTCTTTTGAGGTGTATTGAATATCAAGGTACATTGGTGCCCACCATGCATTTCTTGTTTTGTGCATGTGTTATATTTCTGCCATTTTACTATTATTGGATGTTTGTTTCTTTTCTTGTGACAATAAAGAGGCAATAGTAACCCGACATAAGCTAGGAGAGGTTGGCGCCATAATCATTAATATGTGAAGCATCAAAAAGGAACATGTTGTGGCAAATATTGGAGAACCCTGAGGGAGGGAAGAGAAGGGGGGAGGAGGTTTGAAGAACCAAAAGTCAAAACAACATGATCAGAAAATGGGAGATGATATTAGGTATGGAAATATCGATTTTGAGAGATCAAGGATGTGTTGGCAAGAACATAATCCACGACATTTGAGCCCTTGCCATGAGGGAAGCAAGTAAATTTATTGGAATTAGGGAAACAATGTCCCATTAAGAATATGAAGACCATGTGATACACCAACTTGAGAAGATGCCTCCTATAAGCCATAACAAGATTATTCCTATTGGCAAAGGTTATATACAAACAAAACGTCTAAAGAATCTAACCACTAAAGACAAAGGTGGTCTCGATGCGAGCATTAAAATTACCCAAAAGCAAGACATCACCCAACAAGGTATAATGAGAAATCTCCAAATCAAGGCCATGGTATGTGTCACCATCAATGTGCACAAAAAAGGACAATGAGGTCGTAGGAGGAGTAAATTGTGATGAAGATATTTTGAAGAGGTGGGACCTCTAAACCCAAACCAACATGTATCTATGGTACATCAAAAGCTAATGGTTACCATTTGGATAGGAGGCAATCACAAAATGCATGTCACCCACCACCCATTGAAAGATCCCAAACCCCTTTTGCCTGAATATTTTGTTTTTTTAATGTATTGCTCAAGCTCGGATCTGAACTGATAATGTCAAAAGAAACCATAGAACACCATACTCAAACTGCATAGATAAATTAAATAAAACAAACCCCGCAAACCGGGTGAATATAGAAAAGGCGCCTAGGGTTTAAACTGACAGATTTCTTCATAAACAATTCAGCCGTGTATTGAATAATGATTTCTGATGTTAAATATTTACGGAAAACAATTATAAATCTGCAGATAGTTTGATAACAAAAGATTGTCCAAAACCCAGCCGTAAATGATTCAAACCAAATCGATTTGATATATAATTGATGCTGAAAGGTACAATAATTATCTAGCATGAAAAATACCTCAGATACTACATAAAACAACTGTAGAATAAGTCGCCCCACTCTAGAAGAAGTCTGAATGCACACTGCTGCAATTTATTTCTCTTTGAACTGCTGAAATGATAAAAGACCTATGATTACAATGAAGATCCCTGAATAGGAACTCCTCTCACTACTCCTGGGGTTTCCATCCACAAGAGGAATAATCCAGAGGGTTTCCGTCCTTGGATTTTGTCTGCAAAAGCTCAGAGCTAACTGTCAAGAAGAAGAATAATAATAATCTGCATAGTGCGCACAAGTCACTTTTCCCTTATAGCCAAAAAACCCTTCCAAAATGCACGCACTTTTTCCAAAGGAGCATAATTAATTTTTAATTAATTTATTCCCTCTCCAAGCAAGTCGCATTTTTTGGCTTATTTAATTTCTCCCCAAAGCAAGTCGCACTTTTTGCCTAGGAAAGCACATTAAATAATTTATTAATTTATTTACATGTACTTTCCTAAGTCGAAGTCACTTAAAAAGTCTATTAATTCATTATATGTGCTTTAGTGGTACTTTATTTTATTTTTAGCACGATATAATAAAATTAATAAACCGAAGTCACCCTTGAAATCACCCTTTGGCCGTCGGGTAGACAAAAAGGGCCAAAGGTCTTCGATCGAACTATTCGAGAAAGAGGGACATTACAGTCCTCCCTTCCCGAGATTGCTTGTCCCCAAGCAACTGTAAAGTTGGATGTTGTAATATAGACTCGCCCTCCCATGTAGCATCCTCTATTGGCAACTCTTTCCACCTCACCAGGAACTCCCGAATAACTCTATTCCTCAATCTCCTCTCTCGGCTATCCAAGATCTCCTCTGGCACTAAATCCAACCTCCCTTCCTCATCCAAAGGTGGTAACTCTGCAGAAGAAACAATGTGCTGCCCCAAAGCCTTTTTCAAGCAAGATACATGAAAGACATTGTGTATCTTACTCTTAGAAGGTAATTCCAGCTCATATGCCACTTCACCAACTCTCCTCAACACCCTGTATGGACCATAGAATCGCGGCTTGAGCTTTTCAGCTCCACTCTTCTTGAGAGTACTCTGTCTGTAGGGATGAAGACGTAGAAATACCATGTCTCCTACCTCAAATGCTCTCTCTACCCTGTGCCTATCTGCATACATCTTTTGTTGATTCTGGGCCCACTGAATATTATCCTTAAGTACCTTAAGGATGTCCTGACTATCCTGTAAACTCTCCTGAGCCTTGGGAGCTCTACTATCCCCAAACGCCAAATCAACAAAAGATCTCGAATCATATCCATACAATGCTCGGAATGGAGTCATACCAATAGAATCTAGACATATGGTAAGTGGTGTTATAGCAATACTCACATAAATATAGCAACTTTACCCATGCCTTTTGTTGTCCTGCAACATAGTTACATAGATAACCCTCTATCCACTTGTTCACAATCTGTCTGCCAATCAATCTGAGGGTGATAACTAGTGCTCAGAGTCAACTCAGTGTGAACCAAACGGAAAAGTTCCTGCCAAAATATGCTCATAAACCTGCTATCCCGATCACTAACAATGTTCTTCGGAAGTCCATGCAACCTGAATACCTGACAGAAGAACAAATCAGCCACATGCGGTGCCTTAAAGCTAGTAGGGACAGCAAAAAAGTGTGCATATTTTATCAACCGATCAACTACCGCATAATTACGATCATTCCCTTGCACCATGGGGAAACCTGTAATGAAATCCATCGAAATGCTTTCCCACTTTTGCTTCGGAATCGGCAATGGCTGTAACAAACCTGCTGGGAAAGTATGCTCTGACTTGTTCTGCTGACAAGTCATACACTCACAGACATGGCACAAGACATCATCTTTGAGACCCTTCCAAGAGAATCTCTCTCTAGTTTGCCTGTATGTTTTAAAATATCCCGGATGTCCTGCAAGTGGTGCATCATGGAAAGCATGCATAATCTTCTCCTTAAGCTCATATTCAGGAACTAGGTAAATTCTGCCCTTATGCAAAATCAAATCAACTATTACCTTATATCGGCCATCCTGAATTTTTCCATCCATAATGTCACATGCCCAAGTATTTTTGGAATACTCAACTAACAATTGAGATTTCCAATCTGCTGAAATCTCGCTCAAAGAACATAGGGCAACGAGACGGGGTTTCCTGGAAAGTGCATCAGCCACTACATTCTTAGTCCCCTTGACATACTCAATGTCAAAATCATATGCTTGGATTCTGCTAACCCATTTTTGTTGCCTCTCATTGAGCTCCTTCTGTTCCAGGAAATATTTCAAGCTGTTGTGGTCGGTTCTTACCACAAATTTCCCACCCACTAAATATTGTTTGAACTTTGCCAAAGCATGCATAATGGCAAGCATCTCCTTATCATAGGTGGAATACAATCTCTCATTATCTCTCAACTTCCTACTCTTGTAGGCATTAGGATGGCGATCCTGCATAAGAACTGCACAATCCCCAACCCTGAAGCATCACACTCCAAAATGAAAGGTCGTGAGAAATCTGGAAGAGCCAAAACTGGACAGGTGCTCATAGTTACCTTGAGCCTCTCAAATATTACCTGCACCTCATTTGTCCATCTGAATGCCCCCTTCCGTGTAAGATCTGTCAATGGAGCTACCAGCTGAGAATAGCCCTTCACGAACCTCCTGTAATAACCACATAACCCCAAGAATCCACGCAAGTCAGAGATATTCCTGGGTGGTGGCCAATCCTGCATTGCCTATATCTTCTCCTAATGAACCTTGACCCCATGGGCCCTAATGACGTGCCCCAGATACAATATCTCAATAAGTCCAAATTCGCACTTGGAAATCTTAGCAAATAAAGACTGAGTCTCCATTATGCTAAGTACCTCATCAAGATGCCTCAAATGTTCATCCCATGTCATGTTGTATATCAAAATATCATCAAAGAAGACCAACACAAACTTCCTCAACTGGTGGTTGAAGAGATGGTTCATACATGACTGAAATGTAGCAGGTGCATTGGTGAGTCCAAATGGCATCACCAAGAACTCGTAGTGACACCTGAAGGCTGTCTTATGAATGTCCTCATCCCGAATGTGAATCTGATGGTATCCTGATCGAAGATCAATCTTCGAAAAATAGATAGCTCCATGCAACTCGTCTAAAAGCTCATCTATGCGAGGAATGGGATACCTGTTCTTTATGGTTTTCTTGTTTAGTGCACGGTAGTCAATGCACATCCTCATGGTCCCATCCTTCTTCACCAAAACAACTGAAGAAGCAAAGGGACTAGAACTAGGACGGATGTGTCCCATCTCCAAGAGCTCTCTAATGGCCTTTTCTATCTCATCCTTATATGTCTTAGGATGGCGATAAGGCGTAGTCATCACAGGTTTAGCACCCTCCTCAAGCTCTATAACATGCTCAAACCCTCTATCTGGTGGTCTACCTGGAGAAATGTCACCAAACACTAGGCCGTGCTTATCCAGTATGGACTGGATATCTATATGAAAGGGCTGCTCACTATCTGAAGAAGGTTTGGATGAAATGAAACATTGGGCTGCCCATGCAACCTCTCCATGCCTGACTATAGATTCCATCCTGCGTGCTGAAACAACTCTAGGCCCACCGTCAGAAAGAGCCCTAAGCACAATCTTCTTCCTATCCACCATGAACTCCAATTCCATCCTCCAGAAGTCCTGCACATATATGCCAAGGGACTGCAACCATTGAATACCCAAAACTGTATCAATCTCACCAAGTCCAATAACATAGAAGTCATTGGTCAATGTGTAGTCCCCCATCTGAATACTAAGCCGCGGAATCCTCTTAGTGCAACTAATAGCAAACCCATCTGCTACTCGTACACTAAACCCCTCAAAATCCTCAACCTGTAATCCTCGCTTCGCAGCCAACCCCTCATCAATGAAGTTGTGCGTAGCTCCACTGTCAACCAAACAAACAATTTGTTGTCCCTTAAGCACTCCCTTCAGCCGAAAGGGATGGTACCTAGGAACTCTTGAGAGTGTAGCAATAGTGACATCGGATGAATCCAATGCCTCACCCTCGCCAAGCTCTACTTGGGGCTGCTCCCCCTGTGCATCATGGCCGCTGCCCTCATCCTCAGCATCTGTATCTGGCAAGTGATCATCATCCTCATCTGAAATCACCTCAATGAGACGCACCTTGCCTTTACCAAGGCAACAATGTACAGGATCCCAATGATCTTTGCAATGAAAGCAAAGCTTCTTCCTCCTCAACTCATTACGAGACTCCCGATCCACCTTAGGAGGTGGTGCCCTCTTCTGCTGAATGGTAGAGCGCTGAAATAGCTTGGAGCTCGTGGGAAACTTCTTATTGGGTTGATAAGAAGTGGGCTGATAAGAAGTGGGGGACGTGTCCAAGTCCAATGCCGTCTGGATGGCCTCATGCAATGTCCTAGGCTTAAGAGCCTTGACCAATCCTCTCATCCTGTCATGAAGGCCCTCTATGAATAACATCACTACCCTCTTCTCAGGCATCTCTGGAACCATGACTGTTATACGCTGAAATTCGTTGATGTATGAATCAATGTGTCCACTCTGTTGGAGTTGTGCCAAGTCCCTGTAATAGAGCTCCACATCCTTGCGATCAAATCTCGCAATCAACCTCTCGCTGAAGTCCCTATACGACCGCAAAAGCTCATGATTTTGTGTAACTAATTCATGGTGCCACCAATCATAAGCCACCCCCTCAAGGTATAAAGTAACGAACTGTATAGCCTCCTGTTCCCTCATAGGTTTGAGGGTAAGATAGGTGTCGAGCTTGTGAATCCAAGCCCTGGCACTGATCTTTCCGCTACCATCAAAAGTGGAGAGGGTTACCTTATTGGTAACCTGCTGCAATTCCCTGTTCTGTTGCGCTCTAGGCCTCCTGTCCTGTCCAACCCTCATGTTATCTCTCCTCTGAGCACAATACTGCAAGAGGGGAAATAAGTCCCTCACATGCTGCAGCAAACTCCTCCATTCATCATTGACTACCATAATAGTATCCGGAAAAGCTACTTCTTCTGGCCACATCTGAATCTCTGGTGGGTCATCTCTAGGCAGGAAGTTAGGCTGCATAGGCCTATCTACAATCCACGTAGCCCTCCTCTCATCTGTATGAGTGTGCCTCCGCTCACGACATGGCGATCCCCTAACACTCCCGATCTCTGAAGGCGATTTGTTATGATCCCTGTAGCCACTGGCAACTGATACAGATCTATCCCTCCTACCGTGTCTGTCCCACGGCCTATCTAGTGCCAATCTGTCTAAGGTAGAGCCCATGCACTCCATAGTCTGTAACAACTACCTCTGAGTGGCTGCCATATCCCGAATGAAATCCCTATCTGGATCTGCATGCTCCTCCCGAGGACTCTCCGGTCTATCACCCAAAAAATCCATTCTGTCACCTCCTGCAATACCAGCTTCGAGTCATGCTCGCCTGCGGGTGTAGTATCTGTGTGGACCGTCCTCTCTATGCTGCATTCAAAGCTGATTTCTGTTTTAATATACTCTCTACTTCCTTCCCACACAGGCTGGGAGAATACAAAGCTCTGATACCACTAAAAGATCCCAAACCCCTTTTGCCTGAATTTTTTGTTTTTTTAATGTATTGCTTAAGCTCGGATCTAAACTGATTATGTCAAAAGAAACCATAGAACACCATACTCAAACTGCATAGATAAATTAAATAAAACAAACCCCGCAAACCGGGTGAATATAGAAAAGGCGCCTAGGGTTTAAACTAACAGATTTCTTCATAAACAATTCAGCCATGTATTGAATAATGATTTCTGATGTTAATTATTTACGGAAAACAATTATAAATCTGCAGATAGTTTGATAACAAAAGATTGTCCAAAACCCAGCCGTAAATGATTCAAACCAAATCGATTTGATATATAATGGATGCTGAAAGGTACAATAATTATCTAGCATGAAAAATACCTCAGATACTACATAAAACAACTGTAGAATACGTCGCCCCACTCTAGGAGAAATCTAAATGCACACTGCTGCAATTTATTTCTCTTTGAACTGCTGAAATGATAAAAGACCTGTGATTACAATGAAGATCCCTGAATAGGAACTCCTCTCACTACTCCTGGGGTTTCCGTCTACAAGAGGAATAATCCAGAGGGTTTCCGTCCTTGGTTTTTGTCTGCAAAAACTCAGAGCTAACTGTCGGGAAGAAGAATAATAAAATTTGCATAGCGCCGGCACAAGTCGCACTTTTCCCTTATAGCCAAAAAACCCTTCCAAAATGCAAGTCGCACTTTTCCCAAAGGAGCATAATTAATTTTTAATTAATTTATTCCCTCTCCAAACAAGTCACATTTTTTGGCTTATTCAATTTCTCCCCAAAGCAAGTCACACTTTTTGCCTAAAAAAGCACATTAAATAATTTATTAATTTATTTACATGTACTTTCCTAAGTCGAAGTCACTTAAAAAGTCTATTAATTCATTATATGTGCTTTAGTGGTACTTTATTTTATTTTTAGCACGATATAATAAAATTAATAAACTGAAGTCACCCTTGAAATCACCCTTTGGCCGTCGGGTAGACAAAAAGGGCCAAAGGTCTTTGATCGAACTATTCGAGAAAGAGGGACATTACACCCATCTACAAAAAATGCTCTCTTTAAATCTCATGTCAACAAGGTAAATAGGAGGGAGAGCCTACTTAGGGATCTCATGCGTCTTAATAAGGAAAATTAAGACCCTTGAAGAAATATCAACCATGAAGGTACTTAGAGAAGACTTGATTGCACCACTGTAATTCTACCAAGCAATAGATATACTACCCTACCAACCCTCGAGAGCACCATTCTTAAGTCAAACATGGACATGACTACTCCAAGGGAGGGTCACAAAACATTACCCAACACTCCCAATTACAACAAAATTGGTGTCCCTCCTTTCGATCACAAGTGGAGTGTGAATCTGTTGAAGGTCCTCCACTTGGACTTGTGCCCAAGTAAATCTTATTTATGAAAGAGAATAGCTTCTTTCTAGCTCTCAAGGCCTGCAAAGCTCCTCTATCAGTTGAAAATGGTGAACACAAATGTCATCTAGAGTCATCACAATCCTATCAAGAGAAATGTCCTTGTCCAATTTCTAATGCAAGAAAGCATATCAAACCTGCAAGCGTGTCCAAGAATTCAAAGGTTTAGTTCCCTAGGCTTCCACTCTCTCTACAAATTTCATTTAAACATCCATATGGGTCTTTTTACATATAACCACCTATACCATGTTTTGGAATACATTGTTGGCAACTCGTGGTTTGATTCTTTGACTTTTTATTTTGAACAAGAATGTTTAGTTGTGCGTTTCGTATGTCTGAGACTCTACCACTTGGAGAAGATGAAAACCATCAATCAAGAGTGTTTGGGTCAATCAAGTTTCTAATGCAAGAAAGCATATCAAACGTGTCCAAGAATTCAAAGATTTAGTTCCTTGGGCTTCCACTCTTTCTTCAAATTTTATTTAAACATCCATATGGGTCTTTTTTACACATAACCACCTATACCATGTTTTGGGATACATTGTTGGCAACTCCTGATTTGATTCTTTGACTTTTTATGTTGAATAAGAATGTTTAGTTGTGTGTTTTGTATGTCTAGGACTACCACTTGGAGAAGATGTAAACTATCAATCAAGAGTATTTGGGTCATTCGAGTTTTTTTTAATTTTGGCAATCCTCGCCTATTGCAACTGAATTTGATGCTTAACATTTGCAATCATAGAGCCCTTCTCATGCAATTGGTCTTGAAGCTGCAATAATTGATGTTTAAACTCGGCTCCTACCCATTCTAGAAAAACAACCCAGATGATCAGGTTTATTATAGAAAATTGAAAGTCAAGTCCTTCCAAAGTAAAAGAGTTTCCCAATGTCGAGGAGTTGTGATCCTCAAGCCCAAAAGAACAAGAGGAATTTTTTCAAATACTTGTCAAGGTAGACAAAACTCACTTGTTCAAGCAGCTCAAAAAACAACATGGACAAAATGATGGCTTTATTAGCTAAACAGAGTGATTGATATTTGGTTTTTTGGGATGAAGACCCACCGTACAAAAGGTAGGGAAAATCTTCAAATGTCCTAGCATCACGTTGTCTTACACAATTAAAAGCGTATAGAATATTATCGAGAGTAACCTAAGCAGCAATGAAAAACTTCATAAGCAACAAAATTTGTGTTCCCTATGAGTATTTAAAATATGAAATGACAAATCCTTATTAAATGATAAACTTCATGAAAACATTAACACAGTCCAAAAGTAAGTATAATATGCCAGTATTGTGATATCTTGAAAGAACTTTAGGCAAGAATAATACCTCAGCATATTCTTCAATTGGATGAGATCCACTCTGAGAAGCAGAATGCAAAGAAGCCCACTCGTCCAACATTTTGAAAACTTATACTTTTAAATAATAATTAAATTGCCTTGCATATTTATGGCTATGGCCTAATCAATAGAAGAGTACCCTGCCATGAGCAAATAGTTGAAAACAACTCTTATATGGGTTGATTGACAAAATGGTTGGACAAAATAGGAGTGTACCCTGCCATATAGAATAAGCAATCCCTAATTAGTTTACCAAATGGTTGGACTTACTTTAGAGATTGGCAATAATTGCAAAACAAAATACACAAATTTTAGATTTTGTACATTTTAAATCTTTAAGAATCACAATTAGTTTTTCATAAAAAGGATCCTACACATCATACAAAGAAAAATACTAAATATTGACATACAACAATAAATATAAGCATATTTAAATACAAGTCCAGCTCCAAATTTTACAAGCCCTCCATTTTTGTCATACAACTAGAACACATCAAATTTGAAATAAGAAACAAATAAAAATGTGTGGGTGTTAATGTTCCCAAAATGTACACACTTTGCACTTGATGATCCACCTAAAAAATTGTCAACGCTTGTTCAACCAGATGATTGTGTGACCAAGGTTTTAATAAATATGTGTAAAGTGGATTTGATTCAAAAGTTACAAATTTGTCAGGAACACTCAAAAATTATTAGCCACATTTTAAAAATTGGACTTCGTAATTTGGGAAGGAGTCTTTGGAAAAAATTAGGAGGTTTTTCTACAACGCAAAAAGAAAGTTCTGAGGATAAAACTTCACAGCTCTTATAGATCAAACTTTCTAATCAAAGACAGATATATGTAACATACAAATGATAACGTGTACAAGAATAATATCATGCAAAGTGTTGTGACAACAAAAAAAAGACAAAAATAACATTGTGGAAGATTGATTATAGATGGTAATTAGAAGGAAGGTAAAGCAGTTATCTCGCACTCATTGTAGAAAAATAACAGATTAAAGGTTCCCTCCCAAATTTTACCTGACACATACTTGTTCTATTTTATATTTTAAATAATCTTCTGCTTCCAGCAAAAGGCATATGATATATAGAGTTTTATCTACAAACTAGTCAAATGCAGGTGGGTTTTCATGAATTCGTCACTGTTTATTCATAAAATTCTACAAACCATTTTTGTAAATACAATGAAATCCCATCTTCTCAATGTACTTTAGATTTCCCCGAGTTATTCATTTGTTTATTCAAATTTGAAATTAAATAAGTCTAGAATAGGCTTTCAATTTCTCAAGTGCTGGCGAACCTTGTGTCACCTATTTATTCAAGCATGGGAAATCTTTATCTCTCACCCAATTAGTCAAAACTCTTGGCAAGAGGTTTGGGCCTTTCCAAAATGTTTATTGAACTGTGTCACTCATTTTGGAAATGAATGAAGTTTCCTATTTGGGGGAATGGAGATATGCATCAGTCCTTTTCCTACGTCACCTTGCTATTTTGAGTCCCTGCTTCTTCATGGGTAAGAAGTCATTCAGTTTCTCAAGCATATTTAGTTGTGTTGTGATGACTTTAGGTAACTCACAGGGGAGGTTCTTTAGATCTCCCCCTGACCGGGGAGGACGGGGAGTGCCCCATATATAGATAGGGGCCCCCCACCCCATATAGAATAGGGGAAGCTATATAGTAGGCCGTTGCCATATCTATCTATCTATATAGGGTGCCGACGCCGCCCTTACTGATTAGATTTTTGAGATTCTTTCCACAAGTGCTCTTTTTAAAAACATATATCTGGAATCAACAATTTACTCTTATTAAGTTCGGCATTTTTCAATCCTGTTATCTCATTTCCCTTCCTCATTTTTTGGTCAAAAACAATAAAACAAATCCAAAAAAAATTATATAGAATGTACAGCGTTAGTGTAAATTCTTGTAAGGTTCTTTGAAAACTGATTGAGCCGCCCCTCTCAGAGGCAGAGATAAATCTTTTCTGAATTTTCTGTCTTTATAAGTAGGCCAGTGAGTCAGTTTGGGAGACGAGAAATGGGATAACAAGTCCAGGATCAGACAAATGTTTAGTATTGAATACAAGACTACAAATGACTTGTTTTTCTTTTTATTGCAAAAGAAAAGATTTATAGTATACGAGTTGAATTGAGGACATCAGAAGTAACAACAGACTCATTAACTGCCGATACACAAAGAGAGTACCCAAATGAATGACTTATGAGGAATTTATCAAAAATCCTTGCAGGGGGGGACATTAGAAGATGAAAGTGGAACGCTTTACAAGGCTAAGGGGTCGGGATATCAAACCCATCAATCATCCAAGTAATGTTCAGTCACAAACAAGGTGCATAGCATTCCACCCTCCTTATTACTAACAGGGTGGGACTACAGTCCTCTTGGAATAATAAATAAAATGAAGGCTGGTTGGGTGCCAATTGGATGAACATCAGAATGCAACATCAAGGAATCAAAAGAGTTGGATAGAGAGGGAATATTTTTAAAAATGATACTGCTCTAGGGGGTCTGATAGTTTAAATAGGAGGAGGGATGCTGAAACAAATAGATGTCTATTATGTAATGAAAAGAATTGCTGGGGATTGATAATAAAAAATACTTTAGCATGATATCTAATAAACATTAATCTGATGTATACTAGGAGCAGAGGACTTAAGGGGGTGATTAAAGATTGAAAAGCAAAAGGATTCGGTATCTTTGAAAAGGTAATTCCTAAGAGGGAAATTAAATGTAGGAGAGGAAATGAAATCAACGGGAGAATATTTGGGTAGCCAAGGAGCTCCAAGCTCATGCTGCAAAACACAGAGGGGAAACCAATGTGTTCTTATGCAAATATTTTGATTATTTTTAAAAAGCATGTTGTATTGTATGTAACAAATGTATCCATATCAAAATACCAATAGCATGACAATTGTAATTTATTTATTTAATATCACAAAAATTCTGATAGTACAGCAGGATGGACAACACATCCCACTTTCCTCTGCTTCTAAAAAATTGAAGATTTTCCAACTTTCCTAGGTTGTGAGGGTGCTTCCTTTCATTGGAAGCTTCTCTGAGTTGACCCAAATCTAATCACCCTATTGTATACTTCCTTGTATGTGGATCATTATGTATATTGCATTATGGTCAGATTTTATATTCTACTACAGAATCTTTGGCTTCAATTTCTACAGTAGCTTGAGAAACTTCCTAGTAACCGCCATTGTATGTAGGTAGCAGTCACATAGCAGCTGGATTCTTTAGGTCACATAATAACCAGTTTCTTTAGAGGCGGTTAGGTAACAGCCACAGTGGTTTTGCAACTATCTATACAGTTTCGTAACAACCAGTCAATTAAGTGTCGGATTCACCTTGCATATAACAACAGTTGCAGAGCAACATTGCAAATGGTGTCTCTTCCTCTTATAAGTCATTTTAATTTCCCACTCAAACTTCTCATGTTGTTAGCATGTATAAATACACTCTTCGGGGGTCCTTGTAAGGCAATTCATTTTTTTCCTAGCAGATCTTCTTGGTTGAGTGTCTTAGAGGTTTGAACATGATAGGGAAGTGTGAATGAGCAAGTTGCACAACTTATACTAGGGTTTGGGCATGACGGTGATTTAAAGAATGTCCATGAAGGCCTTGGGAAGGCCATATACATGTAACGATAGAAGAAATAGTGAGAAGAGGAAATCTCTCACACTTTTGGAATTTTTCCACATTGGTTTTCTCCAAGGTAAACATTGTCTTGTGCATGGATTATATACTAGGCGAGTACTCGCGAAAAAAAATGTTTGACAAGACTTATACTCGCAAGTCTAAATGGCCAAGTTTTATCAGTGTACTCGCAATGACCACTCACCAATACTCAGCGAGCTCATGGACTTGCTAAACGCAAATTTTACACACATTTACAGTCAAATGTGAATTTCACACAGTCAAACGCTGAAAAAATGTGGTTTTTTTTATTTTTAAGCCCCACACTTCAATCACACAACATTTGAGCATCATTTGAGCAAATAGGATGGAGTTCACAGCAGATTTATAGAGCAGATATGAGGAATTTCATTTCCGAGTAAGCCTTTTTTTTCTATTTTTCCAAGCATGTCAATTCCTTTTAAAGTGTCAATATTAGATTTCTACACGTGATTTACAAATTTAAATGCATTTCATTCAATTCCCATAATCTACTGTAGTTTTCCATAATTTATAATGAAATTGCTAGTTTTTTGCCTATGCATGGGGTTTACAACTTTATAGATCAGGATTTTCTAATGTTGTTTTTTTAATTTTTTTGTATGTTTCCTTGTATCGAGGGTTTACAATTACAAATGTACGGTTCTTTTTAAATGTTGTTTTTTAAAAAAAATTGTATTTGAATAAGTTGCATGTTAGCATACAATGGCATCCAGCTCCACATCAAGCTCACCATGAGGGAGTGGTAGTTGTCCTCTAGAAGCCATACCATCACTTGGAAATATACCACACGTGGACCGACCGAGAGGACTGTGATTTGCACATTCTACTCAAATAAGATTTCTAGAGGCATCAATCACCTCAAGTACCATGTCACATGCATTCCTTGTTATGACATCACACTATATCCTAATAACACAGAAGGGGCAAAACGAGGGATGCGGGCAAAGCTTGCATTATTGGATAACAAGAAACTAGAAAGGGCAAGGATACAAGCACCAACCATTAGACATGAAACAACAACAGAAACGCAATTACATAATACAGTGATTGCAGGCACTAGTCGCGGTCCACGGATACGAGGTACGTCCACTTCATCCAATTCAAACAAAGGCCAATCATGTAACTTTTTTGCACTTAGAAACATACCTAGGGCACAACCTTCACTGCAAGGTACAAGGTGGAACAAGCAGGTGCACGAGAAAGCAAAAAGTCATGCACAAATTTCCGGCATTATAACCACCTTCCCTTCAATGTGGCAAAAAACTTATACAACAAGTATTTAGTGACAGCATTGACAATTGTAGGGAAAGATTACAAGGCACCCTCTCCAAGGACTTAAGATGAAGGTTGCTCCAGGATGTCATTACAAATACAAAGTCAATTCTAGAAGAACAAAATAAGCAGTGGTGAAAGTTGAGGATTTGGAGCATGTGGTTGGAGATGGAAGGTTGAGGATTTATTTGGTAAAAACATAAGTCATTTTTAAATGATCCAAGCCTTTCAATGTGACTAAGACAAGAAGCTTTGTACGTAAAATTCAATACTTGATAAAGTTTATCAAATCTTTCTTTACCACAGCAGCACCTTTGCATGCCATAACTGCAGTTGGTAAGTCTTTTTCTTGGGGTAAGAAACAGAAAAATGCAATTGTTGAGTTTACGCACAATATAATGCATCAATTCTAGCCTTACCTAATTTGCAAGTATATTTTGAGGTGGAAACGGATGCAGGTTGTTATGTTATGAGGGAAGACCTATTGCAAGGAGATAAGCTAGTATGTAACCATTCAAAATTGTTTCATGCATCAGTTTTAAATTGCTAAATGTATGATAAACAATTGTATACTCTTATTCGAGAGGTTTAAAAATGGAAGCATTATATAATGGAAAAGAAACTATCATTCAAATGGATCATCAACCCCTCCAAGATTTGTAAGCCCAATCAAAATTGCAACAAGCAAGTCATTAAAAACGGACAGGTTTCTTGCAACAATTTCATTTGGTTAATAAGTGCAAAAGAGTTGTGACTAACAAGTTGGTTGATATGTTGTCTAAACGTCCCTTGATTTCAGCTTTGGGCACTATAACTCGGCTTGAGCCTTTTGCACAAAGGACATATGTTGAAGAATATGAGCATGGTACAAGTTTTGAAATAGCTTTTGGGCAAGCAAAGAAGGGAAAAATTGCATACTTTGAGTCCAAAGAGGCCTAATACCTCCAAGATGGATTGCTCTACAAGTTGGGTAAGCTTTGTGTGCCTACAGAAGGAAAGATTCAGCTAATAAGAGAGGCTCATACTCTGAATGTTGTAGGTTATTTCAATGTGGAAAAGACTATAGCACATTTGCAACAATATGTTTATTGGCCAAACATACTATAGTACCCTAAATTTGGTCTCGACACTTGGAAATATGGCATTTTACACTTATTATGATATACACGAAATGCACTTCCTACTCAACCCCACACCCTGTATCCACTAGACGACAACCACTCTCAACTCGGCTCCTTAGAAATCACTACACCTACTATTGAACATCAGTATAAACCTCCACCTGTCTCAAACTAGATTTTTGTCACACCCTAGATAGGTTCGTAGGTCCTGGGCAAGTTCGGCTCAAAACCTATCTACCTCCTACGAACTTGTCACCTTGCCTTTTGACAGTTACATTTTCTAAAAGGTTACTTGGCTTCATCAGCCTAAGTAGGACTTTTAGGACGGTTCAGCTGGAAAACTAACGAAAGGACACTTATAAATACAAACATACCCTAACTTATTAGGGGCACATGGAGACATATCTAGGCATCTTGTGGAAAAAACATAAAATACTTGGTGCACATTATCTATACACCTAAAGACAACCAAGCACAACCTAATCACACATTCAAATTGATTCTAAAGTACAAAAGTTCAAAAGTGCATGTTGTTGAGTGTTTACGATGAATCAATGGCTCGTTTTTCAATATACATTTTGTCACATCGTATATTAGGTTTGAGGAAATACAAGTGGCTCGATCCCTCTTCGGAGTAGTGGCGTGTTGCACAATGCTCATCACATCAACAAGGTGTGGTGAGTTAGTCCAACCCAATCTTGCTAACCCTTTTTTCAAATCAAGGGCACTAGACTAGTGTTTGATGCAAGGTAAATTCATAATTGATTAAAAGACAATCATCGCAGGACTCCAAATCCAAAAAGCAGAAGTGCAAATATAGGTGAACCTGCACGGAAAGAGCAAGCAAGTAAAAAACTAAAAAGAAAAAATTTGTAGCCCTCAGGATAGGTTTGGCTATGGTAGTGGCCATCTTATTACGAGCACGTTTAGAGAAGACTTCTCCGTCCTGATATTTTCTAAGCAACTTGACAAAACTTTGTTCCCATCTTTGCACACAATTTGTGCACTCTGTCACACCTTTTGTCTATGTATTTAGGTTCCTCTCTCTAACCTTGATTGTAACTTGTCAAATTTTAGTTAGCGTTATGTTCAATAGTCAAGATTTACAATAATTTAGAATCGCTTGAGAATGCCCTTTATTAGTTCTAAATTATTCATTCCCCGGTATGTTAGATTAGGCCTAAAGTCATGATTTCATATTACATTTTGGTAAGCGTGCTCCTTTTATCAAATTGCACAACTTAGGGTTTCAATCTTCACCCTTAGGGTTTCAAAGTTAGTTCTAATTTTCTGATTTTCTAATGGGAGACCTTACGGTTTGTTATGCCCTTAATCATATATCTTATATTGGATGTATATAGCCGACTTATGGCTATCATAACTTCTTATCATTATGTATCTCTTTCATATATGTTATATTTTCATTAGTGGGTCGGCCTTGGTGTTGGCCATAGCATAGGAATAGTATATATAGGGGTTAGTAGGTAGTAGTTGATCATCATATTCAGCATTTGAGTCTTATTGTCTGGTTTGGAGGTTGCCCCCTCGAAGTGGCTAAGCTATTCTTCTTGCACATTGAGATCATTTATCTGAAATATTGTGTTCATTGGTGTTATATTTCTACTAATAATCAGATTTATACAAGTAATTACATTACAAGTGGTATCAGAGCTTGAACTCGGCCAGCACTGCATCAAACCCTAATTGTGAAGGTTCGTCCATATCTCAAAATCGGTAGCGAATTTTTTTGCAATTTTTTCTGTGGTGTGGCAAAATCAGTCAAGTAAGCTTCCCTCCAAATTTTAAGAATTTTTGACTTGTTTTGCAAAAGTTATAGCGGCTTTATGTTTTTTCATAATTCGGCTACCTAGGGTGCAATTTGTGGAATTTTTCAAAGTTATTTACATTTCCAGAAAGAAGATTAAAAATTAGTTTGAGTTCGTTCTTTGAGTTTTATAAAATTTGGCTGAATTCCTATTGAAATCCCAAACCCTAAATTTCGACCTTGATCCTTAAATCTTACCATTTTGGGGCATCATGGCTGGGCCTTCGACAAGAGGCAAAAAGAATCCCATCACTCCGGGTAAAACCCCTGATAAGGATGAGATAATAGTTGAGGAGTTAAAGTCAGAAGGGGTATCTACAGAGTCCTCAGGGTTAGGGTTTACTTCAACTGACCATAAGGTCAGTTATCTTGAGTTAGAGTTGCGAAACCTCCAGGGTAGAGTGGCCAGCAAAGAAGATGTAGAAAAGATTGGACAACGATTGGAGGATTTCATTCACCAATTTAGTTACAATATCATGGGTCATCATATCCTTCCTAATCAGCCACAACTCAATCATACTCATATTAACCAGGGTGGATCTTTAGGTCAAAGTAATAGACAAACTAGCCAGGGTGGATCTGCAAACATGACCAATCCAAATACAAACACTCTGCAAGCCCGTAACATGATTCCAAAAGTGGAAATGCGTAAGTTTGATGGAAAGGATCCACTCAATTGGATTAACCAGATGGAGAATTTCTTTGATCTTCATCAGATTCCATCGGGACAAAAGGTTACCATGGCATCGTTATATCTTGAACCTAGCCAATTCATTTGGTATCGATGGTTATGTGCTCAAAGGAAAAAGAGTGGCCTCATTGTTACATGGACAATATTCACCGAAGAGTTGCAATTGCACTATAGTTCTAGTGTGTCAGAGAATTATTTCAGTCAATTAGCAAAGCTCAGACAAACAGGAACAATCAAAGATTACATCCATCAATTCCAAAACCTTTCCTTACGGGTGGAAAATATTCCTGAAGATAATTTGAATGACTTATTTCTTGGGGGTCTTAAAGAACAAATTGAGACTGAGGTGCGTATGTTTAATCCTCATAAGGTTTCAGACTCTATGATCATGGCACGTAGGGTAGAGGAAAAATTTCTTTCCAGTAGGAAACAAACTGTCAGTAATATCAGAGATCGTAGCACCCTTCCACCATCATTCCCTCGGCCAGTGAGACTGACACCTCAACAAATTGAAGAAAAGAAAGGCAAAGGGTTATGTTTTAATTGTGACAACAAATTTGGACTAGGACATAAGTGTGCTGAAAAGAAGTTGCTCTACCAGGCCTTGAGGGGCCTTCCTAAAGAAGAAGGCTCATGAACAAGATGAAGAGGTAGTCGTTGAGCAGGACTGAGAGATCCTCCATTCGGCCAACATATCATGTGATGTTTCAGGTATTAGCACCTCCCCTCCCTCCCAAATTGTCATCTTCTCCTCTTAAAAAAACAGAGGGTAACAATGTTGATTGATTCTCCTACTCACAACTTCATCAATCATAAGTTGGCGGTATGAGCTTGAACTTGTTTGTTTATCTGCAGTCTCCAGAATGTCAAGTCATGATCATTGATTAATAACATTATTATCTTGTTCATTGAAAATGCCTAACTTGAAATCTCCCTTATGGGATATTACTTGCTAAAATAGCAATGTATGTTGCATTACTCATGAGGAGAAACATTGCCAAGTTGTTATTGGTGGTGACCTCGAAATCTGGTTTTTTTTGCAGAAAATTACTCCTAAGCTAGGGGTTCCCAGTTAGACCCTCTAACAGTAAAATATGTTCTCCCAAAATATCCGCCTCACCTAACTTGAAATCTATTTAAAGAGAACTAGATAATAATGGATTAAGTACATGGGAAATATTTTTGGAATTTTTCAGTCAATATAACGCTACCAGAAAATTACAACGTCCTAAAACAGCCGATCAAATGGTACTAGTGGACCAGTTTATAGATTCCCAAATACAAAAGAATGCAAGAAATTATGTCTTGGACTTGGGCAAATAACATATACAAATAATAGAAGAATAACCCAATATGATCTGAAAAAGTCAAACTGGAAACCCTTCAGGTATGCAAGCTTTGAACAAGTCGCCCTCTTTGGTAGATGGTGTGAAAACCTCTGGATGTCAAATCCTTCCTTTATTGCTGCCGTAGGTCTGATCCAAAAACCATGAGTATCTCCACCAAAACTACCAAAACCCCCAAAACAGACCTGTCTGAAAACCCTGAAAATCTCTTGGCGAATCAGCCCTGAAAACAGAAGGACTCCAAATGACAAGCTAGGGTAGATCTCTCACTGACAGAATGTCCAAATGGCAGCTGATGGATCTCTCACCACCGACTAGGGTTTTGTGGGATCTTACTCCACAAGATAAATAGTTGCGAAACAGCAGTTGCACATGAAAAGGGAATATAAAGTGGATATGCAAAAGGACTCTTTTGCACCCCTCTTCTCCTTTTATAACTTTTCCCACGCCAAGGAAACCTTCGAGAAAACCAGGTGGTCTGAAGTCTGCCTGCACTATATCTCCTAAAAATGACCCAAATTTCTAATAAAGTATACACTTAAAGTTACTTTTTCCCCTTCAAGATGGCCCAAAGTGAAGTGACCCCAACGATCTCTAAATCAGAACATTAGGAGTTAAGTGGCCCCTCACAACGATAAAACATAACATCTAGTCCAATTCGAAAGCACTTTATAACCCTGTCAATGGAAAAATAGAGGTAACTGGACTTTAGATATTCATACCCAATAGCTCATAGCTGTCCACTCGAACCCCTTGGGCATGACTAGGGTTAGGACCCGCACTGGCCCTCAGGCCTTGAACGAGGAAAGGGGACATTACATACTGAAGAAGAAGAAAATGAAGAAGATGAAGAGGTGGAGCCAAAGGAGGAATTAGGAGATCTTCATGCCATGCAATTTCCGGTATTATCACTCCCCAAACTCTCAAAGTAGTTGGATTCTTAAAAACACAAAGGGTAACAATGTTGATTGATTCGGGAAGTACTCACAATTTCATCAATCATAAGTTGGCAGTACGCTTGAACTGCTTTGTTTATCCAGCTCCAAAATGTCAAGTCATGATCGCTAATGGGAAAACTGTTAGTTGTTTGGGAAAATGTCATAACATTAATCTCGCCATGGGAGATTACTTGCTAACTAGCAATATGTATGTCATTGCCATGGGAGGAGCAGACATTGTGTTAGGAGTTCAGTGGCTTACCACCTTGGGAACCATTGAAATGAATTTCCAAGAGTTGTTCATGCAATTTCAGTCAGAAGGGAGGACTTTTAAACTAAAAGGACTAAGAGCAAAGTCCCCACAGATGGTAAGTTCTCATCAGATGTAAAAATTGCTTAGAAAGGGTGCAGAAGGGTTTGTGGCACAGCTATTTTCATTGGAAGCACATCATTCCAATACATTTATACCTGCAGATATGCAAGCAGTTAAGATGAGCACTCAGTGGTGTTTGGAGAAATGCTCAAGGGTCTGCCTCCAAAAAGATGACCATGACCATGCCATCCAGCTAGTACAAGGAGCCAACCACCCAACATCAGACCTTATAGGTACCCCTATATGCAAAAGAGTGAGATTAAGAAGATAGTTCAAGAGATGTTAGAAGCAGGACTTATTCGTCATAGTCAAAGTGCTTACTCTTCTCCTGTAGTGATGGTACGGAAAAAAGATGACAATTGGCGCATGTGTCCAGATTACAGGGAACTCAATAAGTACACAGTTAAAGATAAGTTTCCTATTCTTGTAATTGATGATTTGCTAGATGAGTTACATGGTGTTGTTTACTTTACAAAACTTGATCTTCGTTCTGGATATCTTACAAAATTGTTCCATATCATTAGATTAGAATCAGGGATGAAGATATTCATAAAACAACCTTCAGGACACATGAAGGACACTATGAGTTCTTGGTAATGCCTTTTGGACTAACAAATGCACCCTCTACATTTCAAAGCTTGATGAATTCCATCTTTAAGCCATTTCTTCGAAAGTTTGTTTTAGTGTTCTTTGATGATATATTAATCTATAGTAAAACATGGGAGGAACACCTGCATCATGTAAATAAGGTGTTGGAAACTCTTGAACAACATCAACTTTATGCAAAGCCTTCTAAGTGTTCTTTTGGTGTCAAGGAGGTTGAATATCTGGGTCATATTGTCTCTTATGAAGGTGTTAAAGTGGATCCTAACAAGATAAAAGCCATGCTTGAATGGAAGGTTCCCAAAACCCTAAAAAATCTCCGAGGATTTTTGGGGCTTACAGGTTATTATCGTAGATTTGTAAGGAATTATGGCAGCATCGCAGCACCACTCACAACTTTATTGAAGGACTCTTTCCATTGGAATGAGCAAGCTACTATGGCCTTTGAGAAGTTGAAGGAGGCCATGTGCACCACTCCAGTTCTAGCCACCCCAGATTTTTCAAAAACATTCATTGTTGAATGTGATGCTTTAGGGTATGGTATGGGGGCAGTACTCATGCAAGAAGGGCAACCCATTGCCTTCGAGAGCCGCCAATTCAAAGGTAAGAATATCTCTAAACCAGTTTATGAGAAAGAAATGTTAGCAATACTTCATGCAGTGAAGCAATGGAGACCATATCTAATGGGATGACATTTCAAAGTAAAGACAGATCATGATAGTTTGAAATACTTCTTAGAGCAACGTTTATCATCAGAAGAACAACAGAAATGGGTCTCAAAAATGTTGGGGTATGATTTTGAGATAATATACAAGAAAGGGAAAGAGAATGTAGTTGTTGATGCTTTATCTCGGAAGGATGAATCTGCCCAGGCATTGTTGTGTGCCATATTTGTATTACAAGAGGATTGGATAGAGGATGCAAGGTCTAAATGGAAAAATGACCCAGGTACACAAAATCTCATTCAGAATCTCCAACAAGATCCAAGCATGTCAGAAAAAATTTGTATGGAAAGGATATGTTTTATGGTATAAAGATAGATTATATCTATGTAAGAATTCAATCCTTAAAAATAGGGTTCTATCTGAGCTCCATGCTTCTCCAGTAGGGGGTCATTCTGGCTTCTTAAAGACTTATCATCGAGTCAAGCATGATTTTTTCTGGAAGGGCTAAAAGGAGATGTCCAAAAGTTTGTGGCAGAATGCATGGTTTGTCAGCAAAATAAGGGCGAAACAATTAAGTCCCCAGGTCTTTTACAACCTCTATCTATTCCTAGCCAGAGGTGGGAAGAGGTGTCCATGGACTTCATCACAGGATTGCCTAAATCAGAAGGTAAAAATGTAATCATGGTGGTGGTGGACAGACTCACCAAATATGCCCATTTTTGTGCTTTATCACATCCATTTGTTGCGAGTACAGTAGCAACGGCCTTCAGGGATACAATTCAGAAGCTACATGGGACACCAAAGATTATAGTAAGTGATCGAGACCCTATCTTTACTAGTAATTTTTGGACTGACTTGTTCTCATGCTTGGGCACACAACTAGCTCGTAGTTCCTCTTATCATCCCCAGTCTGATGGGCAAACAGAGGTGGTAAACAAGTGCTTGGAGGGATATCTTCGTTGTTTTACATCAGATAAGCAAGCGAGATGGGTCCAATGGTTACCACTGGCAGAATGGTGGTATAACACCTCCTTTCATACTTCATCTAAAATGTCTCCTTTCTTGGCATTATATGGGTACCATCCACCATCTATCACTTCATCTTTGAGAGTCCAGCCAAAGGTTCGAGCAGTTGAAGAACATATTCAACACCAACAAGAGGTGCTTTCTAGTCTCAGGGAGAATTTGGCCATGTCACAAAACCGCATGAAGTAGCAGGCAGACCAACATCGCAGTGAAAGACATTTTGAAGTCGGTGATTGGGTTTTTGTGCGTTTACAACCATATAAGCAAATGTCCTTAAAACAACAGAAAAAGGATAACAAGCTTTCACCTAAGTATTATGGTCCTTATCAAGTGTTACAGAAGATTGGCAATGTAGCATACAAACTGGAACTTCCTCCGGCTACTCGAATTCATCCAGTCTTCCATGTATCTTGCCTAAAGAAGGTAATTGGACAGACAGTATCAACCCAGACAGTGTTACCCGAGCTTGATGAAGAGGGCAGAATCATCCTGGAACCAGAATGCATCCTTCAGACACGCACTAAGCGATTGAGGACAAGGGTCATCACTGAGTATTTGATCAAGTGGAAAAATCTAGACAATGAAGACGCAACTTGGGAGGATGCAAATTTCCTGCAGCAGCATCCAGATCTTCTCAACATTGGGGACAATGTTGCTTCGAAGGGGAGGGGCATGCTACGCCCTTAATCATATATCTTATATTGGATGTATATAGCCGACTTGTGGCTATCATAACTTCTTATCATTATGTATCTCTTTCATATATGTTATATTTTCATTAGTGGGTCGGCCTTGGTGTTGGCCATAGCATAGGAATAGTATATATAGGGGTTAGTAGGTAGTAGTTGATCATCATATTCAGCATTTGAGTCTTATTGTCTGGTTTGGAGGTTGCCCCCTCGAAGTGGCTAAGCTATTCTTCTTGCACATTGAGATCATTTATCTGAAATATTGTGTTCATTGGTGTTATATTGCTGCTAATAATCAGATTTATACAAGTAATTACATTACGGGGTCGGCTATTAAAAATATATATATAAAATAATATTTAAATATTTTAAGTTTATTCCATAATATTTAGGGATTTAAACTATATTTAATGTGTTTTAGGTACTTTTGAGATTATAACTCAATGTTAACAGTAAAAATAACAAGTTTTTAAAAGTAAAAAACACCACAAATTTTTAAAATATTTTAAAAAGTAGAGGATGTCCCCTTCAAGTCCCCAAAATGTTTGGGACGTCACCAAAATCTAGGGAACACATCCCCGCGTAACACTTGGTTTAATTCATATGATGTTTGTAATACTACTTTCAGGAATAATATCTTTGTTATTAATATACCTGGAGTGACTCATGGTGCACACAAGGCATCTGAAATGTTCCCAGTGACTAGCCAGTCGGCACAAGTTCTTAGACCTCCATTCACCCCTCCTCCCTCTCTTTTGCCTAAAGTCAAGACCAACAACCATATTAGCCCTAATCTCATACTGTGTTGCAAAAGAGCATAAAGTGGCTATCAAAATATAAGGCTTATAAATTAATGTTATGCTAATATTAGTTAAGTGTTAACTAATAAACAGTTGTGACCACTTCAACCATTTTGTAACCATCTCTCACATAATAAAAGGACAAACACGCAATGAATAATGTGTGCATTCTGGTTACTTTTCATTTGTTCTTTGTACATTTTATTCTTTCTCTCTTCACACATTCTAACATTGGTATCAGAGCAGGGCAAGCAAGGAGAAAGAGAAGGGAAAAAGTTCAAACCAGTCCCATTAGGGCACGAAAGAGCAAAAGACTAGTTTGAATGCTAGACACGAGCAATATTGTAGAGCGGCGAGCAATGACACGAGGCAAAAAATAAAACAATAAAAAAAGAGTCATCAAAAAGAGCAGAATAAACGACCTAATTTCAATTCGAGGGCACTTACAGCGAACGTAACCACACCATCGCAAAGGTGCTAAATTTTAAATTAAAAACTATGAAAACACCATTCAAAACAATTTCGGTTGTGTTTTTAGACAAATTGTAGGGCATTTCGAAGTGCTAGGACGCAAATCTAAGAATTTTCCATTTTTTAAGAATTTATGTGGGGTTATTCGTGCACTTAGGGCACGAAAATAACACATTTTCAGAGCTAAAAGTGCCAGGCTAAATACAACGGAGAAAAACGTGATTTAGGGCACTTTTTTTGGTAAAAAAACACAATCCAAAATCGCAGAGGAGGAAAAACATGATTTTCAACGGTAGCTAGTGCAAAACAAAGAAAATACAATCATGCATTTCCAGATTTGCAATTTTCAAGGGTCATTCGCTGCTAGGGAACACAATTTGTCAATTTTCAATCACAGCTAGTAGTCTAGGGTACAAACTTGCTCGGTATAGTTTCATTTCTTTGCTTTAGAAAAATAGAAATCATTTTTTAAAATTTTGCTACATTAATTTGCAGGTCATTCTTTATTTTGGAAAAAGGGTTATTTTCTGAGGTATTTTATTATAGAATGGAAATTCCATTAGACAAATATTTTTGCCTCAACTTTCATCCTTGGAAAGAAAAATCCAAATGAAAAACAAATCAAATGAAGTTAATGTAGCCATTGTTGAAAATCCACCAGATGCTGAAAGTGATGAACTCATTGATAGAGAATACATATTTCAAAAGAATCCTCGCACTTTGAAGACAATAATGGATCCTATATAGATAAAATTTGACATGGATGGTTGCCCAAATAGTTCAAGAGTTTGTGGATCTTGGGAGTTTACCCTTACGAGGGTCGTGAGACAACTTGATGCAGCACTATGGGAGTGGCTCAGTATGGATGGTTGTCCAACAATTTGGTAGATTCTATAATTCGAGAGTTCGGAGAGGTGGAATCCAAGAACTCTTTAATTCGTCTCAAGAACTACACCTTTATGAGGGTCAGGGAGGCAGCTTGATGGAGTTCTACCTAGTCAAAGCATTGTTTTCAAAGGGACAGACTTTTGAAGAATGTGTGGTTTTGTTTGATTATGTTACTTCAATGTTATGTCAGTATGTTCTATAGTCTAAGCCTTAAGAGGGGTTATTGGAATATAAGGCTCATAAATTAATGTTATATTAATATTAGTTAAATGTTAACAAATAAATGGTTGTAACCACTTCAACCATTTTGTAACCATCTCTCACATAATAAAAGGATGGACACACAATGAATAATGTGTGCATTCCAGTTACTCTTCATTTGTTCTTTGTACATTCTATTCTTTCTCTCTCCACATATTCTAATAGTGTCTGCACTCACAACCCGTCGAGGTAGGCCTCCAAGCAATCCAATTCCTACAGGGGGCACAAACCAAGGCACCAATACTGCTCTACCCCCTCCACCTATAGTCATTGTTCTAGTAACTAAGAATTATGATTTTATGGGGCAACTAAGAAACACTCAAGCTAAAATCTCTATCTTAGATTTCTTACACAATTTGTAGTATACAAGGATATCCTCTATATCAAGCTTTGCACGATACAACTCTACTAAATAATACTAGACCCGCATACTTTGCATCCATTGTAAATACTCTAAAAGACAATGAGAAACAAATATCATTTGAAAAAGATGACTTCCTGCCATGGCATATATTTGAGTTACACTTACCCTTATATATTCAAGTTCACATTTAATGTATCAAGCATATCCTTGTGAATAATGGGTAAAGGTTGAACATGTGCAACATGAGGGATGAGGCCAAGGTTCAATTCCCTGAAAATGCCAGATAAAGGGATGAGGCCAAGTGTGAGCCCCGAGAAAATTTGGCTGAGCTAACCCTGATAGTTGACTGATGGTGAATGCTAGGTCACAAAAATAGCACTAAGGTTCAATTCTCCAAAAGGATCAAATAATGGCGAAGGCCAAGTGTGAACTACTGGTGAATTTGGCGGGAATACCCCTCAATTCATGGCATTAAGCCAAATCAGAAAATAATTATGGTATAATAATATTAAATCAAAAAAAAAACACAAAAAAAAAACTGCTCTCCGCTGCAAAATGATTAACAAACTCACATGGTGGCAGGTGTGGACTACAGGCTCAAGAAGGAAACTTTATAAGAAGCACACGCTCGTGGAGTCCCTATAGTAGTCTGGGCAACCACACGCCTAAAGTGCCTATCCTCGGCCCTAGGAGAGATAGATTTGAATTGCCTATCTTACAGCATAATGTGCAGTAAGGATGGGATGGACTGTGGCAATGGAAACATCTTTGAGCTAATAAAATCGATAATCATCCGGCTAATCTGATAACATAACAGAAATCGTAAGAGGATTGAATAACAATAGAATACCGTTATCAGTGTATCAAGTCCCCGCGTGATCAGCTTGCCTGGCCCTCTCCTGCTAACGTTCAAGACGTGAATGCTATGCAGCCGCGATACCAGAGTAAAGAATCCGCCCCCGCTCCTTGACAAACTCTGTGCGCAGTACTTAATTTCTCTCCAGAGTAAAATCCGCCCCGGCCAGGGATCAAAGTTGAAGGGCTGGTCTGAATTTTATTGTGGAAGGGCAAATATTGGACCCGCCCTTCAACGATATTAATATTTTACATTTTATATGATCAGGTGTCATAAAAGTAAGAATTTTTTTAAATGAGAAATTGTTTTTTTAAATGAAATGAAATGAAATGAAAGATTTTAATGACGTCCATGAGATTGAAGAGTCTATGGGACCAAACGAAACTGATACATTAAGCAATATTCATACTCTTTGCCATATCAACTCTCCTATTGTGAATCTTGAGCACTAGACCAACGATCTTTAGAAGTTTTGTTTCTGCAAATAATTCATTTAAGTTATCCACTTTTAATTCACTTTCATACTGGATACGGATATCATCATATGTTGAACACTCCATAATGAAATGACATTCCATTTCAGCCACCCCTTTGCTGCAAAAAAGACAAATTCTCCTTTCCCAATCCTCTTTGGTAATAGTCCATCTACCGGTTTCACAACGAAGATGATGTGATCTGGTTCTCAACTGAGCCACTAAAATCCTTGCCTTACCTTTGATAACTGTTCCCAAGTAAGCTTTTTCATCATGCTCCCAAGTGGGGTTGAAATTTTTGATATATTGAGCTTTCTTACGACCCATTTGTTCTGTCCAAATGGCAGTCCTAAACTTCTCCATCACATAATTTTTTATTTCCCTATTGCTGTTAGGACACTCCTGAAAATTGATGCCCCATTTGTTCACCCATTTGTTGTTTTGTTTCATCCATGTTTTCTTTCTGCGCTCTAGATTATCCTTTGTAACCATTTTGGGCCAGCGAAGATCATCCATGCTTTCAACTTTTTTCAAATAGCTTATCAACCAAGTTATTGTTGATGCTTCCATCGGGAAGGTACCCGCTTCAGCTAACAAGATCTCATAAGGAACTGTTGATTTGACTTTAAGAGTGCTTGTGATTAGATGTTTCTGGATTCTTTCTAATTGCCGCCATCCATGTTTTGACATGCTACTTCCCCAAACCTCGCAACCATAAAGAGCAACCGGAGTAACCAACAAACCAAAGAGGGTTTTCTTAGTTTTCCAATCCCGTAGCTCAGCTTTCCTACACCTATTCTGAAGTAGGTAAGATGCTTTCCAACCTCCTTGTATCCTTTTTGCTCTACAAATCTCCCAACTCATCTTGTTGTGGAAATCAATCCCAAGATATTTATATTCTGTAACAATTTCCAAAGTACTCCCCTCAAACAGAAAGTTAAATTGCCTCTCTTTTCTTTTTAGAGAAAAAATCATGATTTTTGTTTTGCTAGTGTTCACTTGCATCCCAACTTCCTGGCAAAAGAATTCTAAAGCTTTTAGATGCTCCCTCAAACCTTGAGCTGTTGTTGAAATTAAGATAAGATCATCGGCATATAAAAGTAACTTCACCACGTACTCGGCCAATTGAACACCCCCTCCTTCGGTTTTACATAACCATTCTTCAAGCTTATCAATGTATAAACCAAACAAAGTGGGAGAAAGAGGGCAACCTTGTTTGACCCCAATGTCACTACCAAAGCATTCAGACATACCCTCTCTTGTTCTGATTTTAGCTCTGACCTGCTCATAAAGTCTATGCACTGTTGCTCTGAGCTCATCTGGAATCTTAAGTTCCTCCATCCTATTCCAAAGTTTGTCTCTAGGAACCGTGTCGAAGGCTTTCTTAAAATCAACAAAGCAACAAAAAGCTTCATCCCCTTGGGTATCCCATACCTTTTCAATCAAGTGCTTAAGAGTGATGCAGTGATCAATGGTTGAATGTTTAGATCAAAAATCATTACTTGATTGACACCATAAATAAAAAAGGAAAAATTAGTAAGCCAAACAAAATGGCCCAATTAAATTATGATGTAATTAAATCTCAAATTTGTAATATTACAATTTCCTAAATATCATCAAAACTAAAATAAGCATTAAATAAATTTAATAAATAAATACATAAACAAACAATTGAAATGAGACATGAAGACACATAGAGTATTAAATACCATCAAAGTGTGTGTGGGACACTAAGATCTTTTATCAAAATCATTAAGAAAACTTGTAAATAATAAAATAAAGAACTTTACCTTCCACTTGGATTTTAGTGCTAAAAATAAAACTCATTTGTATTTTTACCACTTCAATAAAAAAATCCATTTGTATTTTAACAACTAAAATTAAAACCTTGTAAATAGAGTTAATTGAACATCTTGGCCCGTGGCTTGTCTACATACCGAGCTCAAATTGATCTAGGAAATCTGAATCAAGACTATTGCAAGCTCATCCCACCCTTTGGCACCAACATGACTCCAATAGAGCCTTCTCGACACCCTACATTGCGAATCATAAATTGAAGTCACTATTTGAGATCAATTCAACACTTTTCTCCAAGCTCTTCCTTGACTTCATATCAGCCCCTATCCAAACTAGTGGCCACTTTACATGCTTGATATGTTGAAAATCATGTTGTCCAGGCTCCCAAGTGTGCAAATATTTGTGTGCAAGTTGATCTTAGATATGTTATATGTCTCTCAAGGTGGCTCCTGCAACAAAAAATTAGAAAAAATTACAAAGTGGTAGATAATTCATCTAAATGAATCCCAAGAAAAGGCCAGAACTATAAACGGTAATATTTAATATTCAGCTTTTAGGTATTTGTGCTCAAGTATTTACTAGGTTGGCATCAACAACTTACTAGAAACTTGATATTTGAGCTTAATAGTATCATACATTTTTTCACCATAGCCCTTCTTTTGATGATTTTTATATTTTGTATTTTTTTTACATGCAATTTTTCACCTGCCCTTTTTCTAACAGGGAAGGGTTGTGACGGGCTCAATTTTGAACCCTTGCCCCCACACTTTTAACTAATAATCATGTAGGTAGTGAATTTTTCCTTTTAAATATATTGGACTTAAAAAAAATTAAGGAAGATTATAAAAGAAAATTGGGAAGATAGGGCATGTCTTTTTTTACATTAAGTATAGCTTAAATGAAATGGGAATATATCATGTAATGTTTCATTTATAATGATATTGGAGCTAAATACTTGAGGGTGTCTATGTCCACTATATTTGAAGTAAATTGTATTGAAAAAAAGAGAGAATTTCTAATCAAGTTCTACCATATGAATCTTTAGAGGTAACGCAAGAACAAACTTTCTAACTAGGGTTCGATGGCTCTTCTCTTTTTCCCACAACTTCTTTTGGTTTTTGGGGTCTCACATATTATTTTGGTCTTATGGACTTAATTAATATATTTATCTATCTATCTATGTAGCGAAAACAAACAAATTTATTTATTTATTATTTTATTTTTTAGTATGGTTTGTATATGTAATTTCTTTATTTTTTAAAAATGATTTGATTGGTGGAAATTGTTTTTCTTAATCAGAAAAGTATAATATTCAACAAATTAAAAATAGGAATAGAATATATTTTTGGAGGTCATGGTGAATTATAGTTTTTTTTCTTAATTTGTATTTATTATTCAATAGTATTGAATACAAATTGAAAGACCTTTATATTTAAGATTTTAAGTACATATTTAATGACCCTTAGTTGTGTTGGTGTGAGCATTGTCCCTTTTGATGGGTTGTGCACCTTTAATTGTGTTGGTGTTGTTGAATTGTGCATCTTTGGGCCTACCATGTTAGCTAAAAATCTTAGCAAGAATGTTCACAGACATTGATTTTGTTAGGTGACATGTGTTAATAGGTGGTGTGGACTATAACTACATTATAGTTGATGTTAGGTCAGTTATGTAGTAAGTGATGCTAATTTGATGGACATTCATTACTAAGATCCTTTTAAAACCCAAGCATATGTTGTTTAAGAATGGATTCGTTTGATTTGGTGCCTTTTACTATCAATGCGATTGAATAGAAGAAAACCCATGTTGTTACACATTGATTAGGGCAACCTTAGTGGCGGGAGGCAATGGTTTTGTTGATTTTAGTGTCTTTAAATTTATATTGTTTTGTATAGATGACAGTGGTATTTCTTGTGGTCATTTTTCTTCTATTCTTATGGTATCAATTTAAAGGAGTGTTAACTTTATGGTTTTTAATTATTTGTAGTTGTTAGAACTTGTGTCACTTGAACTTGGAAACATATTTGATTTAGCTCTTATAAAATTGTTTTTGAGTTTTTGTTGTAGGTAATACATCAAGCAATAGCCTTTGTAACTTCCAAATTTATTTGTTTGTTTTTTATTTTAATTCAATAATTGACAAGAATTTTTAGACTGCAACTACGTTGTAATTGATATCAGGGGTATTGTACCATAGAGTTTTTGTTTTCCAACTTTAAATTAATGAAGTGAAATAACAAAAACAAGACAACCTCGGAAGACGACGGGGTTTACTGATACCCGCGACGTTGGATGTGGGTGTTGGATGTAATGTGAGCTCCTTCCTCCTTTCACAGATGAAGAAAGGTGCAGATCAAAGACACTCAAACAAGATTTGATTAGATAGATCGATAAACAAGATGCTCAGCAAAGGTCGATTTCGTGAATCAAAAAGGACTTCCTTAAAGGATGTCAGCTCGTTCTGAAACAATTAAGTGGATTACCATATATAAGATATATATAATGATAAACAATGATAAACAAACAATGGGTGGACAAGCTCTAGAACTCAAGGTTAAAGGGCAAGTCCTATGCAGCTTCAAAGGTAGCCCAAGCGAGGGTGGATGCGATCTGAATAGGCTTGAAATAGTTATACTAGTATGCCTCAGTCTCTAACTTGATCTCATGAAGGAATTCAAATTGATCCTCGATATTGACTTCGTCAATGACAAATCGTATTGTGCATAATGTCAAACCGTAGAGAATGTTGTATTGTTCCCAGAAGAAAGGTTTCTGAACTATGAGAAGGTCATAAATGCTTGTAATTGGATGTGAATGGCCAGGAACTGCCATTTAAGAGAAAGACATGCTTGCAAGAAACAAGATAAACACAAATACATTTATAAAAGTGATAATAATCTGATAAATTGAGAGAAAGATATGTTTTGACAAGGATTGTCAGCGATTCAAATTGATCGCTAATGATTCAAGTAATCACTAATGATTAGTGTTAAAAGGTACAATTTGCTAAAAATGATAAACAAAGGTCTAAATCAATATTTTTATGTTTGATCAGAACGTAAATGACAAAACAAAATAGAGAAATACCTTTGGATGTGAGAAGGAGCTAAAAGTTGCCTCAAATTGTTTAATGGAGTTGATTGAGATTGATGTTTTGTTGTTGAGCTTCCCAAGGGTCAACAGATGGAAAGACTATCAAAATATTGATTTGATAATGGTTGAAGATTGATGCAAGCTTGTGATGCTCTTTGGAATGACCTTAAATCTCTGAGAAATAAAAAATATGGCATAGGCATGAGCAAATTTTTTTGAAGATCCTTGGGAAAGGAGGAAAAACTCGTATTTATAATCACTAGTGATCAGTTAGGATCTTCGGTGATCTACCTTTTTTGGGGAAAACGTTTAGAAAATGGTTGAAACTACTTCTAAACATGGTTTTTGGCGAGGGAAAATGGTTATGAAGATGTTGTAGATGGGTTGTGGAGGTTCTGATATGGGAATTTTTAGTGTGAAATCACATCACCCCAAAATGAGTTCTAAAAATCTACTTTTCTAAGGCAGAATCATCTGGTGTAATTGCATAACATTGAACTTTCCCCAAGGTGTGGGACCTTGCAAAAGTGGGAAAGCTCTCCAGAGAAGGTTGGTTCCTCTTCCTAAACTGCCTGCCACAAGTTATTCCAGTGCAGACAAGCTAATCTAATCCTAATCTAACTTCACAAGAGACAAGGAGCAAAAGAAAACAAGAAAAAACAGAGCCTACACTAAAACGGTGATACACCAGAGAAGGAAAGTGTTGATCATCTACTAAACTGCCATGGAACAAAGAGAGGTGAGCAATGGAAAGGATGGATAGTAGCATCACAGACCATAGATCATATTCACACAGAAAATGTTTCAAAACCCCATGAACACAGCTCCCAGTTCTGCAAATGAACATTCAAAATATGCACAGATACCCTGTAATGAAGAGAGGTAAGAAGATGCAATAAAACGAGCAAAGGATGGGCAAATGCATCACAAAACACATTTTTATTGCTCCAGACTTACACAGTGCACCATTTCATGGGCAAGAGGCAAAAAATTGCATTACAGAGCAGGGGAGGAGGTTCAAACTCCATTTTTGACCCTGGGGAAGAAAAGAAGGGGGAGGCAGAGAAGAAAAATGAACAACCTCTTGAAAAATGATGCCTCTATTACATTATATAGCAAAATGCTGAGAAGGAAAGGGAAAAAATGCGGGATTCTCTCCAACCACTTTTCAAAATGTGTTTTAATTCTTCATTTGTTGATGGGCTTGATGCAAAAGCTCATATTTCCATGTATCTACTTCGCAGACCAAAGAAAATGACCCATACTTCATTAAATCTGGTAGTTGGAGACTGGTTTTGTCTTTTCCCGTGCCAAAACGCACTTTCCAATTTTCTCCCACAAATCTTCACAAAAAATGTAAAATTGAAGTTTCATGACGAAGAGAATCTCTAGATCTTTCCATTGGTACCAAGATTGTAGAAAATAGAGCTCTGGATCAAAAGATATGGCCCTCTGAGTATTTCCTTTACGTTTTCTACTAAAATTGGCTTGGGCAAATTTTTCACATTTCCCCCGCCAATCCATTGATGACATGGCATCCATTAGGGTTAGCAGAGACAGGGATTTCCTTTTTTTCCATTTGCACTTTTGACAAAAGTGTGAAAATTCTATTTTTTCTCCGAAGCCCCGCATCCCCCACATTAGCTTTTTGATGGGGCCATAGGTCACATTTTGATTTTATTCCTTTTGGAAGAAAAGGCAATTTTTCACTTTTTCCTTGGATGCCCCGCCGGTCCGAATTGGCTTTGACTCGGTACTAAACTTTGATTTTTTCCTTTTGGGCGGAGTTGTGGGCCATTTCTTCACTCTTTTGCATTTTGGAACAAAGGGAAAAAATCCAACCTTTTCCTCGATGGCCCGCTTCCCCACCACCAGTCTTGGCCTGCCACGTGGCGCTTCTGGGTAACTTCGGAGATGCAACCAATTTTTTGCCTTAGAAACTTTTATGGAGCAAAAGTTTAAAATCTCCAAAATTCCTCTGCCAACCTGCCTTAGCGCCTTTGCATAAAATGTTGCCATGTGTCCCTTTCGGGACTTAGGCAATTTTTAACTTGTTTCCGTATACGGGCTTGCGGGAGCGCAAATGACTTTTGTGCTTTTAACCAAAAGCACTAAGTTCTCAAAATCTTCCCCCTCTCCGCCGGCCCGAGATTCCTTAGCAAAAATCTCTCTCAAGCTCTGCAGGTCCATCCTTTCTGGAAAGGGGAAGAAATTCTCTATCTGATGGAGCAATTTCCAGAATTCTTTGAGTGCTTGAAACTTGTAAAATTCTTACTGAAGCACAAAAAGGAGGTAAGTTAACCCAAAATAAGAGGGAGCTTATTTCGGTTAACAGGAATAAAATAGATTTAGGTTGTTTTTAAATGGTTAGGGTATATTTAAGGTGGTTAGTTGGTTTTAGGATGTGTAAATAGTAATTTTACGGGGGTGTAAGATTATTTTTTCGGAGGTGTAGATAGGGTGACTTAGGATAATGATTTTAGATAGGTTTTAATTAAAACTAAGTGTGTATAATGTGAGTTAGGTGGGTTAACAAAAACCCGGTGTCTACATTTGCCCATGATTAACTAAAAATATGACAAATATATTTTGTATTCTAAGTTAATCTAAACTAGTAACAACAATGGAATGACTGATATGAAATGAAATATAGAGGCTAACTAATTTTATTTAATATTTAAATGAAGTGAAATAATTGAAATATGAGGGATAAGGTACTAACCTGTAAATGACTTATCTCATTGTAATTACGGACTGAGCAGGATGATGTGCGGACGAAGCAGACTATGAAGGCACGACCCAGGAAATTGTAACAGATGAAAATCCGACTGGATTGGGGTGCCTGAAAGAGGACTGGGGCGCCTATGGGTGCCATGGTCTACAATATGGGCACTCTGGTCTATAGAAAATCTTAGGATTTGAATCTTGGAGTGTCATTATATCTTCGTAATGTCTTGATCCTTGTCACGTGATTGTCGCAGTAACTTTGCTTATGTCACCATAAACCTACAACAAATATTTGCCTGCAAAACCCCATACAAAGCATTAAATTCCTACAAAAATAAAGATGCATATGAAGGGCTCGGACTGACTTTAGCTACCATAATGGTGGACTTACAACTAATTGTTGCACTACATTCTAGACCCAATGTAGTTATGTGTGCTTGTGTGTGTAATTGTGTGCCTAGGGTGCCCTAGCGCTAATGACGTAGAGATAGTGGGCAATAACTAGATGTAAAATGTAAATGGTGGATGGAATAAAATGAATGCAACCCTTCTTATGTAGTGTGTTTGATTCAATGATGCCCAAATGTAGTCGCTTGCCTTAGTAGATAGCTAGCCCTTGATAGTGGATAGTCCGCCCATAAGATAGTAGGTGTGTTATGTTTATATAAAAATCTCTTGCCCAAATTTCAACACTAATGAACCGACATGTCGACTACTTCCTAGGGGGAATGAAATGGAAAATTACAAAGACCGACCTCGAAACTCTAAATTAGACGCAAGTAATACCGGGACCAGGGGACCTAAAATTAAGGACCGGGGCAACCATGGGTGCCCTTGCACTACCTTAGGCACCCCAGTTAAAGACTAGAGACAACAAATGACTAAATAACCACACCTGAGACTCCATGAAAGATGACCATAATTGTGCAAATAACTGATGATTGTGCAAGACAAAAGACGACGACCAACTAACTGACGACAGGACTAGGGGATAGGTCATTAGTGAATACTTTTCTTACGCGAGATCCATATATAAAATAACTTATTTTATGGTATAAATGTAATAGCAAGTGCATGATTTTGTGACTACATTTGCCCCCACTTTATGTTGGTTAGCATAAAGCTCGGTAACATAAAGTAGATAGAGATGTGTACCTGAGAAAAACCCGGAGAAGCCCATGTTGTAGTAAAATGTGCAGATGTGGTAGTAAAAGTGTGCTGAAAGAACTATAAAAGTATGTCGAACCATGGATCAAGGATTTAGTCCATATAACATAACGAAAAACATACTAGTATGATGAAGTGCACTAAACGAGAGTGATGTTTGTTATGTATGATGGTTTCAAATGCATATAATGACAATAAGATGCGGAAAGGAGTCATCAGTTCCCATCCCGAACACATGGATATAACCAGATGATTTGGGCATCATGTCGTTAGAGGAAGAGTGTAGGGAGAAAAGTGTGTTATTCTCCAATCTCTAACTACATCTATAAATATAGTTGTCGCAGACGAACTCGGATAAGATATTTGTAGTTTTTAGATCCAAATAATTTTGATCAAACAGTTGATCCATATATGAGTAGTATAGGAAAGGCACTCTTTCCCCCACTCCACAGTTGTGCATTACTGAAATAATCATAGCACGAGGAGTTCTCGGTGAAATATTATCAGAGTGTCGGATTGGTGTTGACATTTTAGTTCCGTTGCCATGACAATTCCTTGTTGGTGGATTTTCTAGAGAGGTATTCCCACTTAGTCAGAAATCATTTGGAGGGTAACCTTGTTTTTACCGTGTATAGTGTTTACCATAGTAAAGTCACCTTTTACCATGCATAGTATTTACCATAGTAAATTCACTTTTTACCATGAATAGTAATTACCACAGTAAAGTCACTTTTTTTACCGTGAATAGTATTTACCACAATAAGGTAATTTTTACCATAGTAAATGTAAGTTTACCATGGTCATTCCTATTTTACTACAGAAAGGTGTAAAGTCACTTTCCATTGTAGTGAGTCCAATTATTTGTGCACATAAGTCTTACTGATTGTACTTGTGGGTTGGTATTTCACTGTGGCTACTTTTGAAAATGGGAAAGATTCTTGTTTTTTTAGCCCGATCTAATGAATATGCTCCCTCTTTCATTCAATATTTTAAATGATCTTACATTTGTAATGGCCTCATAAAAAGGGAACAATGGACTGAATTTTTTCCTACCTTTTTGGATGGTTCAACCCTTAGCTGGTTTGAAACACTAGGTGATAATGTTAAAAACTCATGGTATTTATTAACTACAAGTTTTCTTGAAGAATTTGGTGAATAACAAAATTATGCAGATCTCATGATCGAGATCACAAAGCTAGCCCAAAGAGAGAAGGAGAAGATAAGGGATTATCATGCTCGTGTTCTAAAGCTAAGGAGGAAGTTCGATGCCTCGATCCGGAAGGAAGTATTAGCGGATGGGTTAATGATTGACGTGGATAATCTCCTCTGTAAACATGTCATTCTTGGGATGAAGCCAAAAATAAGACAATGAGTGAAGTATGACCGCCCAACGACCCTTGAACAAGCAAAGGAGATTTCAAGAAGGAAAAAAGAAAGCATAGAGGAGGATCCCAAAGAAACTATTGCTAAAGTGGAGCCTACACCACCACCTGTGGTAGATAGGAATAAAGTCATGAAGCAGATGTTTTTGTCACCAAAAAAAAAAGAAAAAGATAACCAAGATGAAAATGATATAAAGAAAATAAAATGAGAAACTAGTAAAAAACATTGGAGAAGAAAGTTGGGTGTGCAGGATTTTTTTATTTCATAAGGACTGCACTCCATCTTGGAAGATCTCTCCAAGCGCCCTACAAATATTACCTAATGGACAAATTCTCGTTATCTTCCAATAAGAGACATGAACTACGTAGCAGACTCAATGCTCGATAGAGAAAGGAGGTTGAGGTCCCTATTTTGGAAGCAAAGATAGATCCTTATGCTCCACAAATCGAGGTATTGTGTAATGGAATTTCAATTCATGGTGTTTTAGTAAATGGAGGAGCTGCAGTTAATGTAATGACTGAATGTGTAATGAATATGTTGGGTTTAAAAATTGATCGCCCCTCAACATTGATGCTAAGATCATTAAGTAAGGGAATAACTAAACTAGGTGTTGTTTCAGATGTAGCAATATCTATCATAGGTGTTGTACGTGTGGTAGACTTTCAAGGAATGAAGAATGTTATTGTTGCGTACCCAATGTTGTTGGGAAGGCCATGGCTGAGAAGAGTTCATGCAAAAAACTATTGGAATGAAGACTTCACAACACTCAATCATGGCAAAGAGGATGAAAATAAATGTGATCCCTCAAAATTGCGTGGCAAGACCTATACATTCAAGTGATGAGATTGATGATTGGACATCCTCAGATTCCTCTAACACCAGTGAGGTGGACACCGATGATGAAGAGAGTGAGGTGGATGTTCCAGTCATGGATATTCTTCTAGTCACACCAATTGATTAACCCAAACAATTCACTAAGAAAGAAATGAAAGAGCATCTCTAACAAATACAAATTGATGTTGTGATGGAAAAAGAGAAGGAAGACTACTTCCAGCTCTTTCGAAGGTATATGCAACTATTCACTTTTGATTATAGGAGACTCCACCAAGTAAGTTGGGTAGAGCATTATATTGAGTTGGCAAATGTTGCTAAATCAGTAAAGCAAATGCCATATAGAATGAATCTTAATTTTTCCAATACTGTAAAAGCAGAAATAGATTAGTTGCTTGATGTGGGATTCATATTTGTTGTGAACAATTTAAAATGGGTTTCTTTCATTGTGATCTCAAGAAAAAAGAATTGGAAGCTACACATTTTTGTTGATTACAAGAAGCTCAACAAGGCAACGAAAAAGGATCGTTACCCTCCTCCATTCTCTGACCAGATCTTGGATAAAGTAGTTAGCAAGAAATGCTATAGTTTTGCCAATGATTATAGTGGGTACAAATAAGTTCGCATAGCTGAGAAAGATAAGCTCAAGACAACGTTCACCAATCCTTGGGGAGTGTCTGCTTATGGAGTCATGTTATTTGGTTTGTGTAATGCTTCAACAACATTCCAACGGCTAATGAATAGGGTGTTTGAACCCTATATTCAAAGCTTCATCAAAGTGTTCCTAAATGATTTTTGCATCTACGGAAGCAAAGTGGACCCCACCTGTACCAAATGGAGAAAGTCTTTTAGAGGTTGATGAAGAACAAGCCTCACTAAATCCTACAAATTGTGTTTTTAGAAGCTCCAAAGGTATCTTGTTATGACATGTATCTAGAAATGGTATTGGTACTGATTCTGATAAAGTTTCAAAAATTAAACAGTTACCATTTCCTATAAATAGAAGTAAGTTGAGATCATTTTAGGCCATGTAGGTTACTATTGGAGGTTCATTAAGAACTTCTCAAAGATTGCGCAACAATTGACCCAATTGTTAAAAAAGGATGTTGCTTATGGGCCAAGCAAGAAGGCACGTGAAACTTTTGAACAACTTAAGGAAGCCTTAGTGATTTCACCTATTTTAAGGAATCCAGACTCGAGCAATCCATTCATTGTATATATTGATGCTTCAGATGCAACACTAGGGAGCACTCTGAGCCAAAAGGATGAGAATGGAAATGATCATCTGATCTGCTTTAGGAGTAGACAAATGAGTAGTGTTGTGGCAAATTACACTATAACTGAAAAGGAGGCTCTAGCCATAATTTTTATTGTAAAATAAATTAGAAATTACTTGCTAGGGCAGAAATTTACAGGTGTGACTGATCATCAAGGTCTGAAATATATTGTCAATAATCCTAATCTATCAAGAAGTATAGCAATATGGATAATTTTGCTGCAGGAATTTGAATCTGATATTGCGGATAGGCCAGGGAAGAAGCATGTCAATGGAGATGCACTTTCTCGAGCCTATGATGGTTTGGGTTTATCATGTGACGATGACAAATTTTGAAATGCAATGTTGTTATCCATTAACACGATTCATGGTGAATACATACATATTTGGAATTATCTGAATGATTTAAAGTTTCTTGATGGTGTTAATGCAAAGACTAAGAAGAAAATCACCCAAGCAAGTCATTTATATTCTATTGTGCATGGAGTCTTATTTCGGATAGGACTTAATGGGAGGTATAAGAGGGCAGTTGGACATGATAAAGGGAAGGAACTAACTAAAGAATTCCATGATGGTACGTGTGGAGGACACTTATCTGGGCAACTAATAGCAAGGAGGATATTGAATGTAGGTCATCACTGGCCAACTATTTTCAGAGATTCTTATAGTTATTGTAAGACATGTGATATCTGTCAATCACATAGGAATCGTAAAACTTCATTAGCTCTATTATGTCTTATTCTTCCACTTAGCCCCTATGAAAAGTGAGGAATAGATATTGTAGGTCCACTTCCACCCACCCCATGCCAAAATTAGTATATTGCAGTTTCCACTGATTATTTAACCAAGTGGGTTGAGGTTAAACCCTATAAACAACTTCCATGGATGAAATGGCAAGGTTCATGTATGAACGCATTGTCACTAGATTTGGTTGTCAATTAAAAATTGTATCAGATCAAGGAAGCCACTTTATTAATAGGGTGGTAGAAGTCTTGGTGGATAGGTTTTTCATCAAGCATAGGAAGGCAACAACATACAATCCAAGCACAAACGGACAGGTGGAGAGAACAAATTATGTATTGTGTCAAATATTGGCAAAGAATGTAGCTTTGCAGATGCATAAGTGGGATTATTTCAGTTGGATTATGACATTGATCCAGTTCTTATTGAATTTGATATCCCCATTGTGAGAATTATGAAAAATGAAAAGATGGATGAAAGTGATTCGGTAAGAGAAAGGTTGGTACATCTTCATTTGTTATAATAAATTAGAGAAGTAGCGAAGGATACAAGTTATAAGAATAAGATGAAGCAGAAGGAGTACTTTGATCAAAAGATCCTTTGGTCTCCATTCAAGTGAATGACTTGGTTCTTGTATATGATTCCTGATACAAAAAGAGGAGGCATAGAAAAATTCATCCTAAATGGATAGGACCCTACAAAATAATAGTTATGCATGAAAATGGTATGTATCGATTGGAGGAATTGGATGGTACTCCAATTAGGAAATGGGTCAACCACGACAAGTTAAAGATTTTTTAGGCACTAAGTTTAGATCAATCTAGTCCAAGGACAAAGTAGAAGCTAGGGAGGGAGAAGATATCAACACTAAAATTTTCCTCCATAATTTTTATTTCATTAATGTATGTATTATGAATAAGGTGTTGTTAAGTATAGTTAGTAGCGGCGTCCACTAGAAGATAACGGCGCTGCCAGTACGATGCCGCTAATAAGGTATAATACGGTAACAGTCAAAGTACAATAGGAATGTTGTGTTAAAAATTAAATATTTTTCGTAAGTGGTCTTGGTAATGTTAAAATGTCAAAGTTAGGGTAAATGGATGAGTAAGGTTTGCATGATTCAGAATTATAAATAATATATTCGCAATAATGACAAAGAGTGATGTCATAAAAATTTTATATATTTAATTTTTATAATATCCATAAAGGTGGAACCCATATGAGATGATAAGGTTCATCTTATATTAGAAGATAAGCCTATATATAAAGATAAGAGTTTAGGCATGGAATATGATTAGTCGAAAGAGATTTCCTATCCTATCTTAGAGATAGGGTGGATAAGCCTAAAAGTTTTATAAATAGAGAGGCACCCCCCATTTATCAAGGAATAAAGTTGTAATAATTATTATATGAATAAAGAATTCATTATGAAGGTGTGTTAAGAAAGCCATGAAAATGTGTAACTATGAAGTTTCTGCCAGAGTTAATGTCGGAAGGCAAGTGGAGTTGGTAACACTTGGTGTAATTCATGGGTGAGATTGTATTAGTATCATGTTAATAATATAATCTATCACCAAACCAAAAGCCGTGCATTACTGAAATAATCATAGCACGAGGAGTTCTCGGTGAAATATTATCAGTGTCAGATTGGTGTTGACACCACCCCTTTTGGCAAAGGGGACGTGTGATGACAAAAACAAATGTTAAGTTGAAAGTAAGCACGAAATAAATAGAAAGTGATAGAAATCACAAAAAATGTGTATGAAGTGGATGGAAGACAAATCGAAGGAGAGATAATGTGCATGTAATGCGTATGTTACGGTGGTAGGAAGAAATCTTAAAATAATGCCACAAACAGGGTGTAAATAGGAGTAATGCTCAAGATATGACAAAAACGGTGTGGTGTGTGTTAGTTGTGTGAATAAGCGCAAAATAATGACTATAGTAAAGTAGGTGAAAAAGTAACTATAAGTAGTGAAGTGACAAAGTGTTTAGTCACTTCATTTGTTGTTTACACGGTACGTGAATTTGTAGTGTCAGTTTTCATATCATTATATGGAGAACACCTTATTGCATAGGCAAGTGGAGAGGCATCGGGGCCTCGAACAATGACGCGAAGTTAGTGACGAGGCATCTAGTTCTAGGGCTCTCATAGTACTCGAGAGCAATAGTGATAATGAGGTGTGATTAGTATTACTGTATATGATGTAGGGGAGTTTCCCTGTAGTGATGAGATATTTTGTGTGATAATGATTTTGTATTCGATATATATGTATGAACACACATTATTATTATATGATGTGTTTTTTGTGTTTATATTGGAGTCGTAATGTGGTTGATGATGTATGATTTGGTGTCATAATGTTATAGTTAATGTAATTTGTTATATATCATTCATGTTTGATTGATGTAGACTCACACTAGAATATTGATAAGGGTAGATAAAATGTATGGTAATAAATAACAAATGTAATGTGATGAAATTGGTAAAGCGTAATGAATGTAATGTCGATTAGTAAGATGGAAGCAAAGATGTATGATTGCAAAACTAACGTGTTGTGATGAAAAATAATGTGATGTAATCGTAAATTATTAATATGATAAAACTAGGGGGAGATAAGTGATGCCCCCCAACGTGTAGATGAAGAGGTTCGTTTAGTTAAAGCCCCTCAACAGTTAAGGACGAGCTGCGCAAACAAGAGTGTATCATCGGGAAATGATTGAGTGCACTACATGAAATGATGAAACCCGTGATGAAAGGTTCTTAGAAAAAATCCCTTAACAGTCATGTAAGAACCGGAAGAACACAAGTGCATCATCGAGGAATGAGGTGATAGTAATCACCTACCAAAGACCAAGGCGACACTAAGTGGTGGAAGCATGGGGGATGGAAGCAAAATGAGTATATGAACTGACTAAATGTCATATGGAGCTGCGGTGGTATGCACAAAAGCGGTTGGGATGTGAAAGCCAATGTGAAGGAGCAACGTGATGTGGTGGTGTTATCCCGTAAAATTGACAAGGGCAATTTTACCGATAACCATACCGAAAATTTTGTTTTGATCCCTCGCTAGGGATCCCGCGCGTTCGGAACGTTGCAAAATCCCTTTCCCGGAAATCTGGTTTTCCGAACTTAGTCTTTTTTGGTCTTTTTTTGGCTGGGCGCATGGAATTACTATGTAACACCAACTTTTGGTGCGCCCCCTTTAAAGCCTTTGGCGCATACTTTTCAGTGTCAACAAGCCTTTCGGTGCGCCTTGCATGTTGAGTCTTCTCTGCGTGCGCCGAGGTGCATGCGCCTTCATGTTAGCACAACTTTTGTTGCGCCATGTTTTGGTGCACCAAAGGGCGCACATAATCTCATGTCGACATCCCTTTCGGTGCGCCAAAGGCGCGCTTAATTTCATGTTGGCAGGTGCTTTGGTGCGCCAAAGGGCGCATACCTTCCCATGTCGACAACAACTTTCATGCACCCTTTACAAAGTGGGTGGCACATTTATGACTAGCTCACCTATATATAAAATTTGCGCGCCCAAATGTCATTATCATTAGACACAAAGCACGTGATTTCTTTTCTCTGAGCTTGTCAGCCCCTGCCCTGTCGTTTTCAGCACATTGTGGACCTGTTTGCGAGATTTTCTCTATTTATCCGAGTAAGTGCTCTTGTCTCTTCCATGCGTTCTACGTTTTCAGTTTTTGGTGTGTTCGTGGTCTGGTTTTAGTTTGCGTTTGGAGTTTTGGAGTATCAAAATGTTGAGCTAGCCCTCCCCCTGTGCTGTCTTTCCTTTTTTTTCCTCCCCCCTCTTTCCAGATCTCCTGGTAGAGGATGTTATTTTGAAAGCATGGTCTGAAACCCTTTGGATTGAACCATTATATCTCCCAAAAAAATCTTGGAAATGAAAGGAAGAAAGAAGGGTTGAACCATGTGAAAACTCTGTTTTTCCCTTGGGCACACCAGCGCGTCTTGTTACATCATGAACAGTTGCGCCCCCATGGCGCATCTGACCACCTTGCAACATGAACGAAACCCGCGCCAAAGGTGCACCCATTTTGACTGTTGCATCATTAACTTCTGCGCCCTTATGGCGCGCCAACCTTCCTTGCTGCATCACATTTCCATGCGCCAACGGCGTACCCAGCATCTATGCAACACCGGATTTATCTGTGCCAAGTGTGAAGTTATAAAGGCGCAGGCGCTTTCCTCATCACAGCAACATCATGTTGTGTAAACCCTTCGTGCGCCGCGCCATATTCCCTTTGGCGCACGAAAAGTTCCTGTTACACAAACCTTACATGCACCAAAGGGCGCACCAAATCCCAATGCAACATGAAAAATCTATGCGCCATAGGGCGCACCCTGTCACTATGTAACACGAAGTTTTCATGCGCCTTTTATAAAATGCACTCTACAGTATCTATGCGCCATGCGCCTTTGGCGCCAGTTTAACCCTTGCAACACGCTTTTCCCGTGCGCCTTACCTATTTAGCCCTGTAAGCTGCAATTTTCATGCGCCATGCGCCCTGAGTCTCAAAATCTCTAACTCTTTCTTCTGCTAACATTTCAATGGAAGATCAAATGGCTAATTCGACCTTTTTGGATTGGGTCTCACTTCTTCTTCATGCAGATCAGCAACTGAAGTTTGAAAGAACCTATGTCTACATCCAGCAAGAGACCCACCAAATCGAAAGGAAAGGCTAAGCTTACAGAGGAAGAGATGAAGTATAAATATCAGAGGGTCAAGATGCCCGAGTCCCAGGCCGAGTGTAGCATAGACGTCAGAGATTCAGAATTAGGGCATATTGATATGGAGGAATTCTTGGGCTAGAGCTCAGAAAGTCATAAGGATTCCATGGATGGACAAAACTGATAGGCAGTGCCCTGCACTTTGCATCAGAGGAATTCCAGTCAGTGCCGTCAACAATGAATTCTTGATGGTGATTGCCCAAAGTTACAACAAAGACACAAGATGTGTCGAAAACAGCAAGGGCAAGGTAATCATCAACGTCACCTGCCCGTCACTTTGAGATAATACTCGGCATCCCTCACCACCCGGCACTTTGTGGCCGTCATCCAAGCGGAATGCATTAAGGCCTGGGATGACAATGAGGGTTAATGTATGCAACTAATGAACGAAGTCTATTCTGAAAAACAAGAAGGTAATAACCCGGTGGCCCCAAATCATCCACCACAGCGACTTATCAAAAGAGCTCAGCGATACCATTACATTCCTGAGCAGGGTCTTCGGGCTTTCTGATGCCCATTATTTCCATAAGTGGATGTTGCGGGTACTTAGAGACCCTGAACAAGAATATGCCTGATCAGCACTTTTGCTGGGGAGAGATTATAAGCAGTACAATCTCTGAGCAGCTACAACAATTCAGCACAACAGGGGCATTCCATATGAACTCCTACGTAGTCTACGCTGCAGCATCAGCGAGGGACTATCCAGGCCTGACGCGGAGTGGAGTTTGGCCTCAGGTCAAGATATACGAGTACTACCCAGAGTTGAGGCTGGAGAATAGCATCTCCCAGTTCACAAAAGTTAACGATGTGTTTTTCTATCACATCATCTACCTGCTGAGGCCGAACATGACTTATGGTCGCACGACCAAAAGCATAGTAGCAGCCACTGAGAAATGGGGGGCCTTGTTCACCCAGTTTCCCACATTCACCTATCTAAGGGTCTGCCAACTTTTTGGGAGAGCCAACCAGGCTACCGAGGTATGCTGGGCCTAAACTGATTCTGTTGGAGCTGTCAAGGCAGCTAATCACATATCACGAAAAATTCTTGAAAAGAAAGAAGGGTGGAAACTCCTTTCCCCCTCACCGTAGGCTAATATACATGCTCTACCCACCACAAGGCGAAGGAAATGTTCGCAGAGCTGGAGTTACTCAATTTGAAACATGATTTCCCAGCCAGGCCTACCTTCGACCCAAGGAACGGTCTGCCAAGGGTGAAACTTGAATCCAATCCACATCCCTCAGATCGAGGACATTTACATTGACATCATCCATGAGGTGGAGCTCAGAAAGAAAGGATCATTCTCGCCTAGCATTGGTAGAAATCATCCAATATGGGGTAGCCATTGTCCCCAAAGGTTACCAGACTACAGAAGATGAAATAGACAAGGTATATACTAATACAGATGGGGACGATTGGCCCTTTCCGGCCATTGATAGAACTAAGGCTCCTCAGACAATTGAGGAGAGGGTCATGGAGACTTTGCGTAGGACAGAACATTGGTGCCGGATGAACGGCCTAATCTACCTCGGGGTTGATTTCACTACCTCCCCACTAGGTAACGCACCTCCACGATCCAAACAGCAGCCTCAAGGCAAAGGCAAAGGCAAAGAAGGTGAATCCAACACCATTCAGGAAGAAGCCCCTGAGAGTCCTCCTTCCGCGGCACCCGAGTAGGTAATATCTCTGGTCACACCAAAGAAAGAAGCAGAAGAGGAAGTTCTAATTGGCCCATCCACTCAGAATGTCGGCATTGCTACAACAATCAAGGTTCCTTTCTTCCTCTCTTCCTTCCCCTCCTCGAGTGACTCAAGTGACCATCCCTTTGGTCGTGTCCTCTTCCCCTTCTTCTACTGTTCCCCTCGCCTCTTCATCTATCTTCTCTTCCCTCGCTGATCTTTCCTCCTCCATTTCTTCCCTCATCTCCGAGCTCCCTTCCCCTCCTATGTCTTCCGCTACTGCAGTTTCCCTTCCTCTCATGGGCACTTCTTCGGCTATTCTCTCAATGCCGCCGCTGCGTGTCTCCACGTTTTTCCCCTCTACTACTGTAGCTGCCCCCTCCTCTGTTTCCGGTCCTTCTACCATAGGTCCATCCTGGATCTCTCAGCAGCTAAGTCAGCAGAAGAGGAAAGTTCCCATCGCTCCGATGGACTTTTCCGTAATCCCATCTAAGGGGGTGAAGAAGCAGAAGCCTGTCACGCGCTTCTCTCAAAGCGCTGTAGGGGAGAGAGTTATGGAAATCGCATACCCCAATCCTCTCAAAGAGAAAAAGGATTTGTCTCCGACAGATTTTACTGTGACCCAAGTCACAATGGGGACATCCTCCGAAAGTCTTTAGGGGGAGGATCTTTCTGCAGTTGATGCCCTCTGCAAAAAGCTTCAGGAAATCAAGGAAGAGAAAAGGCAACTGAAGGAGCAAAACAAATATCTGCTCCAAGCCTTACAGAAGATGGGTAATGCGCCTCCCATAACTGCCGCCGAGACTTCTGAGCTTCTCAGCCAGGAGAAAATTAACTAGTATGCCAAGATTGACGAGCAGGGTATGGCCATTTCCGCTTGGAGGAGCCAAATCCTCAAAGACAGTGAAAAAGTGATCGCCGAGTTCTCCGACTTGTACCTGAATATCAGTAAGGTGAATAAAGAGCTCCAAGCGCTAGCAGGGCCCATATCAGAAGAGCTGGAACATGCTAGACTGCAGCACGAGGCCTTCCAACAAATGTTCGACTGTTCAGTCGAGGATTTGGTCAAGTTCGGCGTCTTCGGCCACCCAAGGGCCCTCAACAAAATCATGTCCACTCTGGACTATCAGGTGGATCAGCTAGAATTTATTCTAGAAAAGATTGACAAAGTCAAGGAAGGAGCCCTGGATGCGATGCACCAAATGAAACGAATTGTTCTTAATATGTCGCCAGGGTTGCTTACTCCTTCCTTCACTTTAAGGAAAGCTGATGAAACCACCCGGATCTTCAAGGAGATCGCTTCTCAAGGAATGGGGCCAGAGGTCACATTTGACACAAAATCTATCAACAACCTGCTGGCCTGTAGGGACTTCATCGGGTTCCTCGTTGAGGCGGAAAAGGACTTTTCCAAACTCCCAGAAAAGCTCATAGATGAGCGGGAGACTTGTGAGGCGATAAGTGATAGGCACAAGGATCCTTCTCAGGATCAACTTGGGCCAATAATCAACAAGTTCATGGAATACCGCTCTCAGTTCCATATCTCATCACCTGAGGAGCAACAAAAGCAGTCCACCCCCTTTCGGCCGCAACATGATGATGACGAATAGTTGCTGCTTCTTCTTCTTCTTCTTCTTCCCTTTCTCTTCTTTGTCTTTCTGGAAATATCTGAAGTATGTTGATGCAAATGATGACATCATCCATGTTGCATCATGGGATGATGTCATCCATCAAGTTGTAAAAAGTCAACATGACTTTTAGATATTTTGTAAATATCTTTGTAAATAGTTGTTGGCTCCTTTTTGCCTTCTTTTCTCAGCTTCTTCTATAAATACTCCAATACTTGTAGTATTATGAAGGGGTGAATATCTTTCAGATGAAAAATAGAAGTGAAAAAAGAAGACTTTGAGCTTTCTTGTAAGAGAAGAAAACAGTAATACAAATATTGAGACTTTGTGCTGAATAACTGTGTTATGCATCAGACCTTTCTTATGTTAGATCTGTATGTGTTTATTCTGTTAAATTCATATCTGCTTTTTTGTCATTTATTCATCATCAGTATTGCTTTGTTTGTTTATGCAAGTAGGTTTGGCTCTGTTTACTACCAATCCCAAAACATAAATCTTCTGACCTTTCTGCTTTGGAATTCATTTCTTTTCTTCCTTCGGACCTGCTCTTTCCTCATCCCCTCTTCCTTTCCTTTCTTTTCATAGTCGGAAACAACCCACTGGGATGAGATCCCAAACCCCCGAAGGTAGAATTTGTGAGACTTGCATAGATTCCTGCTGGTAGAATAGCAATAAACCATTTTTGCTTTGCTGACTCAAAGAGGGGCTATGCCCTGCACACTGTTGGCTCGTTTATCCATAGATCTGCCCAAGCGACAGATTTTCGGACCAACAGGTGGATAACATGAATGCGATGCATGAGGTGGATGAAGTGAATGCAATGGATGTGATGAGATAGTGATGTATGGAGGTGGTGGAGAGTACGCATGAGTAATGAACTATGGTGGTGGACGTGCCATAACTTGAGCACTAGATAGAGGAGATGAATTAATCATAATAGTAACTCTCTAATGAGTTAGACGGGAGATGAATCATTCACATGAGTTAGAGTCAAAAGAGATTATTCCCTTAGCCTCTAAATATTGCATTTGATCATGAAGGGCAAGACAATCATTGTCCCTATGGCCATTTATGTGATTATATTTACAATAAGGTTGGTCACGTTGATGTTGTAGCCTATGTTATGGGTGATGATGGTTGGATGATAAGTGAACTAGGAGCTTTTCAAGTAAGGTAAACAACACATCATGAGTTTTAACATTATGATAGAAATTCAATGACTTAGGTGACATAGATGGAGTGGAAGGAGAAGTAACCTGTTGCAAAGGAGGAGAAGTACGCTGTGGCAGTGGAGTAGGTAGATACTATGTAGGACGCTCAATCAATTTCGACAAAGGAGGACTACATGATATAATAGAAGTAGATGTATGTGGAGGATCAATAACATTTACGAAAAAGAGATCTTGTTCTAGATCTAGGACTTTGTAGCATAGAAGAATGAATGACTCATATGTATCATACTACAATATTTGTTTAAGCACGAGAATCAAACCATGACAAAAAATGAATTACTTCTCAAGGTCTATACTGTAGACACAAAATCATGCACTTTAGACATTATTTAGTCCCAGTCTCATATTACTATTTAGAGATTTTTTGAGTGAAGAAAGCACTAATTAACCCCCATCTCTTGGCCATTTTTAGTTGATTTCTATCGTCATTCCTGACCTCCACCACACATATGCCTAGTTTATTTTAGTCATCTTCCATTATTTTAACCTCAAATGGGACGCCCATGTCCCATCATGGGCACCCCGATCCTTCTTGAACTTTACCGCCACTTTTTGGGCTCTTTCTAGCCATTTGAGGTATTTATCTTTTTGGTGATCAACCATTTCGGGGTTAATTATGAAATTAGATCAAGAAAACACTATAAATATAAAGTTATGAGACCATAATGAGGGACCAAGCATTATTAACTAATATCATCCATCTAGAGTTGCATCCATCTATTGCATTGGAGATCATTTATATCCACGTAGCTCCGTCACAGAACACAAGGCTAGGTCATCTACAACACACACATCATAGGGGAGGATTTTATTTTATTCCATGAACACATTCTATTACATTTTCTACATCAAGTTATTGCTAGCTGCTTCATAAAGTGTGACTAGCACAAGAGCACATAGGGCACATTATGCACACACTCACCATAACTACATTTGGGTCTGAAATGTAGTGCAACACTCAGTTAGTAAGCCCACTGTTGTGGCAGTTGAGGTCAGTCCAACCCATTCATTTACATTCTTATTTTTTAGGGTTATGATACTCCTTTGTCTTTTGTAGGTATTTTAATTATCTTAGAATATCAATGACATATGTAGTAGTGTAGTGAAGTTAATGTGACAAACAACGAGAGTTTCAGACCATTTGCCAAATGTGAAGATTAGTTTCAAAGCTTTTTCATAGACTAGGGCACCCATTTTGTAGACCAGAGCGCCCATAGGCACCCAATCCCTCTCCAGGCACTCCAATCTAGCTAAATACTCAAAATCCATCCTTTTTGGGGCTTCTACACATTCGTTCCTATTTTCAGATTCTCCAATCAGCTTTGCGACACAGTCCCATGAGCATCTTCTATTCAATTGAGTTCTTTCCTTTTCTCTCTTGCACATTAGGGTTAGCATTTCCTTTTTCATAGTTGTTTGAGCCATCTTTACATCTATTTACAATATCCATTTACTTTATTTACAAATGTTCATAGATTAGATTAACTATAGTACATATGTTTACATTTTTAATTAATCATATAGGCTGAAATATTAGTTGATGCTTACAAGCATTGAATGGTAAAATATAATCCTTGATAGGTTCAGATGAGCCTTGATGTAAAGTATGTTGTTAGGTTGTGGAGCCTATTTTCATGTGTGAAAGTGTTGAAGACTGTACACTAAGAGTACTGTACACTTTTCATGTTAATTTTTTTGGACTTAAATTATTTTTTGGCCTCGAAAAAATGCATCTGATATATTGGGAAACGTGCTCTTCTCATATGGGTGAGATTTTTTGACCCATAGGTTTTTGGGCTGGTTTTGGCCCATGGTTTTGATACCCATGGTATTGTAAAACTGCTTAAGTAGTAGCCTACTTATATGGTTTTATGCATATGGTAGGGTATAATGAAAAACATTGCAGATATGCTTTGAATTCGGCTGTGAATTCTGTAGAGTTTGTTAAGCATAACTCCAAACGGATCTGGGTATTGTATTGAGAGAGTGGTTGCTTGTAATAAAATCTGAGTAAGTGATTCTTGGTGGACGTAGCCCAAATTGGATGAACCACGTTAAATACTATCTCTTTGTGTTGTGTTATTTTATTTTGTAATTTTATTTGAGATCTGTAATAATTTCTACATATTAGTTTCTACTGTTGCAATTATGTGAGGGATTATTCCGCATATTTTATCCCTTATTTCCTAACAATTGGTATCAGAGCCTGGTTTGGTTTGTTGAAGTGTTGAATCACAGGGAAAGTTTTATCTTGAGTGGGAACTATGGTAGATGATGGAAGATCTAGGGTTGATAAATTCAACGGGTAGAATTTCAATCTTTGGAAGATGCGGATGGAAGATTACCTTTATCAGAAGGATCTTTATACTCCGTTGTCTGAGAAGGTGAACAAACCCTTGAGCATGACAGATGCGGAATGGGATTTGCTGGATAGGAAGGCACTTGGGACAATCCAGCTGTGTCTTGCATCTTCGGTATTATTTAATTTTTCAAAGGAAAAGACTACAAAATAACTGATGGATGCATTAGGGAAGTTGTATGAAAAACCCTCTACCTCTAATAAGATATTTTTAATGAAAAAGTTGTTTAATATGAAGATGTCTGAGAATGGTTCAGTAGCAGATCACCTAAATGATTTTAATACGGTTGTAAATATGCTAGCTTCAGTTACAATAGAATTTGATGAAGAAGTTAGGGCTTTATTAGTTTTGTGCTCTTTACCTGAGAGTTGGAATAGCTTGGTAATGGCGGTAAGCAACTCGGTTCCAACTAACTCAAAGTTGAAGTTTGAGGATGTTGTAGGGGTGATTCTAAGCGAGGAAATGTGAAGAAAAAACTTTGGTGAATCTTCTACTTCAGGGAATGCTTTGACAGTGGAAACTAGAGGGAGACAGAAGAATAGAGGAAGCCGTGGAAAATCAAAGGATCGGGCAAGGTCAAAATCCAAAAGTAAGATAGTATGTTGGCACTGTGGAAAGTCTGGGCATGCAAAGAAGGACTTTTGGGAGCTTCAGGACAAGAAGAAACAACAGAAATAAAACAAGGAGGTAAATGTGGCAAAGGGTAATGTATGTCAGGATGCTTTGATTCTTTCTTTGCACAATATTATTGAATCTTGGGTTTTAGATTCGGGGGCTTCTTTCCATGCTTCTCCACATAGGCATTATTTTGTTGATTATGTTCAAGGAGATTTTGGGCATGTTTTTCTTGGTGACGATGAGCCTTGTAGCATAGTTGGAAAAGGTTCTGTTCAGGTTAAGATGCAAAATGGGAATACTTGGCTATTGAAGGATGTCAGACATGTGCGTACATTAAGACAAAATTTGATATCGGCAGGGCAATTGGGAAGTGATGGTTGTACTGTGATATTTACAGCTGACTCTTGGAAGGTTACCAAGGGTGCTTTTGTGGTGACAAGAGGTAAGAAGGTTAGAACCTTGTATTTAACCACTTATAGTACTAATGTTTGTAATCTTGTGGCTTCAGAAGTAGATACAACATTGTGGTACTATAGGCTCGGTCATATGAGCCATAAGGGCATGGAGATCATAAAGAAGGATTTGCCCAAATATACAAAAACAGGTTTGGAGTTCTGTGAGGACTGCATATATGGGAAACAGAAACAAGTAAGGTTTCTCAAGGTTGGACCTACAAAAAAAAAGAGTAAGTTAGAGCTGGTACATTCTGATGTGTGGGGGCCAGCTCAAGTATCATCTCTTGGGGGTTCAAGTTATTATGTTACTTTTATTGATGATGCAACAAGGAAATTTTGGGTTTATTGTATTAGAAACAAATATGATGTATTTGACACTTTTGTTAAATGGAAAGCCTTGGTAGAGAATGAAACAAGTCTTAAGCTAAAATGTCTTAGGTCAGATAATGGAGGGGAGTATTGCAACAATGAATTTGATGATTACTATTCTAAGAATGGAATCCACAGGTAAAAGACGGTTCCAGGAACTCCGCAACAGAATGGGGTATCAGAAAGGATGAACAGAACAATAATGGAATGTGCTAGGAGCATGAGGTTACATGCAGGACTGCCTCTTTCTTTTTGGGCAGAAGCGGTGAGCACAGCTGTGTACTTGATAAACAGAGGACCCTCAAGTGCCTTGGATGGAGGTATACGTAAGGAGGCTTGGTATGGTAAGAAAGTTGATTATTCATTTCTTAGAGTCTTTGGATGTGAGATGTTTGTTCATATAGACAAGGATGATAGGACCAAGCTAGAGGCTAAATCAGAAAAATGTACTTTCATTGGTTATGGTGGTGATGACTTTGGATATAAATGTTGGAGTATTAAGGACAAGAAAATCATTTGATCTAGGGATGTGGTCTTTAATGAGAAAGTCATGTATAAACAACAGTTACAGGAAAATAAGGAAAAATCCAAGAAAGAATATGCAGCGGTAGAGGATCTTTCGGATGGAAAAGTGACACATGAATCAGTTTAGGAACCTCCTCAATAGGAACCCCAAACTCCTATATTGAGGAGGTCTTATAGGGTAAGAAGAGAACTTGAATGTTTTTCTCCTTCTCTTTATTATTTATTACTCACTGATAGTGGACAACCAAAGAGCTTTGATGAAGCAATGCAGGAAGATGCCAGGAAGAAGTGGGAGCAAGCCATGGATGAGGAGCATCAGGCTCTTATGGAGAACCAGACATGGGATTTGGTAAAGCTACCCGTAGGAAAAAGAGCATTATAGAACAAGTGGGTGTTTAGAGTCAAAGATGAAGAAGGAGGCAAGAAAAGATATAAGGCCCAGTTGGTGGTCAAGGGGTTTGCACAGAAAAATGGTATAGATTTTGATGAGATTTTTTCTCCTGTAGTAAAAATGACTTTTATTAGAACTGTTCTAGGAATAGTTGCAACAGAAGATTTTCACTTAGAACAGCTTGATGTAAAGACTACATTTCTCCATGGTGATTTGGAGAAGGAACTATATATGCAGCAATAAGAGGGCTATGAGGTCAAAGGTAAAGAGGAGATGGTGTGTAAACTGAAGAAGAGCTTGTATGGCTTGAAACAAGCTCCACGTCAATGGTATAAGAAATTTGATAGCTTCATAATGGAGCAAGGTTATATTAGATGTCATTCTGACCTTGCGTGTATACAAAGAAATTTGAGGATGGCAACTATATTATCGTTTGTCTGTATGTGGATGACATGTTGGTTGCAGGTAAAAACATGCAGGAAATAAAAGTACTTGAGACGCAGCTAAGTGAATACTTTGCTATGAAGGATTTGGGGGTAGCCAAACAAATCCTTGGTATGAGGATATCTCGGGATAGGAAGGAACGGAAGCTAACTTTATCTTAGGAAGAGTACATTAAGAAGGTCTTGGAGAGGTTTAATATGCAGGATGCTAAACCGGTTAAGACTCCTTTGGCAGGCCATTTGAAGTTATCAAATGAACAATGTCCTAAGACAGAGCAGGAGAGAAACCAGATGTCCAAGGTACCTTACTCATCAACGGTTGGCATTTTGATGTATGCCATGGTGTGCACTAGGCCTGATATTGCCCATGCAGTGGGAGTGGTGAGTAGATTTATGAGTGATCCAGGTAGAGATCACTAGCAGACAGTAAAGTGGATCCTTCAGTATTTGAGAGGGACCATGGGGACAGTTTTGTGCTACAGTGGATTAGACACCACTTTGTGTGGTTATGTAGATTCATATATGGCTGGAGATGTAGACAGCAGGAGGAGCATGATAGGTTATGTTTACACTATAGGTGGGACAACAGTGAGTTGGATTTCACGACTACAGAAGTTGGTGGCTTTGTCAACCACAAAGGCTGAGTATGTTACTGCCACAAAGGAAAGCAAAGAAATGATTTGGTTATAACAATTGCTTGAGGAGCTGGGGCATAAGCAGGAGGAAGGAAGGCTACATAGTGATAGTCAGAGTGTTATACACCTAGCTAAGAACTATGCTTTCCACTCGAGGATAAAGCATAAACAGTTAAGGTACCATTTCATCAGGACAACTTTGGAGGAAGAGAAGTTGAAGTTGGAGAAGATCCATACTAGTCAGAATCCTGCAGACATGATGACCAAGGTGGTCACAAGGGAAAAACTGAAGCTATGTTCAGCTTTGGTTGGTCTTCACATAAAGTAGTGAAGGGTTGAGAAGCTTGCTCAGAGGAAAACTAGTCTCCAAGTGGGAGATTGTTAGGTTGTGGAGCCTGTTTTCATGTGCGAAAGTGTTGAAGACTGTACACTAAGAGTACTGTACACTTTTCATGTAAATTTTTTTGGGCGTAAATTGTTTTTTGGCCTCGAAAAAATGTACCCGATATATCGGGAAATGTGCTCTTCTCATATGGGCGAGATTTTTTGACCCATAGGTTTTGGGCTAGTTTTGGCCCATGGTTTTGATGCCCGCGGTATTGTAAAACTGCTTAAGTAGTTGCCTACTTATATGGTTTTATGCATATGGTAGGGTATAATGAAAAACATTGTAGATGTGCTTTGAATTCGGCTGTGAATTTTGTAGAGTTTGTTGAGCATAGCTCCAAACAGATCTGGGTATTGTATTGAGAGAGCGGTGGCTTGTAATAAAATATGAGCAAGTGATTCTTGGTGGATGTAGCCCAAATTGGGTGAACCACGTTAAATACTGTCTCTTTGTGTTGTGTTATTTTATTTTGCAATTTTTTGAGATCTGTAATAATTTCTGCATATTAGTTTCTACTGTTACGATTCTGTGAGGGATTATTCCGCATATTTTATCCCTTATTTCCTAACATATGTAAGTAGACATAAGTAACTTTAGGGCCATTTTTTATGATAAACTGACAGAGGAAATCATGTTCCATATCATAGAAAGTACTAATGGACCCAAATGGAAGATAATTATACCAATGTTATGCCTCGTCAATAAGACTATATCGAAAGGCTTTAAGAAATAGTCCATCATTAGAATAAGAGGTCATAATCATGCGGTAATGTAGAAAATGAGCATGAAGATCACCAGTACCATTAAAGCATGTGAATGTAGACATGATAAAATCTTTAGGGAATGTAGAATTATGAATCTTTTTAGGGACAAGGTTACCATGTAATGAATTGTTGTCAATAGAAGCATAATAAGCCCTAATTTCTAAAGTGAGAGTTTGAACCTGAGATTTTAATTGATTTACAACATGCATGAGAGATATTATATCCTTTTAAGGAATAGTTGAAGATGGCAATAATGCATTAAGAGGTTGTAATTTTCTGTTGTGAGTGATCATAAGGATATCAAGAGATGATAAAGGAGATTTTGATGCTAAGGGTACACTTGGAGTAGGTTCCGAAGAAGCTATAATAGATGAGATAGATGGAATATCCATAACAGTGGTAGGACTAGTGTTAGAAACATCCCCAATAGCTAAGGTAAGCAATGGAGATACATCTATATGAGAAGACGAACAAATGGGTGTACATGATGTAATAAGAGGACATGAAATGAGAGGAGGAGGAGAAGTGATAGATGGAGGTGACTCGCGCACAATGCTAAATGCAATCTCAAGAGAAGGAAATGATGGAATAAGAGATTTGCACTCAAGAGTATGAAAAGAAGGAGAACCATGGCTATTAACCACCTCATCAGTATCAGAGAGGGACTAAAAAATGAGAATGTCACTAAGGATGTTATCAATAGGATCATCGACATAATATGAAGGAGTATGCAAGATACTATGAGAAGCAATACGAGAAGTAGAATAATTATGAGAAGGAACTATTGTAGTGGCATGATTAAGAGAATAATTAATATGTATATGCGAGTGATTGCCAATACCAATTGAGTAATTGATAAGAGAATCATCTAAAATTTCCTTAGAAAGGTCAGAAGTAGGATCACAAGTAGTCGTATAACATGGTGTACAATGAGTGAAAGCTATCGGATCCTCAACAATGCTAATGCCAATGAGAGATTCTTCAAAGTGAGTAAGTACAGACTGTTGACCAAATAGAGTTCTTGTTGAGTATGAGCCGATGTACAAATAAGATTACCACAGAGATATGTGATCTTAACAATGATGACCTCATCATATATAGGGTTGACACTAAAATGAGACATGATGGGTGAAGAAGATGAATTATCCTTAGCCATTAGGGTTCAAAGTGGATCCTAGGGAAAAATATTCTAAAGTATGAGTTTGCCAAAATGATTAACTAAAAATATGAAAAAATATGTTCTGTATTCTAAGTTAATCTAAACTAGTAAGAACAATGGAATAACTGATATGAAATGAAATATAGAGGCTAACTATTTTTATTTGATATTTAAATGAAGTGAAATAATTGAAATAAGAGGGATAAGGTACTAACCTGAAAATGACATACCTCGTAGTGATTCTGGACTAACATGATGATGTGTAGATGAAGCATAGTATGAAGGTACAACCCAGGAAATTGTAGAAAATGAAGATTTGATTGGACCGAGATGCCTAGAAGAGGACTGGGGCACCTATGGGTGCCTTGGTCTACAGTATGGGCACTTTGGTTTGTAGAAAATCTCAGGATCTAAATCTTGGAGTGTCACTATATCTTCGCAATGTCTCGATCCTTGTCATGTGATTGTTGCAGTAACTTTGCTTATGTCACTATAAACCTACAAAAAATATCTACCTACAAAACCCCATACAAAGCATCAAATTCCTAAAAAAAGAAATATGCATATGAAGGGGTTAGACTGACCTTAGCTACCACAATGGTGTAATTACAACTAAGTGATGCACTACATTCTAAACCCAATGTAGTTTTGTGTGCTTGTGTGTGCAATTGTGTGCCTAGGATGCCCTACTGCAAATAACACAGAGATAGGGGAAATAACTAGATGTAAAATTCAAATGGTGGATGTAATAGAATGAATACAACCCTTCCTATGCATGATGTGTGATGCAATGATCCCCAAATGCACTCCCTTACCTTAGTAGATAGCTAACCCTTAATAGTAGATAGTATGCCCATAAGTTAATAGGTATGTTATGTTTATATAGGGATCTTTTGCTCAAATTTCGACACTAATGACCCGACATGCTGACTAATACCTAGAGAAATGAAAGGGAAAATTACAAAGACTGATCTCAAAACTCTAAATTAGACATAAGTGCTACTGGGACCAGGGAACCTAAAATTAAGGACAGGGGCACCCATGAGTGCCCCGGTACTACCCTAGGTGCCCTAGTCAAAGACCAAAGATTAAAAAATGACCAAATAACAACTCTTGAGACTCCATGAAAGATGACCAAAACTGTGGAAATAACTAACGATTGTGTAAGATAAATGATGATGACGACCAACTAAATGATGACATGACTAGGGTATAGGTCATTAGTGAATACTTTTCTTACGTGAGATTTATATATAAAATAATATATTTTGCAATATAAATGTAATACCAAGTGCATGATTTTGTAACTACAACCCCTTTTTGTCGAGCAGTTCGTAACGTGTGAACTTCTAGACAAAAATGATATGAAATAAAGATTTTATTTATATGGGTGATCCCCCCTCAACTTGGTGGTTATTTTTAAAACTTACAGACGGATGCTAACAGCAATCTCCAACTCTGATACCATAAAAGGAACGATAACTAGATCGTACCAAGCCAAGAACACAGATGCTAATCAAACACCACAATCAATAAGATGAAAGCAATTCACCAGAATAACTTTACACAAAACCTTTGCAAACAAATGAGCAGCAATATCATATATTATTATGGAACTCAATGTAATACATTAAGAATGGGCCTTGCTTAAATAGGCAAGGAATAACAATCTGAGAACCAATCAAGGTCGTAGATCAAGCCATAAATCAAGGAAATAACTAGTCATCAAAGAACTAGTCAAGACCATAGATTTAGGAGAGAACTAGACATCAAGGATCTAGTCAATACCATAGATCTAGGAAAGAACTAGTCAATACCATAGATCAAGGAAATAACTATACCTAATAACTAGATAATATCTCCTAATATCTAAACAAGATAAAATAAATATCCACACACATAAGTGGGTGAGGATAAATACAATAAAGGTAAATAAAGTACCTAGGTGAACATGAGCTAAGGTAAATACCTACTCTAACACCCCCCCTCAAGTGAAGCTAGGGGCCAAAATAGAAGTGGCATGTCCACAGTATGAGTCCCGACAACTAGGCCTGATGAGGTACTCATGTACAATAACTAGAAAAAAGGGACACCACAAGGTACCCAAAACCAATAACAACAAAGTAAAGAGAGTAAAAACCCGCTCCAAGGCATCCCAAGAAGCTCGGCTGAAAAACTCGTACAATGCTAAAGAAGTTTGGTGTGCACTGTGGTCTAAATCCACTGCTCGATCACAAAACTCAAAAACAACTGACACTGGGCTCCACCAGAATAGCTCCATACAAGGAGACTGTCAAAGGAGTGATGTCGAAAGTGAAAAAAAAGAAACACCAAACATAATTCGACCAACTGCTACAAATAGGTGTGCCACGATCCAAGAATAATAACCAAAGCAACAAGGCAAGGACACAAAATCAAGAGTGTCACGATCCAAGAAAAGCTCTGATACCATAAAAGGAACGATAACTAGATCGTACCAAGCCAAGAACACAGATATATGAATACACAAATAATTTATTTGCAAAATAAAACTTACAGACGGATGCTAACAGCAATCTCCAGCTCTGATAACCATAAAAGGAACGATAACTAGATCGTACCAAGCCAAGAACACAGATGCTAATTAAACACCACAATCAATAAGATGAAAGCAATTCGCCAGGATAACTTTACACAAAACCTTGCAAACAAATGAGCAACAATATCATATATTATTATGGAACTCAATGCAATACATTGAGAATGGGCCTTGCTTAAATATGCAAGGAATAACAATCTAAGAACCAATCAAGGTCGTAGATCAAGCCATAAATCAATGAAATAACTAGTCATCAAAGAACTAGTCAAGACCATAGATTTAGGAGAGAACTAGACATCAAGGATCTAGTCAATACCATAGATCTAGGAAAGAACTAGTCAATACCATAGATCAAGGAAATAACTATACCTAACAACTAGATAATATCTCCTAATATATAAATAAGATAAAATAAATATCCACACACATAAGTGGGTGAGGATAAATACAATAAAGGTAAATAAAGTACCTAGATGAACAAGCTAAGGTAAATACCTACTCGAACAATTTTGGTGCAATGCAAGAATCATCGATATGATTGAGTTTGATGAGATAAATTTAAAGTTGCCCTGAGACGAGGAAACAATGTGGCTAGTTTCGTAGGATCAAGTGATAGGGAAGCCAAAGGGTTTGTGTCCTTTAGACATATGATCTGTAGATAAAGGTTTATGGAGCTAAATGATAGGACAACCAAAGGGTTCATGGCCTATTGATGTATGGGCTCACCAGAGTTATTTGTGATGGATAATCTAACTTTTGGGGTCCTCTAGATGAGGAGTATTATGGAAGGATGAAGTAACGTGGTTGAAAATGTTTGTAAATTTTGAGAAAAGATGATTTGTGATAAAATTGGATGGATCGTTGGTGATAGAGGTAAATCATCAATTATCATAGGAATCGTCATCAATTGTTGCATGTGTAATTTGGGGGGCTATAAATAGCTATTTTTCTTAGTTAATGAATTAGTTGTTATTGACGGTTTTGTGAAATCAAGGATATTTTAACCACGTGATTTAAGAGTGATTTGTGAAAAATGGCGGTGGCGAGACCATTTGGACAACAGAGGAGGCCTACACAAGCAGAGGTATGTATTCACTTTTTGTCATTTTGTGATTTTTGTCAAAAAAATTATTTTATTTTTAGAAATTTCATGGTAGGTATGATTTGAGGAAGTTTTTAGGATTGTTGGCAATTGTGTGGATCGCTGACGATTCATAATAGAATCATCCATTATCCATGTTGGATCGCTAGTGATTCATACCAAATCGTTAGTGATCGATGTGTTTTGATAGAAGCTTGAATATTTTTTCTTGAAAATGTGTTCTAATAAATGTTTTTGTGATTTTTTGGATGCAGGTGAAGGCCAAGTTGACTATTAGAGATTGCATTCCAGTGGATTTGGAAAATGTGATAGATATAAAGAACACTGAGATACCCTGAAAAGGGCTCTCAAGATCAAAGGGACATCGGTATCAGGTTCTTAGCTAGCAATGCGAGCATAGGAGAGTAGTCAGAGAACTACATAGGGTATGGTTAGCTATGATCATTATTAGTCAATTAGAAAGGAGTTAGCCTATTATGAGGATTTTGTGATATAGGGCTTGCCTAATGTAGTTCACTATGTAGATCATCTAGCACAACGAGGGGAAACTCCTAGTGCTATTGTGGTGAGTGTGGGTCAACCACCTCAAGGACCAGATAGGGGAGACAGTGGTGATGGAGGTACACAGGGAGGTGATGGTCGAGGGAGTGTTTTCTGGGCTAGTGAGTTCCTTGTTGGTGTTTAGTTTACTTGATAGACATGATATGTGTTATATTTTGATATGCATACAGAGCTTTATGAAGCCTTGATTTTTGTCATACATATTTTGATGTATGGAGTTTTGGGGACTCCATGTGATTATATAGAAATATTTTTACATGATTGTTTATACATATATATATTTGGGTTCGAGTTAGGATTTGTGCATTGATTATTGTATTTGTATGATGTGATTATGATTACGTTTTAATTTGATAGATTTTTGCATGTGTTGATGTGTATTATTATTATATGGACATTTTTTAGGTATGGATGTTTATACGATGATTTGTGATGTGCTAGGAATATGGTGACTTCAGTGTGATCAATGTATTTCAAAATGTGTTATAACTCTTAAAAGAGTTCGTATAACATGAAATGATTGCTTTTATACTAGATTTGATGCATACATGATGGGAATACATGTAGTGAAGGCACTTGCACTTATTGGCCTTTACAAAAAAATGTTAACACGTGACAATCAACGGGTAGTCATTCGTAGAGTCTTGGATATAAAGATGGAGTTAAAAAGTAAACCTTCTTAGAAGATGATAAGGGTTAACACATGTAAGTTGTGTGGGAGAGTAGTTTCTCCTTTCATCAGTTTCATAGAGAGATGCCCCAACTATATATTTCATTTTTGATGCAAACTGATCAATGCGGGAAGTTTGTTTTGATGGGAAAGTTGATTGATGTGGGAAGCTTTCCTAGGATGCTTTTGATTTTGACTTTTTGAAGGTTGGTCAATGCGGGAAGCATTTTACATGGGTATCCATCCTTCAAGGGAGTGGTCTACTTAATTTGAATTTTTTATTTTTTATTTTTCATAAATAGCCATCCTTCGAGGAATTAATCTATAATTTTAACTGATAGCTTTCCTTTAAGGGATCAGTCTACTTTTCTTTTATTTGATAGTATGATTTTGATTTTTGATAGTTGTCCTTTGAGGTATCGGACTATTTATTTTGATGATGCATCCATAGATATTTTGAATTTTTTTTGAACTAAGGGCAGACCCTAATAGACCGTTTCAAGGAGGGGAAGAGATGTGTTCATAAAATACACATGTATGCCCTAGGATATGTCTTTGGTTGGTACATAGGGTGGATGAGTGTAATGATTGTGGGGTTCCTACTAAAGAGAAACTTGTCCATATGAAAGATGTAATGAACATAGTTGTGGTGATCATCTTTAAGGATTTCAAGATAGTGACGAAAGACCACATAATTTCAAATCATTACATTGATAAGATGACTAGTCTGATGACGAAATAATACATTTGATATGACTACTATCATGATGGTCGAAATGATAATATTAGAAAGATTGAAAGTGCAAGGCATTCAAAGGTTCCTTTTTAGGTACACCATCAAGGGAGGCTACTGATATGCTCCCAACCCATACTTGTGAGTGATAATGTATGGAAAAATCCAGTTAGGGGAAAAATTTCCACATTTACTCTTTTCCAAAGTAGTGACATTTTGATTTTCTTTGAGAATGATATCACCTATCTTAAAGTCATGTTCTTTTACATGTTTTATTTGAGAACAAGATCACCTATCTTAAAGTCATGTTCTTTTTACATGTTTTTCATATGTGCATTTGATACGTTCTTGATAGACACGATGATGTTCAAGAGCTGTTAAATGTTTTTCATTTAACAATTCTAATTGTGTTAGATGATCTTGCCGATATTCTTCGTTGGGGATAAAGTCTTTGAGAACTAAGCTGAATGATGTGATTTGAACTCTGAGGGGTAAAATTACTTCAGAGCCATAGACTAGTGAGAAGGGCATAACACTTGTAGGAGTACAAATGCTAGTTTGATAATCCCATAGAGCAAACCAGATTTGGAGATTTCATTTCCTACCTGCTTCATCCACTATTTTCATGACGATTTTTTTAAGAATTTTATTAGAGGATTTAGCTTGTCCATTTTCTCGGGGATAATATGGTGATGAGAAGTTAAGTTTGATGTTGAAGGTATCGCAAAGTTTCTTAACATCCTTATTTTTGAATGATTTTTCATTATCAGTGACAAGTTTGTGAGGAATACCAAAGCAACATATAATGTGTTGATAAATGAAGTCAATGTTTTTGTTTGTTTTAGTTGAAGTTAAGGGAATGAATTCAACTCATTTTATGAAGTATCCAGTGACTATAATGATAGAATGATGTTGTTGTCATGAACGAGGATTAATAACACCAATGAGGTCTAAACCCATTACAAGAAAGGACATAAATCTTGAGATGGTTGTAAAGCTTGACTAGGAATATGAATGAGGTTGGAATGTTGTTGACATTTGAAGGATTTCTTAATGTATGCACAACAATATCGGTCTATGGAAGGCCACTAATAGCCCAATTGTAAGACACATTTAATGACAATGGTACAATTGAAATGTCCACATCATATACCATCATGGACTTATTGGATGAATTTAGTGGATCTATGAGATTTAAGACATTAATAAAAGACCATTAAAACCATGCTTGTAAAGGATACTACGTATAATGACATAGCGGGTAATAGGTTGAAGAAATCATCATTTAGCGTTTCGAGAAAGGTCAGGAGGACTTTTACATTCCGAAAGGTAGTCAAATATTTGAGAGTATCATAAGTCAGTTGGATGGTTTTCAATAACGTTTATAGAAGATAGTTGATTTTTAAGTAAAGGTTGATCTAATATATGGAAAACAACAATTTTTTTGGAATTTTTAGTTGATTCTTTGGTTGATAAAGGAATGAGATATCCTAAAGAAGCCATGCTATCTGTGAATTTATAAGAAGATCGTAAAACTATTTGAATAGTGTAATGGTCAAAAGCTTCGAGGAGAAATTCAACAATGGCTTTATGTTTTTATAGGATTTCACTCTTACACTAATAATCCCCTTTGATTTGATTAATGACAATTTGTGAGTCTCTATATATTTCTAAGATTTGAATACCCATCATAATGACAGTTTTAAGACCCATTATTAAAGCTTCGTATTCATCCATGTTGTTAGTACATTTGAAATTAAGTTTGAATGATAAAGGGATGAGAGTCCCCCAGGGAGGTATGATAACAATACCAACCCCTCCCCTTTGCTAACATTTAGATCCATCGAAGGATAGGGTCATCTTCACAGGGGTGAATTCTTGATCTTTGACAGTGTTGATATATTCATTAAGAAATTGTTCATGGGGTAGTTGAGTGTCTAGAAGAGGAACTTTGGCAAGTTGGTCCGCAATGATCTAACCCTTGATAGATTTTTGTGGTATAAATTCTACATTGAACTCAGTCATAAGCATGAACCATCGAGTGATGCAGTCACTATGGTATGGTTTAAAATGCATGGATTTGAGCGGGTAAAAACTGGTGACAGTGTAAGTTTTGTGATTAAGTAGATAATGACGAAGCTTAGAAGTTATGAGTTACAAGGCATAACACAACTTTTCAGCTTCAGTATATCGAGTTTCGTACTCATGGAGAGTGCAACTTATGTAATAAACAACTTGTTCACAACCCTTCTTGTCTTAGTGGGCTAGCATGGCACCCAAGGCATGATCTATAGTGGATATGTAAAGGTTAAATGGCTCCCCCTCATGAGGAGGTGTGAGCAAAGGTGGTGATAAAAGGTATTTCTTGAGTTCTTCGAAAGATTTTTGACAGTTAAGATCCCGCTTAAAATCAATGTCTTCGCAAAGGATATGATGAGAAGGTTGACAACGGTATGAGAGTTACAATATAAAACATCAAACAACTTGAAGTTTACCTTGAAGCCTACACAATTGTTTGATGTTTGGCAGAGGAGGCATTTCAATTATTGCTTTAATTTTAGTTAGGTCTACTTCAATACCTTGGATAGATATGATGAACCCTAAAATCTTGCCTTTGAGTACACAAAACACACATTTACCAGGGTTAAGATGAAGAAAAATTGAATAAGATGAGTGCAGATTCAATCAAGGATAGTGAGATGATCCCTACATTATTTAGATTTCCCTAAGAGATCATCAATGTAGTCTTCTATATTTTTGTGGATAAGATCATGAAATATATATTTCATAGCGTGTTGGTAAGTTGCTCCTACATTCTTGAGTCTGAAGGGCATGATGCGGTAACAAAATTTCCCCCAAGGAGTAATGAAGGATGTTTTGTGTTGATTGTCGGTAGCGATGAAATTTTTATTATAACTGGAGAAGCTATCCATAAGGGAAAACATCTTATGATTGGTTGTTAGATTGATGAGATGGTCGATGTTCGGAAGAGGGAAATCATCTTTAGGGAAAACAAGACTGAGATCCTGAAATATAGTACATATGCGTAATTTTCTTGAGGATTTGGTTACGGGTATAATGTTGGAGACCCATTGTGGATAGTCAATGGGTATGATGAAATTAGTAGAAAGAAAGTGTTGTAACTCTTCTTTGTTGAGAAGAGCTATACGAGGGTGCATCTAACGTAGCTTTTGTTTGGTTGTCTTGGTATTAAGATAGGTAACAATATCATGTACGATGATGTTAGGGTCGATACCTAGAATACCACTATATCACCAAGCAAAAGCTTGACTATACCTAGATAAGAAGGTGGTGAAATCATATAACTCATGTGGATTTAATGATTGGCCAACTTTAACTATATGAGGTTCTTGAGGAGTGCCGATGTTAATGTTGATAGTGGATTCATTAAGGAGGGTTGATTTATCAGGAGGTAAGGCTTTTTAAAGGAAAAGGTCCTCTGCCCACATATGAGAGAGAATATCTTGATCATCTCGACATTAAAGAACATTGACGATAGGAAAGTCCTCTTTGATCATTTCAGGTCAAATGAGAGGAAGTGTTTTAGTGACATGATTAGTTTGATAACTAAATGGAGTTAAGGTGATAGTATTGACTAGAAAAAAATTAGGTGGGATAGAGACTGTGTCATCAATGCCCATAGGGTTGTCATGCGTGGTTGAAGGAAATGGTTTTTATTTTGTAACGTTTAAGGATACAACATGTGAGGATGATTCAGTAGTTGGTCTTTGATATCCTAGTCCATATTTTTCAGGTGGATTGAGGGGATATTGGGTAATTAGATCATGTATTCCATGTTCATAACATCCAAATCTGAAGCCTTTCTAGGCACAATGATGGAGGTAAATTTGTGTAAAGACTTGATTGTATAAGAATTTAAAGGCTGGTATGAATGACATGGAAATGAATTGATAAGTGGGTTGTGAGGAGGGTCAATCAATCCCTCTGTAGATGAGATTCATTTTTATATGTGGGGAACCATAGGAAATGAAATCTCCAGTGTTCGGTTCATACATAAGTTTTTTTATCTGGTCTTTCGTACACATTGGGCGTAGGAAGTGAATTAAGCATAAGGAGATGATACTCCCCAGCGAAGACGCTCCATAATGTTATCAAAGGAAGAGTCATATGGTAGTTTGGATGATGAGATAAATGTGTTGGTAGATGACTCATTGGAGGATCTTGAATTGGATTTAGGAACAAGTACTTCATTTGGGTGATATGTCATATTGTAGGTTGTAAAGGGATCAGGATCTATAGGGACTGTAAAGGTTTTACCATCGTGTTTGTATTTAAGACATCGATGGAGTTTTTAAGGGATACAATGCATAACATGTATCCAAGGTCATCTTAACAACATGTTGTATTGGAAATCTCCTTTTATAAGATAGAATAGTTCAGGAAGAGTCTTGACACCGACCTTAAGAGGTAGATTGACTGTACCCAATGTTAGAGCGATTGTATCATTAAAGTATTAGAGTAAAACTGGTGTTTGAGCAACAATAATGTTTGGTAGTTGAAGTTAGTTGAAAACAATGAATGATATGATATTGATCATAGCACAATCATCGATCATGACTCTCTTCACAAGGAAACCATTGATTTGGGTGGTGATGAAGAGGGGAAGGTCATGATATTTTAGATGAAGTGATGGTATTTTGGAAGTGTCAAAGGAGATAGCAACAAATATTTTGAGAGCAACTACTAAATTTGTAAAAGATTGTGGGTCATCTGTAAGTGTTGATATAGACTGAAGAGATTCTATCATGGATTTTTTATGTGAAGGTGATGTCTGAACCAACTCGTAGAATGACATTTTGATTGGAGCTTGGTGCATTTGTTTAATGAAAAAAATTTATATTGTGGTGGAGGATTATGGAGTGGAAGGATAGAAAAATTAGTCTTTGGAGGTGGTGTTTAATTGGATGTCTTATGAGTGAGAGGGACATGAACTTTAGATTGGTCTTGTTATGAGGATCCAGATTCGTGAGCACGTGCTAGTGTGATGATGTGAATGGCATCAATTTGATGAGGAGGAATTTTACTCGAAGATTCCTTAATGGTTGTAGATGTGGATGATGATGTAGATATGGTGGTTATAGGTATTTCATGAGATTTCTTTGACTTGTGTAGCTCTGTGGGAAGAATACCTTTACTTGTAATTTTTTAATGACAACGTGGAAGGCTTTACAATTTTCTGCAGTGTTCTGACATTTTACAATAATCACAAAAGGATTCAAAATTATACCAGGAGGGCTTTTAGCCCCGAGAGCTGGATGATTTAAGAGGGGGTAACGTTATAAGTGACTGTTAAAGAAGCTTTTCTAGAGTTGATGTGTAGTATCCTTTTGAGGCGGATGTCAAAGGAAGTAATGTCTCACTTGGTTTGATGAACATGGGAGACACTACTTTTGATGTGGGTTCTTTAGTTGTTCATTGATGAATGATTTTTGATTGTATGACAATGATAAGTAATTTAGACGAAGGATATGACCCCACGATAGAGGGCTGGGGTTTTGATTTTTGTGTTGAAGAAGCTGGATGGTTTCAGGGTATGATTGTAACCTTTTTAGATGGAGGTGGAATAAAATTTTGAAGGTTACATGCATGATATTGAGCCACACAATCATCATATGAACTCTTCACAATTTAGAGAATGGGTTGCTTTTGAGACATTTGCAAAGAGTTCATAGATGAGTTGGGTGAAGAGGTGGTAGACTTAGATGAAGAAGGTTCATTTTTTATGACGGGTCCTAGGGGTACTTCTGATTTTTTATCTGGTATTTGTATCACGATACTTTTAGAAGAAGGTATAGGTATATATTCGGTGATAGATATTGTCTCATTAATTATGTTTATGGTATGATGGGCCTGAATATTATTAGCTTGTGGCTGACTAGTTTATGGAGAATGGTTTGGAAATGGTTGTTTAAAGACATCAAGATTTCAATTTTGAGGTGTATTGGGATTATCTAAATGTAAATAACCTTTATCGATCAGATCTTGGAGGACATTATGAAATGAGCGACACCTTTCAATGTTATGACCTTTGACCCTATTATATATTCATTAATCATTACCTTTGTACCAAGATGGTTTTGAAATGGAGGTATCAATAGGGTGGATGGGTGATCATGTTACTGGCAAGAATTTTATTGAAGCACTATAAGTCTCTCCAATAAGGGTGTAGTTGCATTAAGGATGGGAGTGTTCAGTAGTCAAACATTTCTTGGGAGCAACATTAACAACTATTACATTGGCTGATGATTTGGATTTATCTTGACTGGAGGATGTTTTAGAAGAACATTCAAATTTTGGTTTTTTTGGTTTAAGTTTGAATTTTCCTTCCTCAAGGGCTCGAAGCTCAAGTTTTTGGGCCATTGTAAAGGCTTTGTCAAATGTATGAAAGGATTATATTTGAGGTGTGGATGAGATGTCCTTGGCGCATAACAGGAAAATAATTTAATCAACTCCGTTTGTAGGAGGGAAAATAATACCCCTCCAATGGGTAACAATTTTTGCGATGGAATCATCTTCGAATTGTTTGATTGTATACAAGTTGGTAATGGTGATTTTATGAGAGATATTGATTGAAAAGTGCTTGAGGATGAGTTGGGCGAGATGCACAAATGAAAAGAGTGAATATTGTGGAATAATGTTATATCAGTCTAATGCAGGATTAACCAAGGACATAGGGAATGTTATCAACATGAGGTCTTAGTCATGAGCTATAAGGTAACAAACATGAAATAAGGCCCAAATGTGTTATTGAGGATCTTATTTACTGTAAAATTGGAGGAACTTAGGGAGTTACCAATGAGGGGGGCAAAATTTATACAATACAGATGGATGAATAGGCTCATTGCATATTTGTTCATATGAAAATGTATTCTTGGGACCTATGGAAGTGACTTCGAGGCTAGATATTTTGTTTATAAAATCTTGAATGGGGTTAGTTTGTGCTTGTTGCTGTGTGTTGGATGAGGATGAGCCAAGTTGATTAAATTATTGATATGGTTGATATTTTCAAGGGATATTTTGCTGAAAGGGAATGTTTTACTGAGGAATATTTGTGGGAATATTGTAAGTGGGATGTGAAACTAATGACTATGAAGGTTGGATATATTAATACTGACTGGGCATGTATGTGTTGAAGGGAGATTGTGCTTGTTGGGGTATGTGTTAGAAAGGAATAAATATGTGAATAAGAGGTTGTGACTATTATGGGATGTATTGAAGAGGAGTGGAGGAATAAAAAAGTGGTTGAGATTGTTGGGGTATGTTTTGAAAGGGAATAGAGGCATGGCCAAGTGGCTGTAATTGTTGTGGTATAAATTGCGAGGAGGCGGGGATAGTAGATGATTGCTGTGAAGATGGAAGAACAATATAAATACAACTGGTATTGATAAGCGGAGTTTATGTAGGAATAGACATAACTATGTTTTAAATGATGAAGGAAGACTATTGAGATGGGGGAGGCTAAGTTATTGTTGATGGGATCGCTACCAAACTCATGGGAGGAGTCTGGATGACTGATGAAGCTAGGGGCATTGGTGTGGATGAAGACGTGCTCATATTATTTTAGGACGATGTGGATCCATACAAGGGATCTGGTGGAGATGTAGGTTGTTGATTAGTTGTGTATTGTGAGGAGATTACATTAATATTGAAGGTAATAATAGGAGGTGTAAATGTGACGTTAGATGTTTCTAGTTGATGGGTAGAAGGGTAATGATATATTTGTTGAATAACAAGTTTGTGATTAGGATTGATGAGGTGAGTGTAAGCACATGAAGAATGAGGTACGTAAGGAGGTGGTTCAAGCATGAATGACTGAAGGTGAACACCCCTAACAAAAAGGTATGCATTAAGGGAAATGCGGTTCTAATCTAAGATTTTAGAAAAGATAGGATCCCAACTATCAAAGAAACAGGGACTAAAAGGATCTAGTATCTTAGATGAAGAAGATTGGCTACTAGGGGAGTGTGGAATTTCTCGATCAAGAGGTTGTGAGGATGATAAAAATGCTTTGCGTTGGTCAATGAGCTATGTAATATCTTCTATATGAGTTTGAGCTCATTGTAAGGTTTGTTGGGAATTTTCTATAGATTGTTAGAATCAACCAATCACATTTTCTGTCATATTTTCAAAGGTTTAGATATGAGTTTGTTGTTTTGTAAGAACCATGGAAACAAACAATCACCTAACAATGAAAAATAAAACTAGATAGTTGCTTATAAAAAAACAAATCACATAAATGGATTTTCGATTATCTTGATTAATTTTTAAAAGAAAGATGACATACGTATGGTTAATAAGGTCCTAGGAAATGTTTGTCTAAGAACGGTTTCAGGAATGTTTAAGGTTGGAGTCCTTGATATATCGAAAGGTTCATGAGGCCCAAATCTATATTTGTGCTTGTACGAGGCCTGGTATTGGGGCCTACCCCCTCATTTCACGGTCCCACAACGATAAAGGAGTCGGGTGCTTAGCCAAGATATCAACAACCAAGTTGATTATACTCATCTAGAACACCGAGTCAAATTCCCTATTGGATGATGAAATCCCAATAGTTTCGCCTAGGTAGGAATGTTTTATTGCAAGTTGTGTTTGAAGTGGTTTGGTTGTGTCTGAGGGAGATTAAGTGAATGTAATATATTAAAAGAAAGATTGATTCCAATGAGGAAAACAAAGAATGCAATGCTTTTGAAAGAAAAAAAGGAAAGAAACACACCTATGAAATGGTTCCTTTTTTATTTATTTTTATTTTTAGCACAACTATAGTGCAACAAACAAACTCCCAAAATAGAAATATACAAGGGTTAGATGAAAAAAAAAGAAAAAAATTACATTTAGAGATTAGCCGACTAAGCAATCAAAAATAATCTACAGGGATCATAGTGATTCATAGGAATTGTTGGCGATTCACTTGGATCATTGGCGATTTGACTAAATTGTTAGTGATTACAGAGTAAAGAATCTAAAGATGAAAAATAACTAATTTTAAAATGAAATAAAGGGAACAAGCTCCCACCGAGCATACTAGAATGTACCACAAATTTTTTTCTTTCCAAATTTAAATTAGTGAAGTGAAATAACAAAAACAAACTGACCTCAAAAGACAACAGGGTTTATCGATACCTGCGATGTTGGATGTGGGTGTTGGATGTAATGCGGGTTCCTTCCTCCTTTTTCCGATGAAGAAACCTACATATCAAAGACACTCAAACAAGATTTGATTAGATAGATGGATAAACGTGCTACTCGGAAAAGGTCGACTCCAGGAATCCAAAAGGACTACCTTGGAGGATGTCAACTCATTATGAAATAATTAAGCGGATTGCCAAATATAAGATATATATAATGATAAACAACGATAAATAGATAGCGGATGGAGAAGATCTAGAACTCAAGGTTGAAGGGCAAGTCATGTGCAACTTCAAAGGTAGCCCAAGCGAGGGTGGATGCGATCTGAACAACCTCAAAATATTTATACCTATACGCCTCTGTCTCTAACTCAATCTCATGAAGGAAATCAAACCAATCCTTGATATCATCTTCGTCAACATAAAATTGATTGCAAACAATGTTAGTTCATGAAGATTGTTTTATTGTTCCCAGAAGAAAGATTTATGAACTATGAGAGGGTCATAAATGCTTGTAATTGGATGTGAATGGCCAGGAATTACCAGCTAAGAGAAAGCCATACTTGCAAGAAACAAGTTAAATGTAAATATATTGATAAAAGTGATAATAATTTATTAAACTGAGAGAAATATATGTTTTGACATGGATCATTGGCAATTCAGACCGATCACTGGTGGTTCAGGTAATCGCTAGCGAGTACTGTTAAAAGGTACAATTTGCTAAAAATGATAAACAAAGGTCTAAATCGATATTTTTGATTGTTTTTGATGTTTGATTAGAACATAAATGAAAAAAATAGAGAAATACCTTTGGATGTGATAAGGATCTAAAAGATGCCTCAAATCATTAAATGGAGTTTATTGGGATCGATGTTTTGCTATTGTGCTTCCTGAGGATCGACAAATTTAAAGACTGTCAAAATATTGATTTGATAATGGCTGGAGGTTGATGCAAGTTTGTGATGATCTTTGGAATGAACTGAAATCTCTTAGAAATAAAAAATATGGCCTAGGAATGAGCAAAATTTTCTGAAGATCCCTGGGAAAGGAGGAAAAACTCGTGTTTATAATCAATAGCGATCAGTTAGGATCGTTGGCAATCCATTTTTTTGGGGAAAACATTTAGAAAATTGTTAAAACTACTTCTAAACGTGGATTTTAGGTTTTTGGTGATGGAAAATGGTTATGAGGGGGTTGTAGATGGGCTATGGAGGTTTTGATATAGGAATAAAACAAATTTATGATTTTTTTAATGGTTTGGGTAGATTTAAGGTGGTTAGGTGGTTTTAGGACTTGTAAATATTAATTTTATGGGGGTGTAAGATTATTTTTACAAAGATGTGGAGAGGGTGACTTAGGATAATGATTTTTAGATTGGTTTTAATTAAATAAAGTGTGTATAATGCGAGGTAAGTGGGTGGTTGACGAAAAACCCCATGTCTATAGGTATGTCAAAGATAACAGTTTGTTTTGTTTTCTTGTATTTGGATTTTCGTTGTTTTGCAAAGATGGTTGTCTAGGTCGTCCTGAAAATGTTTTTTTTAAAAGAAAGAAAAATAAGCCTTCTTTAGTGAAATGTTGTAAGTTTTTAGAAAAGTTGTTTCTAAAATAGGGTTTTCTAGGTTGGCATTAAATTTTAGTTTCTAAAATAGTGTTTGATCTTGTACACTCTAGTATCGCTCTCCTCTATGTTCGTGGAGATGGTCTTAGCATGTTTGAGGAATGACAGTTTGATGCTTTCCATATGGTGCAAATCTTGTTAAATGAGCTACTTAATTTATAGTAGATCTTGTCTACACAACAAGTTACATACATTGTTGTAACAATTCCATCAAACATCTCCTTGAGAAAATGCATATTTGTTAACATTTTTGCACATGAAAATCAAACATTATACTTATACCTCCAAGTTTGTTTCTTTAAGATCATGATTAATCCAAAAACATTATTTGCCAATCTCTTATAGACCATTATATTGTGTGTCCATTGTCTCTCAAATACATTTGCCTTGTTGAATTTTCTTTTGCGTACCAAAAATGGAAATAAATTGCACAAGCATTGCAAGCCTTGTAGCATATAATTTTTCAATTATAATAAGCACTTGTACATTGAACACTATTGTCAAGAAAGGATTATGTTATATGGTCAATTTTCTATCAAATAAAGAAAGTCTTAGATCCATTTTCTAAGCATGTCAGGATACACATATATTCCATCAACCAACCATACAAAAAAATGAGGTTTGAAAATCCTACAACATTAACTCGAGTTGGGATGATCTACATGACGCTTTCAAAGAAATTAAAAAAAAACCAAGAAATATGTTGTTGCAATAACATGCCTACAAACTAGCCAAAGACATTAAATGAAAAGTATGACATGCATCCAAATCTTCCTTTCCAACAATTAATAACACACAACATGAAAATAAAATAATTTGAAATTTGTAAGCATCCATGTGTAACAGACAATACAACATATTATAGTTACATGACAATGGTGAACAAAAAACTATAAGAAATTGTTAAAAATGATGCATTAAAAAACATTTCACTTTCAAAAACCAATGTATCTTTTTTTAATAGGTGGCAATGGTATAGGAAAAATCCTCACTACTAAATTGATTTCTAAAACTTTGATTTGTATTTGTAGCATCTCAATTTATAACAATTCCTTAAAACCACAAGGTTTAATAGTGGAATTCACAAGAAAGGATGCTTATAATATTGACAATTTTACATTGCATTCAACCTTTTTATATCCATTTAACATATTTGAAATCCTTCCCTTGAAATCATAGCATTTAGATACACTATCAAAATATTATGGGCAATAGTACCTTCTCTTGATTAATGAGATTTCATTGGTTGACAAATAATTAAATCATACTTTATTGATAAACATTTAAGAGAAGCAAAACACGTACCAACATCATACTTTGAAAATATTGACATGTTCTTTTGTGGAGACTTTTATCAAGCACAACCTATTAATGATTCGCATATTTTTGAAACTCCTAATTTTCTAAAGAATTAGATCCCTGTAAGTTTTGGCATGACAATGCCAGGGTTTTCAAGCTTACAAAAACTATACAAAAAAAATTATTGGCTCTTAATAGATTACAAACGGGTTCTCAAACTAATATTGATCTCTCCTACCTCAACACTAGACGCTTACATCCATCGCCAAATGATCACACATTTATGTATCTTTTCTATAAGATATTTGATCTTATGTACCACAACAATAAAATGTTTATACTTGTTAAAGGAAGAGAAATTGTTACTGACTTGATTGATGAACAAGATGCAACTTACACTTAATCAATTGTGTAATCATGTATGATTGAACTCCTTAAGAATTTAATTTAAAAAAATAAAGTTTAGCTCTTTGTTAGAAACTATGATATTCAAGATGGTCTAGTTAATGTGATTGATGGTACCTACAAATCTTACACAACAATATAAATAATGATATACAATGGATAAAGTTAGTTGTGCCAAATCAAAAATATGCATATATGTATATGCAAACACTAAATTTTGGTAACTTATCCTTGTACAACGCCAAGTTTGGTTATGCTCCTTTGCTAAGACAAATGCTCATGTTCAGAATATAATCAATATATAGTCATAGCTCTCTTGTGATTTGCTCATTTTTACAGTATAATTTGTCATCAATTCATTAAAATTCATAAATAAGCCTTATACATTATGCCCCAAATATTTGTTCAGTATCCAATCCTCATGGGTAAAATGTACACTTTAGTCAAAATGTGTGGTCCAATCATGGTTGACTTGTATTGTCCTTCCCCATTGCATTCTCTAACTTTGTTTTTAATTTGAATATATTAATTGCATCACTTCATCTTCTGAGGGTTGGTATTTTTCTAATACTTCACCTATAAAAGGCTATATAAGCAAGTCAATGTCACTTTATATTCACTTGGCATTCTTATAAGCTCCCATTATAAATATTATTCCAAAAGCACTTAAGGGTCTCTTAAATATACCCAAATCAATTGCACATTAATTAGAAATGTCCCTTATACAAATATAAATCACCCAACCAAGTAAAAGTGTCTAGCTTCCTCTTTTGTGTTGTCTTGTGTTTTTTCAAGGGAAAAATTCACTTGAAAACAGGACAACGGTACTCTAGTGTTAACATTTTTCATTATAAACCTTCCCCAACACACCTCCAGGTCAAATCATCCCTTTTACCTAGCCTATCCTACCCTGTCAAGTGGTATTGTGTGTTATATCAGTCTTGTCCATGGGTTATTTAGGTGAACAAGTTCACTAAGTGCTTATGAGGTGCTACTTTTAAAGGTAGACCTTTCAAGAGACCTAAGAATGATTATTTCTAGCCCTTCTAAGGCATGATGCACACCCCCCGGAACGAAATTGTAGGTCCAAATTCATCAGGGAGAAGTATTAAGGAGCTAGGAATGTTGTGAAAATGATTTTAGAAAGATTCATAGGTTTAGGGACAATTTTAGTAAAAAGCGGGTCTTGGGGAGTGAAGGAACTTGCAGTGTAAAACAACATCTGAGATTGGGAAGTGATTTCGGGAGCCCTGTAGATAGTTGGTAGTGAAACAAGATATCATTGGAAAGGTATTTCAGAGCTATAAATAATGTTGGTTTCGTATATTTCACAAGGCACAATAAATTCTACCCACATACTATTTTTCAACACGCACAACTGTAGTCACAAAATCATACACTTTAGACATTATTAATCTCAGTCTGATACTACTATTGCTACGCCCATAACCTATTGCTTGTATTAGGATATGAGTAGCCGACTTGTGGCTTACCATAACATTTTATTATATCATTTATACTTTCTCATGCTTAATAGGTCGGCCTTGGTGATGGCCATAGCATATGAATAGTCTATATAGGGGGATTGTAGGTAGTAGTTCATTATCATTTGAGCATTTAAGTCATATTATACGGTTTGGAGGTTGCCCCCTCGAAGTGGCAAAGCTATTATAATTTCATATTGAGATCATTATTCTGAAATATTGTGTTATTTTGTGTTCTATTTCTGCTCACAATCTAAATTATACTAGTAATTTCATTACAAGTGGTATCAGAGTTACGATTTAGGCTGAAATTAGGGTAAAAACCCTAATTTTTTGTTTCCACAATATATTTTGAACCAAAGAGAATTGGTGAGAGATAATTTTTTTACCAAAGTTGTGAAGACATTTCAAGTAAGGTTCCCTGGGAATTTCAGACTTTTTAAATTTATTTTGCACAAAGTTATTACAAATTTATGGTTTTTTCATAAAATCGCTCCCTAGAGTGCAAATTGTAGAATTTTTTCAAGTTATTTAAATTTTTGGAAAGCTCTCAAAAAAATAGTATTAGTATATTCTCTATGTCTTTTTCTTGTTCGGCCCCGAAATTTTTATCGAAACCCTAAACCCTAAGGTTTGATATCATGGCGGGGCCTTCCACAAGAGCAAAAAAGAATCCAGTTACTCCAGGTAAAACCCCAAATAAAGATGGGATAGTGATTAAAGAGATGGATTCAGAAGGGGTATATACAGATTCCTCGGCACTAGGGTTTACTTTAGTTGATCATAAGGTGAGATAACTTGAGTATGAGCTACGAAATGTACAATCTGAGGTGGCCTCTAAAGGAGACATAGCCCAAACCAATCATCAGTTGGATGATATCATACAACATGTAAAGGGTAAACAACATGGACCAAATCATCCCATATCAACCAAGGAGGATCTTCAGTTCAAAATAATGGATAAAATAACAATGTTGGATCACTTTTCTAGTCCCCAATCAAAATCCAACTTATTCACAACCACGAAACATGATGCCGAAAGTGGATATGCACAAATTTGTTGGTAAAGATCCCCTGAATTGGATAAATCAAATGGATAGAACTTCCTTCAGCTACATCAAAACACCATTAAGACAAAAGGTGAAATTGGCATCCCTGTATCTTGAACCAAACCAATTCGTTTGGTATCGATGGTTGTGTGCTTAGAGGCAGAAGAATTGTCTCGGTATCACTTGGATACTCTTTAACCGAGGAGTTGCAATTACACTATAGTTTCAATGTGTTTCAAAGAACTACTTTAGTCAATTAGCAAAGTTATGACAAACAAGATTAGTCAAAGATTATGTGCATTAATTCTAGAACCTATCCTTAAGGGTGGAGAATATACCAAAAGACAACCTGAATGACCTGTTTCTTGGGGGTCTTAAGGACCACATCGAGCATGAGGTACGTATGTTTAATCCAATCAAGCTTTCTGATTCTATTATCATGGCACGTCGTGCAGAGGAAAAAGTTCTTTGTAGTAGGAGGCCACCTTTCATTAACACCAGAGACCATAGTATCTCTTCCCCTTCATTTGCTAGGCCAATTAGACTGACTCCTCAACAAATGGAAGAAAAGAGAGCAAAAGGATTATGTTTTAACTGTGATAGCAAATATGGACTGGGACATAAATGTGCTGAGAAGAAGTTGTTCTATATTGACAGAGGTAATGAGGATGATGAGGAAGCTGAAATTATAGGAGAGGCTGAGGAACCAGTAGAAGATGAAGTAGAGGATCACCAACCTACAATTTCTTGCCATGCATTGTCAGGTATTAGTACTCCTCAAACACTCAAGGTTATTGGCTATCTCAAAAAATAGAAGGTGACAGTGTTGATTGACTCGGGGAGTACTCATAACTTCATAAATAGTAAGTTAGCTGCCCGCCTCAATTGTTTTATTTACCCAGCTCCAGAAATGCAAGTTATGATTGCGGATGGTGGGACAGTCAAGTGCACAGGAAAGTGTCATAGTATCAAGATTTCCATGGGAGACTACATGTTAGACTCACCTATGTTTGTTATTTCTATGGGAGGGGCAGATATTGTTTTGGGGTGTCCAATGGCTCACAACCTTAGGTACTATAGAGATGAATTTCCAAGAATTGTTCATGTGATTTCATTCAGATGGAAGGACAATACAATTGAATGGGATGGTAGCTAAGTCTCCACAGATTATTAGCTCTCATCAGATGCAGAAGGTTCTCAGAAAAGGATTGGATGGCTTTATAGCAAAGCTATTTTCCATAGAAGTACAAAATACAAAGTCTTCAATGCCACCTGATCTTCAGAAGATTGTGGATGCTCACTCATCTATTTTTGATGCAATTCCAAAGGGACTACCACCAGTTAGGGATCATGATCATGCCATTCAGTTGATTCCAGGGAGCCAAACACCTAACATCAGACCATACAGATACCCATATTCCCAGAAAAGTGAGATCGAGAAAATGGTGGAGGAAATGTTGAAGGCAGGTATCATCAGGCATAGCCAGAGTGCATATTCTTCACCAGTGGTCATGGTACGTAAGAAGGATGAAACATGGAGGATGTGTCCAGATTACCGAGAACTCAACAAGTACACCATCAAAGATAAGTTTCCTATTCCAGTAATTGATGATTTACTTGATGAATTGCATGGTGTTGTTTATTTCACAAAATTAGATCTTCGTTCGGGGTACCATCAAATTAGGATAAAAGAGGAAGATGTTCATAAAATGGCTTTCAGGACTCATGAGGGCCATTATGAGTTTTTGGTAATGCCTTTTGGTCTTACAAATGTGCCCTCAACCTTTCAAAGCTTGATGAACACTATTTTTAGGCCGTTTTTAAGGAAATTTGTATTAGTTTTCTTTGATGACATATTGATTTACAGTAAGACATGGGAAGAACACTTACAACATGTAAATAAAGTGTTGGAAGTTTTGGAGAAACATACTCTGTATGCAAAGCCATCCAAATTTTCTTTTGGTGTACAAGAGGTAGAGTACTTGGGTCATATTGTATCCCATGAAGGCGTCAAAGTTGATCCTCAGAAGATCAAAGCTATGGTGGAATGGCCAAGGCCCAAAAATCTCAAAAATCTTCGTGGGTTCCTAGGACTAACAGGGTACTACAGAAGATTTGTACGGGTATATGGTAGAATAGCAACCCCACTCACTACATTGCTAAAGAAGGATGCCTTCCATTGGACAGACGTAGCCACTAAATCCTTTGAGCAGCTGAAGGAAGCCATGTGCAGCACCCCAGTTTTGGCTACTCCCAACTTCTCAAAAACCTTCATTGTTGAATGTGACGCTTCAGGATCAGGATTGGGAGCAGTTCTAATGTAGGAAGGAAGACCAATTGCATTTGAGAGTCACCAATTCAAAGGAAAAGATCTGCTCAAACTTGTCTATGAGAAAGAAATGATGGCTATTCTTCATGCGGTCAAGCAATGGAGGCCCTATCTCATGGGTAGACACTTCAAGGTAAAAACTGATCATGATAGTCTCAAATACTTTTTGGAGCAAAGGTTATCATCTGAGGAACAACAAAAGTGGGTAACAAAAATGTTGGGTTATGATTTTGAAATCATATACAAAAAGGGTAAAGAAAATGTAGTAGCTGATGCGTTGTCTAGAAGGGATACATCCGCAGATGCCTTACTATGTGGAATGTCCATGTTGACGGCCGATTGGGTGGATGAAGCAAGATTGGAATGGAATCAAGATAAGGATACACAATCTCTAATACAGAATATCAAACAAGGATCTATGACATCTAACAAATTTGAGTGGAAAGGTAATGCCCTATGGTACAAGGATAGGTTATACTTGAGTAAAGATTCTGAGTTGAAGCATAAGATTCTTGCAGAGCTACATGCCTCACCTATTGGAGGACACTCTGGGTTTTTGAAGACATATCATAGAATAAAAAGAGAATTATTTTGGGAAGGACTCAAGGGGGATGTACAAAATTTTGTATCAGAGTGTTTAGTGTGCCAACAGAACAAAGGGGAAACAATTAAGACACCAGGTCTGTTGCAACCCTTACCAATTCCTAGCTAGAGATGGGAGGAGGTCTCCATGGATTTCATCACCGGATTGCCTTGTTCAGAGGGTAAGAATGTTATTTTCGTGATTGTGGATAGGCTCACAAAATATGCCCATTTTTGTGCCCTATCACATCCATTTACAGCCAGTACAGTCACAACTATTTTTTTGGAGACAGTTCAAAGGCTACATGGAACCCCAAAGATAATTGTAAGTGATCGTGATCCTATTTTCACAAGTAATTTTTGGATGGAATTATTTTCATGTTTGGGTACTCAGCTAGCTCACAGTTCATCTTATCATCCTCAAATTGATGGGCAAACAGAAGTGGTCAACAAATGCTTAGAGGGGTATTTACGTTGTTTTGTATCAGATAAGCAGGAAAGGTGGATTAAATGGCTACCACTGGCAGAATGGTGGTATAACACATCTTTTCATACCTCTTCTCAAATGACCCCATTTTTAGCATTATATGGTTACCATCCACCTTCTATCACTTCCTCCTTGAGGGTGCAAACTAAGGTCAGAGATGTTGAGGAACACATTCAACATCAACAACAGGTTTTGGCTAGTTTGAAGGAGAATTTAGCATTAGCACAAAACATGATGAAACAACAAGAATAGATCAACACCGTAGTGAAAGACATTTTGAAATTGGTGACTGGGTTTTTGTACATCTCCAGCAGCCTTACAAATAGATGTCCCTAAAGCAACAGAAAAAGGAAAACAAACTTGCTCCTAAATATTATGGCCCTTATCAGGTTCTACAGAAAATTGGTAGTGTTGCTTATAAACTAGAGTTGCCTCCATCTTCACACATACACCCAATATTCCATGTTTCATGCCTGAAGAAGGTTATTGGACAGAAATTTGAAGCCCAGACAGAGTTACCAGAACTTGACGAGGAAGGAAGAATCATTTTAGAGCCAGAGAAGATTCTGCAAACACGTACTAAGAGGCTGAGAACTAGAGACATTAAGGAATATCTGATCAAGTGGAAGAATCTGAGCATAGAAGACGCCACCTGGGAGGATGAAGGTTTTCTACAGCAACATCCAGGATTATTCAACATTGAGGACAATGTTGGTTTGAAGGGGAAGGGCATGCTATGCCCTTAACCTATTGCTTGTATTAGGATATGAGTAGCCGACTTGTGGCTTACCATATCATTTTATTATATCATTTATACTTTCTCATGCTTAATAGGTCGGCCTTGGTGATGGCCATAACATATGAATAGTATATATAGGGGATTATAGGTAGTATTTCATTATCATTTGAGCATTTGAGTCTTATTATATGGTTTGGAGGTTGCCCCCTCGAAGTGGCGAAGCTATTCTAATTGCATATTGAGATCATTATTATGAAATATTGTGTTATTTGGTGTTCTATTGTTGCTCTTAATCTGTAATTTCATTACATGCTACGTTAACCTATTGCTTGTATTACCAAGTGGTTACCATATCATTTTATTATGCTTAATAGGTTGGCCTTGGTGATGGCCATAGCATATGAGTATATATAGGGGAAAAGTATTTCATTATCCATTTGAGTCTTATTACATGGTTTGTTTCCCCCTCGAAGTGGCGAAGCTATTCTAATATATTGAGATCGTTAAAATATTTTGTTATTTGGTGTTCTATTGTCTGCTCTTAATCTGAGTAATTTCATTGCAAGTGGTATCAGGTGCAATCTGGGCCAAAATTAGAAAAACCCTAATTTTTTTGTTTCCACCAGAGTTGGTGAGAGATATTTTTACCATATTTTCAAGCATTTCAAGTAAGGTTCCCTGAAAATTTCAGACTTTTTTGATTTATTTTTGCAAAAGTTATTACAAATTTAGGGTTTTTCATAAAATTGCTCCCTAGGGTGCAAATTGTGGAAAATTTTCAAGTTCTTTACATTTTCAGAAAGCTCTCAAAAAAATAGTATTAGTATCTTCTCTGTATTTTTTCCTGTTCGGCCGAAATTGTATCGAAACCCTAAACCCTAAGGTTTGACATCATGGCGGGGCCTTCCACAAGAGCAAAAAAGAATCCGGTTACTCCAGGTAAAACCCCAGATAAAGATGGGATAGTGATTGAAGAGATGGAGTCAGAAGGGGGTAAATACAGATTCCTCAGCACTAGGGTTTACCTTAGTTGATCATAAGGTGAGCCAACTTGAGTATGAGTTGCGAAATGTACAATCTGAGATGGCCTCTAAAGGAGACATAGCCCAAATCAATCATCGGTTGGATGATATCATGCAACATGTAAAGGGTAACCAGTATGGCCCAAATCCATCCCATATCAACCAAGGAGGACCTTCAGTTCAAAATCATGGACAAACTAACCATGTTGGATCACTTTTCCAGTCCCAATCAGAATCCAACTTATTCGCAACCACGGAACATGATGCCGAAAGTGGATATGCGCAAATTTGATGGTAAGGATCCCCTGAATTGGATAAATCAAATGGAGAACTTCTTTGAGTTACATCAAACACCATCAAGACAAAAGGTGACATTGGCATCCCTGTATCTTGAACCAGACCAATTCGTTTGGTATCGATGGTTATGTGCTCAGAGGCAGAAGAATGGTCTCGGTGTCACTTGGACAGTTTTTACTGAGGAGTTGCAATTGCACTATAGTTCCAGTGTTTCAGAGAACTACTTTAGTCAATTAGAAAAGTTACGACAAACAGGATCAGTCAAAGATTATGTGCATCAATTCCAAAACCTATCCTTAAGGGTGGAGAATATACCAGAAGAGAATCTGAATGACCTGTTTCTTGGGGGTCTTAAGGACCACATCGAGCATGAGGTACGTATGTTTAATCCACTCAAGCTTTCTGATTCTATTATCATGGCACGTCGAGCAGAGGAAAAAGTTCTTTGTAGTAGGAGGCCACCTTTCATTAACACCAGAGACTGTAGTATCTCTTCCCCTTCATTTTCTAGGCCAATTAGACTGACTCCTCAACAAATGGAAGAAAAGAGAGAAAAAGGATTATGTTTTAACTGTGATAGCAAATATGGACCGGGACATAAATGTGCTGAGAAGAAGTTGTTCTATATTGACGGAGGTAATGAGGATGATGAGGATGCTGAAATTATAGGAGAGGCTGAGGAACCAGTAGAAGATGAAGTAGAGGATCACCAACCTACAATTTCTTGCCATGCATTGTCAGGTATTAGTACTCCTCAAACACTCAAGGTTATTGGCTATCTCAAAAAATAGAAGGTGACAGTGTTGATTGACTCGGGGAGTACTCATAACTTCATAAATAGTAAGTTAGTTGCCCGCCTCAATTGTTTTATTTACCCAGCTCCAGAAATGCAAGTTATGATTGCGGATGGTGGGACAGTCAAGTGCATAGGAAAGTGCCATAGTATCAAGCTTTCCATGGGAGACTACATGTTAGACTCACCTATGTTTGTTATTTCTATGGGAGGGGCAGATATTGTTTTGGGTGTCCAATGGCTCACAACCTTAGGTACTATAGAGATGAATTTCCAAGAATTGTTCATGCGATTTCATTCAGATGGAAGGACAATACAATTGAATGGGATGGTAGCTAAGTCTCCACAGATTATTAGCTCTCATCAGATGCAGAAGGTTCTCAGAAAAGGAGTAGATGGATTTATAGCAAAGTTATTTTCCATAGAAGTACAAAATACAGAGTCTTCAATGCCACCCGATCTTCAGAAGATTGTTGATGCTCACTCATCTATTTTTGATGCAATTCCAAAGGGACTACCACCAGTTAGGGATCATGATCATGCCATTCAGTTGATTCCAGGGAGCCAAACACCTAACATCAGACCATACAGATACCCATATTCCCAGAAAAGTGAGATCGAGAAAATGGTGGAGGAAATGTTGAAGGCAGGTATCATCAGGCATAGCCAGAGTGCATATTCTTCACCAGTGGTCATGGTACGTAAGAAGGATGAAACATGGAGGATGTGTCCAGATTACCGAGAACTCAACAAGTACACCATCAAAGATAAGTTTCCTATTCCAGTAATTGATGATTTACTTGATGAATTGCATGGTGTTATTTATTTCACAAAATTAGATCTTCGTTCGGGGTACCATCAAATTAGAATAAAAGAGGAAGATGTTCATAAAACGGCTTTCAGGACTCATGAGGGCCATTATGAGTTTTTGGTAATGCCTTTTGGTCTTACAAATGCGCCCTCAACCTTTCAAAGCTTGATGAACACTGTTTTTAGGCCATTTTTAAGGAAATTTGTATTAGTTTTCTTTGATGACATATTGATTTACAGTAAGACATGGGAAGAACACTTACAACATGTAAATAAAGTGTTGGAAGTTTTGGAGAAACATACTCTGTATGCAAAGCCATCTAAATTTTCTTTTGGTGTACAAGAGGTAGAGTACTTGGGTCACATTGTATCCCATGAAGGCGTCAAAGTTGATCCTCAGAAGATCAAAGCTATGGTGGAATGGCCAAGGCCCAAAACTCTCAAAAATCTTCGTGGGTTCCTAGGACTAACAGGGTACTACAGAAGATTTGTGCGGGGATATGGTAGAATAGCAACCCCACTCACTACATTGCTAAAGAAGGATGCCTTCCATTGGACAGACTTAGCCACTAAATCCTTTGAGCAGCTGAAGGAAGCCATGTGCAGCACCCCAGTTTTGGCTACTCCCAACTTCTCAAAAACCTTCATTGTTGAATGTGACGCTTCAGGATCAGGATTGGGAGCAGTTCTAATGCAAGAAGGAAGACCAATTGCATTTGAGAGTCACCAATTCAAAGGAAAAGATCTACTCAAACCTGTCTATGAGAAAGAAATGATGGCTATTCTTCATGCGGTCAAGCAATGGAGGCCCTATCTCATGGGTAGACACTTCAAGGTAAAAACTGATCATGATAGTCTCAAATACTTTTTGGAGCAAAGGTTATCATCTGAGGAACAACAAAAGTGGGTAACAAAAATGTTGGGTTATGATTTTGAAATCATATACAAAAAGGGTAAAGAAAATGTAGTAGTTGATGTGTTGTCCAGAAGGGATACATCCGCATATGCCTTACTATGTGGAATGTCCATGTTGACGGCCGATTGGGTGGATGAAGCAAGATTGGAATGGATCAAGATAAGGATACACAATCTCTAATACAGAATATCAAGCAAGGATCTATGACATCTAACAAATTTGAGTGGAAAGGTAATGCCCTATGGTACAAGGATAGGTTATACTTGAGTAAAGATTCTGAGTTGAAGCATAAGATTCTTGCAGAGCTACATGCCTCACCTGTTGGAGGACACTCTGGGTTTTTGAAGACATATCATAGAATAAAAAGAGAATTCTTTTGGGAAGGACTCAAGGGGGATGTACAAAATTTTGTATCAGAGTGTTTAGTGTGCCAACAGAACAAAGGGGAAACAATTAAGACACCAGGTCTGTTGCAACCCTTACCAATTCCTAGCTAGAGATGGGAGGAGGTCTCCATGGATTTCATCACCAGATTGCCTTGTTCAGAGGGTAAGAATGTTATTTTTGTGATTGTGGATAGGCTCACAAAATATGCCCATTTTTGTGCCCTATCACATCCATTTGCAGCTAGTACAGTCGCAACTATTTTTTTGGAGACAGTTCAAAGGCTACATGGAACCCCAAAGATAATTGTAAGTGATCGTGATCCTATTTTCACAAGTAATTTTTGGACGGAATTATTTTCATGTTTGGGTACTCAGCTAGCTCACAGTTCATCTTATCATCCTCAAACTGATGGGCAAATGGAAGTGGTCAACAAATGCTTAGAGGGGTATCTACGTTGTTTTGTATCAGATAAGCAGGAAAGGTGGATTAAATGGCTACCACTTGCAGAATGGTGGTATAACACATCTTTTCATACCTCTTCTCAAATGACCCCATTTTTAGCATTATATGGTTACCATCCACCTATCACTTCTTCCTTGAGGGTGCAAACTAAGGTTAGAGATGTTGAGGAACACATTCAACATCAACAAAAGGTTTTGACTAGTTTGAAGGAGAATTTAGCATTAGCACAAAACAGATGAAACAACAAGCAGATCAACACCGTAGTGAAAGACATTTTGAAATTGGTGACTGGGTTTTTGTACGTCTCCAGCCTTACAAATAGATGTCCCTAAAGCAACAGAAAAAGGAAAACAAACTTGCTCCTAAATATTATGGCCCTTATCAGGTTCTACAAAAAATTGGTAGTGTTGCTTATAAACTAGAGTTGCCTCCATCTTCACACATACACCCAGTATTCCATGTTTCATGCCTGAAGAAGGTTATTGGACAAAAATTTGAAGCCCAGACAGAGTTACTAGAACTTGACGAGGAAGGAAGAATCATTTTGGAGCCAGAGAAGATTCTGCAAACACGTACTAAGAGGCTGAGAACTAGAGACATTAAGGAATATCTGATCAAGTGGAAGAATCTGAGCATAGAAGATGCCACCTGGGAGGATGAAGGTTTTTTGCAGCAACATCCAGGATTATTCAACGTTGAGGACAACATTGGTTTGAAGGGGAAGGGCATGCTACGCCCTTAACCTATTGCTTGTATTAGGATATGAGTAGCCGACTTGTGGCTTACCATATCATTTTATTATATCATTTATACTTTCTCATGCTTAATAGGTCAGCCTTGGTGATGGCCATAACATATGAATAATATATATAGGGGATTGTAGGTAGTAGTTTCATTATCATTTGAGCATTTGAGTCTTATTATATGGTTTGGAGGTTGCCCCCTCGAAGTGGCGAAGCTATTACAATTGCATATTGAGATCATTATTCTGAAATATTGTGTTATTTGGTGTTATATTACTGCTCATAATCTAAATTATACAAGTAATTTCATTACACCTTCCCCATGATACAAGACTAGTCAAAATTCCTTTTACCTATAATACTAAGATGTCAAGTGGTATTGTGTGATCTATATCAAACTTTCTCCATGGGTTATTTAGGTGCATAAGTTCAAGCTTACAATGAGTGCAATATGAGGTGCTACTTTTAAAGGAAATACAGTCAAGAGAGAAGAATGATTATTTCTCAGCCATTCAATGTACCTGCTATTTACTGCTATCCAACTCCTTTCCATGGAATGGAAATTTGGTCCAAATTCATGTAGGGTTCTTGTATTTCTCTTCTGAATGCTTGTGAAAATTAATTAGGAATAAAGGATTCATAATTTAGGGACAATCCTTCTAAAAAGCTTAATTCTTGGGGAGTGAAGGAACTTGCTTTGTAAAACAACATCTGAGATATAGGAATAGTGATTTCGGGAGCACAATAGTTGGTAGCATTTACAAGATAGAGGTCATTCCGATAAGGTATTTTAGAGCCTATTCAAATATGAGTTGGTTTATAAATTTCACGCAAGGCACAATACCTATGATTTTTCAACCATGACCGACTGTAGTCACAAAATCATACACTTTAGACATGTATTAATCTCAACTCTTAGGTGTAAAAAAGTTATTGAGTGAAGAAAGTACTGATCAACTCCAAAATCTTTTGGCATATTTTTACGCAGAGTGATATTCTGCATCATATCCAATGAGCTGAAACAATATGCCTAGTCAGCTTCTATCCCTGCTTATTTTATGCCTCTACTATGGGCACCCAGGGTGCTCCCATTGACTAATACTATCACCCTGGTCCTTTTACATCTTTGCCACCCATTTTTAGTGCTCTGTGCAGAGCCAACAATCTTTATCTAATGTCTGATGCCAGATATGATTCAGCGTTAATTCTGTTTCATGCATCATAGAGAACCTCTACACAGAATGACTCGTTCAAGATGACACCATATGAGGGACCTAGCATCACTTACTACTATCACTCATCTATATTTGCATCCATCTATTGCATTGGAGATCACTTGCATCCACATAAATCCATCATCAAGGCACAAGACTAAGACATCTGCATCACACTTCATAGGGGGAGGAATTCTATTCTATTCCATGCACATATTCTATTACATTTTCTACACATAGTTATTGCTCCTTACTTCACAAAGTGCGACTAGCACAAGAGCAACCTAGGGCATATTCACACACACTTACACATAAAACTACCTCGAGTCTGAGATGTAGTCTAACAATCAATTATTAAGTCCACCATTGTGGCAGCTAAGGTCATTTCAACCCCCTCATATGCATTTTTATATTTTAGTGTTTGATGCTTGTTTTTGGGGTCTTACAAGTCTTTCTTTCATCTTGGATTATTGACAACATATGGCAAAGGCACAACGAATTAATGTGACTAGACAATGAGGGTTTCAGACCTATTCCAGAACTATGAAGATCATTTTTAGAGCTTTTCATAGACCATGGTGCCTAGATTACAGACCAGAGCATGCCACAGGAGCCCTAGTCCCTCTTCAGGTGCTCCTAGTCCAGCTAGATCCTTTAGATCCATCCTTTTCAGACTTTTGCATAGTCATTCCTTCTTTTGTATTTTCCAGTCATTCTGCAACGTTCCTACAAGAATTTGTTATTCAATTGATTTATTTCCTCTTATATTTGCACTATTAAGGGTTAGCATTTTCCATTTGCATACATTGTTTAGCTTATTTGCATATTTCTTTACTTGCATTTATTTACTTTATTATACATTGTTCATATACTTATATTAACTTTCCCTCCATATACTCCATTAGTTAGTTATTTTTAGTTAATCATTTTGGTGAACCCAACCTTTCAAATATTTTTCCTTAGGATCCACTACAAACCCTCATGGCTAAGGATGATTCTCAATTCACTCTTCAATTTGATAGTTCTTGTTGTGCATATGTTGTCACTCTAACTGATTTCTCTGGTTATAGGCCTTTCCCTTCGTTCATTCATATTCCATCTTCTGATATAGATCTTGAAGTCCTAGAAGATGCTATCATTGATTATATGCGTACTATTGATCCTAATGCTTTAGCACAAGTCCTAGATGAGGCTACACAAGCACAAGTTACTCAAGTTGATCACATAGTTACATCTCCAAATTCTCATGAATTTCCAGATGTTTCTCTTTTAGCCTCACCTGCTAGTTCTCTAGCATTGCATGTTAATGATCCTCTTGATGCAATCTTTATTCCTACATATTTATCTGATACTGTAGCGCCACCAAGCTACTAATGCTTCACTTTCTTCTCATCTGGCCGATTAGAGGACTTTCTCCTCCACTTTCATCTCCACATGATATTTTTCCTATCACATATGCATGACTCACCCCCATCTATCAATTCTTCTTCTCATACTATTTCATCTCCTCTCATTCCATCATTCCATTCCTATTAGTTTATCTTCTCCCATAGTTATATCTCCATCGGTCACCTCATTGCCTAAGGATGTTTCTATCATGCTAATCCTACCATCGCTATGGATATTCCACCTACATTTCATTTACTATAGCTTCTTCGGCACCTACTCCCAGTGTGCCTTTAACATTGGAATCTCCTCTATCATATCTTGACATTCCTATGATCACTCACCATGGAAGTTGCAACCTCTTAATACATTATTTCAATCTTCCACTATTCCTTCATAGGATATTATCTCTCTCATGCATGTCGTAGGTCAGTCACAATCTCAGGTCTAATCTCTTACTCTAGCAAAGTATGGCTTACTATTCACTTCTATTTATAATAACTCATTACATGGTAACCCTTTTCCTAAGAAGATTCATAATTTTGAATTTCCAAAATTCACTTGCTTTGATGGTACTGGTGATCCTCATGCTCATCTTCTACATTGCCACATGGCTATGACCTCTTATTCTAATGATAGATTATTACTCAAGGCCTTTTGACATAGTCTTACCACTGAGGCATTGTAATGGTACACTCATCTCCCCTTTGGGTCCATCAATACTTACTATGACATGAAGGATGCTTTCCTTTGTTGTTTCATCCTCAACAATGGCCCTCGAGTTACTTATGACCGCCTACCTACTTTACATCAGGGCTTTATCTCATTCACTACACAACATTCTATTGCATGCCCATCTACAAATGCTACATCCAAATGGGCTCCAAAGACTACTCCTTCTACATCTATTGAGCATCATGCCACTATTTCTAGTGTGCCTTCTTCAATTGGTTCAAGATCCTCCTAAGCAACCACCTATCACCAAGTCAACATAGCACATCACTCATTCTATGTTCTCAAAGAAAAATCTATACACCCTATCTCAAACTACTCAACCTACCCTTAAAATACATGGCCATCCTCTCAATCTAAGATCCAACATTAATTTCATAGGCAACTATTCCTCAGACAATTATATAGTTCTCATCTTGACTAACATGGTCACCACCTTCTTGGTTCTTTGGTATCTTCTTCACTCTACCCCGCATTCTGATCACATAGATCTCCATCATGGTACACACTATTGAGGATGCACGACACATTCATAAATAACCTCATCCCTCTTACATTACATAAATCCATTCACCACCACATTTTGGCATACACACCATTATTAGAGCACAGTAATACGCTTTCATATCATCAACTAAATGATGACATCTATAATGATCCATCACACACATCATTAGATACATTCATTCACACATCCACTTGGGGGCATAACACTTCACATCCCCCCTACCTCATCTTAGCATAGTCACATATCATCATCTTTTTCATTTTATACATTCATATCTCATAGCATAGGCATATACTCATCACACATTTTAGTTTCATTATTACCTGATGACACACTCTTGTGCTTCAGTTCACACTTAAACTGTTGAGGGATTACTACACATGAACCCCACACACTACACTATAGGCTTACACATTGCATTTATCACACATTACACATCATACACCATACATTCTACATTTAGTCTCTACACTATTTTGTGACATTTGTGCATTTACACATCATACCATACTAGTTTCATTACATATGACTCTACATTACATACATCTTACATCCTACATTATTATACCTATATACATCTATCATTGGATGACATACTACACTCTTAGGCATACATTAGTCACTCTACATTACATTGATTATCACATGTTTACATTACATCATATTACACTACATTTCATCATACATTACACATTCCACTCATCATATGGTCGACTTTTATCATTACATACACTACATTGTCTTCTACGCGCTTGCACTCACTACCCGATGACACACTTTAGTTCCTCAGTCCATACTCGACTGCCGAGGGTTTACAAATCAAATGGACCTTACACTCATCACACATTTAACTTTCCTAGGCTAGTGACATACGCTTTTGGCCAAATCGTCATCTATTCTATCATTTTTTAGTGGTATACACCTTAGGTTACATCACCACTCCCTCTTCTCATCTTGTAGTGATATACGCTTAAGGATGAATCATCAATCATCCATTCATCTTATAGTGATATACACTTAGGCTAAATCATCACTTATACACGTTCATCTAGTCGTGATATATGCTTCGGCTATAGGGTTCATGCACACATCATCGCTAGGTCGCATCTCATCACTACACCTACACATTCATCACAACTCATTATACACAATACACACTACTCGACTATTTCCCAATAATGCACTCTTATTTATGGTTCATTCTTGACTACTGAGGGGGAAAACAAAATGAACCTCATTGCATACATTTCCATTCACTTGGGGGGCACACAGATCTTATCATTCCATCTTGCATTCCATTCCATCCATCCACAACATATTACATATCTTGGTTGCTTTTATTCTTGCTTACTTTTTCTTGTTCATGGTCACTTTATTACACATGCTAGTTAGATTGCTTATATGTCATTTATCTATATGATCCACACATATGCATTCATGTCTTTGTTTCTAGTTGTGCTTATAGATACAAGTCTCTTACACATAGCATGTATGCTCGCCTTCTATCCTTCCTACACTGGTCACTAGGGGCATCCACATTCGTCTCTTCCAGGTGCTATTGTTTCATTTTGTACTTAGCACTTTACATTACTTGGTTATATACGCTTTTGACATACTACTTATCTTTCTAACATGCTAATATGTGCTTCATGTGCAACATTTGTTATATAGGGATATTTGCTTCCATACTTGTTTGTTAACTTATTTGTTATTGTTTGCTCTTGTATACAGGCCTTGCCCTATGTTTGGTGTGCACACTTGTTTATTTGTATGTGACCATGATGACCTTATGTGTCTTGTGACATCATGAGTGATGTCCCATGTTTGCAACCCACTTTGTGCGGCTTACTTTTTCTTCTTGCATGTTTACATTACTTTGTTTGGTAGTTTTTACACTGTTTACCTATTGTCTTCTATATACATGCATGTTTATTTACTAACATTTGTCTTTGATAGCCTTCTTGTTTATGCACCTTTGATTTTACCAAGCATTCCCTTCCCCTTATAGGGAATAGTTTACAAAGTACATATGGTTGGTCCTCTTTGGGGTTGTATTCTTCTATCAGTTGTCGCATGCGCCCCACAAAGAGGGGGGCATCATTTGGGGGTTTTACACTAACACAGAGATTCTACACCAGTTTGGTTTAGTTATACACAACATCGAGTGGGTTCAGACCAATCTATGAACCCCATACACAACGACTTTTATAGGACATGGTGTCCTTATCATTGTGAGAAGAAGTTACACACATGGAGGTTATAGTGGGTGTGCCTCTCTACACTACTTTGGCCAGTGGTGTCGGATCACCTAAAAAATTAGGACAATACAGAGATCTCTTTACACAAAATTTAAGGAAGCAGTTAAAGGTTGGAGGACACGAAGCATTTCCTCCCTATACTTCTTTGGCCTATGGCATGAGATCGCCCAAAAAACTCGCAGTACATGATATCCTTCTACACTCTCTTTCTCAACATGGATCAGGTGCACATGTTCCATTTACACATTTTCATTTACGTATTTTACATTTACATGCTTTCATATACATGCATCTTTTACATTGCATTTTTACACATACATACATATATATTTGACTACTTAATCATTTTCTCCTTGTAGGTCTGACCATATGAGAAACAAGCAGTCAAATGGGGGTAACAAAAACAACAAAATCAACAACAACACTTTGCAATAACACATACTTTACTAACCATGCAGGTACATCACACACCGCAACAACTACACACACGTTCCACCCTAGGTTCACTCTCATCCACTTTTTCTTTGCGTATTTTTCATCTTTAGTTTCCATAATCCTCCATTTTTTTTTGTCATTCCATGCTTTGTCTAGTCCTTTAACATGCCTTCTTCATCACTCTTCATGGATATCATGTATGCTTCTCTATTTACTTTATGTTACTGAGATTTCCACTCACCAACATAAAGTGGGGATAAAATGTAGTCATAAAATCATGCACTTTGGACATTATTTATTCTGATTTCATACTACTATTTAGAAGGTTCTTGAGTGAAGAAAGTACTAATTAACCCCCATCTTTTGGCCATCTTGTTTTATTTTATTTCATCATTCTCAGTATTTTACACCCATATACCTAGTCAACATATATCATCCCGCATTATTTTAGCCTTGAATGGAGCACCCAGATTAGTATTGGGGTGCCAGTGGGCGCCCTAGTCCCACTAGGGGTTCCCTGGTCCATTTTACACTTTCCTGCCACTATTTTGGCTCTTTCTAGTTATTTTACATCTTTATCTTTTTGGTGGTCATCCATTTCAGGGTTAATTACGAAATTAGATCAAGAGAACCCTATAAATATAATGTTATGAGACCATAATGAGGGACCAAGCATCACTTACTATTATCACTTCATGTAGAGTTGCATCCATCTATTGCATTGGAGATCACTTGCATCTACATAGCTCCATCATCAAGACACAAGGCTAGGACATCTGCATCACACTTCACAGGTTCTATTATATTACATTCACACATTCTATTACATTTTCTACACATAGTTATTGCTCGCTACTTCACAAAGTGTGACTGGCACAAGAGCAACCTAGGGCATGTTCACACACACTCGCACATAGAACTACATCGGGTCTGAGATGTAGTGCAACACTTAGGTATTAAGTCCACCATTGTGGCAGTTGAGGTCAACACCATCCCTTCATATGCATTTTTATTTTTTAGGGTTTGATATTTTTTTGGGTCTTATAGGTCTTTCTTTCATCTTGGATTATTAGCGACATTTGAAGGAGCATAATGAATTTGATGTGACAGACAATGAGGGTTTTGGAGCACCTTCCAACCTATGAGATTTAGTTTTAGAGTGGGTTACTAAATTGTAGACCAAAGCACCCACGGGTACCTCAGTCCCTCTCCAGACACTCTAGTCCAGCTAGATACTCCATATCCATCCTTTTTAGGACTTCTGCATAATTGTGCGTGCTTCTGTATTTTCTAGTCATCACTGTAACAATATCTTACGGGCATCTGTTATTCAACTGAGTTATTTCCTCTTCTCTTTTACACAATAGGGTTAGCATTTCCTTTTGCATAGTTGTTTATCTTACTTGTATACTTCTTTTATGCATTTATTTACTTTATTACATTTGTTCATAACTTAGATTAAATATCCCTACAGTATATAGTTACTTCATTTTCAGTTAATCAACAACCTAAAATCCCGAGGAAAAATCTTTTTAGAGAGTTGCAAGCAGAATCAAGGCATGAGACCCATACCATTTTTTCTCAAAATTCCATTTCCAATCAATTTCATATAAATAAGTGCATGAAGAGACCTCCATATGGTCAAGTTATGCTATTCTCCAGTGTAAGCTTTGAGACTTAGCCATTTTTTTGAGTGGATGCATGTCACTCCCAGGTTTGAGCATAATTTTTTGTCCCAACTGTCCCGTTCCATTGGAACAGAGGGGACACAAAAATTCTCCTAGCCCAAAGATATCCCCTAGATAATCATGTGATCCTAATTGAGCTCAAACAAGCTAGATAATCCCCCTTGCTCTCATTTTTTTCCCTTCTTGTCATCAAATTCCAAAACACCACTTGTCCTCACTAGATGAGGGAGAATTTTCTTGCACCAACTGTCCCATCCCCTTAGGACAGTTAGGACACCAAAATTTTCCTAAGCCCAAGATTGACCCTTGGTTCTTCATATGACCCTAGAAGTTGCTTCACAAACCTATTTTCAACCCCCTCTCCTCTCTGCTTCCGCAAATGAGCATCTGCCACTTATCATCACCAGAGAAGGGAACATTTTCTTACACATTGTGTCTTGTCCCCTTGGGATAGTTGGGACACAAAATTTTTCCTAATCCTAGGCCTTGGTATGGTCCTCCATATGACCCAGTTCCATCCCCCGAGGGCTTTTTAAGTGCTTTTTCTCTCACCTCCACCGGGAAATTGTAGGATGCCACTTGTCAAGCTGAGGGCGAGGCACATTTTTTTGCACCATATGTCTTGTCCACTTAGGACACAAGGGATAAAAAAATGCACCCAAGCCAAAGGAATTTTTGAAATTTATTTTTTGGAAAAAACACAATTATCATGTTGTTTCTCCATGAGTGCCTGTGAACTCACTATCGGAAGAGAACTTGTAGAAAATCATTGTCCTTCCCCATTTCTTCATTCCTCCACCATTCCAACAGGTTTATTACTATAATAACATCAAAGGATTGTTTTTTCTACAGCCACCATGCCCTTTTTCACCAGAAGAAATCCATAGCCAAAAACCATGAAAGATTCATATTTCATGAACGAGTAACCGAATGTTGTTGAGATTTTCACCATCTATCTTCCTCCTAAGTGCCTAGAAGATGTAAAAAACAAAAATACCAGAGGTTCCTCTAATTTTTTTATGGTAAACAATCCTTAAATTCTTCCCTAATTTCTTCTTCTCCAATTTCCCATCAATCCGGATGGTAGTTTGAGTGAGAAATTTGAGTGTAACATCCAGAAGAAAAACCCAACAGAGAAAAAATGATATTTCAAAAATCCAAGGTGTGGAAAACTAGATTATAAAATAGTAAGTACCCCATACTTGTACTTACTATAAATATAAAATTTCTTGGAATGTCAAAACCCTTCAAAGAAACAAACTCATAAATGGAAAACTAGGGTATACTGTCTGAAAAAGTGTAAAAAAGTACAAAAAGCAAAAAGCAAAAAAACAACATTCTAAAAATAGTAAGTTCTCAGAAATGGCAGTGAAATATTTATAATAGTGTTCCGAGCATGATGAAAACCCCACAACATTGATTCCAAGGCAAAAAAGCAACATGTCATAAAATAGCAGCTCCTGGAACCCAATGGCTAAAAATAGAAAGTCCCAGTTTCAAGTGCAAGAAGTTGCTGCCACCTTAATTTTGACTCATATTGTTGATTTTTACAACCATAAAGTTCAATTTCTAAGGATTTGAGCCTATTTTTTCCCTTTAATCAGAGTAATACAGTGTAGGTGACAATTATTTCACCCACATGGACCTCAAGGACCTCAAATCTAGAATGTTGGGTGAACCAAGAGAGCCTGTGGAAGAGAAGGTCTTTGCAAGTGGATTATATGTAGCTAGTGGCTACCCCATGTCAGTACAAAGCATAGAGTAGGTGTTGTCTTGTGCCCATCACTACGAGTAAGAAACCCAAACAATAAGAGTTGATAATAACTTGGTCCTGGAAGTGCTTACCTCAAAGGCAATATCTCGAGGCATGTATATTCTAGTTGGAAGCAACATAGTAGTGATCACCAAGGAGGTTGCAATAGGAGATTAGTAAAAGACTAAATAACACCTTCAAGGCCTCACTCTTGGCTCATGACTGAAGTAAGGGAGGATTCCCTCTCGTGTGCCTAAGACTCTTTCTCAGAATGAATTCCATGAGGCCTTCTCCGATGAAATCATTCTCCTAAGCCGATTCATGGGAGAAGAAAACACAAGATAATTTCATGACTAGATGACATTTTTCATTCTCACAATCTTGGAAGGGAAGCAAACTATTGACTGGGGACATATCATTAGTGATAGCTTTCATTGTTAGTTGTTTCAAGTGTCAACTTCTAATAAGTTCTTCATGAATTTGTACCCAGTCTATGCCTTGGTAAACACAAGACCATTCAGGGGCCTCACTCTTGCAAAAATGTTTCTCAAAGTCTCTTGTGTACAATAAGTATTCACACTTGGTTTGAAGGAAAGTAATCAACACTTTGCAAAGGTGAATGAAGCTTTCATAATGTACATTTTCAGATTGTTGGAGGGTAACCCACATTCAAGATTGTCTACACAAGCCACTACTTTACTCAAAAGTTATGGATCTTCCTTCATACAATTCTCAACCTTTTGATATATACAAGTTTTGGGTTTTGAAATTTCTCCATGGAAATTTTCACGCTACCTGAAATAAAAGATCATGCTAATTGATTTGTGTGGCCAACTAGTTCATATCAATTAGAAGCTGAGGAATATAAAAAAGAAGTTGATTTCGTTCCCTATATCACTGGGGATTTTCTCTTGTAAGAGTGCTCATGATGCTTCCAACAGATTCCCTGTCTCCCATAAATATGCACTCATATACTTCAAGGGAATATTTTGAAATCAGAGATGATCCAGACACCTTTCACCTTCTCAATTTGTGTGTCCCTCAAATTGAAGATTTTTGGGTGAACCATGTTGATGAGTATGAAGTCTAAGAGCGTGATCACAAGAGGATGACAGTTCAAAAAATGAGAAATTTTAAGCTTGACTCTAGTATGAAGATAGTTTTCAAGTGGATGACACTGGCATGTATGATCCTGAGTACTTGGCAGTGAAAGTTTCTCCTCTCCCTCAAGTTGTTTGGAGTGTTCGTGAGTTTAGAGATATCAAAGAACGAAATGAGGCGGTTATCAAGAGGTCAAAAGAATGGTTCAGGAAAAATAGGGCTACTCTCATGGCATCCATAAACTTCCCTACCCATAGGAGGTAGGAATCTCACCATTCTTCTTCCAAGGATAAAGATAAGGCTCCTAGCTCGGTTCAATCAAGAGAAATCTCAAAGAGGAAAATGGTGGAACTAGAGGCTCCTCATTATAGAAGATTGAATAAGAAAGTGAGAAAAATGGAGGATCTTATAGTTGATTTGGAACAAGGGGAAATTGACTTAGTTCACCTCCCAACCCTTCAACACTCTCTAAGATTTCTTGTCTCCCACTGCTACACTAGCTTCAGCTATGTAGGATGTTCCTTCCCATTCGGAGAAAGGGGATGCAATTTTTCCCAATGCCAAGCTAGAAACCAATGAGATCTTCCCTTGGGTATAAGAGGTTACTACAATAGAATATCACATAGTGTGACAAGTGATAATACCTAATTTTTTTGACTATTACCTTGATGGTCAAAGTGAAGAAAGGAAAATTAGCTCAAAGGACTTCTCAATTTTTCAATGACACCTTGAGTAACTAGTATGTGGAGGTGGTAGAGCCTAAGGTCATCAAACCCATTGAAGAAATGACCTTAGCTAATTATGAGATGAGTGTAATTCCCTTGGGCTTAATGACACATGAGGGTGATGCTCACTTTTTTCAAGAGTCTTCCACTTACCTCGTGGCAAGAATTCAAGAATACAAGGAGAAGCTGGATTAAGTGAAATACCATATTTGAATCCTCACTTCATACATACAAGTTCTCTTGGACTTGAATTCTGTCACTACTCTCCTAGCCGAGGAAGTTACTCCCATAAGTAGCTTTGACCCAAAGTATATTAGAAGAACACAAGGATTCACCATGCAAGGAAGAGTTAATCATAAGTGGATGGGTATGATCCTGGAGAAAGGAAAGATGTTACTTCTAGAGATGCTGACATTGTTAAAGTACATGGGTGCTACGACCATGAAAATAATCAAAACATGAAAAGGTATTGAAGCAGAGAAGGATCACTAGGATAAAGTGTATCCGCTAGTCTTTAATATGGGCAAGGTCAAATCATCCCTTTTGGTAGCCAAAGGTGTATTCTCTTCAACATCAAAGGATTTACTTCAATTTCAGCCTCAAACTTTGGTCGCTCATTATAAAATGATCAATCGTACTATTGTAGAGCTTGATTCATATGAGGAACACGTTGAAAAGATACATAAGGATTCCAATGATTAGATGCAAAACCTAGGAGTGTCACCCGTGAATGAAGACATTTCAATAGATGATATATTGAAGCCTTTTAAAAAGATAGTAGAAAAGGAGGCCAGGGATCCATTCTCATTTAATGAAGATACTTTTGAGTCTCTAGTGGAAATAAGAGCGGTCATTTCAAACATCTCAATGGATCCAATCATGGTACTTAGAATGTAAGAACATCAAATCCCTCGCAGAAAGTTGGATTAAATCATCAAGTTTTGTTCACATCCCGCAAGCTGAGAAAGTTGCGCCTACAACAGAAAGGTTCAGTAAGTAGTTCGAAGGCATTAACATTTCACCTAAGGAGATTTATAAGAGTTTATCGATAGTAGGGTCTTCATCGAAACAATTCTCTCTCTTCTTCTTTTTTTCTCTCTTCACTCTCCCTCCCCCTCATCCTTCACATTCTAATTCTTCATTGGGGGGTTGCACTTTTTGTTTTCATCTCATTCAAACTCATCTAATTCATTAATGTGACTATAGTCTAAAAATGTAATAAGTTACCCTTAATTTGTAAAAGGGGACTTAATGCTCTATCCTAGGAATATCAAGAGTTACAAGTGGAAAAGACAAGTGAAAAGACACATGGGGGTAGGTGAAGAGTCTTTTCTTAGTCTATATATTGTAATGACACCCTCATTCTTAAGGGTTTTAGATTTTGTGTGCTCATGAGAGATTACTACTTAGAGTGAAGCAAAAGATACAACATTTATTATAATTCCCTCTTTCTATGTTCTTCCATTCCCTACTATGTATAACTATGTTAAAACATAAATGAAAGAGAAAGGAGTTTCTTGCCTTTTTTTATGAGAGGATTATTGAAACTTTGTGTTCTTAATATTACCTTGTCTTATTGCTAGTAGTAAAGTTGTTTTCTTTCCATCTATGTGAGTTGAAATAATCTGATTAATCATTATAGGAATTTTATTTTCTATCTACAATATTAATCCCCCCTCTCCTTTTTCCCACTCCCTTTCCTACCCTTTCAGAAAATTCATCCCTTGTAAGCAATTGCAAGATTTTGCTGTAGGTTCAGTGGAGTGTTCCTGTTGGATCCTCGGCCTCTAAGGCCACCATGTATTTTCATTTCATTTGCACATAATAAATGGATTTGAACCATTCAAGCAGATAGACCTAAAGTCTTAAAGTGTTGGCAGATACCCTCCAAATTGTCCACCTAAAAAAATTTCTCGCCAAATTTTTTTGGCACCCACCATGTGGCAAACTTGGCAAAATCTGGACCCAAAATGTGAATCATAAGAAAATAAAAAAAATCAAATACTCAAAAATTCAAAAAAGAGAAAATTTTTGGAAGTTGAAGAGTCACAAAACCTTATGATTCATATCCAAGGCTATTTTGGGTAACCCTCCTGTCCAAAGTTTGGATTTTTTTTCCATATCTAAGAAGATACTATATCCAACTTGAGAGAAACTAATTGGCATAACAGAGAGAGTTTTGTACATTACTTCATAGCTACCCGAGTGCTAGATACTGAAGAAAGAGAAAGAGTGAGACAAGACCAACTGTAGCAAAGAAGAGCCTAAGATAATCTCAAGTCTACAAGTTGGCTGATAACATATATACTAGATACCAAATGCAAAGAGGAAATATTGACCCAATGTTTGAAGAGCTGTAAAAAAGGAAAAAACTAGTAAGAATTTAAAAAAGCTCCCCTCATATTGAAGATGCTCTTGCTGGTAATTCAAGTGGTGTAAACCCCTTAGACATGGAATTCTCAGATCTTAGTGAGGACTTCCAAATTTTTACTGAAGCAAAGATTGAAGCAAAAGTTCAAGCAAGAGCAGAAGACGAAGTAGAAGCACTAGCTGCATTTGAAGTAGAAGAAAGATCTAGAGAAAGAGTAGAAGCGACAGGTGCATCCAGAGCAGAAGCAAGAGAAAGGGTTGAAACAAAAGTTGAAGCCATAATGGATGATGCAGAAAAATCACAACCTATTGTTCCATGGGGCCGAAACACAGGCCCACTTGCACTCCCACAACCTCTTCATGAGCTTCCATGAGGTTTGAGAAAAATCAAAGCATAAACCATTTATATTTGCTATATATTGTAATAGCAAAGAAAACAAAGTAAAGCAAAATGTTATCAATGAAATTCCTTGCCTTCAATCTAAAGCAAAATGAGATCTATAAAGTGAATTTTCCTCATCTAAACTCAAATATTTCACTGTATTTACTATACTAAATATGTGTAGCCTTCATACATATAGAAGACATTATTCACGATCATGGTTCAATGTAATCTAACACCCTTTACTTATAAAAAACACATTTATCCTTCTTTGCAATAGACAAATTGCTTCCAAATTATAGTTGTAGATTCTCAACACACCATATTCATGCACTCATTATATGTATAAAACATCATGTGTACAATGTGATTCCATGTTGGAAATATATAGGTCTTTTTTGTGGATGTGTTCTTGTATGGACAACTAGTGTTTATCATCAATTTTTGTTCATCATGAAACACAAATGTGCATGGTGTTAATTGTGTGCTTTCCGAAGAAGTTACAATTGTGGTTGAACAAAAACATCTTATTTTTAGAGATTTCAATATTGACATGCATCAACATAACAAAAACTCAGACATGCTATAATAAATCATCTAAAGTCAGGAGCTCCACTTCTACTTGAAAAAAGATTTGCAAAATGATATTAATAATATATGGACCAATTATGACTACTATTGCTCTAAAATATATGAGAGACATGTTTATTGGACTAACCATGTAGCATTCTTCCATTTGTTAAATAGGAAAATTTTGAAAAAGAAAACAAATGGTAAGATTTATTTTTTGTTCTACTATCTTATACATCTAAATTATAGAGTGAGGTACTGTTGGCTAGATTTTATGCACAACTTAAAACCTAGGTAGTCATGAGATAAATCTCCCTCATTTACCGGCGAGGCTCCCGTGTAAGATTTTGTCAATTATATTTCCTAATATCTATTTGTTGGTTTTACTTTAATTGCGTAGCTCATGAACCATAACTAGGCAATTTTGCAACAAGTAAGCAACTGTAAGCAATATGTGTAGGAAAGGGAGATAATTAAATATGAGAAGAAAGGAAAGGAGATGTGAAACCTAACCAATAGTTTACAAAGTTGATCACATTCACATAGATGAAACACATATATCTTGAAATGCAGAATTTGAAGCAAAGGAAAGTTTTAGATCTAGATCTAAGACAACATAAAGTTTATGCAAAGATCTAAAAATAAATAACAAAAAAATGCACCGTTAACACAAAGTTCTCCAGAAATATGTCTTGTCTCTATTCCTTCGCTTTCAGAAAGCTATCAAGGGTTTTAGCTCAAAGTCTGGAACACAAGAATGTTGATTACAAATTCTGATCCTTTAACCCGTAGGTTCTTCCTCTACTTACAGTGTGTAGAGGGGAAATTACAAATGGGAAACTACAACTGAGATAGAATATGAAGAAGTATTGAAGGGAACATCTGGTAATCATCTTCCTAGAATTCTTCTCTTAGTAACATGCATCAGGAGTTTAATCCAAAATTGTGCACATTTGTCACTTATCTTAAAGAATCTTTCCAAATAACTTAAAGTAATGGTTTTTGAACCAATAACTTTAATCTTACATTTTCATCCGGAAACATAAGAAATAAGAGAAGAAAGAGGAGAAGAAAAAATATCTGCTAGCTGTAACACCTACACTTTCTTTTTGTTCTGATATTGAATATACTTGTCAAACATGTAATTCAACATTTTCCCATCTGTTTTAACAATAGCATCTCTCTCAGTTCTGAACTGCAACAACCCTCTAGACAAAGCAACAATGTTAGCCTTTACCTTCTCTAAACCAGGCCCATACCCCTCAACATTTGACTGAAGCTTTATGAGTTTTCCAATTGAATATATCGTGAAAGGTATGACGACTTCATCAATTTCTTTCTGTACAACCAGAATAAATTCCTCATAGGAAGCATGTAATTCATCTGGAATGCTCTCTAGCACTTCTCCCATCTCATTTTTTAGCAAATACATCCTTTTCAGCATAAGCTTGAGGATCTCTACATGGAAGGAAATTGCAATTTCTAACGGCTTCTTCCTTTCCATCAATCCACCAGGTACAATTTGCTCTGTAATTAGCACATCCTTTGGTAACGAATGTATCTTAGCTAAAGTATCCAGATGACTTTTAACAACTATGTTCTCATCTTCCATCTGTGTTGTTAGTTCCTTTAGCTAAGATACTGCCCTGTGCATATTCTCCAATTCAGCTGTTATCCTTTCGAACTATTTTGAAGCTTGGTGAATGATTTGCTCTTTCCATTGAGCAATAACTTTGACCTAGTCCCCTGCATCTTCCACCTTTTTAATCAGATGATTACTCACCTACTCATGTGCTAGAATGGGCTGAGAGGAAGGTTTGACAACCTTAGCAATGATCTCACATAGCTGGGAAGACTGCCTATGAAGCTTGGATTTCTCAGCCTTCTCTTTTTCAAGCTTGAGGAATAAAGTGTTCATTAGTGTCTGTGTATCTTGATTTAATCCTTCTATGGTAGTTTGACCTATTGGAACTTTGGTCACTACTATATCAACTGTCATGAGTTCTCCCTTGTGCTTTCCTTCTGCTGGAACTGATAACTCAGTGTAATTCTATCATGATTCTTCAATAATCAACCTAGAAGTTATTTTGGCAACTTTAGGTCTTCTATCTTTTCTGCCCAAACTCAGGAGAAACTACAAGTCGTGTTCCTCCAGGTTGATCTCATATCTAGCTTCTGGGATTGTCTGTAAATCCAACCACGATGAAAAATTTCTTCTCGGGGAATGATAAGTCACCAAGTGCACCACCATCTCATGCTTTGATTTTGCTCTATCCAAATTTGCCACAGTGTTGTGACTGCCACCCTCTGAATTTTCCAAAGACAATCCTTTTTCAAACTCTGTCATCTGTGCTTTCAAATTTTCCACAGGGAGAGGTGAAGATTTGAGTGGTTGAGGAAAAAATACGAATGACATTAGATTTAACAGAGGAACGACTATATCTCTCTGGGGTTCCGGGGTTGTTGAAGTGATATGAGTTGATGCTGGAGAAGCTGGAACTAGCACGATAGCTATAGATTTGGCCTTCTCTTGTGCATGAGACTTCTTGTGTACTTTAAGTTTCTTTGGCCTCTTACTACTTTCACCCTAATGCTTTATTTTGCTAGAGTCTCACGTGGTAAAGTTACTTGTCATCTGATTCATCAAAACTTCGTCTAGGCAATACCCCTTTGTCAACAACCAGCTTGAGGTGTTAACTAGAACCGCAGAAGATCTTTCCTCAATTGTCTTGTAGCCACCAATGTTTCCTGAAGAGCAGATCTATCCCCTCCCATCTAATGATATGTGTCAAGTATCACATGCCCGTCATCCACAATATTTTCAGGTATCCATGCTAAACCTTAATCAGAATGTTGTTGCACTGATAACCTGCTAAAGTCTTTCTTCCTAACTTCATAGTCATTTCTGCACTTCATCTAGAAGTCTTCCAACGAAGGCACATGTGAGTATTCCTGGGAGATTGTCTTCTTCACTACCCCATATAGATCAAATTTAAATTGCACTAGGAAGAACTCATGCTCATATTCATATAACATTTTGGCTTCGATTCCTTTAGCTTTATGGATGCTCTAACAACTGTAATAACCCACTGTGATTGGAAAGAAACCCGTAGACTTGTGCCACTTTGATTGTAAGTCATGCATCTCCATGAGTTGTCTGCACAACTCCACGATGACCCATTTTTCACTTGGATACCTTGATAACTTAACTAGTTCTCCCAAAAATATGGTTACCCTGAGAGACATGAAGTCCGCAAACTAGATGAAAATATAGCCATGCTGGGATGCAGCTTTCCAAGCTTCTTTGCTTACCATGCTGGTCTTCAGATCACTATTTAATTTGCAGATGATTCCATAGAAGAACCCATCGTTAAACACCTTGTAATCTTTGTGGAATTTAGGAACTGTCAATTGTGGGAAGCACTCAAAAATAGGATGTTTTGCCAGTATTCCCTTTCTATCCAGCTTAGAAAATATACCCTGTGAGGCTGCTGCATATACTAGGTATGAAGTCATTTTGAAGTTGTACGTTTGCCTCACACTTCGGAGCTGCTCACTGATGTTGTCACTAATGATATCCTCCTAATTGATTATCGAATCAACTCTGTTGATCTCAATGGTTCTCTCAAAAAACATACATCCATGAGTGGAATTTGTGAGCATTGAATTCTCCACTTAACTTGTAAAGCAATTTAGTAATATCATCCACTTCCTGCACCAAATTGGATCATGGAAGAGTCCTCGGGAATTTTTATGGAAACCTGGGCTTCTTCATATATCTACTATTCATTATGCCCATGCAATCTGCTTTGTGTTTTTCCCATCTGTTTCCAGCATCCAACATGCTAACTGCAATCACCACTAGTCATGTCGGAATCTTCAGACAATAATTAATAAATTGTGCATCCAACTTGATTATTGTCTTTCCTGCAACATCCCGAATTGTTCTGGAAAGAGGATGATATGACCTTGCACACTCCATAACAAATTCAAGAAACTGAGCTATGACTGGAAATGCTGATGCTTGAATAATTCCATTGCTTTTGATTGCCCGCATGAGAGATTTCCTTCCCGCCCTGGATTCGTCAATTAATTCAGAGATGGGTTTAGGGCCTATGTCTATGTCATTGATATAAGTAAATCTAGAAGCTATGCATAAATATGCTGATCCTTCTCTTTCATCATGCTTCATCATGACTGGAGAAATTTTCTTCTGAGCAATCTTTGTCTGAGTTCTTTTTCTTTTAATCCTACTTGAATTCCTTACAATTGGATCAATTTGTGCATATCTAGAAATTTATTTAGATTTGGAAGATATATTCAATGTAGCTGACATTGATTTGAACTCCATTTCACTTGTATGAACACCTATAATGAATACTTGTAGTTAATTCAGACAAAGATGGAGTCCAGGGCATGAATACTTGATTTCTATCACCAAAATCTGCATATAAAGCCTGCTGCCCTAAAATTTGAGGCTTTTCTTGCATGCAAAGCAAGCATAAATATTTTTAAATTCATCTGGGCACTTACACCAACATGCAGATAATTATCATAGCAAAAATCAAGCTATTCCAACCCTAGGCGCCAAACCTTGAATCCTCCTGGTAAAGAAAAACAAATTTTAATGCACAAAACCTCCTTTCCTTGGCGCCAAAACTGTCTGAGCTGTAATCCTTAGCAAAAGAATTAATTTCTTCTTCATTATAGCAGCCCATGCTTATATAGTCCTCAACATACTATTTTTAATAATTACCCTTGCTATTTCTGGCAATTTAATTAATAAACAATCATGTCTATTCACCCAAATTGGGCGCCCAATTATGCATGTTACTAGTTGCTTTTAAATAAATTTATTTTATTTATTGTTAGCATGCATCCTTCCGTTCTCTTTGGCTTGTCTTCTTGCATTGAATTTTCTTTCATACATGGCACCAAAACTGGGTGAAAAAGCCATAAATAAATATCATTAAATACATTATTTAATGCCAAGGTGTGTCACACTTTTTGGCAAGGGTAATTTCTAAAAATAAGAAGTTAATTTTGATGGGGATTTCTACCCTACACTGCAGCTCCAAAAATCCCCTCTTCCACTTAAGTTATTTGACTTTCATAATGGGAATTTTTACCCTGCAAGGCAAGTCAGAAATTTCCGCCTGCTTGCCATTGCCAAAATTCCCACTAGCAAATTAAATCATCTCCCAAAAAGTGCGGCTTGCATGGAAAATAACCTTCTTTGATAAAGTGCGACTTGCATGGGTAAATAATCCTCTTTGATGGGAAAAGTTAGCCTATTAGGCAAGCAAGAAATTCCCATCGGTGCTTTAAGTGATTTTTTATTTTATAATGGGAATTTTTACCCTGCAAGGCAGGTAATAAATTCCCGCCTGCTTGCCACTACCAAAATTCCCATTATAGCTTAGACCTATTCATTCCAAAAAGTGTGACTTGCTTAGGAAAGGCTTTTTGTGCCTAATTTCATCTTTTTTGGTTAGAAGTTTTCCTTCTGTGGCTGATTCCTTCTGGTGCTGAGGCTGTAAATGATCTCCAGATGTTCCGGGCAATTAAAAAAACTATACAGAACAAAGAACAGACCCAGGGGAATTTAACAGACAAACTGCGGAGAAAACCAAAGAAAACCACAAAAGAAATAAATAAAAATGAAAAAACGTTGTCAGAAGTTGCAGACAATGCTCTAAATTCATTTATGGTGAAAATCCTATTGAGATGTGTGAATACAAGCATGCAAAACTTCCACAGGATTCAACTGGAGCACGATTTACTTCAAACGAGGCTTTATTTATTTAATAAATAATTAAATAAAAATTTACCGCAGACAAAACTTGGCGGAGTGATAAAATGAGTTTCAACATCTGGGTTTTTTTTTTTTTGAAATTGGCTCATATGATTCACTGGGAATATCTTAACGTAATACAAACATCTTCTTACAATAAAAACACAAAAAGACCTGTTATTTTAAAAAGAAAGAAAGAAATTCCAAATGGGTAGTCCCAGATTTCAGGGTGAAATTTAGGAACACCATGTGCTCTCTTCATTTTCTCACTTTCTTACCTTTTCAGAGGAAACACATTTTGTCTTCAAATGAAAACAACCAAACATATAACAATCAAGTAGGAACACCAAATAGTGGATCCCATAGTCAAGCGTTTTCTAAACACGTATGCAAAACAAGATGGTTTTTGTGCCTTTTTTTGATATTTGTTTTTACATACAATATAGTAATAGAATCCTATCACAACCACCCCCTTTGAATTTTCCTTTCTTGGATTTCATAAAAAGTTTTCCATGGAAAATTTTACCACAGATAGTCAAAAAACCTAGCTTTAAACACTTATTGTTGATGCCCTTGATTTTCTAAAAAAGAAAGCATCCAAGTAAGCATTTTGTGTGTATCTCATATGAACATATTTTTTCTAGTTCCTTGTATTTACGTCATTTAAAAAGTAGGAAAAATAGTTTCTAGATAAAACTATAAGATCTCCTCATTCATTATATGTTTTTTTATTCTTTACTTCCTTGATTCAATAACAAAAACGACACAAGTTATGTACCAATCCATAATAGAAAGTGGCATTTTTCCCATGTTAATCACATAAAAGCATTTAATTTCCTTGTATTATAAACCACTATTTCATTAAGAAAATGGTTTCCAAGTGATGTTTTCTTATTATTATTTTTCATTTTATTTTTTAAATTTTTTTCTTGTAGTATCAATCTTGATACAAATTTCTCTTGTACAATAATCAAGTTATGTATAAGGAAATTTTTCTAGATTTCAAATGTGATATTTTAGTTTTCTATGATCCAAATTATAACAAAAGCAGTTCAGCTTCTGTAAATACTAGAAAATGAACCTTGTGTATAAGTGTTGTCATGCAAATGTGCAACAAGGAAATTAACAATTTTCGAGCATGAGAACTATACCCCTGTGTTAAATTTTTCAAGTCCTATCATTCCAAGACATACCAGGACTATCTATCCATCCAGTCCAAGTGACCCCCAAAATAATGTTATCTCATCCACTTAGGTGATTTTAGGAAATTTCATTCATTCCCCCCTAGGTGATTTTAGGAGTTCATTTGCAAGCTATAGGCAGTTGTGGGAAGAGCTATCACTGGCCTTCCTAGGGCTGGAGCAACCCCATGGAGTGGAGAAGAAGAGCCTAAGTGGATTTAGAGGTGATTCAAAGGTCTTGGGACATCATGGAAATGATTCAAGAATATTTTGGAAGGGCTCGGAGAACTTGGGGTAGTTTCCCCAAAATGAGGGTTCACAGGCCTAGTTAGTACACATGCCAAAACAACCACTGAGCTTTGGAAGGTGATTCCGGGAGCTCCGGATGGAGTTAGGAGAAAAATAAAACATTTACAAAAAGATAATTCTAAGACCTAAAATATGGTGAAATCATATTTTTCACAACACTTTGGTGCATTAGGTCTGCAAGTAGTTTTTCTCAGGCACATGTGGAGTACCAAATCAAAAATCTGATTTTTCAAGGATAAAATGGAAGAATCAAGACATTATACCCCACCATTGGATTCAAAAGTTTATTTCTGGTCAGGATCATATAATTTTTTTCTAAAAAATTCCATCGGGAGCTCAAGTTATCATCGTCGCAAGTTGTCCTCTTGGAGCGAGTTCGGGAGTTAGCCAAATTTTGGGAGGAAACATGTCAACTCCAAGAGCCTGGCGGGATTTTGTGTCCCCAACATCCCTTAGGGTTAGGGAAATCAACCTTAGAAAAATTTTCCCATCCCCCATGTGACCTTTGGAACCCCATGCGACCATCAGGATTGCCAGTTCAGCCCCCGGGTGCAATTTGGAGCTCAAATTCCCTGCCATCGGATCTCCGCCACGTGTCAACTCCAGGAATGGCTATGGAATTTGATGTCCCTCGTGTCCCTCACATGTCAAGGACATCAAACCTTGAAAAATGCGCCCAGCCCTCTAGGAGAGTTTTTTGGTCACCCATGTAACCCGCTTCTAGCCCCTCAATGCTTTAAAGTGATTTTGGAGTACTCACTCCATGTCGTCGGATTGCAACACCACATGTCGCCGTCTTGTCTCATCGTGGAAATTGATGTCCCTCATGTCCCTTTGAGGAGAGGGATGTCAGGGAAAAAACATTTGTGCCCAAATCCAACTCCAAAAGTTAAAAATTTTCTAACTCATGGTTACTTATTACTGTTTCTAACTACTTCTCTTGTCAGAAGAAAGTTGCAGAGATCACCTCAGTCCACCACTCCACCATTGCCAAAGCTCAAAAAAAATTCACCACAATAATTAAATCCTCTACCCCATGGTGATACACATGTCTTAGAATAATATTTCATCGAAATAAGAAGAAGAAACAAAGAACAGAGAAATCCCCAAGAACGAAATTTGAAGAAATCTTCCATTGCCATGAAATCAAAATTTGAACGAAATATTCCAAACCGGTGCACGGATTGACAAACCATATGTTGCTGAGTTTCTTATCTCTTGAATTCCATTAAAAAATCATATTCAAACCTCCCATTTGCAGCAAGGAATGCTCACAGCGAAGAAATTTCACTTCCGGCTCCACGAAGAACAAAGTTCAAATTCCCGTCAAACCGGACAACCAGATCGAAAGGAAATTTCACTAATAAGACAAGAAGCAAAAACCTATTGCAATGTAGTTGATTTCGTTTTGAATGGAGAAAAAAACCAGACCTGTAAATTTCAAGCTCCATTAATGGCCGCCATGACACACTAGTGGAAAAAATCAGCGAGCTATCTCTCCACTTCTCAAGGTTCTGGTGGGCGAAAATCGCACAAAAATTGAAGGAATTATCATTGAAAATTCTAGTTTCGCATGAACTAGTTTTCACACCATGAAGTCCCTATTTTTAGGGATATGGAGGAATGATTTTTCATCAGTGTTCTTCCCTGTCACATGAAGAACATCTGCAAAAAAGGCAGCGAGCTACCTCTTTAATTCTCAAGGTTCCAATGGGCGAAATCACGCTAAAATTGGAGGGGATGATCGTTAAAAAATCTAGTTTCGTGTGAAATAGTTTTTGCGCCATGAAGTCCCTATTTTTCAAGGATATGGAGGGTTGTGTTTTTTTATCAACATTCTTCCCTCTTCAAATAAAATTTCAAATTCCCGAAGATCCGGCGGGTGAAACCCTCCAAAATTCAGAGGGAAGGGTCTCCAAAAAATCTAGTTTCTCTCAAACTAGTTTTTACATGATGAAGTTGCTAGGAGGATTGATTTTTTATTAGTATTCTACCCTAGTAGCTCTATACCTGAAGCTCTTACCAAGCATAAATTTTCATTTTTCATTTTTGAGCTTTTTGGAAAGCGAATCATGATGAAAATTGGAGCACAAGTTTGTGACGAAGAGACGAATCCAAAATAGTTGTTCCCATCACAAACAAAGGTTGTTTTCACCATTTACTAAAAATAGCATATGTTATACTTCCTCACATGCTATAAATGGTGAGCCCCACTGAATTGCAAGTTCAATCACTCAAGACAATCATAAAAGGGGTAAAATGGAAAGTAAGACAGAAAATGACTTCTTCCCAAAATAGTAGGTCCCCGAAATTGCAACCTACTAAAAATAGAAATGTGCTAAAAATAGACAATATCTTGGGAACAAAGGAGGTTGGAATATGGTAGAAGGTTCAGAAGGTGAAACTGGAGCAAGACATGTGATATGTCCCAGAATAGCAGAGCATGGGCTCATATTCTAAAAATAGCAGGTTGTTCTCAAAGGGAAAGTTTGGCACAATGGGACATATAGAGATGATCATCTCAGGGAACTGGACAAAGTATTTCGACACTCAATACATAATTTGGGTCATAGGTATATCATACGCAGGCTGGGAGTTGTAGTCATCAACGAAACAATTCATTCAACTTGGCAAGCATTCACGAGCTGATTTGAAGGAGTTTCTCAAGGTGCAAGGAGTTCGAAGATTCAGAGTCTCACTGCACTTGAGTTTTCAATCAACAAGGATCAATGGATTTCATCAGGAATGACATCTCCTCTTCTTCTTCTCTCGCTCTTTCTCTCTCCTCTCCCCTAACTTTATCTCTCTTCTCAATGTTCTAATTTTGCGTTGGGATTGCACTTTTTCATATGTATTAATGTTCCTAATGTAATAAGTCACCTTTATGTTATAAAAAGGGACTTAAAAGTTTCCTAGGAAGTTGAAAAGTTTTAAGTTGTGCGAGGACATATGAAAAGGCATTGGGGGGAAGATGAAGAGTCATATCTCACTCTATAAATTGTAAAGCCATTCCCATTTCAAAAGGTTGGCAATTGATCTTGTAAACTCAAGAGTGCATTGTACTTAGAGAAAGCAAAGGAGATAGCCATTTTCTTCTACTTTCCTCCACTCTCAAATTTATTCCATTCCCACACTATGTACAACTTATATTTAAGCATCAATACAAGAAGAAGGAGTTTGTAGCCTCTTTGATGAGGATATTTTAGAAACTTTGAGTTCATAATCTTATCTTGTCTTGTTACCATTTGCAGGGTTGTTTCTTCTCATAAATGCATGTGTTGAAGTTTCTAACTAGTGTGTGCAGGAATTTGATTTCCTACCTGCAACATTAGTTCCCCTATCTCATTTCTCACTCCCCTTTCCCTCTGTATAGATAAATTCCTCCCTAACAAGAGGTTTCTATCTTTGCCGCAGGGTCAGTGGAGTGCCCCTGTTGGATCCCCGATTGAAAGGACACCAATAAAATCCACATTTTCTCACGCATGCACATACCACAGTTGCATCGAGTTAAGTAGAGGGACTTAGAATCCCAGAGCATTGGCAAGAAACCCATAATTTTGTCCACTTGACAAATTTTCTCACCAACAATAAGGTATCGTAATAAAAAACACCAAAAACATATAAAACATTATAATCACAAAAAATCAAATAAAAAATATAAAACCCCACAAAAATGGGGATACAAAACAACTCGCCATTCATTTACTAATCCTCACCCACTCACATTTAATTCTATCCCATCATACCTACCCATTGGCATGTCCAATGCACACTACACCCATATGTGTACCACTCCCATATGCACACAAAATCTATAAAACACCACTCACCCACATCATTTCAGATCCCTAGACAACTCTTAGACCCTCAAATCTTTGTGTATTAAGGCTATAATTGAGTTTTTTTATTCTCTTGCTTGCATATATGACTTTTGTAGGCCTTGAAGAAGTGAAAACAAATCATAAAGGATATATACAACTTGTTGCAACACCATTATAACATAATTTCAATATAGGTTAGAATCGCAACTGTGATTGGCTTGTGATCTTCATGCGATTTTCATTGAATTGCAATTGTGATTGTCCTACGATTTGAGCTAGGTACATTTATCATTTTCATTTATCATTTTGTCATTATAATCAATATAATGTCCTTAATATCCTTAAAAGGTTTAGGTATTTAACTGAGGCAGGTCCCCTAACCACTAAAAACAACTAACATTTTCCAAGTGTGCTTGTGTGCAGATTTAGGTTCAGATCTGAAAGAGTTTTACCCAATGTATTCAATGAAAGAAACCACAATTGTCCCTCTCTTTACAATGACAACATAAGCCCATTCTATTTTAAGTAGCATTGATTTAGAAGATTTAATATCAAAATAATACATCTTGTAGGTGATCCAAATTGAGGCTTACATTTTGGTGACATCTTACAGATGATTTTTAAAATTTTATTTACTCTTTTCTAATGTTTTTGTTATGGATATAACATATGGTTTTGCAGATTTTCCAAAAAATAAGGTTACAGGTCGGTCTAGCACAAAAACAATCTGGTTGTAGGATAGTCGTAACTGGAACTTTGTTGTAACTTTATTTTTGCAAAAACCTAAAAAACACTTGTTTTTATTAAAGGAGTGAATTGGGAAAGAACTAAACATTTATTACAGGTTTGTATAAGGGTAAATACATGTCCACATAAATGTGGGAAGCTCTTAGGCATAATCCTTCAAAATCATTTTGAATAGTATCATAGGAACCCGAAAGTAGTTGGCATCATGAGGGAACTGGCCAACGCAATAGGTACCCTAACCTACTTGACTAGTACATCCATGACATTAGAACCAAGATTATCCTTAGTGATGACTCCAGTTTGATTGATTGAGTAGAGTAAAGTCCAACTTGGATAATCAAGAGGGTAAAAGAAAGCCTACGACTATAAGTTTTTCTAGTGTAGAGAGCTCATTTAGATAACCCTTGGTATTTAGAGAGATATCATTTTATAAGAAGTCATATAAAAAGTGGGCCCATATTCACCCTTAGGACAAACAAAACAACATCACCACATTTAACACAACATTCCACTTTAAATTCCACTATTTCTGATTCACACTTGCTACTATTTTTGTTCTCCACAACCTTCTCCCACATTATCATATATGTTTCTGTCATCCATAATGAGTTTTTTATTTTCTCAGTATTAGTTACAACAAGGACTACATTGTAATTCTTCAATCACATATTATTCCCCAAGTCAATTGCAACTGCGACTAACCTGTATTCTTCCAAATCATTCATTTTGCAATCTATTATGACTTCCTCAGTTATTCTAGAGATAGTCCCAACTACGACTGAACCGCAATTTTTTGGTCCTACTATCTTACTGACCTTTTTTCACTCATGTTTCAAAGTCCTAGTCATTATCATTCTCCATGGATTCTAGTCATTTCCATGTTCATTCACATCCTAATATTATCCACTAACACCTTCTTGATCGCATTAGAAAGATTGAGTTCCAACACTTGGGGGGACTTCCACCCGAACCAACTTATCACACCATTTACAATGGGCCTATTCATCCCATGGTACCATGCCACCCTATCCACTATATATCAAATTGACTGATTTTGACAAATTTTATGGCACCAAGGACGCACAACATGACTTACATCTATTTTGATATGTATGCCACCTCATTAAACATGATGGAACTCTCCTCCTTCACACTTTACCGCTTTCCCTTACTGGCTAAACACTTTATTGGTATTCACACCTCCCAAAACGTAACATTTACACATTCACACGACTTACAAACACCTTTTTATCTCAATTCTGAATCCATATTACACCCAAAGAAACACTTATTGACCTTCACATGCTTCAACAATCCCATAGCGAGTCCATCATTGAATTTGTTATGCATTGGCATGCTCTCATTCATCACCTCTCATTCCACTTCCAAATTTCAAAATTGTTGACTTATTTTCCAAAATTTGCATCCCTCATATCACCCACCACTTACAAATTCATCCACTATGCACATTTGATGAGGTCGTGTACATGGAACAATACCTAAGGGATGTCCATCTTGGTCATACTCTTGCCTTGCGACAAGTTTTGGTTTTTCCTTCACCTACCACAACATCAAACTCCCATGTTCATAATGTCATCCAAATAGAATTTCCTCACACTTCATCACCTTCTACACCCACATCTTCACATTCATCACATTCTCCTAGATCTCCTAAATTCATCCAACCCCGTTGCAAATTCACTCCCTTGAATGAGCCACTTTCTTATATTCTCTACAAGCTACTTTACACAAATCTCATCACTCTCCCTCCCAAACCACCCCACCATAATGGCATTCCTCCCATGAAATAAGTGCCTACTATCGTACTGATGATCACTCGATTGAATCATGTCCTCAACTCTGAAACATCATTCAATAACTTCTCTGCAAGGGGGATATTGTTGTTGAGTCTCCATCTCCACTGAATTCACCCATTCACACCAATCCAATCACCTCACACAATAAAATTCCCACTTATTCTCTATGTGTCATGTCTCCCTCATTCGATCCATCATTCCCCAGTATGTCACAATCATCATTCACACTTGGTGTCTCGTCATCTAAATAAAATATTTCACAACCCAAATTATCATATAATTCAACATTCTCATGTTTTCCTAGTCTCTCATCATTTATTTCATCTATTTCTCAATATACCTCATCATGTGTGGACATGATTTCATCCTCATCCTTTCCAAAGTCACCCAATAGATATAGTTGTCCATTGTATCTATCACCATGTGATTTTATCTTTCCCACCATATCCACTAAATCATCACTCGGTTTAATCATATACACTCCACTTCTCACACATCTCATTACACTAACTACATTTTGATTTTCATCACATAGGGTTCTATTATTGATGAAATTTTAACACCCCCATTTTTTAAAAATAAGTTGTAAATATTTCCCATTACTTCTCATTTGTTATGCATTTGTAATGAGTCAACCAGGGGACACTAAGTATTTAATACATTATTTAATTTGTCTAACACTATGTGGTTTTGTGGCATTCTTTAATTTGTCAGCTATCATCATAAGATTGATATATATATATATATATATATATGTCATTTTGTTTACCAATATGGATGGTGAGTTGTTGATAATGGAGATTAAACTCCACTTCGTGATATCTTTGTTTGGATTCCAAGCTCACATTTTGATATACTTGATTTTTCTGTTCTGGAAATAATTGTTTAAGGTGGCAGTAGTTGAAGATGATATTTTGTAAGTGATTCTAGTTTTCCATAAAGAAGAATCAATTGAAAGTATCTCTCTACGCAACTTCTTATTTGCAAATGTGTTGCTTACCTTTTAAATATGAATATCGAAGTAATACTGTTGAAATATTACAACTAAAATATTATATCATAACTTAGAAATTCTTATTGCTATGGGTTAAGTGTGTAATGCACACAACCTTTGTTCTTAGCCTTTTTGTAGTTGCATGGATGAGATTTTCCTTACCTTAAATTCTCTGTTATTACCTAAATTACTACTATTTTTTGTAGACCATCTAAGTATTTAATTTGTTTTTCAAACCAGTCTACAACCGCCTTGTGATGTGATAATTAGTTTACTCCTATTAGTATTCCATATGAACTTGAGGGAGCTACGTAAAGATCCATTTCAATGGTGAAGCTTGGCAGTTCCAATGTTGTATCAAACAGACATTGGTTCAACGTATGAACAATGTTTTTCCTGTAATGTATGGTCCATGTGTTTTTTATATGGCCAACTTTGTTTTTTAGTTTAGATGATAATTTGTTTGAAATAAAACATTTTGTTGCACCAGTATCAAATAAAATAGTTACAGGAAGTCCAAACAACTTACTTTCTACCTCAATGGGTGTAGCTTGTTTCTCAACTTGCATGTCAGCTACTATAACATGTATTCTATGCTGCTGATTATTGTCCTTTTTCCTTTGTAGATATTTGTTTGCATAGTGATCTAAGCCACTTATAAAACATCTTAAAAAATGTCCTTTTATTTCGGTTTTGTTTTTAGAAGTTACAACATTGTTCTGCCCATTTTAAAAATAATTGCAGTAGGCTTCGCTAGTTCAATTTTCTTTCCGTTTCTGATTTTATTTCCATAACTTTTCCACATTACTTTCTTGGGTGCTACCAAGTGAAGGTGTAGACACCTTAAATCGATATCTCTACCCTTGTTTTCTCGTGTGCACATATTTTTCTAGGGTCCTATCTAGGCCCCTCTTTAATTACATCCATCCCCCCTTAATTTAATTAAATGCCCATTTATCCTATCACTTCTAATCCACATTAATTATTTGATCTTAATTAATTAATTAATTAATCCACATATGTAATAAAACCTCTATTTAAGGCACTTTTATTATATTTCTAAATCCTCTTACTTTTCTATGCTTTTATCCTACCTATCCTTATCCCCTAATAACCCATGACTCATCCAAAAATAGCACAATCTCCCCTGCATGCTTTAAAACAGATTTTCTACTCATCAAATAGACCAAATCTCGACTTAAATCACAAAAGTAACCCATTTAGGGAAGCTTTCCCTATAATTGTTGGTGACCCAGCCTAGTCGTGGTTGTCACTATTAATTTGAGTTAATTCCTTTCCCAAGAGAGACAAGACATAGCCAATGTAGTAAAAACAAAGCAAAAATGCAATGAGAGCACAACGAGAACATAACAAAAATATAGAAAAAACACAGGCATGAATTCCTTCCATTATGCAATTCCTCCTTTGAATCAGAACATCTCGACAACCCTCTTGTAGCCCTTGGAAGCTCTTCTTGATCATCTACATAACATAGGGAGGTTTACATTACTTTTTCTACTATCTTATATCATTTTTATTGCTATCTTGTCTAATCTAACATCTTGCAAGTTTACCAGCAGTTGTGAATTTGTTATCGGGTTGCTCTTCCAATTTCTTTTCTTGAACGTTAGCTTTTCAGTCCTTTTACCCTTAGCCTTGCCTTACCCTATTACACTCACCATCGACTCGGACCTCTGTCACTGTGTTTTTTAATCTCTAGAGCCTTTTTCAACTTCTACCTATGTTCTATGCCTATCTCAGTCTATCCAAGCCACCATCATGTTACTCTGTTGTACCAAAACCAACCTATTTGCATCCCAGTCGCTGCCACTTCACTCTGGTCACCATCGACTATGGTCTTGATTTTTAATCTGCCCATTCCAATCTTTACCTTTTGTTGTTTTATGGTTTCTACTCCCTCATATCCCTTCTGCAGGTTGACTCTAACACACACAATCCTCTGCTGCATTGAGATCTTAGAGGGATTGCATATTCTGATTACATTCCAGATCTAGCTTCCTAGGTCATCGTCGACCCGACTTTACATAGTTTGGGTCGACATCGACCCAAACCATGTAAAATTTAATTTGCATTTCTTTTAAACAAATCAAATTTTAGACCAGATCTTAATTATCCTCAGATTCTATATTTCTTCAGCTTTTGCATGTTATCAGATTATCCATCATTTATATCACTTTTTATTTACAAACTGGGGTTGACATCCGCCAAGGAAGTTAGCCCTTATTGGATCTGCTTTGTTGGGCAGCCCTTGAATAAATCATCTAATCCATTTTATCTTTAGTGTTTCTTATTTCCAAGTTATCAACTGGTAGCAAAAGGATCCATCATTTACTTTGCACCCATATCCATCATATCACATCCGAGGTACCTTAAACCCTCCATTTTCTGAGTTATCTAATTTTATTTAGTACTATATCATTTAATTGAAAAGGAATGAAAAATTAGATCAAAAGGTGAAATAAATTTTTTCTTTTCTTTTCTTTTCTTTTCTTTGTGATGAGCAGATATAGCCTACAACTTCTTCTCTTGTCTGATCATTTTTTCAAACACAATCTCCATGGTTGATGGTCCATAAACATCAAATTATTTGCCTATGATAGGGTTTAAACCCATAATAAACTTCCTTATGTGAAATTTCTCACCAATCTAATATTGAGGGAGATATTTTAGCACTTTGTAAACTTCTCCCAGTACTCAGTTATAGTCATCTTTCCTTACGCTAATGTATGAAATTCTAACATATTTTGGTAATAGTATAGATGCGGTAACCAATGATGTCTAAAATAGGTTTTGAATTGATATTAGGTTATGCTAACTACATCAACCCCCAGTTATACCTTTCAGCCGTCCCACCATGAGGAAGCCTCGTTTGAGAGTTGATAAGCTCACCAAACAACCTTAGTCTCTTCAAAAAAATTCCTAATGATGAAATACTTATCCATCTCACTGAGTCAATTATCCACCACCTAAGGCTATTCCATCAATTTTAGGTGTGTTGATCCTCTTAATATCATTTGACAGCTTCACTACCAAATGTGCTCTCTTGTTTTCAGGTTAATTTACAACATTAACATTCACAGCGTTAGGATGCAATGCGTTATTATTTCCCGTATTGGGATCTACATCATTGTTATTATTTTCCACATTAGGTGGCCACTGAGTTTTTTCATTACCATCACTGTAACTACTGCTACCATTACACATCACCTCCTATTCTAGAACAACCATTCGATTGCGCATGTCCTGAAGGACAACTAATATTTCATCTAGTTTTTGCGCTGTGGCTACTTTGCCACCAATAAGTTGGTGATTAACAACATTCCCTCTTGTCCTAACCATTTTGTTATGTTAGACAAAAAATAATTTCAATTAAGCATAGGGACTCAATAAGTCCAAGATCTATAACCTTCAAGTTTGATACCAAAATGTAACACCTACTTTATCAATGCTCCAAATTAAGGGAATATTTTTTATTTCTCATACTAACTTTATGACTTCAATGATTTAAATATAGATCATTTAAATCCAAAATTAATTTAAAATTCAATCCATCTGATAACATCAAACACCATGTGCAGATGTATGGGTCAATTAGATCAACCCTAACCCCCATAGTTTACAATCCACAATTGTGTTTACAAAGTATACTATTGGTTACCTTTAACAGGTGTTGATAATCAAGTGTTATTTCTAAGTGTCTACTTGAAATTTATGTCAATCGAATTCCATCTCACATCTCACACCTCAATTAGAAACTTGGTGAATATGATAGTGTAATCAACAACTTACACAAATTTGACAAAAGTTTAAAAGACATGCTTTCATGCTTAGTTTCATGAAGACACACTTGTCATTAGAGACTTTTCCTCTCACCATATCACTTCATTCAACAATCTAGATTTCGTTTAGTTAATCAAAAAAATTATATTTCAAGATCATGCACAAGGTGTAAATCCTGTCCAACATGTACAGAAAGACACCTCTATACTAACTTATTAGGTTACCTATGGGATAGAATATGTTTACGTAATGACTTGTGTCAATACCCAATCATTTCCTTCCCATAGCCAACTTAATTTTGTAACAAGGTGTACCTGAAGTTCAAGTTAGACAACACTTGTTCCTTAGTGAGACATAGATTTAGATCCAAATGTAATATTTGTAAAGATCAGATCTTAATAGGATAACTCTAGATCCCTAGGAAAAGGCAACGTTCACTTAATGAGATGCGCCATTAAATGATCGTCGAATTATTGTAGCCATATAAGGTTATCCCGATTAAGACTTGTTCTTAAGAACATCATAACTAATTTGTTTGTTTAATTTCAAGTTAATTGGTTTATGATCTAGATCCTCTTTTAGTTACAGTGATAAGTATATCACATGAACTCATGTCTTTTATTTGAACTAAGATTATAGTATTATAATAGTTTATGATATTATTAACGTGAGTAATTAGAATATAAACTCATTGTTATCTTTATTATGATTTAAGATAACTTAATGTGTTATTGCACTAGACATGTTTATGTACATTACGACATTGCCACATACATCACTTATCGTATAATTATTTTCTACGTTGGTACATTATATCAAACCTAATTTAATGTCTTCACATTCTTAATTATATCATAAGTACATTTGTCTCATTTTCATTTCATGCTAGAATACATAAATAAAAACTTAATGATGAATCCTCAAATAATAGTAACATTTACCACTCAATCTACATATAATATTCTGTTGTAAATTGTTAATACAAATTCCATACATATATTACTAGTAAACATCAACATTATTATTTACAAAAAATTAATAATTTCAAAGTAAAATAAGATTACCGAAGATAATCCTTTTATGATATATCAGACCAATCGACCTTACTTTATTTAATATAACAACGAAGTATAACTTTCTCTTTACAAAATGTCATGTGTTTAATGCAGTGAATCAACTTAATCTTCATAAACATACATGCTAAAATTATGTAATATTTATTTATTCAACCACCAAAGATTGATTAGTTCCGCCATATGTAGGAGAAAGAGATGGTAAAAATGGTCAGTTCAAAATGAACTGACATGAATTGTCATTATCATCACCTTTTTTATTTATTGGGTTACAATGAATGTATAAATACTACTCAACAATTCAATATTCATTCAAGATATCAAATATAATAAATTAATGTTACTAATTTAGTAATCCATAATACATACATTATCATTACTTACCATAAAAGTAAACTTATACCTTAAGGAAAAATTTATTGTTTAATGATACTCAAATAAATTCAATACAACACTACTCTGGAATGGTCAATCACCCTTATCATTAGACATTCAAGGTTAACTAATATTATTCTATTACAATCTACTTGAAGTAGGATCCATCCATAAATGAAAACAAAATACTCATTAATAGAATAAAGTCATTGAAGCCAATCAAGGTCTCAACTACCTTTTCCTTTGATTCCATCAATCATTCTATCCACTTTATCATGAATGGTAATGATTTACATCATACTTCTGTGAACAATGATATCAACTAATACATTTAACACATTAAAAATAATATAAATTGACATATTGGACTTAGCAAAGGTATTTTATACAACTTTAACATATGAATAATGTCACATTTTGATTTCTTAACCTTTTCGAACAATGTAAACAAAAGTACCTTAATATTAAAAAACTATAAATGTGATAAAACCTTAAACATATCAAAGAATGCAAGGATTCATACCTTCAACTTTCAGGAAATGCAATGATTAAAAACTTAACATTGTTTGATAAGACAATGCTTGATACCTTAATCTAGTCAAACAGTACAATGATTAATTCCTTAACCTTTCAATAATGATTAACCCCTATTAAGACAAGTATTTTTAAATTGTTTTACCTTGAGCAGAAGACATATTATTTTCTGATTTAATAGTTACGAAACCCATGTCTATAAAATAATTCCATATTTAAAACAAAACCCTTGTCCAAGTAAAACCCCAAACTTTTGGGCATATATCATGTAAGAAATGCACATTCCCAAAAAATGAATCATCTAACAACCAAACATGTAAATCTTATTTATAAAATAGTACAATTTTTTAGAGAACCACTTCGAGTTTCACAAAGTATCTGAAAAATAAAAATAACGACAACACCAAGAAATGGGTTGACGCTTAACTTGCAAGTTACACAAATATTATGATCAATATCAACCCACACTCAAATATACTGAATCATCATCTTCTTAGAAATTTAAACAAAAACAAGAGACATGTTTTTATACTATGTCCCAAAAGATCATAAAATCTAAAGATCTATTAACTGAAGTAGCCATCATTGAGTAACAACTAAACCAAAAATTATTCAATCAATAAAATAGCCATACACACCTAGGATAGAAGATAATCCCTACGTTTCCATGGTTTTGAATTGCTATCTATGAAGAAGAAAACCACAGATTTAAGTTATACCCAAAATGGGTTTTAGGGAAAACTTGTTCATTAGCCCAAAACGATTACCAAAGTAGCTCTTTAATGGGATCTAATAGCTGAAGGAAGAAACCCAAAAACAACTTATTCACAAGTTTTAATCAAACATTCAGTAAATAATAATTAGATTAGATTTTACTATTCTGAAACTCATATAATCTTAAATATCCAACAACTCACTGAAACCTAATATTTATATGAATAATTATAACGAAATAAACAATGAAGGAAGGGAGAAGAAAAATCAATGTCTATCAAAAGAAGCCCAAAATGTCCTTTTAATTTTCTCCCAAACTTCCTCGGCTTCGTTTTCAAATTTCTTGCTCAAAAGCCCGATTGGGTTGACCCATAAAAACACCCCAATATTTTCCAGAACTTCATTTAAGAGTGCCATAAAATTTGAAATAAATAACACCTGAAAGAATAATGAATTTTCCTCCAAAAATCACAGATTCAGATCCCAAAATGATCACAACAAAACTTCAACATGCAAATCTCAGAGGAGCGAAAAAGTATCAAAGAAAAAATGAACTATTGTTAAACACAAGAATATATTAATAAATTCCTCAAGAAGTTTCATGCTTCTCCCGAGGTTCTGTAACAAAAAATTAAATATCATTAATGTATGCAGGTACCAACAACATAGTTCCCTCCAAAATCTTCCACTAAACTTAGTTGATCATGCATGACGGTTACGATTTGAATGGTCAAAGACTTAGGGATATCAAACTCTTAGCTATGCCCAAGTCGACATAATCATTGACAAACTATATTCAATGATAGATTTGGGTCGGTTATGACCAATTTAACCATACAAAATTAATTAACACTTACCCATGTCGTGGGGTTGGTAATATACCATTTAAAAAGAAACATTAATCAATCCTTATATTATTTACCCAGTCGTATGATCAAGACCATAGTGGTTCAATTTTATGCCTTGAATATGGTTTTTAGGCTAAAGCATAATTAATCAAACATTCATTCATAATAATAACAATATCAACTAAGAATTTGTTTTCATGCTAAATTTTTAACATAAAAATTGATTTTTTTTGCCATGACAACTAAGCCCACATTCAAAAAATCCCTGAACTAGGTAATGTAAACCTGCCCTCTAGCCAATATATGATTATGTAAACCCCCATCATGGCTAAGAGGGATGTGATAACTATATTTTTAAATTTTGTTTCATGTGCAAGTAAGTTGGCATGAGATAATTCATGGGCTCATTATGATTCACCTGGAAGGAGTTGCTCCCGAAGGCCTAAAAAAGCCTATTTTCAGGACTTTGGCACTTGATGAAAACCTCCCAGGGATGTACCAAGAATAGATAATTACTTCAGGAAGTGTGCGCCAAATATACACAATAATTCGAGGTAGTCTAGGAAATGTTTGGAAGAAAAATAAGGTTTTGGGACAAGTTATGCAAAATTGGGTCTATATGAGCAAGGTATTGGGAAATGCATATTCTGAAAAATCTACCCACTTTGTTTGAAATTTTTTAGGAGCCTCCTAAAGATTCATAAGCTCATACCCTAGGCATTGGAAAGATAACAAATCTTACTTCATGTTGGAATTATCAAGGAAATATTATGGGAACATTGAGAGGTGGAAACTTGTCTAATAATGTAACACAAAAGTCCTTCTATAATATGTAAATTCCCTGAAAGGTTTCAGAAGCCTCGTGAATATATGTGAGCCTAAGAAAATCTCAAATGAAATTATATTTAGTGATATTCATAACCTATATGATATGTTGGTATGTGGCGATCATAAACTTTTCCTATCACTCAGTCTACTAGTGCACACCTTGTGGTAAAAATGAAAATATAAGTAAAAGTTGATAAAGACTTAATTTTTAGGACTTCCAAATATTATCATTGGATTCATTTTACACATAAATATTCATATATTGGATGACCAATTTTTTGTTAAAATTCTCTCCTGAGGTGAAGAAATCAACTTTTCAGCAACCCTGAAAACTCTAGTCGCTTAACAAAAAACCCTGTGACACATGTCAACAAATGAAGTCACGTGAAATAGGCCCTAAGACACCTAAAAATAAGTCTTGAGTCATGCGACAATAATTTGTTGTCTCTTGACATCAATTTTGGTCACCTGAGGGTGGTTTTTAGGTGTCTGAAAGGCTTGAGACACATGACATCAAGGCATAGGTGTGTGACACGGAGACCTAGACGACCACATAATACAATCACGTGACACAGAAACCTAGGTGACGACATAATTTATTCATGTGACAAAAATAATGTAGTCACGTGACACAAAGAATACAGTCACGTGATACGAAGGCCTAAGAGACCCAAATATACTGTCACGTGTCCGAAAGAATCTGGTCGCATGTTAAGAAGATTTTGGGTGACCCAGTATGATGTCACGCGTCAGGAAGATGATGTTATATAAAGAGGATATTTTTGGTGGCATGAAAAATGATGTTGCACGTCAAGGAGATTTTGAGTGACCTAGTGATGATGTGATCAGAAGATGGAGGGAGGTGAAAGGTCATAGGTGATGAAGGAATATCAAAAGTCATAATAGAAGTCAAAAGGACAACAATTATGAAGGAACATCAAAGGTTCTGAAAGGAATATAAAAGATCGTAATAGAAGTCAAAAGGACAACTATGGAGGAACATTAAAGGCTGTGATATGCATTTGAAAGATCATGTGGGGATGATGAAAGGACAATCATAACACTATAAATATGAATGACGCCTTGATTTTTAGGGATGGTTAATGTTTGTTTACTAGCTCTCACCATCTTTTTAGAAACAAGTACCTTCGTTTCCTATGTTTCTTGTCTACTACTGCTATATATCCATCTCAACTTATACTCTAGGATCATTATAAACTGTGCAACATGATGCAATAATAATTTATGTTTTTTTTGGATTGTTACTTTTTCTTTACAAATGGTTTCTTCTAATTGATGCAAGTTAAATGTTCTGGTTTTAATGCAAAAAAAATATATTATGCTATTTGTTGTTTGAAATCCCTTTATTATTTTCCTCTCCTATCTCCTCCACTAAGTGATTTTCCTATCTGGATTAAATACAAGCAACTACCACAAGTTTAGGGAAGTATTCTCGTGTGATCCTTGGTCCTCGGGCCACCCCAAAAATTAGTTTAGATTATTTTCATTTCCTTGGTTTCAATAAATGGAGCTACCCCATTCAAACATAGGGACTCATTCTTGCACATTTTTGGTGAGAACCCACTAATTTCCCCACTCAACAAATTATTTTACCAACAGATTTACAGTTTCCACTTGATATTCTCGCCCTAGCTATGGGCTTATAAAATCATTTAAGAAAATTACCTTTCCCACCAATATTTGTATCAATGATGGTGTTTTTATGGTCTACAACCATTAAACCAATATGTAGGTGGCAATAATAACTCATGTTAGCAGTACTAACATAACATCAATTTTAACTTTAATTTTACCCAAAATATGATCTTTTATCAAATCAAGGTCAATGACCACTTCAACATAGAGAGATAATAGAGACACTACATGATATTATCATACACATAAGTAACCATATCCATAATATTCAAACATAAAAATGATCGTTCCAACAATATAACAACATAGTCAGGTGATAGGTGACAATGAAAGAAAACCATCATCTACAACAAGTAGGTAATGTACTTAACATTATTCAAGTTCGTAAACTAAATTGTGATATTAGGTAACTTACGGACATGATGGAAAGTTCCGCTACGATGTCACGTATACCACTACACATTTATATGTGTAACCTACTGTTACGCTCACAAATGCATAACAATACATGGGACAATGTAACATAACTAGTCTGTGTTCACAAATTATTTACCATCAACACTCACTTTACGACCAAAGTAGAAAGAAAAAGGTGGGGTGTGACAAGTATGGATGATAGAAGAAGCACTAATGGTGGTGCATTATTTGTTGGAGGATGTCTTATTTCTTGGTCAAGCAAGAAATAATATCTTGTGGCTCTTTCAACAGGTGAAGCTGAGCATGTAGCTGCTATACAATGTTGTTCTCAAGTCATGTGGATGAGGCAAACCTTGGAGAACCATAAGGTAAATAATGATGAGCCTACACCTATTTTTGTGATAGTACTAGTGCAATAAGTGTGTCTAAGAATCTTGTTTTGCATTCTAAAACTAGGCACATTCCTATTAAGTATCATTTTTTGAGAGATCTAGTGAGTAAGCAATGTATCAAGTTGGATCATGTATCTACCAAGGAGAAATTAGCTGCTATCTTGACAAAGCATTTGCCAAACCCTACCTTTGAGTATCTGAGAGAAATGCTGGGAGTTATCTCAACACTTGAAAGACCCTGAATGGTTAAGCTAACTATGAAAGGGATAAAGAAGAGGAAGCCATTAGTTGCAAGTAATCTTGAAGAATGTGTGTCAGTAGAAGGTTTGGTCATCAAGTCAAGGTATGTATCATATTTGTCAGTTTGTGTGGTTGATCTATTTAAGGAAAGTCCAAGTTGTCTTGTTAGTTATAAGTCATTGTTAAAAGAGGTAGAGATAAGTTATGATGACTATGTCAAAAGGTGTGTGGTGTTTTAAAAAGGACTACTCAGTAAAAATATTGAGTGTTTGGTCATGGTGATAAAAGTATGAAATGTTGTCAATATCATAAGTCAATTTGTGTAAGTGTCTTAGTATGATATCTATGAAATTCAGCCATAAATATTTGTGCCATGCTTCAAGTGATTGGTGTAATGAGTCTCCATTGTTTGTGAAGAATTTCATGTCATGTTAAAAAAATGTTAAAAGTATTAGTGGTAGTGGAATGTTTATGGTGTGGTCAAAATATCTATGGGTATCATCTCTTCAAGAATGAAAAAGAACAAGGTTGGGAAAGAGAAAAGGAGACTGAATTCTAAAGGTTCAAGAAGGGTAGAATCTCATTGGTAAGGAGATCATTTGAATTTGAATGCAATAGGTATGTAGACAAAGTTTTATGCCTTGAAATCAAGTTTGAAGGAAGTTTTAGCTTTTTTGATTTTTTTGGGCTTTGAGAAAAACCCTATTAGGGTTTATTGAGGGTTTAAGTTTGCAAGGTGTAAATGGTGGAGTTGAAATGCAAAAACTAGAACAAATCATATTAATAGGGATCCCTTGAATATTTAAGTGGTTTCATACCTAGAGTAATTAAAAGTACATTGGAATTCATGTCAGTTTCCAGATTTGAAAGAGAATAGTGCTAGGAGACCCAATTGACAAAGATGTAAGTATAAACTAGGAAACAATTCTTCAAGGTTATGCATCATGGTTCATGGAGGTGACAAAGTGGCCAAATGGGTGGTAAAAAATGGTAAGTTCTCTTTGAGAAAGTGAATGAGTCAAATTTTAAGAGTGAACTTATTAAGAATTAGGCCTAGTAGATGTCTGTGTAGATCACAAGGCAAAATTGAGAGGATAAAGTCTTAGAAGCTTAGGATGTGACTGAACATGTTTGTAATAGGCCTTTAAGAATATTGGAATCATGTTTTTCCATTGGTATAAGCTATTGAGTGAATATTGTGCCGTGAGCAAGGCTCGAGTATCTATAAAAAAGTATGTTGCAGAATTGTAGTTGATCTTGTGTTTTGTAATGATCACTTTGATTGAGATAAATAGTCAAGGAATTCTCTTAAAGTTGTTAAATTTTTTTCATCATGTTCTAAGTGATGGTCCTTGTACTAATGGTGAGATAAGAGGATGTTCATGTGTAATAAGTAACCAAGAAGGACAAAAGTGAACTCTTTGGGTCTATACATGATTTGAATTGATCAATTTTATGGGAAGATAGAGTTTGAGTTGATCATGAGAGAGATTTAGGTATCTTAAGTTGTTTGCAAGTGTAAAAAACAATGGCAATGATTAATGCAAAGTGAAGAGGTGAATGAGACATATGGTGGTACAATACAAAATTCTGTAGGAGGCTATCTTTCTCAAAATATGATGCCTCAGGTTCTTTATTGACTAATTGAGCATGGGTAGTTTGCTAGGTATCTCTTTAGGATGATCCAAGTAGTCAAGAAGACTACAGGTAAGTGTTTAATCTCAGTTAACTAAATCAAGAATATTGAAAGAGTAAATGTATGCTATAAGTACAAAGGTCTCTGTCATCTTAATGAGTTAGGGGTAGCTCATTTGTTCCCTAATTAAGGACATGTAATAGTCACTAAGAGTCCTTGATACTATGAAAGTGTGAAGATAAGACAATGAAATGAGCAAGAATTTGTTAAAGCTCAAATGCAAGCCAATAATGTTGCAGTGGCTGAGATAGAAGAAAAAGGTGAGCTACATGTTTGAATAAGTCTAATCAGACACGAGAGACATTTTGGTGTGCAAGAGGATCATAAGGGTTGTGTGGCACAAAATATGGTGATTGCAGAGTTGTTTGGTCACTTGTCAACAAGTGTGAATGCTTATTGCTGCTAGAACTATAAAATTTGTATGCTACATGATGGAGTGGGTGCTGTAGTAGGGTATATGGTGTGTCACAATCCTGTAAGTATCTTCAATATGAAGGTAAGCCTTGATATGCACTAAAACAAGCTTGAATGGTGAATGGTGATGCGTACTAATGCTATACAAGATGTAGGATGGCTTGAAAATAAAATCATTTACTCAAGAAGGGTGATTTGGGTCAAAATTAGGGTGAAAACACTAAAGAAAAGGTTTAGGACAATTTTAAGATAGTTGAGTCATTCTCATGGCATGATATCAAGGTAAGTAGCCAAATTTTGTGTCTCTCTAATAGAGTTGGATGACATAATTCTAGGGAGAGTGTTAATAAGTTATGTTATAGGATGAGTGTGATGCTAGAACAAGCCAAAGTTGGTTCCATAACTAATGGTTTAGTTAAAGGATTTTGGTCCTCAAAGTGATATGAAGACAAGATATGGTAGAAGTCAAGTCATGTTCAAACCTTGATTAGTTGAGATAAGACAAACATGTGGTAAGTTGATGTTCTTGCCTTAAATTCATCATTGTTGGCATGTTCATATGGTTTTATTCATCAATTATAGGTCTTTTACAGTAGTTTCTTGGTAAAGAAAGAAGGAAAAAACATTGTTTAGTTTGAAATGACTATTTTGTGAGCTAGAATAAAGTATTTAGTTGATGTTTCCAGCCAAATGGTTACCTTGTGAACCTGAGGAAGGCGAAGATCATGCAGGTACATGTATAATTTGTCATTATGATTTAACAAATTTTTTTTTTTTGTAAAGCCCTAGATATTTCAGAATCACATGCAATAAATGAAGTAATAAAGCACATATTTGACCTAAGAAATAAGTAAATGTAAATTAAAACCCTAAGTGCAAGAGAAGGAAGGAGTGAATTAGCTGATTTCACATTTGATCCTGAAGTGTGCTGGACTAGAAGAATGGTAAACAAAAGGAGGAAAATGCCACAACTGAGCTTTAAAAATTGTGTGACCGCTGGATATGCCTGGATTGGGGCACCTGGAGTGGGTCAGGGGTGCCTGGGGTGCTAGAGACTACTACTAGGTGCTTGTTGTTAGGAAAATTATATAGTAATCACATGGTAAATTATTATTATGAGCTATATTAGTTAGTGAGTTAAGAATATTCACGAGTTTGTTTGATGTGAGTTGTCGATAAAACTACTCACATAAATAGCAGATCTTGGAAGGTAAGTGGTTGAGGCTAACTCCTACTTTGTAGGAACCTAATAGCCTATACATTTGTTTATAATCGATTAAGGAGTGAATTTATTGAATATAATTTCTGAGTATTGGATATATTTTGATTTATTCCTTTCATTTGGTAGTAGAGCGATTGTTTCAATTTGTGATGGAAATATAAGTGACTTGTTGGAAAAATTACAAAAAAATTGGTGTTCCAATTTATGAGAGGATTAAAAAAAGTTGTTAAGTGTTGATCATATTAAAAACTAGAGGATCTTGGATTTGCATTTAATATTTGGTTGCATCAAGTCTACATCTTCCAAGCCAATTATATTTATATTCCCATCTGTTTTCATACCAGATGAGGTTGCATTGACGAATCTCTTGTGGGATTTAGTCGAATTTAACCTGTTTTACAATCAACCAAGTTGTATATTTGGCATTGAATTTACCATTTCACATTGATGGTTTTGAACACCATTAGATTTGCACATGTGGATTGCATGCTAAAGATTGATTCGATTGGTTAATGAACATCAAAACTACATTTGATTTATAACAGTCAGTATTACATCAGAATTGTTTCAAGACACCAATCACAGAACATTGTTTGTTGTGATCATTCTTCGCACTTGTGGAGGATTTAAAAACTAAGTTATAATTTATATCAGATCTCCATTCACACAGTTCTTCCTTCTTTGCATTATTATTAGCACTATTCCTGAAGACTGTAACCAAATAGTTGTTCTACACCTATGGCCACTGTATTTTTTATAGTAATTAGAAAGATCCATATATATTATTTGATGCAGCCTAGAATTCATAGTAAATGACCTAGACACACTAACACATGACTCATCCTGAGTTGAATGCTCACCGAAGCACTCAAAGGTACTAGGTCCCTCTTAAGATTTGATTTTATAGGATGTTAGCATGATGATTTGTAAGCATATGAAGATTCATAACCAATCATAAACAACCCACAGTGCATAAACCAGATCTAGATCTTAGAGAACATAATAAATGAACCAAACAATGTCTAAAATAAGATTAACTACACAAGAACCAAAATTAGTCATGTCTAATACCATTATCCTGCCAATATATTCCATTGCATTAAATACTATAAAACACAAAAGCTTCTTACACTACATAAGTATCTCCATGAGTCATGTGCACGTCAAAACCAATAACACAACTCTACAATAACTCAACACTACCAAACTACACAATTCAATACATATTTATAGGGGTGGGGACTTGCCCTTCACCACCCATGCACTTCTAAAAATAGGTCACATGCTAATAATATCCTTGTGACTTTACAATAGTATGCCCACCATGCAAGTGCTCTAATAATAGATTTCCTATAGTCAAATCCAAGTAGAAATCCTATTATTAACTTAACCTATGCATGGCGCTTATTTGTTGCTTGTTCCCAAAATACCATTGCGTGGAGCACAAGTCTTCAGCCCTATGTGTACTTCACATGCTATCTCCAAAAATAGCTCTTATCCACAAAACGACTAAATCTCGATCCTAGGAACTTCAATCCTATCATAGCGCCGTGCACTTTCAGCACCCTATCTTTGTGCGCCCAACACTTAGATTATTTATAGCTGTTCAACATTACCCCAAACTATAGTACATTTCCACCCTGATAATGGGAAATCTTTCATATGTCCCCAATAATAAAGAATAAGTAATGAAAGAATGAATGAAGTATTGTGTACAAAAGAATGAAGTTTATTCTGCAGTGCCCTCTTCTTCAACTGAAAGGATTAACTCTGGATATTCACTTTTGAGTTCAGCCTCTAAGGTTTTCCAGTCACTCAACACATTCCTTGTTTTCTCTGGAATATCAGTGGCTATAACATCCAATTCATCCTTAGTGATCTTATCCTTCTCATTTTGTAGTACCTGGACAACATTGGCCATACTTGATAGCATTCCTTCCATAAGATCCATCTTCTACGCTATGAGTTTACCAATCTCATCAATCCTTTCCTTGTGTAGATCATGGGCTACTGCGAGGGCCTCGCGCTTTTGTTTCACCAGTGCTAACCTTTCTGCGTGCCAAAGTGTTTCATCTTTCATTTCCTTAAAAAATTTGGTGTCCTCTACTAAATTTCTGGTCCTTATTATGACGTCTGGCACCGCACATAAATTAAGAGCCTGATCGGCTTTCTTCAGCTCATCCTTCAACATTTGGAGCAATGCCTCGTAAATTGAAACTCTCCTAACAATAGTGGCCCTTGCTCTTTCTACTTACTCCCCCAAATAATTTTTTTTGGGGAAGCACATTATTCCTTCCTCCAGAAGTAGGCAAACTATTATGTACAGATAGTGTAACTTAGACTTGAAGTCCTGAGACACCTTTTCCTAAAACTCAGGCCTCTTTTGTAAAATTTCATCTACAATCTGCTCCACCATATTCTTTATACATTTTGGGCCTCCACGACTGCATTATTGTGCTCTTGAGTAAGGCACTTGATTTCTGTGTCCTTGTCCTTTTTATCCTCTAATAGCACCCGTATTGTTGTCACCTTATCCATATTTCGGCGCGCTACTTCTGTGGACACTTTAATCAAGGTGTTGCTTACCTGATCATTTGAAAATTGGGTTGGCTCAATTGTCATATGGCATCTATGAGGCACATTCCTCATCTTTGTAGAAGTGCATGCCTCACAAACATCAAACTTAGGCTCATATATGTGATTATGCATGCCCCAAGATAGCTACTCGCGAGTGCGTGTATTGGCCATTTCAGGGTCCATCTAATCCTAACCATATAACTGTTTGTTTGGTAGTGTACTCTTGAAATGGGCACAAATAATTTTTGAAGGGTCATCCATATAACCTAATTTTTGAGTACCTACCACTTCTTCTTCCTCATGCGCACCTACATGCTCACCAACATCCTCATGAGCTATTGTGCCCTCTTCTTGCTATTTGGCTACGCCTGCATCCTGTGGGACAATGACTTTAACCACCTCGTTGACTCCCTCTTCATATTTTCCTTCTTTCTGCGTGGGGCGCATGAGGAATTTTGTATCCCCAGTAGCACTACTCTCCCCTTCACCAGAGATATATTCACGAATACTCATGCTGGGGTCGATAGTCTCATCTACTAGGTGCTCACTAATATCTTCATCATATTGCATTTCCACACTAGGGGTGGCCTCAGCTCTATCTCTACCCATACTTAGAACTTCCTCTTCTTCCTACACACTTGGCTGTGGGGATTCCTCCTCACTATCTTGTATAGGAAGATATTTCATGTGCTTTCTTCTCTCTTCCTCTTCATCCTTTACAGGAGTCACGCGTGGTGATCTTGTTACTGGCTGAGAAGTTCTTACACTAGTCTCTCTTGAGGTGTACCTCTTACTCAAAACCCTTCTGGTATGAACAAGTCTGACACTATCTTTAGGTTCCTCTTGTTCTAGGACGTTTTAAAGTCTTGTATGTACTGGATAGTTTTGAGTCGGGGCACAGTTGCAACATGCCTTGAAGTCCCCACTATTTTCCCCTTCTTAGGTGGGCTTGGAAGAGCCATATCGGTGCCCTTCACCACCTTGCCATCCTTGAACCTTGGCCTTAGGTATATGTATACGCGCGCTGGTTCAACCTTCCCTACATCCAAACACTCCAGTGTGATATCCACATTATCAGAATCCATAGTTTTGACATAGGCCTTCTTACCTGGCCATAAATATGTTTTGCATAGAATGTGAATGTTTACGTCCACCTTTTCTGTGTTGAACTGGAGCTGACGCGCATCATGAAATCTATTCACAGATTCTTTAAAATACCTTGCGGTAAATGTAAAGGGTAACTTACACCAGGGGATCTTCTCTCCAGACTTCATATGGAAGTGTCCCAAGCTGAAATGCTGGTAAGTTACAAATTCAGCCTCTTTGTTCAATACCTTTGGTAGCTCGCACAGAATGCACCATTCTCCCTCAAATGCCCTACAAAGTCTCTAGAACCACTTGTCTAAGCACTCCTTATATGTATTGGAAACTGAACCACTCAATGTGTACTTGACATATCTCTTGGCCGGGACTTGTTATCCAACGAAAACTCCCATATGTTTTCCCTAGGTCCATCTGGTACCCCAATCTCACTGAACACAATCAATAAGATAATCGTGCCCCAGGTTATTTTCTCACCTTTGTTTTCTTAGACATGCACCTCATTCACCAAGATTTATGCAATGTATCCAACGATGTTGTAGTATGTCTTGTTGGCCATCTAATGCGCTATATGCAACCAACACATATTAACCTCATTCCATTGCTCAGTGGCCCCTAGCTTACTCCCTGTTAAACGCACTACAACTCTTGTGGCCATGTCTAGAATATTGGTGAATTTGAAAGCTCGGCCCTCCTTCTTATACTAATATAGGGATCCTCTGAAATCAATACCCTCGTCATCTGATAAGTCTCTCACAAGCTCTAAGCCTGTGTTGCGCTACCCTGTAACTTTCCCAATCAATTTGGCAGTTATCTTCATTTTCTTGCCTGTGAAGTAGAAAAAATATTCTTGGACATGCGATATCATCCACTGGTACAACTTCTTAGGATTTTCAAGGTAGAGCAACTCTAAAATTTACATCACACCCATGCTCTCAAGTAATTTCTTCATTGAGGTGTCCAAGACCCTAGTGTCATCCACCAATCGCCGGTCAATTTTTCTATAAACTTCTACCATGACGTCCTTCATACATTTTTTCGGTGCGGTGGTTGATCTCTAAAACCCTACACTGGTTAATTTTTGTTGTCCATGACCACCTTTCAACGAATCCTTCTGGATACAACATTTCCCCTAGTCACTCCTCTGCTGGATTGTCAACCTCCTTCTCTACTACTAGAGCCTTTTGTGGTGCCATCACCTCTTTTGATTCTGCAAATGAGCAAAAACCCTAGTTGCAAAATGAAAACCCTAGTCACCCTTCCACGGGCACACACCACTCCTTAAATCCTACTTCCATGCCTAGACACTCATCACCATGCTTCAGAACACAACATGATTACTCAATTTGTAGAATGCTCTTTATCTCCAGCTCTTCTCGCACTTCCCAATTTTTTCTCAAGTTCGTAAGGTAGTAAATGATGTTAAGAATGCTGACTTTAAACTAAGTTTAAAAATTTCCCTTCATTAATTACTCCACCTACCACCATACATGAAATTAATTCCCATGGAGCGTGTTTCATGCCTCCTCTTCCCGCACTATCATTTCTCGCGCCTCAAAATTTTGCACCCCAGTCATAATTTCTTGGCGCGCCACTACTTATCTTTCACAAATCCCCTCTACCTGTGCTTCCTTAAGCTGAAGTAGTTTATCCAATGTGACTCAACATACGTAGTCTCCAATGCTACAACCACCTTGATTTATACTGAGTGCCCAATGCCTTACGCGTGGTCTTAATTTTTGAGCAATTCTTTAGAAGTTATCATGAATTTTGAAATCCTATTCCTTCTTATGGTCACACGTGAGTTTATTTCTTTTTCATACCTCCTTTATCCACCCCACACTAAGGGTATGTGTAGTCCTCTATGCATATAAAAACTTCAGATGGTGATTAGCTTCAGGCGCGTAAACACACTTATTACACAAAAAACTGAACTAAATTGACAAAGCATAACGACGAAGAAGGAAACACATTAAATTAAATACAGTAAGGGAAATATAATCTAAATGACAATATTGCCTTATTAAAAACACCAAAAAGGCATATTTATAGTAGGGATTCATCCTACTCCCGTTGAAGTAACCGAGTAACTGTGTTCCATCAAGCGCCTCTAATTGACAAGCGCCTTAGTCAAGTATATGAATGATAACATACGGTCCCAACCAATGCACCTTAAGATTTCCTGGGTGACACAAAAACTTTGAATGATAAAGAAGTACCATTTTCCTGACCTCAAGCTTCTTATCCTTGATGTGTCTGTCATGTCATGCTTTCTGCCTGGATTTTTCCTGCTTCTGAGTCCAAAGTGCTATGGCATGCCTCTCATCCAGCTATACCAACTTGTCAATTATTTCTTCCAATGCTTGCTAATGAGCTAAACCTCCCACACATGTAATATGCAAAGAAGGTAACATGAATTCCATGGGAAGAACTACTTCTACGCCAAACACCAACTGAAAGGGTGTGGCCTTATTCAACCTTTTGTAGGTTGTTCTATATGCCCAAAGTACATCAGAAAATTTATCATCCCAATCTTTACTTCCAACATCACAAATTTTTTTCAAGGTCTAGCTGAATAGCTTGTTGAAGGCCTCAACAGTTCCATTTTCTTGAGGGTGATAAGGTGTAGTCTTGTTGGGCGCGAACATAAATTCATCACTTATTATCTTGATAGTCTCATTCAAGAAATGTGTTCCCCTATCACTTGTCAAACTTAATGGACATCCATACCTGGTAAGAATATTTTCCCACAAGAACCTTACTATTGTAGCCATTGTACAATCCCTTGTAGGTGTTGCTTTTACTCATCTTGTGAGATAATATGTACAAGTGATGATGTAGCGCGATCCAGTTCTACGTGCAGATGGGGAAATAGGACCCAAAAAGTCAATTTACCATTTCTTGAAAGGCTCTACACTTGGAATAAGCCTCAAAGGCATTTCATCTCATTGACCAGGTTTTTTGAGGTGCTAGAAATGATCACACACCTTACAATAGTCCTTACAATCCTTGTACAAGGTTTCCCACCATAAACCAACTAGTAGAATATGCATGCGGTGGTGTCACCTGCATAATGCTTGCCTACAATACCACCATGGGACTCTTCCATGATTTATGTTCACTCATGTTCCAGTACACACCGGTGCAATACTTCATCTTGACCTAGTTTGTATAAGTCACCACTGATCAACATGAAAGGTGCGGTGCGAATTGCAAGTTGTTTCTTTTAAAAGGTTTTCATTCCTTTTGGTGCCATACCTGTGCATAGAAAAAAAAATCCTCTAATTATGAGGGCATGTTGTTTAATCTATATAGCTATGCATCTGGCATTGTATCTTCAATATTCTACATATCCTCTCTTGATTAAATCGTAATAAGTGGTCTAAGCCAGAATTACTTTTTCCCGTCTTTACCACGACTGTAAAGTCAAACTCTTGGAATAATAAAACCCATCGACATATGCGCCCTTGTAAAACAAGATTATTTACCAAATATTTTAATTCCATGTGATCTATATAGAACATAAAAGGTGTTGCGAGCAAGTACTGTTTAAACTTATGCAACACGTAGATCATTGATAAGGCTTCGCGCTTTATGGTTGTGTAATTATATTATGCAGGAGTCAAGTATCTGCTAGCAAAACAAATAGGATGATCTATAATACCTTGACTAGGTTGAGCTAATACTTTTCCAATGGCCATGCCAGAGGCGTCCACATGTACGTGAAAGGGTAGATTCCTTGAAGGAAAATGTAAAATAGGTGTTGTAGTAAGTCTCTCCTTTAGCGCTTCATATGTGCATTATTGCGGTTCTCCCTAGTAAAAGGCCCCTTTACCTTTTAATAAATCCTCCAAGGGCATGGAAATCTTAGTATATCCTTTCATAAATTTTCTGTAATACCCTGTGTGGCCCAAGAATCCACGCACTGCACTCTAACTAGTGGGTTCTTACAATTCTAAAATGACTACAATCTTAGCTAGATCTACTAACAAACCATCTTTGCAGATGATATGCCCTACCAGAGTTCCAAAAGTTGTAGAAAATATGCACTTCTTGATGTTTAAAGAGATGCTTAACTATCTACATATTTCAAACATTAATCGTAAGCTGTCACAATGATCCTTCACAAGCCCATATACTGTTTAATCATCTAAGTAAACCTGTAAGAATTTGTGAGTAAAATATTGGAATGCTTGAACAACTATGTACGAAAATATTGCAGGCGCATTCTTCAAGCCAAAAAGCATCACCGTATATGGAAAAATTCCCCATTTAGTTGTGAAAGTTGTTTTCTCTTGGTCCTCCTTAGCAATTCGTACATGATGATACCCAGAGAATCCATCTGTAAAAGAGTAAACTTCGTGCCCTGTAACACCTTCTAATATTTCCTCGATGAAAGGCGTGGGAAAAAGGATCAATCACACATGTAACATTCAACTCCCTGTAGTCCATACAAATCCTAATCCTGCCATCTTTCTTTATACTGATTACCATGGGGCTAACCCACTCTGATTATTCTAGGGGCTTAATGATGCTAGATTTCAACATCTTGTTAATTTCTTCTTTAACTTTTACGTGTAAGTTAGGGTTCTTCCTGTAAGGTCTCTTCCTAACTGGGCACACACCTTCATTTAATTTAATCTTCATATCAACCAAAGATTCATGTACTCTCTTTAACTCATGGTATCCCCTAGAAAATAAGTCATGGAAATCACGTAGTAGCTAAATTATCGTATCCACTTAAGAATCAGACCAATAGTCTCCAATTATGGCCTCCTTAGGCTCAACATCTGTCCTAATGTTCACTTTCTTGGTCTTCATAGGTTTATGACAGGCTCATGCCTTCTTATCCGGAATGCCTAGGACCTCGCACGTACCCTCTGAATGATCAATGTCCAAATTTTCTACTTCTTCATCATCCACTATGTAGACCATCTTTCCTTTCTCCTTCTCAAGGAAATCTTGCTCAAGTAGTTCTGCATCTATCACATGTACTTTATCAAAACGTGCCCCTCAGTTTGACTCATCTAATAACTCCTGAATGATTTCTTCAGGCTTTGCATAGTTAATCACTCCATCACCTGCAATGCTTATTTCACTAGACGTTTAGTGGAGAAGTAGTCAAAAGTCTGGATCATTCCTATAGTCAATTCTTGCTAATTTCCAGTCTCACTATGCAGCTCTAAATAAATGTACCAAGCATGTGTGTAGTCTCGTTAGGTGAAATAAAGTTTGTGCATCCACAACGAAGGTGGTAAAGCTCCCCGCCCCTCTATCAAAAGTCTCTCACACTACTGAACATGGTGCTAAATATGATTATTACCATGATATTCAAAGATTTGAGTGAGTGCATTGCTATTTAGAAATTGAGTTGATAATGCAATTCTCACTTCTTTCCATTCTACGAGATTATCCCAGTGAACCATTCACCAACACATTATTGTCTTGCGTAGGGTATATACTAACATATTCGTTCTATCCACCTGATCCTTCCACTATATTTCCTTGGCGTGCAAGAATACCTTAGGGTCTCCTTCATTAGTGTACTGAGGTATAAGGTTGTTACTTAGCCTCCTAACACAGTGAGGTATGCCCCTACACCTAGGTGTGCTTCTTACTTCATGCCCAACCATCTCGTAGGTGCCATGTGCCCAATTATCACAAGCAATACTTGTAGTATCACTAATGGACTGTGCATCATCCCGCTGGAGGAAAATGTCCTTAGATAGCTCAAGTACTTCCGAATCTTGGATGACACACACATAAATTATGTTCAGGTCTTCCTCACTTAAAGGTTAAACATAAGGTTCAGATTTCCCATCTGTCAAAGGGATAATAACTCATTCTTCCTTGTTCTCAAAAGTGATGTAGCCCTTGTTGAACCATAGATCATCATTATTTGCATAACACCAAGGGCTCCCAAGTAGAGCTGGGAAGCTGTCTGCCTCCGCAAGCGCTAATACCTCAAAATCCCCAATGAACTTGGCCCCTTGTATAGTAATGGATGCATCCCTCAATACTCTAATTGGAGTAGCCTTAGTTCAATTTGCTATGAACAATACATTAGAGAATGGTTGTAATGGAGGCTTTCCCATCTATACCCATGCATCTAAAGTAAGCACATTAACTTCCACACTTGTGTCAATCAAGATGTTGCTCAAAATCCACCCATCCACAACAACATTTAGGGTGATCTCCTTGTCATAATCCAAGATATGAGGAGGGAGATAAGCATGCAGGATTTGCTGTCCATTCTCAATACCTGTTGTAGACACCTAAATTTTAGTTTTGTAATATTATTGCCAAAATGCACATAAATCACTCTCATTCTTGCCAATTCCATTATAATTAGTTATATTTTATAATTAACTAACGTTTCTTACCACTTTAGCCAATTAACAATGCTTTGTTGATTGCGTAACCCCTTTCTAATTCATGATGCCACTTTACGGTGAATCGTAAGTCAAAATGCTCTTCAAAATAGACAATTAGCGATTATAGGCTAATTAAGGCTATTTTACCCTTGTTTTGGTCAATATACCCTAGTATTGACTCAAACCCCTCTTCCAACCACTCAAAATAACCCCATTCACATCCTCAACATCTCAACAAGCTTTAAAAGCGTATCCTAGCCTCCTTGTTGACCCTAAGCAGTTGATTAAGGCTTCACACCTCTTAATCACTTGGTAATTCACTAATTGTGATTAGCAAGGCCTAATCATGATTAGCAATTCTAATCTAATTTGGGGCTTTTAGTCCCACATGCACCAAAATACAAGTTTCTCCCAAAAGGAAAACTATAAAAAGGTTGCACCTGCATTCCTTTATATTTTACACCATGCTTTGATTTGCATCTCATATAATAAATGTGATATATAGCCAAGTTCAATCCTTTCTTAAAGCCTTCAATGGGGTTAGTAGATGGATATCCAAAATGACTAAGTAGTCATTGGGAGAGGCCATTTCACTTTTTTTGGAGTAGCAACCATAACCATTTGATTTTCCTCTTAGGTTTATTTAGGCCCATGTTAGGTAATTCAAGTATATAAGTAGGCATGTTTAGTTAGATTTTGTATTTTTTTCATACTAGTTAAACATTCTTGTAAACTTCTATCTTAATGTTACATTCCTAGACTTAGAACCTTAGCTAGATGGATGGAAATGGTGTTAGCTTTCCTTGTTTAGTCATGCAATTTTCTTTGTAAAGTTTAGGGTGTCATCATTTGGCACGCTATTCACCAATTTTTGTAGAATTTTGATTTTTTTGCAATTTTTTTTAGATTTTTAATAATTTACCATAATTTTTTAAAGATTTTGAAACATATTTGAAATTTTTTTAATTTTCTAGAAGATTTCTAAAGCTATGTATAAGTGAAGGCAACCTAGCCAATGTGTAGGAATGATTCATTTTCAAAGTTGATTTTTGTTTTGTGAATGGATTGTGGAAGGTGAGCCATACATTGCTTCGCTGTCAGCTAGGCGTCCATAGCCCTAACGGAGATGCATTTGATTCTAATCGCAACATTGATCTACTACCAGTCAGGCATCCATAGCCCCAGTAAATATTATTGGAAATACCCCAAGAGAGAGTTATATATCAATTTGCCTTTTGCTTATAGCATTTTCTTTCAGCTTTGTGCTTTTTGATTTGATTGATTCTTTTGATTTCTGAAAAATTATTTTAGCTCTCTTGTTTGACAAGGGGTTAAGAATAATTGATGTCTTCATGAAAGGAGGTAGAAGTGATTATGATGACGGCATTGGGTAGTGTTAACAAATATATCTAAAATTTCTTCGCAACAAGATTTTTAGATGTTGATTATGATAGGATCTCTAAGAGGTCAGTCGTTCTTTAATTTACCAAGGTGATAAAACATCAAGGTCAAATGGATACCATAGAGATAAATGTCACAAAATGCATGTGAATAGGCTAACCAAAATATCATCGAAGGGATGAAAATGGTAGAAATACTTGCAAAAGAATAACAAGGAAGGGAAGAAAGAACATCCATGTGTATGCAATACCTGATTACAATGTGTGTTCGTTTACCTTTGATTTTTTGAAATGGTTTCTCTTTTTTTTTGTATTTTTATATTTTTATGGAAAGGTGAGACTAACAAGGTCACTTGGCATGATAAGATCCAACAACAATGTTATCAATTTCCTTGATAAGGAAGACTAGGCGTGTTTGTTTATCAAGAGTCATATTATCCCCGATCTCAATGATCATGGTGAGCTCATATTCAATAGATGACTATGTTTTATCATGAAATGGGTCTTTTTTGTGTGAGATCTTGAGGTCCCTATCCAGAGGTTTTTGTACTTTACGCCATACTTGATGGGTGCATTGATGTGAATTTTTGAATTGCATTTGATTATGATCTTTAAGATCATTTAAATTGTTGTGAGCTTTAGAGCTCTTGGAATTATTGATCTGAGCATGATGAAGGAACCGTTTTGGTTTCTTATAAGCTACTACGTGACTTATATGATCCCAAGAAGTGGGAGAAGAAAGTGGATGAATAGAATTGATGTGAGAAATGACTGTGGGCTTGCCACAATCATTGATAGAAGGAAAATATAATGTACACGAAGGATAAGGTCTAAGAATTGAATAGGATGGGCTATCAGGAGGTGTCCCATAGACTGAAGATAAAGGACTACAATGATGTGGCCTTCAAGATTGAAGATGGACTTCCTAGAGGTGTCCCATAAATAGAAGAAGATGGGCTACTAGGACGTGGCCCAGGAATTGAAGATGAGGGACGTCTAAGATGTGCCCCCATTATAGACAAAGATGGGCTTCCAGGAGGTGAGCCACATATAGAGGATGTGGGACTACTTGGAGGTGGCCCACATATAGAAGAGGATGATGGGCTATCGGGTGGTGACCTAAGGTAAGATTGCAATGGATGAATCATGATAGATAAATAATCATTAGGTAATGAGAAGATAGGTCATGGATCAATGTTAGACCTAGGAATTTCATCATCTAATGAAGAATGTGAAGATGAAAGAATAAGAGGAGGATTATGTTCGATGATCCTAGGGTCTTCCTCTATTTTCTGAAAAAAGGCATCAATATTTTTTTCCCAATATACAAATGTATCAAGGTCTAAAGAGGTTTCTTTCTTAAAAAATTCTAGATGAATGTCTTCATGCACCCTCATAAATTATCTAATGGCTTCTTCATTCTGAAATGAATCAATTGGCGTGCGTAGTTTTTCTTCCACAAGAGGTTGATTGGATGAATACAACATGAGAGTCAACTTGGATGATTGATTAGAATGACTTCGAGTCGGATAGCTCTTTAAAAATAGAAGGGGTCATTGAGGCAAGGAATAAGGGAGGTCCTGCAAAGCAAGGGAGGACTGCAGCTCAAGAACCAAATTAGAATTTTCAAAAGATCTAGGTGAATCTAAAGAATCAAAATAATAGTTTGGATCAGAGTCATAAGAAGAGTGGGAGGAATCCAAATAATAATTTGGATCAGAAGTGTCCACACCATACTGTTGATTATGAGATGAAGTTGGGGAACATGGTACCCGAGTGGGCTCTCTAGCACGAAGAATCAAACAAGGTCTAGTTGTGATAGGCATCCTTTGATGGAAATTTTGAAACCTAGGTTCCTTATTATCATAAGTATGCAGAGCTGCATGATAATCAATATTTTTTGACGCATGCCTAGTCGTAGATAGTCTAGGGGATATCATAGGGGTTATTGTGTTGACATGTTCAACATGTGTATCTACATAACCAATGAGATCATCAAAATGATTATCCTCATTAGACACACAATTAACATTCTTGTCTTGATTATGTTTAGGGAAGAGTCTTCATATTGGGGGATTTAGTAGGAGCGGATGAATCCATCTCCACACCGCCACTTTCGATTAAATCTTGGATGTAGTGCTGCAACTTCAAACACTTATATGTTTTGTGACCTTTAATGCGGTGGAATTGGAAATAATCATTATCTCTAAACCATGATGGTTTACGCACATCATCCTCATGAGACGTAGTTTCAGGATATCTAACCATATTAACCACCTCTATATTTTTTAGTATCGACGACATTGAGTCAAAAAGAGGAGTGAAAACATGACGTTTATACTCCGTAGGTGGAGCTCCCTTTGCGAGCTTCAAAGGTGCATAGTTTTGAATGGATTGTACTCTTTTATTGTCAATTATTCCATCATTAACAATGTTTTTATTCTTATTAGGAACAAATTTTGGCTTGTCATTGGTATTGGAATCGGTATGATCCCTTGAAAAGGGCTTTAGGGTCCCTCTATTTAACAATGCCTTTTCGTTTTGACTCCCTTTTTCTATTACCTCTTCAAATGTGTTACCACAATGCATTTGCAAGTGGAACGTAATGTTTGGATGGAGGTTGGGAAAAAATATACCTATAAACTATTTTTCGGGTATGGAGCAAGGAAAGCGGCTAGCTAACCCTCTCCAGTGTTGTAAAAATGCAGTGAAGTTTTTGTTATTACGTTGCTTGGTATTGCAAAGATGTGACATGGTAACGTCATTTTCTATATTGAAAGAGAAATGTCGTACAAAAATATTTGCTAGTTCTAGCCATGTTGATATGGATCCCTTAGGAATATGCACAAACCATTCTAGCACCGTTGTTCCTAAAATTTGTGGAAACAAACACATAAGATAATTGTCGCTAAATGCCACCTCTTAACATGCCATATAAAAGTCTTTTATATGATCACGAGGGTCAACGTTTCCCTTAGATTTCTCAAATTTTGGAAAATTAAAATGTTTTGGGAAAGGTACTTGTAGCATGAATTTGTCAAAACGGTAGGGACATAACTCATTGAACCGATACTTCTTATTATTGCTACCAGTTTGGCCTTCTTGTAACACTTGAAGGGCGTTCTTCATTGTTGACCACTCTTGATTAAAAAGTGGATCTTGCATGGGTGGCAACGTAGGTCTATACAAAGGGTTAAGCCTAGGTGTATGCCCACCTCGATTTTTGTGAGAATATATTCATAAGGATCTCTTTGTGCCTCTCGTCGAGGAGTGTTTATTGGGAATTCGTAAAACAAAGATTTAGATTTTGCCTTTGGTATAGTTTGCTTCACAACTATTGGTTGGTCCTTTTTTATATGCGAAGCCAAACTTACCAATTGACGAGTGAGGGCTTGGACCTGTTGTTATAACGTAACCTCTTTAAACGGTATTTCACGATGATATTCATTAGGAGGAGGTTGTGCCTAATGAACATGTTCTTCATGGTCTTCACAATGAATTTTAATAGGAGGAAAACAATAGTCTCCATCATTTTCAAATGGTATCTCATCATTATTCTGGCATGTAGAAGTAGAGACATGACTTGGATTTAAAATTTCATAATGAGTATGACAAGGGAGGTCTACTTATTCTTCTCCCCGAACCATGCCGACGATAAGAGAAGGGTTTAATATGGAAGGTAATTTGGCTCCTAGTTCCACAACCCACAAAAAAAACTTCATATTTGTTATGAAAAATGTAGTCATCAAAATGGGCGGAATGAAGCTCTGCATCCATGTGAGGATACTTCTTCTCTCCACCACTATGGTCAATCATGAGATTATCCTCCAAAATGGGGTTGTCACCTCCAAACATATTGGCTACCAACTTTCGTGACCCCATTCTCATAATAGGCATTACTTAGAATAGAAGGTGCAACACGAAAGATTTCCACTAAGGTTTATTAACAAAGGACCCTAGTCAAATTATTACAGTGTAACGACCCTAAGTTGCTAAAACAAGGTTATTATAGAATAGCCACAAAAGTGATAGGTCAAAATGAACGTACAGACTAAAGAATAATGAAAAAACTACCCTAACAAGGTAATATACGACACAATTTTTCCTTAGAATAATACAATGACGTACAACGCTCAAAATTTAGTTACACCAAATAGTTTACTCTCTAAGATTTCATCTAGATAGGTTTGAAATCAAATAACGACAACACAATATCATCAATTAGGTCAAGTTTTTAACAAACAAGGCCTAAATGATAAGAGAATGATGACGTGATATTCTAACAAGATATACTAAAAACTAGTTTCTAAACACAACCAAAGTCCAAGTCTCGTAAAATGGATGATAACAATATGAGTGGTGTAATGACACTATTTAGACATGTGAACCAAGCTTTCAGGAAAGCAAGATTTATAGTGTCAAAATGATGTTATCATGAGCTAACAATATATCCTTAATACTCACAAAACTCAAGACAAAGTTAGGATGTAAAAACTATGTCTAAGTATAACAAGAAATTGCTATGTGTGCGAACAATGTAACTCTAAAATATAGAGATTTAGGCCTAATTTCACAATGGAAACAAGATGTAAATACCTCAATTGTATGGCTACAATGTGGGTAGCATAATAACTCAAAAGAAGACAAGGATGAAATAACCTAACTATGATGATAATAAGTCTCAAATATGGGTTTTTGAGACAAGTGGGCCTACTAGATCGTGAGTACGTACCATGCACACTTTCAACACTTGCACTCCGACATTGCAACCTAGTCACACAAGTAGAATACAAAAGTGGTGGACACATGATATCTAGCGGTATTCGTATACGTTGTTTCCTTTTGTCCAAAAAATGGCAACAAGAAAACAAGGGCATAGACCAAATGGTGTTGAAATAAACTTGGTGTTATTTTGGAAAAGTTTCGCCTTGTCCTAATACAAGTGAAAAACTAGGAAAAAATGACACTAAGTAGATTTTGTGATGAAATGTCACGTGGTTTCAACTTTAAGAGATTCTTTCCCTTGTTTGAAAAACAAGAGTTTGAATCTAACAAAGTTGTCACTTTGTGAGAGCTCTCAAGTATACTATCTAAGACCAAAAAAATGGCTCCAAGCCAACAATCTTCCTAGGTGGTTCTCTCTCTAGGTGTCACAAGATATCTATGAGTGAGATCAATTTACCCAAAAAGTCACACTGACTAATTTGGGAGTATCTCAGTTTTACTTTACCCCCTTCAGTCTAATGAGCACCGAAGTGCATTCAGTTATACTTTCACTCGGGTTGTGATACAAATATCTTTGACACTAATCTCACCAAGGCGTACTAGACAAGTTGGTAGTATGGAAGAATTTCCTATTTTATTCACAAGGTTCCCTCTTGTGTGAACTACTTTAGGGTTCCTAGGACCACCCCCATTTTTTTAGCTTAAGGCTTATGCCAAAGAGGTTATGTCCTAGTTGAGCGGATGAGCCGTAGCTCTTAATAAAAACCTGCAAATACAATGTGATGATTATGGTGTATTTTTTATCTTTTAGAATTGTTGTCCTAATTGATGGATGGTTCTCCTCTCCCACTTCCTTATAGTGGGTAGTATCTGAAGTTGTTCAAGTCCTAGGTGACTAGGTGGTCCTTCTGTATATTTTGTACAAATTTTTTGGTTTTGTGTCGTTCCTTTGCATTTCAATTCTGTTCTTCCCTTTTGGTTTGTTTTGTTTCTTTTTCTCATCTTATGTGTGTTGCCTTGTATTGGTTTTGTTTTTGAATCCTTTTCCCAATGGGTAAGACACTGGTCCTCTTTCCCAGAGTTATCTGAAGTTCTAGATCTTGCCTTGTATCTTTGTTCCAAGCCAAGTCATCCCTAGAAAGAGCCAGCTGTTGTCGTCCTCAAAATTCCCCTCTATTGAAGTCAAGTTTCAAATTTTTTGAGTATGTACCTTGGAGTATTGGATCGCATCGAGTCTGACATTGTTTGTAGTTTTCCCATTCATGGAAAATTTTTTGAAAGTCAGGCGTATTGGTGAAGCTTCTTCCCTTCTTTTTATTTTCTTCCTGTAGTCGGGAATGACAGACGTATCTTCCCTGTTAATTTTTGTCCCAGCATCCATGGGTAGTACATGGATATTCCTAATTGGATACGACATGGCCATGTTTCAAGCGACATCATAAGCTTCCACGTGTCCAAATGACACAAATCCAAGGGCAGGGCCCAAGAGACAATCCTCAAATAATTGCAGGCTTTCCGCATGTCCCAAGTTTAAAATGAAGGTAAAACAAGCTCAAATCGGCTAAGTATGGAAGGTTTAGCAGACGATGCCATGTGCCTCATCGGCACAACCTCAAGAGTCAGGTCGGGGGTAGTTCTAAAACTTGCGCCAGTCCTCCACATGTCCCAGGTCCAAAAAGAGAAAGATACGATCATTAAAATTGACTAAGTATGGGCGGGTTGGCGGAAGTATCCACGTGCCTTAATGGTGCCATTTTGGAAGTGAAATCAAAGGGTCATTTTTCAAATGAGCACCAGCTCGCCACGTGGTGAAAGTTAATGGAGAGACAGAGTTGGCCGTTGAAAATTTTGAGACCGGTGGAAGGAGACACGTGTCAGCTCAACGTAATTTTAAGAGGCATTTCCAAAATGGAAACTCAAATGAGCACCAGCCCTCCACGTGTCTGGGGGTCAACATAGGTCAAGTAGGAAATAGGCCTGAATCAGCTAAGTATAAAATAACCGGTGGAGCTCTCCATGTATTAGCCTGACACAGCTTCAAAGGCAAAAAAATGCAGCAGGTGTCCGTAGGCCCGCTCTAATCAATTCCTTCCACGTGGGTGGCCCAAATTTAAAGTTGTAGGTAGAAGCAAATTGAATGACCCATGTTTTAACTGGTGAAATAATGAAATGGCCGTATATTTAAAAACCTATTTTTTCTGCCATTAACGTTTCTTTGAAAATCAAGAATTTGAAAGGGCGTGGATGATTGGAATAAGTTGTAACGGTTTCTTGCTTGCTCGAGCAAGTTGTAACCGTCTCTTGTGAGCTATATAATGAACAGGGATAATTTTAGCGGCGAATATTCGTAATATGGCGAAAATTTCATTTTAGGAAAATTTGAAAAGGCGAATTATTCGGAGTGGGTCGGTGTCCTGTTCGCCTAAAATATATAGTATATTTTTTTTGGGGGGTCGGCTTCGCCTTCATTTGAAAACATCTCCTATAAAAACCTAGGTGATTCGTCCGGGTAGTATACCTCAAGTAGCTTACCAAATTACCAATACTGTGAAATTTGAACTCGCATACCCTTGAGCACCAGAGATTCATATTACTGTTAGCCTGTGATTGTTGACGCGTGAGAAATGCAGTGTTGACGCGCGACAAGGGCATTGTTGACGCGCGACAAGAGCTGTACTGACGCGCGACAAGAGCTGTACTGACGCGTGACAAGAGCTGTTGACGCGCGACAAAGGAAGTGTTGACGCGCGATAGAGGAAGTGTTGACGCGCGACAGAGGAAGTGTTGACGCGCGACTTGGGCAGTGTTGACGCGCGACAGTATATTAAGACAGTGGACAGTATACCTCAGACAGTGGACGCGCGACAAGACCTCAGACTGGACAGAGTCGCTACTTGGTTCTTTTGCTGACGCAGGACTCTTTTCAGAATAATGGAAGGTGCCAGCTCAAAGAATACGAATAACCTAAAAGTAAGTAAGAAATCTCAGAAATCACTCTTCAAGTATTTTGGAAACTCTGCGGATACAGATATTGTAAATACCAATCATATAGATGCCACCACAGAGAATCAGAATACTGACTGTGTGGAAGGTATTATTGAGGTGGACATGCATTCTGCACAGTATCAAAGTCAAACAAATGAAACCTACGATAATATGCCAGATCTTGAAGATATTGTTCCTGTTGGGGTGCAACCAGAAGTGCAGCTAGATATCACAGATACAAACACTCAGCAAAATGGAAGACAGAAATCAAAATCAAACTCCGGTCCAAGAAAGAGGAAACCAGGTGATTGTGATATTGCTCAAAATTCTACTCAAAAAAGTAAAGCATTGAAAACGAACAAGAATATGTGGACCATTGGCAGGACATACAAGTTTGATTGGGCAGCTAAATTTCCGTTTATTGAACCTGTACAATCATCTAATTCTGAAGAAATCCCATCTGAATGTACATGTAAAATATGTACGTGGAAATTGGGAAAGCAACAAAAAATGCAACTGAAGCTGGACACTATAGAAAAACATTGTGGAAAACAATATTTAACTGTAACAGGGGCGGATGGCCAGAAAATCAAAACACATAGGTGGAAAACTGAAAAAGAATGCATGCATGTTAGATACGCAGCGGAATATGAGGCAGAGCAGAAAAAACACAGACATCTGTTGGAAAAGGGAGGAACGATCACATCGCATATTGGTAAGATGAAAGAAACAAATCTACATGCAAAATTCATACAATTCTCTACTCTTTTTCAAATACTTAAAAAAGGAAGAGCGATTTCGGATTTCCTCGATTTCAAAGTTTTGTATCAATTTAACGGAATGCTGAATGTACCTCAGTCTCATTGGTCTGAGAGTAGTGGATGGGAAATGGAAAAATGCCTCTCGATGATAGAGAAGGAAGATTTGAAAGAGAATGTAAAAAAAGCAAACTTTATCTCTCTTTCAATTGATGAAGTGACAGCAGTCGACAACACCGCATGGGTATGTATCCACATCTATACTTTAGAAAATCATATAAGGACACCTCATCTGTTGGGTGTTATGAAAATGGTTGAAAACTGCAATGCCGAAAACCTATATAAAATAGTTGTTTCTCATTTGAAAGATGTTGCTGGTATGACTGATTATGAAATTGCTACGAAGTTGGTATGCGTTGGAGCAGATGGTGCATCTGTCATGCAGGGTCACCGAACAGGGCTCTGTGTTAGATTACAAACAACAGTGGCCCCATATATGCTACCAATTCACTGTATGGCTCACAGAATGAATTTAGCGTATAAAATGGTAAGCAACCACGAAAATGTTGCTAAATTAGAAGACCTTATAAGAGAACTTCATGCCTATATGTCAAGCAGCCCAAAGCGTTTTCTCGAGTTCAAAAAATTTGCAATTGGAATTACAGATGGCAAAAAACTTCTGAAGGATGTGGAGACTAGATGGATCTCTTTGTATGAACCTGCATGCAGAGTTCGTGAGGAGTATCCTTCATTGGTTGGTTTCATGCACAAATACCGTCATGAAGTTGATAGGGCAAGGGACTTGTTGTTCCGTTTAACTGATTTGGAGACATTGCTTACATTGGTTGGTATTCTTCCAATGTTAAAGGAGATCAATACACTGATGAAGCATGCACAGGGCAGATTAATCTATATTGTGGATTTTATACGGATGAGGAAAATGGTATGTCAAAGTCTTGATATATTGTACTGTTCCAATGATAGTTTTGATGCACCTGTTTTTGAAAATTGGAGAGATTTATTAGATCTTAAAAATCCTAACACCTTTTTGAGATTTAATATCCACGATCACCTCTGCATCACTGTTAATGGGAGGGAAATACCTGTGCACATTTTGCAAAAACGTCAAGATATTACAGGATCGGAACGAGAAGATGTTCCCGTGACACGTAATTTGTTTGAGTCTGTTATAGTTGAAACAAGAATAAAGCTTAAAAAAATTTCAGAAACCTTGTCATCAGAAATTAGGGAACGTTTCTGTAAAGATAAAATTCTGGAAGCCATGGGTGTGATGAATCCTAATTTTTGGAATACTGAAGGTGGCCGTGCAGACTTTGTCAGTAAGCATTTCCATAAATCAATGGGTACAATAATGGAACAATTTACAAAGACGTCAGAGCTCAAGGGTGTGGAAATCAAAGGTATACTGAATGCCGATTTATTAAAGTTTCAGTCAACAAATTTTGCAACAACAATGAGGAACCAATATAAGAATTTAGATCAACCTTCTGAAAGTGGTGCTATTACAAGGCTGTGGCGAGGAATCTATCAAAGTTCTATTTTACAAGAAGATATCAGTGAATATTTCAGATTATATGAGTTATGCCAAACAATGATTTTGGGGTCTGTGGAGGATGAAAGGGTTTTCAGTGCATTGTCATTTATAAAATCAAAACTGAGAAACAGGTTGGATAAAAATCTGGAAAGTTGCATGAGGTGTTATGTTTCTCGATACTCCATCGAAACCTTTCCGTTCGACAGAGCAATTGCGCACTGGAATTCCCTTTGCGAAAGAAGAGGTGTGAATAATACAGCTACAAGTACAAATATTCCCAACCTTGAGAGTGTAATTGGCTCTTCGTCACATTCTACAGAAGACAACATCGACTTTGATGAAGCTATTGATAATGGATTGTTTCAACTTTAAATAGGTATCTTCTTTATCTATCTTTTATCTTTATCATTAAAGATGTTACAGGTCTATATACTAAAAATGTCAGGCAATTCACCCATCTATCTACTAATACATTTCTCGTGTTGGGTTTTTTTAAAACACAGATCTAGCTCATTACCAGTGGCAATGATGATTTCAACTTTAAGGAGGTATCTTTTTCCCCTTAATCTTATTGTTTGTTACTATTCATTTTTTCAGCTCTGGTTATCATTAAAGATGTTACAGGTGTATGTATTTACATTTAGTTAAATACAATATTTTTATTTTTTGAAAACGTGGGTTGACATCCGTCCGAGGAAGCTGTTACTTCTCGGGACTGACAATGTCAGGCAACTCACCCATCTATCTACTAATCCATTTTTTGTGTTGAATTTTTTTAAGACAAAGATCTAGCACATTACCGGTGATGATTTCAATTTTAAATAGGTATCTTCTTCAACATAATCTTATTGTTTGTTACTTTACATTTTTTCAGCTCTTGTTATCATTAAAGACGTTACAGGTCTAATTCTATATATTTACATTTATTTAAAGATATTGTTGGTCTATATATTTAAAGATGTTGCTGGCACTTCTCAGGAGTCAGGACTGACAATGTCAGGCAACTCACCCCTCTATCTACAATGTCATGTAAAACAAAGATCTAGCACGTTACCCTTGATGATTTCACAGCAATCTAATACGCAAGAGGTAAGCTAAACCCTAGCATATTTGCAATTATGTTTAATTTCTTACCAGTGATGATTCTTTCTTGATTTCTCAGAATTATATTTAATTTATTTTTAAATATAAGTCCACATAAAATTCCTCATAAAATTCACATAAAATTCGGGATAAACAATACATTATACGATTTTAAATATAAGTCCACATAAAATTCCTCATCATCCATATATATCATATCATCACCATATCATTATCATATCCTGAGTCCTGACACTACAATTATTATTAATACAATTATTTATCTAATTTTAAATTTATTAAAACAATTTCATTTTTTAAAATAATTCATAATCATATCATTACAATTCTATTCGTTCTAATGTCATCTATATCCATTCTAATCATTAATGTCATCTATATCCATTATAACACATTCCATTTATTTATCATCTATATCCATTCTAATGACATTATGATCATATCGTTACAAGTGTAGAGAATAATTATCTTAAAACAAGTTCAAAAGTCTAGAGAAGAAGAATTACTGTGCTTGATGATAAATCTACGTCCACATTAAATTGATCATCGTCTTTCATCATCATCTATCATTAATTATCAATTATCATCATTCATCATCTACGTCCACATACAATTCATGACAATGCAAGTAAACAAGAAACATACATATAATTCATGATAATCACCATCTAATGCAATTAAAATTAAAGATTGTATATAAATCCATATAATTAAATTCAAAAACCATAGTACATACTCAATAGTAGAAGTTTTCAAATTCAATATTTAAAGTTTCCTCAATAATAAAAGTTTCTAGTTTTCAAAACCCTCTCTTTCTTTATCCAATTCTACTCCTCTGCACTCTTCCCCAACGGCTTCTTCCACTGTGGCTGTACCTCTTTCCCCAAAACCAGAAATCTCCATGCGACAGCAAATTTGGATCAGCTGCAGCGTATAAACTATCCCGTTGCCAATAATTTTCATAACGACTAATAATCTCATTGATAAGAACCTTAGCCCTTCTGTCCCATTCTATAAGCTGATTGATATGAGGAAGCATCTCCATCTTTCTCATCAACCCACACAAAATCTTTTTTGTGCTTGTCCAGATCTATGAAATACTCCTTGCCCTCTTTAGAAGTACTTGTGCCAAAACCCTGTATGGTCCAAGCAACAAGTGATACCTAATCAGCAAGTGAACAAAACCAGAACTTGAAAACATATAAAGAGAAAACAAACTAGCATTACTTTGTAGTACTATATGGTCCAGCCAGTTATCGATCCACTCAATGATTCTCTCCAAGCTTCATACTCAGGAATTGTGTAAAAAGATAACACATTTCCATTTTTGTGAGTTGCCTACATCAACATGTGCCAAAATTAGACATGGAGATACATAACATCTGGAGGCTTAAAAACAAATATAAAGAGTCTCAATACACTCAACCAAATATACAGGGGGAACATTTACCCTGACAATAGGAGTGATAAATTCCACAACAAATGAAGGAATTTTAAGCAGTGATGGCCAGGTATGGTGTATGAAATTGATCAGCAATCCTTTGATGTGGGAACCATCATGGTCCTTTAAGAGACAAAGGACAAGTCAAAAAGGATCTCACTAGAAAGGATGTGTCAGAATTAAGCAGAAACTAAACAGCGCTATACAAAGATCATGTACCTGGTCTGTCATTATCATCAGATGGCCATATCTTAAAGATTTAATGCTGTCATATATTTTATCTTCCTGTAGACCAAGGATTTTTTTTATATTTACTATCTCTTTATTCTCCATTTGTTGGTGAGTGGTAGCTTCCCTGACATTGAGCAGCTTACCTCTGAGAGGAAACACGCCATAATAATATTGACCAACAATAGATATTCCTGCCACCTGATAGGATAAAGATAACTAAAATAACAAAAAATTAAATTGGAAAGTGATGTCGAAACATGTCACAATACTACCAAATTCAGTATTCACATTTCCCTGATTCAAGGCACAAACACTTACAGCAAGAGCCTTGGCTGAGTCACCCTCCGTTAATATTAAAGTACATTGATCAGAATTCTTCCCCCCTGCTTGATTTGCATCATCAAGTTTGGGAACATCAATTAATTTCCCCTTCTTGGTTCCATCAGTTTTCTTAAGATCTTTTTTTTGTTTAAACTTTTCCACTGCACTCATCAGGTCAAACAAAGTTACAAAGCTCATCTTAGACACTAGCATTGCAAAAATTACATGTACTCAGAAATGCTACATATTAGACACCACGCCTTTATTTATTGACATGGGCTGCAAATGCGAAACAGTGAAAATTACTATAAATTTATAACAGCAAATTGTATCAGAATAAAAAATATGAATTAAAACGAATTATACTTACAATCAACATGGAAACCGAACGTTGATTCGAGAAAATTCTTTTCTTCCACGAGTGTTGCCTTGGTTGTAACAATTGGTAAATTTTTGAACGGAAGGCCCGTAAACCGATGGATGTCATTTGCTTCGATACTGAATTGAAAAATTCGGCCATCGTTCAGAGTCACATAAAAAATGCCGTCCTCTGAATTGTAGGATGACAGAAAGTAATTCAAAATATCCGGATCTGTTTCGAAATGGGGCATATTAACGAGCCCTGTAAATTCACACGCATCCATTAAATATTTATATTCTGAAGACATCTTTAAAACAGTATGGATGTGAGGGCATAAGGGACATCGATTGAATTGGATTCTCTTGATTTTTGTTACTGAACTTGCAGTTGGGAAGCATTGAGACCTGCAAAAATTCAAGAGCTGGAAGGTGAAAACGAGAAAATGACCGGTTGAAGGGTATTTATAGGCTAAATCGGGCGTCAATGGCTTCACTTGACGCGCGTCAAAGGTCCTAGCTGACGCGACAATAGTCCTAGCTGACGCAATTCAGATAGTCCAATAAGAGCTGACGCGCGTCAATAAGATCCAGTGACGCGCGACAATAGGAGTCAGCGACGCGCGTCAATAGGAGAAAGTGACGCGCGTCAATAGAATCCAGTGACGCACGTCAATAGGAGTCAGTGACGCGCGTCAATAGGAGCCAGTGACGCGCGTCAATAGGAGCCAGTGACGCGCGTCAATAGGAGCCAGTGACGCGCGTCAGTAGGAGCCAGCGCGTCAAAAAAGAGCCAGTGACGCGCGTCAATAGGTGCCAGTGACGCGCGTCAATGGCGGCCAGTGTCGTGCGTCGGTCAAGACCATTGACGTTCCATTGACGCGCGTCAGGAGTGATGAGTGACTAGATGGATCTCTTTATGCACAGAGAAAGCCTGAGACTACCAAATAATTGATTTCTTATCCAAAATTTAATGGAATTCGAAGTTTTCACCTCTTTTGCACTAGAGGAAATTCCCTTCATGTTTGCAATGCAGCCAATTGAGATGAAGCCTTCAAATTTATCCCCAGACCAAAGAAACAAACAGTGTTTGGTGTGTACTTGATGATGATATAGGGTCTTGTTTGATAAGTTCAAAAAGAAACTTCATGATATATGCTAAGACTGAGTTTGAGATGAGGTACCAGTAAGGCACTCTTGACAAAATTTACACAATGTTACCTTTTTAAGATGATCCAACCTTGCACAGAGAACTTTATGTTGAGCTGTAAAAAAAATTTCAATATTTGAGACACTTGATTTTATCAATTGTACTTCAAGAAGATCATGATTAATCAATTCAAGGCATAGAAATGGGGGAGCTTCAAGAAAATTGTCTTCAAACATACACTTGAACATTGTATCTTCAGCAAAGGAAAACAAAACAAGGTGGTAGCAGGAATTTTATACTTTGATACTCATTGCAAGGGTCAACCAAGTATTTCATCAGCTCAACAATGATAATTAGAAGAAAGTAAAAACAACTTTCCGTTACACACAACAATTTTGATCACTTTACCCTTATTGTATCTTTCAAACCTCATACTTGTGCCTGAATATCCTTACATAGGATGAGATGAATCTACTAAAGGATCAAAGATTTCAAGTTCATTCTTGTAACTAATATGATATGTAAACAACCTTATTGAGCTATGATCATATGCACCACCTTAAAAATTTGAAAAAAAAGAGACATATTTTAATTCAACCACTCCAAGAAGCAGTCCTGAAGAGAGAATCTCAAGATGTGAATCCTATACAACATATTTTGATACTGATCCATTTTCCCCAAAACATTTTACAATATCTCAAGATGTGAATCCTATACAAAATTAACTTCTATGATTTATCTGGAGAAGGCACTGTATTTTTTCTTGGATGCTAAGAAGACAGGTTGTTTAGTCTGCATTTCTAAGCGATCCAGTTTTATAAAAACTTGAATAAGTTTAAATACTCATTTCAAAATCTGATTAAATTTGGCATGAAGCACTAAAAGACACTCCTATACACATTTCATGTTTTGGTTAACCATGGGTTTTCCTAAAGATGTTACAGGTCTATATACTAAAAATGTCAGGCAATTCACCCATCTATCTACTAATCCATTTCTCGTGTTGGGTTTTTTTAAAACACAGATCTAGCTCATTACCAGTGGCAGTGATGATTTCAACTTTAAGCAGGTATCTTTTTCCCCTTAATCTTATTGTTTATTACTATTCATTTTTTCAGCTCTGGTTTTCATTAAAGATGTTACAGGTCTATATACTAAAAATGTCAGGCAATTCACCCATCTATCTACTAATCCATTTCTCGTGTTGGGTTTTTTTGAAACACAGATATAGCTCATTACCAGTGGCAGTGATGATTTCAACTTTAAGGAGGTATCTTTTTCCCCTTAATCTTATTGTTTGTTACTATTCATTTTTTTCAGCTCTGGTTATCATTAAAGATGTCTATGTATTTACATTTAGTTAAATACAATATTTTATTTTTTGAAAACGTGGGTTGACATCCGTCCGAGGAAGCTGTTACTTCTCAGGACTGACAATGTCAGGCAACTCACCCATCTATCTACTAATCCATTTTTTGTGTTGAATTTTTTTAAGACAAAGATCTAGCACATTACCGGGGATGATTTCAATTTTAAATAGGTATCTTCTTCAACATCATCTTATTGTTTGTTACTTTTCATTTTTTCAGCTCTTGTTATCATTTATTTAAAGATATTGTTGGTCTATATATTTAAAGATGTTGCTGGCACTTCTCAGGACTGACAATGTCAGGCAACTCACCCCTCTATCTACAATGTCAGGTAAAACAAAGATCTAGCACGTTACCCTTGATGATTTCACAGCAATCTAATACGCAAGAGGTAAGCTAAACCCTATCATATTTGCAATTATGTTTAATTTCTTACCAGTGATGATTCTTTCTTGATTTCTTAGAATTATATTTAATTTATTTTTTATATGTGGAAAATCCTTTGATATATTTTTTTAACTGCGGGATAAACTATTAAACAATACATTATACTATTATAAATATAAGTCCTGACACTCTTCCTAAAATTCCCTGCTTTGTCATAGATCCATCACTTCTTCAGATTTCTCCATGAAGAAATAGATCTATTTTTAGACTTATAATGATCATCCTCTAACACGAAGTTATTCAAACTCAATTCTAATGCTATCTTCCATATCCTATAGTCACCCACCCAAATCTACACTAATCACAACTATTTAAATCAACTTGACAGAGTCTTTATCTAATAAAAATCCTTTCTAGTAATAAAACTGACTCTACATAAACTATCCTGCAAATGTAGTGTGCCTTCTTCAAGGCTCTACATAAATACTTACACACATAGTTTACTATGATCTAGTTTACAACCTTCAATATTTTCTTACACACTCAAAATTATTCCAACTTATAGCCTCCCAGTTCTAATCCACAATTATTCTTCACCCTTATCAAATATAAAAAAATGATAGGATTCTTCAACCTATGAACTTGATCTATACAGACTAATCTTCATGATAAAAACCTTATATGTTTTACATTAAACTTCAAAGTTCTATATCGAGCTTGACCTATCTTTTAATCACATGGTTATTCCAACTTTGGTTAATCTAGCCTCCATAACCTTGACTATTTACAGCAACTTGTCAATCTACTCTACACAAAACAATATCCATGATAACAAAACCATATCTTTTAAACCATGGTCTTGATTATTTCCCAAGCTCTAATTCTTATGGCCTGGAATTTAACTATTTCATAATTGGCTAATCTAGCCTCTACATCAATGATTGTTTCCAGCAAAACGTTATTTTCTGACAAATGGTCTTGACTATTTTGGATGTCAAACAACCTCTCTAATGAGAGATTATGCACTTATATAGAGGTGAATCTCTTTAAAATAGAATTTTCCTACACCATAAGTCTATTAAGGAGAAATCCTAAAGATCTGTTTCAAATCTTAGTTGCTATTTTTTCCCAAAGACATAATTTTCAAGATAATTAAAGTCCCACAAGATATTTAGGCACTACATTTTACATTATACACATTAAATTGATCATCGTCTTTCATCATCATCTATCATTAATTATCAATTATCATCATTCATCATCTACGTCCACATACAATTCATGACAATGCAAGTAAACAAGAAACATACATATAATTCATGATAATCACCATCTAATCACCATATAATTAAATTCAAATACCATAGTACATACTCAATAGTAGAAGTTTTCAAATTCAATATTTAAAGTTTCCTCAATAATAAAAGTTTCTAATTTTCAAAACCCTCTTTTTCTTTATACAATTCTACTCTGCTCTCTTCCCCAACGGCTTCTTCCACTGTGGCTGTACCTCTTTCCCCAACACCAGAAATAACCCCTGAACTTATAAGATCTTCTGCAGCACTGTCCAGATTTTTTAAAATTCTTTCTTCTTGATTTGTTGCATCTCCATGCGACAGCAAATTTGGATCAGCAGCTGCTTTGGCTTTGAATAATATGTCAGGGTCGAGACCATGCTCTTTAATTATCCGCTTTAGTGTATTGTTTTGTTTGTTAACCAAAACAATATTTTGCTTCAAATTTTTTGCTGCGGATAAGCTGTTCTTTGTTGTTTCCAAGTGAACTTGCAAAACCTTCGCCTGACTCTTCAAATTTTCATATTTCAACTGCACAAAAAGAGTAATGTCAATTCAAAATATTAATGTAAATTCAAAATTTCAAATTAACAAGAATGATTGTTTGAATGTAATAGTACTTACAACCGCTCTATCTCTTTCGGCATTTGCGATTGATACCAAATCCTTGTCCTTGGACCATTTGTTAAAATATGCCTGGGCCTCGGCACTAATATTTTCCAATTTGTTTAGTGCCTTATCTAAAATGTCGTCTTTATAGTTGTTGTTAAACGTGACAGTCCCACATCTTACTTGGGTAAGTAAGGAATCCATCTTCGCAGGTTGATTCTGGACTGCAGCGTATAAACTATCCCGTTGCCAATAATTTTCATAACGACTAATAATCTCATTGATAAGAACTTTAGCCCTTCTCTCCCATTCTATAAGCTGTTGGATATGAGGAATAATAAACTCACTGACATGGGATTGACAATCATAACCAATTAAGTTCTCCAAAGGAAAACGTGGCAACTGTTCACTATCTGAATCTGATGCAGACGATCTTGCTGGAGAAGAATGGGGGCTTTCACCAAGATCAACTGCTCCTTGTTTCTGCCTTTGGGTGGGCTGATCCTGTTTTTGAAAAAATTAATCAAGATTTAGATAAATAAATTTAAATCAGAATGTAATTCAAAATTGTAAAGCATATTAAAATTGAAATTTGAAGTATACCTGCTGGCCTTGAATCATCTCGCGGGTATCGAAAAAACCAGTTGGGTCATTGCTATCAATGCCCAAATAATCTTCATCTAAATTTATATTGTTCAAAACAGATATGCCCGTTGCACTGGGCAAGCCACCAAGTGATAGAGTTGGAATTCGAAACGAGGAGGCAAGGTTTAGTGTCCCACTAGGGGCCGGAGCAAAAGGCATGCGTTTACCAATGTTCTTTTTCACTGTTCCTCTGGTTGGCATTTTAAAAATTAATGGTTGAGTGGGTGTCGGTGCTGTGGTTTGATCATGACTGACATGTGCTGAAAAGTACAAGAAAAAAATGAAAAATATTAAAACAATTCATAAAGTCAAAACTACGAAATTAAACGTACTATAGAAAAGTTGTACCTTGTTGTCGAGGGGTTGTTTTTCTCGGTGCTACGGGTGGCCTTGTAGGAGTTGTACTCAGTGGCTGTTCAGAAGATATGAATGCATGCGACTGTATGGAGTGAGTTGGGGAAGAAGGTTCCAAAGTCCCTGCAATTCATCAATATTAAATGTTGTCAATTCATTTGGTTAAAATTTAAATTGAAAAATAAATATGCAACTTTGGAATTTGTAAATAATATATGAGAATGTATTACTTCTCTGGCGTTTAACGAGTTCAAACTGTTGAGGGTTTGGAGAGGAGTGAGCTTCCATTTCAGATTGGGAGTCCCCCGAAGCCTCCGCGTGTTGTTGGCCTCTTCCTCTCGATAACTTCTTTTTTCGGGGAAGGGCTTCAAGATATCTTCTCTGCAAAACATTAAAATTTAAGTTTTAATAACTGTGCACTGTAATGTCGAAAATTGAAATACAATTACAAACTAAATAGTTTATACCTGTTGTTCTTCAAATGGAATTGAGAATTTCTTCAAAGCCTCATCAGAGCAAGTAGGAATTTGTTTATCTTTTAAATTTAAAAGTGCCTCATAGTAGAAGCCGAGGAGATAGTTTGTTGAATAAATGAAAGGTTTATCTGAGAGTTTTGAATTTGTTATGTCAGTTCTTATTTTTTTGGATAGATATGTGCACCAATCGAATTTTCGTTTTGAGATAGTGGCACAAATGTATGCAATGGCCCAATTTGGTATATCTGTTTGGCGACCCTGCAAAACAATTCTGGCTTGAAAAAATGAAATAAGTGCAGCAAGAAAGTGGTGTGCAATTGATTGTGTATCTACACCACGCCTGGATTTATTGACATGGGCTGCAAATGTGAAACAGTGAAAATTACTATAAATTTATAACAGCAAATTGTATCAGAATAAAAAACAGAATAAAAAATATGAATTAAAACGAATTATACTTACAATCAACATGGAAACCGTACGTTGATTCGAGAAATTTCTTGTCTTCTTCCAGGAGTGTTGCCTTGGTTGTAACAATTGGTAAATTTCTGAAAGGAAGGCCCGTAAACCGATGGATGTCATTTGCTTCAATAGTGAATTGGAACATTTGGCCATCGTTCAGAGTCACATAAAAAATACCGTCCTCTGAATTGTAGCATGACAGAAGGTAATTCAAAATATCCGGATCTGTTTCGAAATGGGGCATATTAACGAGCCCTGTAAATTCACACTCTTCCATCAAATCTTGATATTCTGAAGACATCTTTAAAGCCGTATGGATGTGAGGGCATAAGGGATTCCTGTAGTTGATCTTGGAAATCGATTGAGTTGGATTCTCTTGATTTTCTTGCTGAACTTGCAATTGGGAAGCATGTGAAGTCGACATTATAGCTGTAATTGCGTCTTTGACAACGATTTAGACCTGCAAAAATTCAAGAACGGGAAAATGAAAACGAGAAAATGAGCGGCACAAGGGTATTTATAAGCTAAATAGGGCGTCACTGGCCCCTATTGACGCGCGTCATTTGCTCCTACTGACGCGCGTCACTGGCTACTATTGACGCGCGTCAGCTAGGACTGTTGTCGCGCGTCAGCTAAGACCTTTGACGCGCGACACTGGCTCCTAGTGACGCGCGACACTGTCCCCTACTGACGCGCGTCACTTCCTCCTATTGTCGCGCGTCAGCTAAGACCTTTGACGCGCGTCAACAGGTTCCAGTGACGCGCGTCAATAGAAGACAGAGATGCGTCATTAGGGTACAGTGTCGCGCGTCAATAGAAGCCAGTGTCGCGCGTCAAAGGTCATAGCTGACGCGCGACAACAGTCCTAGCTGACGCGCGTCAATAGGAGCCAGTGACGCGCGTCAGTAGGAGCAAATGACGCGCGTCATTAGGGGCCAGTGACGCGCGACAGTAGGAGGCAGTGTCGCGCGTCATTAACAGACACTGACGCGCGACAGTAGGAGACAATGTCACGCGTCATTACGAGCCAGTGTCGTGCGTCATTACGAGCCAGTGTCGCGCCAGTGACGCGCGTCAGTCTAGACCATTGACGTTCCATTGACGCGTGTCAGGAGTGGTTATTGACGTCTTGTTGTCGCACGTCACTGATGGAGCCATGAAAAACCAGGTGAAAATTTTGTTTTTGAATACTGTCAAATTCACCTTTCACTGAAACTGGTTACGGGGATATTCGCCAGGTATTTTCCACCTTCAATTTTATAGTATTGATAACTTTCTAGGCATAAAACACATTTCAAGGTATCGGGAAACCACCATTGGATGAAAGATTGTGTATTTGTACATAGGTTTTTCCCCTGCTTTCAATAAGGTAACCTCTCCCATTAAAGAGGATGGACTTGCTTGTCCCATGACTGTGGTTTCATTCCAAGTGCAAATCTGAAACCCAACAAGAATTAATGTGGTTTTTGTTGTACTCCTTTTGGCAACCTACAAACACACGTGTAGTTAGAAAAATTGTTTAGGTCCTCCTTTCTTTGACTAGCGTTGGGTCCTTCAAAAAATGGTTAGTAGTTTCAAAAGAGATTCACAATATCATAAGAAAATAACCATGAAAAATGCTTGTAAATCAACTAACTACTATAAAATTTTGTAAAAACAAGGTTTATTCCCAATTCATCCAAGTGCTTTTTAATGAAAAGACTAAAATTACTTTTCATTCCCAAAATCACACTATGTGCAAGGGAATAGCATACACAAATTCTAGCCTTCGTTATTTAGCAAGTGAAAAAACATTTAAACTAAAAGATGATTAACAAAGTTTCCTACTTACTCTAATGATAGACAAATAAGGTTTAATAGTGCTTTTGATTCTCTCGATCACACAAAGTACAAGAGAAGAGCAAACAAACCTTAACTCAAACTCATACAAAGCATGGAAACAAGATTAATTCCTTCAAACCTTAAGTGATTTCATAAGAAAACTTACTCTAAATCTATGAAATTGACAAAAATGGCATCTAAAAACCTCTGAAAAGTAACATAAATCCTAAAAACCAAAATTGGAAACTTTGAGTTTGTAGGAAAAATTTATACAGACACACTTGTGCACCATTGTCAGCATATGCACGCCTGTTTCAATTCTTGTGCGCCTCTGTCAACGCATGCACTCTATTGTAAAAATGCCTGAAAACTGAAAAAATGAGCTAACGTGTGCGCTTCAAGAGAAGTGGGTGCATGCTTGTTTTGATGCATGTGCTCCCCTACTGACGTGTGTGCTTCCCCTTGTAAAAAATGAATGACAGTTGAAAAAAATGAGTTAACATGTGCACTTCCAGAGAAGCGGGTGCATGCCTATTTTGATGCGTGCACTCCCCTATCGATGTGTGTGCTCCCCCTTATAAAAGAGACTGATAGTTGAAAAAACTGAGCTAACGTGTGTGTTTCTAGAGAAGCGGGTGTGCACCTGTTTCGACACCTATGCTCCCCTACTGATGTGTGTGCTTCCCCTTGTAAAAATGATTGACAGTTGAAAAAAATGAGGTAACATATGCGCTTCCAGAAAAGTGGGTACCTTCCTGTTTCAACGCCTGCGCTCCACTACCGATGTGTGCGCTCCCCTTTCAATGCCTGCACTCTTGATTCAACACCTGCATGCCCCTTCACTAGAAGTGGCAAAAATTCAAGTTTTGTCAAGATTTTTTTCAAAAAGGTCAAATCTTTGGTTTTTTTTGGCAATTTTGACAGGGCTTCGCCTCCCTGAATCCTACAAAAAATAAGAAAACAAAACTTCTACCACTAATCTAGTTGAAACAACTTTCAAAAATGGAAATTAATCTATAAAACTTTCAAAATAACTCTAAAACTTTGAATTTAATCTAAAAATCTTGAAAAACTAATCTAAAAAGTTTAAAGTACTCTAAAAATCTTGAAATTTAAACTAGAAAACTTGAAATTAATCTAGGAAACTTGAAACTAATCTATAAACTTGAAATAAATTTTTTTGAAACTAAGTTCAAAAGCTTTAAAAAGTGAATGCAATGGAGTATTTTCATAAGTACTTTGTCTCACAATTCGTGCCTTTGGCTAACCGCTTCTTCATTGCGAGACTTCTAAGCTACATTCACAACATTCACGTTGTTCTTCTACTTCGTTCAGAACATCCATGTGTATAAGATTGACTTTTTGCCATGTTTGTGGGCACCTTTGTACGCTTTCTCAAAACAAACTTCCACTTATTTCTATCATGTACTTCTTGGTGTACTTATGCTAGGGGCATCCTTGTTCCTTCCTAGCATGTCATTGGGTTACATTCATCATTGTGTTAAACCTACATATTGGCCTTTATCCATCTTTTGCACGTGAAGATTTTTCCTTTGAATATTCCCATCTAACGCTGGGGGAAATTTTGCATCTTCACTTTCTTGCACATGTGTATTGCATTTTACCCTTGTACAACCCATCTATCGTTGGGGGCATCCACGTTTCTTCAATTGCTATGGATAGCTTCACAAAAATTCTAGAAAATTAAAAAAATTCAAATATGTTTAAAAAAAATGATGGTAAAATTATTAAAAATCTAAAAAAATCAAAATTCTACAAAAATTGGAAAACAACGTGCATACAGCTAAAGCATGTATCACTTGCATTATCCTTGAACATTGAAATTTGTCCTACAAAAACATCTTTCTAAGGTTCCAGTTTGTTCTAGTCTCAAACGACTTGTGAATCATCGCGATCTATATCCATTAATAAAAGCTAGGCTGCATACTATGTCTGTCCTCCCGTGCAATAGTGAGTTGTCAAGGACTATGTCATAGTGCACGAAATTTTTTCCATGGGAATACTTGTGTCCTCCATTTTTCCCTTGCATGTGTTATTTCTTGGGGCATCATTTTTAACCCTTGTTGTTACAACACAAACATCCGGGAACTGCAACTTGATAAAAAAACATTGGTGCAACTGTATTAAACGTTGTTTATTTGAGTACATGTGATTGTACTAGTTTCTTTGTTATGTTAGCTAGTTTACTTTCCTGTATGTCATTACATTTTGTATGTTGCGTGGAGCTAAATATCATTTTAATTTCTTATATTGCATTGCATAATGTATGTTGCATGGAGTTATGTATTTTTAGCAGTAAACAATTGTTATTGATTTAGATTTTCATGTTATCTTACACTTTTGTTTATTTTAAATAAAGGCCGATGATGTAGACCTAGGGACAAAATGATATAAACAAGTTGCTTATTGAAAGGTTGGATGTAAAGATTGGGCTTGTCCTATATTCTTCGTTAATAATTTATTCTCCATTATCATTTATTACCATTACTAATTTTTCTCCTAAAACTCACCCAGGGTAATAGATAACCATGTTTATCCCCATCCTTATTCCTTCTCAATACCTAAGGGTTTTGCGCCCATTTTGACCATTTTATTCTATCCATTTCAAATCATATTTTTGATTTTCTATTTACTTCTTCTATCACCCCATCGACACTCGAGGGGGCATCCTTCATCCTGCTAATTTTTCTTCAAAAATTTACCTGTTTTACATTTGTCTACTATGTTTGAAGTGAAGTCACTAACTTCACCTCAAACATGGGAAAATGTAGACACCTAAATTCCACTTTTGCAATCTTATTTCCAAAATGCACACAAATCACTCTCATTCTTGCCAATTCCATTATAATTAGTGATATTTGATATTTAAATAACGTTTCTTACCACTTTATCCAATTAACAATGCTTTGTTGATTGCGTAACCCCTTTCGCATTCATGATGCCACTTTACGGCAAGTCGTAAGTCAAAATCCTCTTCAAAACAAACAATTAGCGTATAATAGCTAATTGGGCCTATTTTTCCCTTGTTTTGGTCAATATACCCTAGTATTGACTCAAACCCCTCTTCTGACCACTCAAAATCACCCCATTCACCTCCACAACATCTCAACAAGCTTCAAAGGCTTATCCTAGCCTCCTAGTTGACCCTAAGCGGTTGATTAAGGCTTCACACCTCTTAATCACTTGGTAATTCACTAATTGTGATTAACAAGGCCTAATTATGATTAGAAATTATAATCTAATTTGGGGCTTTTAGTCCCACATGCACCAAAATACAAGTTTCTCCCAAAAGGAAAATTATAAAAAAGTGTGCACCTCATTCCTTTATACTTTACACCGTGCTTTGATTTGCATCTCATATACTAAATATGATATACAACCAAGTTCAATCCTTGCTTAAAGCCTTCAATGGGGTTAGTAGATGGATATCCAAAATGACCAAGTAGTCATTGGGAGAGGCCATTTCACCTTGTTTGGAGTAGCAACCATAGCCATTTGATTGCCCTCTTTGGTCTATTTAGGCCCATGTTAGGTAATTCAAGCATATTAATAGGCATGTTTACTTATATTTTGTATTGTTTTCATACTAGTTAAGCAATATTTTAAGCTTCTATCTTAATGTTACATTCCTAGACTTAGAACCTTGGCTAGATGGATGCAAATGGTGTTATCTCTGCTTATTTAGTCATGTAATTTGCTTTGTAAAGTTTAGGGTGTCATCACTTGCGCACGGAGTTTTTACTTGTAACCATTTCCCTAGTAATGGAATAATATTCTCCCGGCGTAACATCTTACATACCTCTCGTAGATCATCAAAATTTGACTAGGACGTCTCCGCTACCTTCTTCTGCTCCAACTTCCGTGACTACTCCTTTAAACATTGTATTCTACCTTGAAGATTTATGAGAATATCTATGGTTTCGTGATAAACCTCCTTTTGATGTGTAGGATCTGGGTATCTTGCATGCAAAACCTTTTCCTTAGTAATGGTAGGAGTCTGTTACAACATTTCTTTGGCGTGTGTAACTTCAACGCGAGTAGTAATATACATAGGTACAACCTAAGGATATGGTGCCAAATTTGGCATCCGTTGGTTTTCCATGGCGCGCTGTATTCTAACCATCCCTACACCCTTGTTCTCCTGTTTATGTTGCTTGCTAAGATGCTCATATAAGTCTAGAAACTCTTCATAGGTATGATTCTATCCAAAAAAAGAACAAGTAATATTATGAGGACATTCACGCATGTAGTGGTTAGGAGATCCACACGTATAACATGTTCCACGAGGAAATTCATCTCGTCCACCACAAGGGCCTTAGCCCCTAAATCCACCACTGTATCCTCAAATTCTACCACAACCACCTTCAAAGCGCCCTTCGTTCAGATCGTAGCACCCTTGAATGTGATCATGGTCATGGTGCTCACTATTACCTTTAGAGTTATTCAAAATCCATAGCTGTCATACACCAATATCAATGGCATCATGGATATGATCAATTAGTCTGAAATCTTTAGTATTATGCTTCGTGGACCAGAAAATCTTATAGTAGTAAGATACATTCTTCATTATCGCGCACTGCAATAATGGGTAGTGGCTCACATTGTGGTCTAAATGGCATATCTAAAAGTCTAGCAACAATGAGGGCACTGATCTACAAGGACAACTATCCTTAGTGTGCCCTTCCACTTCATAATCTATGCACTAAACTACCGTGTGCATCTCATACGCTGAATTGGCCGATAGTTTCTCCAAATGCTTTTCCATTGCTGTAATCTGAGCTTCTAGGAATGGGCTTACTCCAATATCTATACTTCTAAATGCCTCAACATGCAACACTACTTCAAGCTCTTCACGCAGATATGTATATGTCTTATGTGACCGTGCCCTCCTAAAAGGTGTGATCAAGCCTCATGTGAACCACTGTGCATGTTGGCTTGCATGGATATCATAAGAAAGTTTAGACAAAAGCGTTTTGAAATGGACATCATATTTCTGAACACTCTCAGTAATACCCTACTCAATATCCTTAAGCGCGCTTATACTTTTATGCTCAAACTTAGGGATATAAAATTCCTTACGGAAAACATCCCATAACGTTGTATAATCCACACAAGTTTGATCAGGGTCAAACTTTCCGTACCAAATTTACACGCATCCCTGCAACATAGTTGCAAACTGACTTGCCTTGCGCTTAGAAGCGTTGATCCCTTTTGTGAGCCATAATATGTCACACATATTCACATGCTCAGCAACATCCTCTATTCCCCTATATTCCGAAAGACGAAGTGATATCTCCACGTAAATATTCTATGGTTGGTGAGGACCATGCCCACGAGATCCAGAACCCCCTGTATTACCTCTGCCTCCAGATCTACCTATGCCCCTCAATCCTCCTCTTGTAGCAGGTATTGAACTAGAGGATGTAATTCCCTATGTCCCAACAATGGTGCTAAACTAAAATGCTACAGTCTACAAAGTTGTGCTACTCCTAGATGTGAGTCCAAATTTCTGCGCACCTATGTTCTGCGTCGATGACATGCCTCAAAAGGTACCTCCAACAGGTACCCTAAATAAAAAGGAAGACATTTTCCCAACCATAAATTTACTTGCTATTTGATTCACCATGTACTTGATGATAAGTTAACTCCACCTCTATCTATTATAATGCCCAAACTAACTTGCTAACTACTAGCTATACTAGAAATTGGAAAACCAAGCGCACCCTCAACCCATGTTGTCTCTGCTAGCATGCTCTAATAAGAGGTCGAGGAGGGTTCCCTCTCATGCTTTCCCAGATGAGGGAGTTAAAAATTCTCTAGCTCCACGTCCTCTGTGTGAGCTCCAAATCCTTCACGATCCATATCTCTCCTCAACACCATCTTCTCTGCAACCTTGCGTTGCTTTTCTAAATCCCTCTTGTGCACCTCATTAAACTTGAGTCACCTTTCTTCTCTTTGTCTCTCTACCGCCATGTCCACCATATTTTACCAAACTTACTCCTACCCCATGCATGGTAGGGTTTAGCTAGTCATCAACTTCTCTTCCAAATTTAGGGTTACCAACAAGATCTTAATTATGAGAGGAATACCTTACATATATGGTCCCCTGGGATAACGTAAAAATTGGAACTCATCTACCTCCAAACACGAATAATTGGAAATTGAGTATTCTAGAATATAGCTATTCAGAGCACTGCGAAACCAAGTATCCACAGTGCGCATCTAAATAAGATCAACATCATAGAGGGCTTGAAATTCTTCATGTGTCTAGACAAGTGTGTGAAACCTCCAATTCCTTTTAGATGCATAAGCAACCAGCCACTCGTATAGCTCTATTAGAAAGATAGCAAAGAAACTCTCATATAAATAGTCATACAAGTTTTTCTCCACCCACGCGCGTACATCAAACTCAGATCCAATGCTTAATCTCTGAGTGTTTTCTTCTTCTAGATCTATTATCCACCAACCATCACCACTACACTTACCAAAGTCAACCAATACATCTTCATCACAAACTATCCTGAAAACAACTAAGAAAGAGGTCCCGGCAGTGGAACCAATGATGCATCCTAGAATTTGTAGTAAATGACCCAGGCGTGCTGGCACACCACTCAGCCTGAGCTGAGTGCTCACTTGAAGCACACAAAGGTACCAAGTCCCTCTTAAGAGTTACTTTTACAAGATGTTAGCATGATGTTATTTAAGCATATGCAAATTCATAACCAATCATAAACAACCCACATTGCATAAAACAGATCTAGACCTTAGAGAACATAATAAATGAACCAAAAAATGAATACAATAAGATTAACCACACAAGAACTAGATTTAGTCATGTCTAATACCATTATCTTGCCAATATATTCCATTGCATTAAATACTATAAAACACAGAAGCTTCTTACACTACATCAGTATCCCCATGAGTCATGTGTGCGTTAAAACCAACAACACAACTCTACAATAAGTCAACACTACCAAAATACACAATTCAATACATATTTATAGGGGTGGGGACTTGTCCTTCACCACCCATGCACTTCTCAAAATTGGTCACATGTTAATAATAGCCATGTGCCTTTACAATAGTAAGTGCAACATGCAAGTGCTCTAACAATAGACTTCCTATAGTCAACTCCAAGTATAAATTGTTGAACAACCACAAATAATCTAAGTATTGGGAACATGAATATAGGGCACAGGAAGTGTGCGACGGTATAATAGTATTGAAGCACCCAAAATCAGGACTTAACTATTTTTGTGGATAAGGGCTATTTTTGGAGATAGCGTGCCGAGCACACATAGAGATGAAGACTTGCGCTCCATGCAATGGTATTTTGGAACAAGTGGTAGATACACGTCATGCATAGTTTAAGCTAATGATAGGATATCTACTTAGAGTTAACTATAGGACATCTATTGTTAGAACACTTGCATGTTGTACATACTATTGTAAAGGTGCATGACTATTATCAGCATGTGACCTATTTTGAGAAGTGCATGAGTGGTGAAGGGAAAGTCCCCACCCTTATAAATATGTATTGAACAAAAGGAATGAATTATTGTAGAGTTATGCTGTTGGTTTTGACATGCACATGACTCATAGAGATAATTTATAGTGTAAGAAGCTTCTGTGTTTTATAGTAATTATGAAATGTAATATATTGGCTAGATAACGATGTTAGACATGACTGAATCTGGCTCTTGTATGGTCAATCTTATCATAATTATTGTTTAGTTCATTTATTGTGATTCTCTAAGATCTAGTTTTGGTTTATGCATTGTGGGTTGATTACTAATAATTATGAATTTGAATATTCCTGAACATCATCACACTAACATCATGTACAAGCAACTCTAAAGAGGGACCTGGTACCTTTGCACGCTTTGAGTGAGCGCTCAGATCAAGCTGAGTGATGTGCCGGTGTGCCTGGGTTATTCACAGTAAATTCTAGGCTACATCATTGGTTCCATTGCTGGGACCTCTTTTTCAGCTGTTTTTAGGATGTTTCATGATGAAGACGTACCAGTTGACCCTATCAAGTGTTACGAAGTGGATAATAGATCTAGAAGAAGAATATGCTTGGAGATTTAACACTGGATCTGAGTTTGATGCGCGCGAGGGTGGAGTACAAATTGTATGACTGTTTATATGAGAGTTTCTTTGTTATCTTTCTGATAGAGCTATATGAGTGGTTGGTTACTTATGCGTGTAAAAGGAATGGGAGGATTCACACACTTGTTTGGATGCAAGAAGAATTTTAGGCCCTTTATGATGCTGATCTGATTTGGACATGCGTTGTGGATACTTGGTTCTATGGTGTTCTGAATAGCTATATTTTGGATTACTCAATTTTCACTTATTCTTGCTCGGAGGTAGCTGAGTTCTAGTTTTTACTTTATCTTAGGGGAACCTATTTGCAAGGCATTCCACTGGCGATCAAAATCTTGATGGTAACCCATAATTTGGAAGAAAAGATGATGGCTAACTAAACCCCACCACGCGTAGGGGCAGGAACATGTTTGCTGAAGGATGGCAGACCTAGCGGAAAAGAGGAAACGAGAAGAAAGGTGACTTAAGTATAATGAGGCACGTGAGAGGGAATTAGGGAAGCAACACGAGATTACAGAATGGATGGCGTTGAGGAGAGAGATGGCTCGTGAGGGATTTGGAGCTCATGCTGAGGGCATGGATCCAGAGCATCTGAAACTACCTCATTTGGGAAATCATGAAAGGGAACCATCATTAGCCTCTTATGAGAGCACACCAATAGAGATGCCATGGGCCGTGGGTATGCATCTGAATCTACTTGGAAACCTAGCCCTTGCACTTGGTTTTCAAGTTTCTAGTACAACCAGTAGTCACCAAGCTAGTTTGGGCAGTAAAATAACAAGAGTGAATACAATAATAAGTACATCTATGGCTAGGAATAATTCTTCCTTTCTATTTGGAGGTATCTTTTCAGGGGTGTTGTTAGCATGAAATTCAGGCACACATAATTTTGGACTCACCTCTGGGAGTAGTACCACCTCGCAGACTATAGGAGTTCAATTTAGTACCACTGTTGGGACACATGGCAGTACATCCTCTGGTTCACTTCCTGCTATAGGTGGATGATCAGGGGGCATAGGTGGCTCTGGTTCTGGTGGATCTGGTGGGTCTAGAGGTAGAGGTAACACAAGGGAAACTAGATCCAGTGGGCATGGTCCTCAGCAACCCCAAAATATTTACATGGAGATGTCACTTCATCTTCTAGAGTATAGGGGAATAGAAGATTCTGGTGAGCATGTACACATGTGTGAGATACTGTGGCATGTAAAAGAGATCATGAATTCTGAGTGTAAGGAAAGTTAGTTTGTAACTACATTGCAGGGATGTGCATAGAGTTAGTACATGAATTTTGACCCTGATCAGACTTGTGTAGATTATACATTGTTACAAGATGCTTTCCTTAAGGAATTTTATATCCCTGAGTTCGAGCAGAAGAGTATAAATGCACTCAAGGATATTAAGTAGGGCAGTACCGAGAGTGTTCGAGAATATGATGCCCATTTCAAAACACTTTTTTCTAAATTTTTGTATGATATCCATGCAAGCCAACATGCACCGTGGTTTTTTGGAGGCTTGATCACACCTTTTATGAGAGCACTTTCACATAAGACATATACGAATCCACGCGAAGCACTTGAAGCAACATTGCACGCTGAGGCAATTAGAGGTATATACACTGGAGTGAGCCCATTCCTGGAAGCTTAGATTATAGCTATGGTAAAGCATTTGGAGAAACTATCAACCAATTCAACACATGAGATTGTACTGGGATTCGGTGTACAAATTGTGAAGTAGAGGGGAATGCTAAGGATAGTTATCCCCATAGATCAGTGCATTCATTATTTCCAGACTATGAGATATGTCATTTAGAGCATGATGCAAGGCGCTACCCATTGTTACAATGTGCGATAAGAAAGAATGTATCTTGTTACTTTAAGATTTTTTGGTCCATGAATCATAATACCTAAGATTGCAGGTTGATTGATCATATCCATGATTCCATTGATATTGGTGTACGACAGACAAGAGTATCAGATAACTCAAAAGGTAAAAGTGAGCACCATGATCGTGATCAGACTCAAGGTCACTACAATCAGAACAAAGGGTGCTTTAAAGGAGGTCATGGCAGAGGTTGAGGATACTGTGGTGGATTCAAGGGATGAGACCGTGGTGGTGGATGAGGTGAGTTTCCTCATAGAACATTGTATATGTGAGGATCTCGTAACTAATAAAAACACAAATGCCCTCAGAATATTACTTGTTCTTTTTATGGAAAGAATAATAACTATGAGGAGTGCCCTGACTTATATGAGCATCTTAGCAAGCAACACAAGTAGGAGAAAAATGACGCATGGATGGTTAGAATACAATGTGTAATGGAAAATCAATGGATGCCAAAGTTGGCATCGGAACCTGAGGTAGTACCTATGAAGATTACTACATGCGCTAAAGCTGCGCGCACCAGAGAAACATTACAACAGAAGCCTACCATTACTAAGGAGGAGGTTTTACATGCAAGATACCTAGATCCTACACATCAAAAGGAGGTTTATCAGGAAACCATGGAGGTGCTCAGAAATCTTTAGGGTGAAATACATTGTTTAAAGGAATAGTCACAGAAGTTGGAACAAAAGAAGGTAGTAGAGATAATCCAGTTAGATGTTTATGATTTGAAAGAGGTATGCAAGATGCTACGCCAGGAGAATATTATTCCATTACTAGGAAATTGGTTAAGGGAAACCCTCCGTGTGTAGGTATTGAGAATGGACGACAGATCTTACATGTTAATCTCCCCCCTCATAGCTTGGATCATGACAAGGAGATCACTTTGAATGCTATTGTGGATGGGTGGATTTTGGGAAATATATTGATTGGTGTAGGCGCAAAAGTTAATGTGCTTACTTTATATGCATGGGTGCAGATGGGAAGACCTCCATTACAACCATCCTCTAATGTATTGTTTATGGAAAATCGAACTAAGGCCATCCTGATAGGAGTTTTAAAGGATATATCCATTACCATACAAGAGGCCAAGTTCATTGGGGAATTTGAGGTTTTTACGCTTGCAAGAGTAGACAACTTACCAACTCTACTTAGGTACCCTTGGTGTTATGCAAATGATATTGATCTATGGTTCAACAAGGGTTATATAGGTTTTTAGAATAAGGAAAAACAAGTTAGTATCCCTTTGACATATGGGAAATCTACGCCTTATGTTGAACCTTTGAGTGAGGAAAACCTGAATATAATTTATGTGCACGCCATTTGAGATCTAGAAGTACTTGAGCCATCTAAAGAAGGACTCTTCTAGTGGGAAGATGCACAATCTATTAGTGATACTACAAGTATTGCTTATGATAATTGGGTGCATGACACCTACAAGATGGTTGTGCATGAAGTAAGAAGTGCATCTCCGTAAGGAGGTAGACCTCACTGTATTAGGAGGATAGGTAACAACTATGTACCCCGATACACTGGAGAGGGAGACCCTGCGGTATTACTACATGCCATGGAGTGAAAGGATCAAGTGGAAAAAAGAAATATGTTAGTGTATACCCTGCATGGGCTAACAACATGCTGGTGGATGGTTCACAGGGATAATCTCATAGAATGGAATGAAGTAAGAATTGATATAAAAACCTGGTTCCTCAGGGGTAATTCATCTACCCAAATATACATATATCATGGTAATCAACCTGTTAAGAACCATGTTCAACAATGTGAGAGACTCTGAAAAGATGGACATAAAAATTTACCACCTTCACTATGGGTGCAAAAACTATATTTTACTTTATGCGACTACATATGCACTTGGTATGTTTATGTGGAACTACATAGGGAGACTGGAAATTGGTAAGACTTGACTGCAGGAATGATCCAGACTTTTGACTACTTCTCCACTAAACCTCTGGTGAAAGAGGCATTACGGGTTATGGAGCGCTTGACTATGGGAGATAGTGCAAAGGCTGAAGAACTCATTTAGGAGTTATTTGGGGAGGTATACCTAGGAGCACATTTTGATGAAGTAGATGAGATCAATGCCAAACTACTTAAGTGCGCTTGCCTTAAGAAGGAGAAAGGAAATATGGTCTACATAATGGATGAGGAAGAAGTAAAAAATTTGGACATTGATCATTCAAAAGGTATGTATGACATCTTGGACAATGTGGATAAGAAGGCGTGTGCCTATCATAAACCTATGAAGACTAAGAAAGTGAACATTGACACGAATGCTGAACCCAAGGAGGCCATAATTGGAGATTATTGGTTTGATTTTGAAGTGGCTCAGATAATATAGTTACTACGTGATTTCCATGACTTATTTCCTAGGGTCTACCATGAGTTAAAGGGAGTGAATGAATCTTTGGGATGAGATGAAGATTAAGCTAAAGGAAAGTGCGTTCCCGGTTAGGAAGAGACCTTACAGGATGAACCCTAACTTGCGTGTAAAATTTAAAGAAGAAATTGACAAGATGTTGAAATATGACATCATTAAGCCCCTAGAAGAATCAGAGTGGGTTAGCCCCATGGTAATCAGTATAAAGAAATATGGTTGGATTAGGATTTTTGTGGATTACAAGGAGTTGAATGCTGCATGTGTGATTGATCCTTTTCCTACGTCTTTCATGAGGAAATATTAGAAGGCGTTGCAGCTCGTGAAATCTACTCTTTTACAGATATATTCTTTGGGTATCATTAGGTAAGAATTGCTAAGGAAGATAAAGAGAAAACAACATTCATGACTGAATGGGGAAGCTTTACATATACGGTGATGCCCTTTGGTCTGAAGAACACACCTACAATATTTTCACACATGGTTGTTCAAGGATTCCAAAATTTTATCCACAAATTCTTATAGGTTTACTTAGATGATTGGAAGGTATATGGGCTTGTCAAGAATAATTGTGACAACTTGCGCTTAATGCTTGAGAGATGTAGATAGTTAAACATCTCCTTAAACATCAAGAAGTGTGTATTTACTACACCTTTTGGAACTCTGCTAGGGCATATCATCTGCAAGGAAGGTTTGTTAGTAGATCCAGCTAAGGTTGTAGTTATCATAGGCCTAGAGGAGCCTACCAGTCAAACTGAGGTGCACGTATTCTTGGGCCACAAAAGGTTTTACAGAAAAATTATCAAAGGATATGCTAAGATTGTCGTGCCCTTGGAGGAGTTACTAAAGGGAAAAGGGACCTTCTATTGGGGAGAACCGCAGCAACATACATTTGAAGTGTTGAAGGAGAGGCTTACTATGATGCCTATTCTATACTTTCCCTCATGGAACCAACCTTTTCACGTACATGTGGATGCCTCTGGCATGGCCATTGGCGTAGTATTAGCTCAACCTATAGAAGGTATTATAGATCATCCTAAATTTTTTTCTAGTAGAAAGTTGACTCCTGCAGAACAGAACTATACAACTACAGAGCGTGAGGCCTTGTCAATGATCTACACACTACATAAGTTTAGACAATACTTGTTAGCAACACCTTTTGTGTTTTATACAAATCACATGGAATTGAAATACTTGGTAAATAATCCCATTTTATAGGGGTGCATATGTCGATGGGTGTTATTATTATAGGAATTTGACTTTACATTTGTGGTAAAACCAGGTAAAAGTAATTTTGGCCCATACCGCTTATCAAGAATTCAATCAAAAGAGGAGGCGTAGAGAATTAAAGATACAATTCCAGATGCACAGTTTTACATGTTAAACCATGCGCCTTCGGAATTGGAGGATATTATTGTCTTTTTATGCACAGGTATGGCGCCAGAAGGAAGGAAAGCCTTAGAGAAGAAACAAATTACAATTCATGTCTTGCCTTTCATGTTTATCAATGGTGACTTATAAAAACTAGGCCAAGATGAAGTATTGCATCGACATGTACTGGAACATGTGCACACGAATATCATGGAAGAGGCTCATGACGGTATTTCAGGTGGGCACTATGTAGGTGAAGCCACCACATGCAATATTCTACTGGCTGGTTTATGGTGGGAGACCCTATACAAGGATTGTAAGGCGTGTGATCACTGTTAGTGCCTTAGAAAACCTGGGCAAAGAGATAAAATGCCTTTGAGGCCTATTACTAGTGCAGAGCCGTTTGAAAAAAGGGCAATAGACTTTGTGGGTCCTATTTCCCCAGCTGCGTGTAGAACATCAGATCACACTACATCATCACTTGTATAAATTATCTTACAAGGTGGAAATAAAGTACAAAGAAGCAACACCTACAAAGGATTATACAATGGCTACAACAACAAGGTTCTTATGGGAAAATATTCTTACTAGGTATGGATGTCTGTTGAGTTTGAACAAGTGATAGGGGCACACACTTCTTGAATGAGACAATCAATGATATTATTAGATGAATTTATGGTCACACACCACAAGACTACACCTTATCACCCTCAAGAAAATGGGACTGTTGAGGCCTTCAACAAGATATTGAGCCAGACCTTGATAAAAAATTTGTGATGTTGGAAGGAAAGATTGGGATTGTAAAGTTATGATGTACTTTGGGCATATAGAACAACTTACAAAAGGTTGAATAAGGCCACACCCTTTCAGTTGGTGTTTGGCACAGAAGTAGTTCTTCCCATGGAATTCATGTTACCTTCTTTGTGTATTATGCATGCAGGAGGTCTAGCTGATGAGCAAGCATTGCAAGAAATAATTGAAAAGTTAATACAACTAGATGATAGGTGTGCCATAACACGTTGGAGTCAGAAGAAGGAAAAGGTCAGATAGAAGGCATGGCATGAAAGACACATCAAGGACAAGAAGCTTGAGGTTGGGAAGATGGTACTTCTTTATGATTCAAAGTTTCTGCGCCACCCAGGAAAGCTTAAGGTGCATTGGTTAGGACCGTATGTTATCACTCACATACTTGAATCAGGCACTTACCAGTTAGAGGCACTTGATGGAACACGGTTACCTGGTTACTTCAACGGGAGTAGGCTAAAGCCCTACTATAAATAACCCTTCTTGGTGTTTGTAATAAGGCTGCATTTCCATTTAGATTAGATTTCCTTTACTGTATTTCATTTAATGTATTTCCTTCTTCTTCGTTATGCTTTGCCAATTTAGTTCAGTGTTTTTTTGTAATAATTGTGTTTGCGTGCCAAAAGCTAATCATAATCTAAAGTGTTTATATGTGTAGAGGATTCTACATACCCTTAGTGTGGCGTGCAAAAAGGAGGTATGGAAAAGAAATAAAATCATGGGTAACAAAAAGAGGAACAAAAGGAACAAGGTTTAAAAATTCATGATAACTTCCGAAGAATTGCTAAAAAATTAAGACCATGCGTAAAGCATTGGGTGCTCAGTATAATACAAGGGAGGCTGCAACATTAGAGACTACGTATGTTGGGTCACATTGGATAAACTACATTAGCTTAAGGAAGTGTGGGTAGAGGAGATCTGTGACAGATAAGTAACGGTGCGCCAGGAAATTGCAACTGAGGTGCAAAAGTTTGAGGCATGTGAAATAGTAACGCAGGAAGAGGAGGTGTGAAATGCACTTAATATAAATTAATGTCGTGTACAGTGGTAGGTGGAGTAATTAATGAAGGGAATTTTTGAAACTTGGTTTAAATTTGGCATTCTTAACGTCATTTGCTACCTTATGAACTTGAAAAAATTGTGAAGTGCAAAGAAGAGTTGGAGATAAAGAGTATTCTGCGGATCGAGTAAACTTGTCACATTGTGAAGCATGGTGTTGAGTACCCAGGCACGAAAGTAGGATTTAAGGAGTGGTGCATGTGCGTGACGGAAGGAAAAATAGGATTTTTATTTCGCTGCTAGGGTTTTTACCACACATTTGCAAAATCAAAAGGAGCAATGAATCCACAAAAAGCTCGAATAGTAGAGAAAGAGGTTGAATATCTAGCAGAGGAGTGGCCGGTGGAGATGCTATATCCAGAAGGATTCATTGAAGGGTGGTCATGGATAACACATATTAATTAGGGTAGGGTTTTAGAGATTAACCACTGCACTATAAAATGTATTAAGGACATCACAACAGAAGTCTACAGAAGGACTAACCGGTGATTGGAAAACAACACTAGAGTTTTGAATGCCTCGATGAAGAAACTGCTTGATAGCGTGGGCGTAATGCATATCTTAGAGTTACCCTACTTTGGAAATCCAGAGAAATTGTACCAGTGGATAATGTCACGGGTTCATCAAGATTATTTCTATTTCGTAGGCAGGAGAATGAGGATAACTACCAAATTGATTGGGAAAGTTACTGAGCTGCGTGACACATGTTTAGAAATTACTGGATACTTAACAGATGATGAGGGAATTGATGCCACAATAGTCCTATATCAGTATAATAAGCGGGGTTGAGATTTTAAGGTCACCAATATCCCAGACATGGCCACAAGGGTAGTAACACGGTTAACAAGGAGTAAGCTAGGGGCCACTGAGCGATGCAACGAGGTGAATATGTGCTAGTTGCATATAAAACAAAAAATGGCCAACAAGACCTACTACATCATCACTGGATATGTTGCAAAGAGCTTGGTGAATGAGGCATGAAACCAAGTAGATAAAGGTGAGAAGATAACCTAGGGTGCAATAATGTTATGAATTGTGTTCAGTGAAGTTGGGTTACCAGATGGTCCTAGGGAAAACATATGGGAGTTTCCATTAGAGAACACATCCCCAACAAATAGATATGCCAAGTACACACTGCGTGGGTCTATTTCCAACACATATAAAGAACGCTTGGACAAATGGTTCCAGAGATTATGCAGGGAATTTGAGGGAGAATGGTGAATTCCGCGTGAGTTGCCAAAGGTTTTGGATGGAGAAGATGAATTTGGGTTTACTAACATTTCAACTTGGGGTGCTTCCACATGAAGTTTGGGGAGAAGAGCTCGTGGTGTAAGGTACCCTTCGCATTTAGTGCAAGATATTTTAAGGACTTTGTAAATAGATTTCATGATGCGCATTACCTCCAGTTTGACATAGAAAAAGTGGATGCAGACATTCACATTCTGCGCAAACCATATGTATGGCCAGGTAAGGAGGCCTATGTCGAAACTATGGAGTTTGATACTATGGAAATCATGCCGAAGAGTTTGGCTATAAGGTAGATTGAACCAACACACGTCTATATATACCTTAGACCAAGGTTCAAGGACGAAAAAGTGGTGAAGGGCGCGTATATGGCTCTTCCAGGACCTCCTAAGAAGAAGCAAACAATGGGGACTTCAAGTAATGTTGCATCTGAGCCCCCTAATCCATAAGACCCAGTATATATAGGACTAGAAAACTTCCTAGAACAAGAGGAACCTGAAGAAAATGTTGAACTTGTGCACACCAGAAGGATTCTAAGGAAGAGACGCACTTCAGGGGACACTGGTGCTGGAACTTCACAATTAGTAAGGAAATCACCATGTGTGACTCCTATAAAGGATGAAGAGAAGGAGAGGAGAAAACACATGAAATATATTCCTATATAAGATAGTGAGGGGGAATCCCCACAACCAAGCGCGAAGGAAGTAGAGGAAACTCCAAGAATGAGTGGAGATAGAGCGGAGGCCACCCCCAATGTGGAAATATATGATGATGAAGAGATTGGGGAGTGTGTATTTGTGAGGATATCTTTGGTAAAAGGGAAAGAAGCGCTGGTGGAGATACAAAAATCCTCATGCACCCCATGTAGGAAGAAGGGAAAGATGAGGAGGAAGTCAACCAGGTGGTTGAAGGCGCTGTCCCATGAGATGTAGGCATAGATGAACAAAAAGTAAAGGGTGCATTAGCGCATGAGGATGTTGGCGAGCATGTAGGCACAAATAAGGAAGAAGAAGTGGTAGGTACTCAAGACTTGGGGTTATATGAATGAACTTTCAAAAACCATTTTAAACCATTTCTAGAGTACACTACCGAACAAATAGTTATATGGCTGGGATTGGATGGACCCTGAAATGGCCAATACACACACTCGCAAGAAACTATCTTGGGGCATGTAGACTCACATGGATGAGCCTGATTTTGATGTCTATGAGGAGGCATGCACTTCGAAGAAGATGAGGAAGGCACATCATACGCGCCATATGACCATTAAGCCAACCCAATTTTTAGATGAGTAGGTAAGCAGTACTTTGATTAAGGTGTCCACAGAATTAGCGCACCAAAATATGGATAAGGTGGCAACAATCCAGGTGCTAGTGGAGGATAAAGAAGACAAGGACACATAAATCAAGTGCCTTACTCAAGAGCGTGATAATGTAGCCGTAGAGGCCGAGAGTATAAAGACGATGATGAAGTAGATTGCAGATGAGATTTTACTACAGAGGCCTGAGTTTCAAGAGAAGGTGCCTCAGGACTTCAAGTCTGAGTTGCACTATTTACATACAACAGTTCACCTACTTTTGGAGGAAGGACCAATGTGCATCCCCAAGAAAAATAATGCAGGGGAAGAAAAAACAAGAGCAACAACCACTATTGATAGAAAAGTTTCCATATATGAGGCGTTGCTCCAAACATTGAAGGATGAGCTGAAGAGAGCTGATCAAGATCTTAATTTATGTGTGGTGCCAGACACCATAATAAGGACCAGAACTTTAGTAGAGGATAATTAAGTTCTGAAGGCGATGAAGGATGAAACACCTGGGTGCGTAGAAAGGTTTCCATTGGTTAAAAAAAATCTTGAGGCCCTCACAGTAGCCCAAGATCCACATAAGGAAAGGATTAATGAGATTGGAAAAATCATAGCAAAGAAAATGGACCTCATGGAGGGAATGTTGTCAGGTATGGCCAATGTTGTCCGAATACTACAGAATGAGAAAGAGAAACTCTCTAAGGACAAATTGTATGGCATAGCCATTGATATTCTAGAGAAAATGAGGAACGCGCTGAGTGATTGATAGACTTTGGAGGCTGATATTAAAAATGAATATCCATAATTAGTCCTTCCAATTGAAGAGGAGGGTCCTAAAGAGTAAACTTAATTCTTTTGTATAAAGTTTGGTTCATTATTTTCATTCTTTAATTACCTATTCTCTATTATTGAAGACATATCAAGGGATTCTCGCTACCGGATGACAATGTACTCTAGTGTGGGGTAATGTTGAACAACCACAAATAATCTAAGTATTGGGCGTGTGAATATAGGGCGCTGGAAGTGCGTGACGATATAATAGTATTGAAGCGCCCAAAATTAGGACTTAGTTGTTTTTTTAGATAAGGTTATTTTTGGAGATAGCATGCGGAGCACACATAGAGATGAAGACTTATGCTCCATGCAATGGTATTTTGGAACAAACGAAATATAAGTGTCATGTATAGTTTAAGCTAATAATAAGATTTCTACTTAGAGTTAACTATATGACATCTATTGTTAGAACACTTGCATGTTGTGCATACTATTGTAAAGGCGCATGAATATTATCAGCATGTGACCTATTTTGAGAAGTGCATGAGTGTGAAGGGAATTTCCCCACCCCTATAAATATGTATTGAACTGTGTAGTTTAAAAAGGATTGAATTATTGTAGAGTTATACTGTTAGTTTTGATGTGCACATGACCCATGGAGATACTTTACAGTGTAAGAAGCTTATATGTTTTATAGTAATTATGAAATGGAATATATTGGCTGGATAATGGTGTTAGACATGATTGAATATGGCTCTTGTATGGTCAATCTTATCATAGTTATTATTTAGTTCATTTATTGTGATTCTCTAAGATCTAGATTTGGTTTATGCATTGTGGGTTAATTACTAATAATTATGAATTTGAATATTCCCAAACATCATCACACTAACATCATGTACAAACAACTCTAAAGAGGGACCTGACACCTTTGCATGCTTTGGGTGAGCGCTTAGCTCAAGCTGAGTGATGTGCCGACAAGCCTGAGTTATTCACAGTAAATTCTAGGCTGCATCATAAATCCTATTATTAACTTAATATATGCATGCCGCTTATCTGCTACTTGTTCCCAAAATACCATTGCATGGAGTGCAAGTCTTTAGCCTTATGTGTACTCCACATGCTATCTCTAAATATAGCCCTTATCCACAAAACACCTAAGTCCTGATCCTGGGTGCTTTAATCCTATTATAGTGCCGTGTGCTTTTAGCACCGTATCTTCGCACACCAAACACTTAGATTATTTATGGTTGTTCAACATTATTCATCTCCACTCATGTATGCTTTTGATACCTTGAGTCCACTGGTTTTGATTAATGTCTGGTGCTGTTTCTTACTCATTCATCACAAGAGGATGATCGACCATTTATTTGAGACATTTTTTGGTTAACATGTGAGTCATTTTTATCTATTTTTTCTTTTATTTAGATTTGTAAATTATCATTACAAATTTGTGTCATTATGTAAAGTGTTTTATGTCTCAAATGTTAACTACTCTAGTTGTATTTCCAGTCATTAGCCATCATTTGAAAATTATGTTAGAAAAAGTTGTCAAATAAAATATTGCATGTCCTTAATATTATTTTCAAGAAAAGAGTTTTATATAAGTGTTGTAAAAGTTGGCTATTGTTAAGTCTTGTTACCATGGTACTGTGAAAGTCAAGAAAGTAATCAATGTGTTAATGTGTGAAAAGTTTATTAGTTGTCATAGAGGTTAATTATCAGTGTCATATCATGTATGGTCAAATAGAAAGTCATCAATTTTTTTATGTTGTACATGTAAAAACCCTTGTTAAGTATTGCGAGTCAAGGATCATTTTGTTCTCTTAAAGTCAAAAGAGTTCAAAAATTGATTCATTATAAAAGTATGAAAAACATAAAAAATTGTCTTACAGATGCATTATCATTGGAACACAACGTCCAATATGTAAACTTGAGCTTCATGTTCACATTCCACTGAGCTAGTAGTGTCATCAGAGGATGAAGGCATTGGAGGTTAGAGGTTGATCAACGACCTCTCATCATCCACTAACAACGGGGCCAAATTTTTCTATGGTGACATTTTTGTGGTGTGATTATTTACTTTCAAAATTTTCAGTGTGATTTCAATTATGTTTTCAGATTTCCGGTTTTATTGTGCTTCATATTTCAGTGATCTTGTTGTTCTTGTGTGGTGTGAATAAGTGGAAATTTCACATTGAAGGGGAGAACCTGATGCAATGTTCCATTTCCATTATGTTAGTTTTTTCAATGCGTGTATGAGCAACAAACTTCAATAGATTTTCCTATGTTATTCCTTGTAGTGAGATATTAATGAGGGCTGATAATATTATTTGGCACATCATGATGTGGTTGTAGGTAAACCACTTGAAAAAATTCATTTTTGGTTTGTGGAACTTCAACTGAAAACCACCATTTTTAGTATGTGGTTAACCTTTTGAAAACCATACAACAGGTTTGTGATCATCCTACAGTAGAAATTGATTAATTATGAAAGTAGGGGCAAGTACAAAGGCATGTGTTCCCCATGTTCACACTAAGGGGGTGAATGTTAGGAAAATTATATAGTACTCACATGGTAAATTATCTTTGTGAGATATATTAGTTAGTGAGTTAAGAATATTCATGAGCTTGTTTGATGTGAGTTGTTGATAAAAATACTCACGTAAATAACAAATATTGTAAGGTAAGTGGTTGAGGCTAAATCCTACTTTGTAGGAACCTAATATCTTATATATTTGTTTGTAATTGATTGAAGGAGTGAATTTATTGAATATCATTTTTGAGTATATTGCATCTATTTTGATTTATTCCTTTCACCCATGACTATGAAATAACTTAGAATCTATTTTTTTGTGTCACACCAATGTTTCCAACCTTCATGGGTTGTCACATGTATGTTGGTGGATGAGCGCAAGGTTCACCTGTAACCTGCAAAGTGAAAGAGCACATGAAAAACCCCAAAACACATCAAATCCTAAAAAGAAAAATATGTAAATGGGGATTCAAATTGACCCCAGAGGTCACTTGATAGAGTGAACTTACAACTGAATGTTGCACTAAATTTTAGACTCCATGTAATTCTTGTATGTGTGAGGAAATCTCACCCTAGGTGGCTCTTGTGCAAGATGCACTTGATAGTGATAAATAACTAGACATAGCAATATAGATAGATGTGTGGATGTCAAAATAAACTTCCCCTCCTATGCGTGTATGCAGAAGAATGTAGTCACTTGTCCTTTGAATGAAGCTAGATTGATGATTTGATGCTCTTAAAAATGTTTTTGGATGTAACCTTAGGTGATAATAATAGATGCTTAGAGCTTGGTCCGCATAATGGTCACATAGCTTTATATTTATATGATTCCCTTACTTGAATTTCACAATTTGTAACTAAAAGACCAACCCATTAGAAAACAAGATGCCCAAAAGATAAAAAGAGGCCTAAAAGAGGCGAGTAAAATAAAAAGAACTCAGGGGCACTCAAAAGGATGGGGGTGCTTAGATCTAGCATCCTGGGCTGGGTGTTGGTGTCCAGAGAGATTCAATATGAAGCAGTGAAGTATTAACTGGCTGTAGGGTGTAAGAGGTCATAAAGAAGACATGAAACACAAAGAAAATGCCAAAGAGAAATACCAATTGCTAGTTTTCTCACTTAGGAATCATATGAATATTAGCATGTGCCTAAGACCTAGAAATATACCCAAAGTTTGTGATTTAGTGTCTACACATAAATGTAAAAAGGGGGAGAAGTTCATGAGGTTTTTCATCAATGAAAATTGGGGAGATTATTAGCAAGTTGTGGATTAGGTGTTTTCATTGATGTAAAATTCCCTTACTAATAAAGAGGATGATTGAGTATAGTTAGAGGATACTCACTATGATGGTGACATGTGGATTTAGAGGTTGACACGATGGCATGAGGTGTTTCAGTGAGCATGGCTTGGTTTAATAAGACCAACCAGGTCACCCAGTTAGCCTAGATGATGGTGCATGACGATTGGAGTTGTTTGGTAGCTTGAGGAGGATGTTGGAAGCATGGATATCATGTTTTGGGAGTTTTTAGGCACTCACATGAGCTTTAAGGTAGATGCATAATTTGAAGACCAATATTCAGGTGCTCATATAGATCAGGTCTAGGTGTTTGGAGGCATAAGGTTGAGTTGTGGAGCCATGTGAGCTCATAGATGCATGTAGGTAGATGTTTCATGATGTACTAATGATGTTAGGACCTTTTGGAGTTTTTTAATGATGATTTATAATGTTGATTCAGTTGACCCTTGAAAGAGTGTTCGTGAGAACCGATACGAAAACTCACCATGATAGAGTTACACTCCAACGGTAATGTGATATCTCCAATGTGATCAACAAGATTTGAGTAAAAATGGAAAATCATGAAACAAAATAATAGATAAGATCATGTAGAGAAAGACAATGGAGTGCCTTGGCATGCTCATAAATAACAAAGAAAGGGTATATATAAGAGTGTCAAGTAACTCCAATGCATGACTCATAAGCCCTAACCCTAATGACCTATGATATCACCTAAGTGAGGTGAATAACCATGGGTGAGGAAAATTCACATAATAATGAATAGAGGTGAAATAATATCCCCTACACTAAAACCCCCTTCATCAAAGCTGAGGTAGAGGTCATGGTAAGTCAGAATAGAGAGAGAAGACTCCCTTGGATAGTTAAGAAAGATGTGTTGATGGGGCCCGAAAACTAAAGGCCTGATAAGGTTCCCAGGTATAAAAAGCATATTTATGGAAATAAGAAGAGGAGAATAAAGACTACATAGCCCATAGAAGATGGTGGCTGTAGAAGATCTCACCCCAAGAAGAGACCGCAAGTGAAGAAAATTTGTCTCAGTGAAGGAATGAATGAATATGTCTGTAACCTGATCAGTTGTATGACAATACTACAAGTAAGTGATGCCTTCATGTATCAAATATAGTATGAAGTGCATGTAGATCTCAATGTGCTTCACTTGTTGATGTTGAACCGGATTTCTACAAATCGAGATAGTTCTCATGTTGTCACAGTAGATAATGGTAGGCTGCTGAAAGTGGATGCCAAACTCTATCTATATACCTTGTAAAAAAACAAATTTTGTGGAAACATTAACTTCTCCTTTGTATTCTGACTTTGTATAACATATTGCAATCACATTGTGCTTCTTTTTGGATCAACTGACATGACCTGAAACAAGGGAGAAATTGTAACTTGAGGTAGATTTCTAATGACCTAAGTCACTGGCCCAATTAGAATTTGAATATCCAACTAAATCAATCTCTGTCCCTCCAAGATAGCGAATGCCATTTATATGAGTGCTACAAACATAGTGAAGGATCAATTTTTTTACTTTCCAATGTAACCCATGAGGCTTCGGCATAAATCTAGACACTATCCTAACATCATACAATAGATCCGCCCAAGTGTTAGTAAGGTAAATCAAGCTCCCCACCAATTATCGATAAATGGTACCATCAACCAAGAGAGTAGAGCAATCAGAAACAAACTTAACCTTATAAAGGAAAGGAGTAGGAGAAGACTTGCAATCAGACATGTGAAACTGAGAAAGCAAATCAAGAGAGTACTTAAGCTGTGAAATCATAAATCCTGAGTCAGATTGTGAAATCTAGATTCCAAGAAAGTAATGAAGCAATCCTAAGTTAGACATGAAGAGTTTGTTGACCAAGGAAATTTTCACATAATCAATAATAGAGGAAGAGTTGCATGTGATTAACAAGTAATTAACATATAGAAAAATAATAAACATGGAGTCATCCTACCATAAATATACACATTTGGGTTAGAGTGACACCAAGTGAACCCTGATGAAAGTAAAAAGGAGTCCATCTTGGAATACCAAGCTCGAGGGGCTCTTTTAAGGCCATAGAGAGACTTCTTAAGCTTGTAAACAAGGGAGTGATCATGGACATAACCTAGAGGTTATTCCATGTAGATCTCTTCCTCCATATCCCCATGAAGGAAGGTAATCTTAACGTCCATATGGTGGAATTTCCATCTGTTGGCGGTAATAATGGTGAACATTAGTCAAATGGAAGTCATCTTCACAACCAGAGCAAAGGTTTTTGAGTAATCAATCCTCATGGCCAACCTTGACATGGTCCCAAAAATTTGATACCTTGAACGAGCGTGGGCTTGCCATGTGTCCTGCTCCGACAAGGTTTGACTGAATAATTGAAGCTCAGTGGAAGGCACCACATGTCATGCTTTGAGGCAGTCTCCTTTTGGACTTTGAAAACTCTAAGTAAATTGTAAAGCAAGCGAAGACCTCCACGTGTTAGCCTGACGTTTCTTTAAAATAAAATTCAAGGGCTGGTCCCTGAACATGTGGAGTTCCTCCACGTGTCTCCATGACATAACTTCAAGATGGTGCCCAAAGCGGAGACCTTGAATGAGTGCGAGCTCGCCATGTGTCCTGTTCCACCAAACTGCTCCAACTGCATGAAAATTTGTCTAAGTCTGGGCAAAGTAGAGGAAACCTCCATGTGTCCTCTCGGTGCTACTCTAAGGAAAAACCAAAAAGTAGATCTTCAAATGAGCACCGTGCCTCCATGTGGACAAATTTTGAGTTGAGGCTTTTCATGAATTTTTCTAAGTACCCAGTTGAGCCGCGTATAACCAAAAGGTGCCACGTCTCCTTGTAGATACAAGGATGAAAATTTGACTGCGAGAAACGCTCTTCAAATTGTAAAATATGAAAAATGACCATTTGAGCTTGGGAATGAAATTTTATTCAAGGACAGGAAGCTTAGAAATGTTACAAGGCTCAAATATGTTCTTCAGGGACACATCCACTCATTTTCTTCAAGTACTTAGGGCAGAAACGATAGGGAAAACAAATCTTAACCATGGAGAACAGAAAACATGGGGGAACCCTAGTTTTTGAAGGAACAGAGCACGAGAGACTCAAAATATAGACTCTTAAGTGATTTACAACCCAAGAACCAATTAAAAATGGCCACAAAGACTGACCAAGCACAACACGTGGAAGGATAAAATGATAGAGGTCGTAAATCAATAAGTTTTCAGAGGCAAATTGGGGCGAGACTATTTTGAGCACCAACATGACATGCGATATTTTCGTCATAGTGAGTAAACCTTAACAATTAAACTAATTTTGTGATCCTTTTGATATTGATGAAATGTAGAATCGAGATGTTGTTATAAATTGTAAATGATAACGTTACTTGCCTAGATGATGAATTGATTTATATGTGGGTGATTTTAGATTTATATTGTATATTTTATCTTGGATATTTTGATGCGGCCACGAGGCCAAAGGAGGTATTATGTGTTTTGCAGGTAAACATATCACAACAAACAATGGGGGGATTGGAGACCAACCACATTGAAATGCTAGGTGAATTCAACAATGGTCACCATGACAACATGTATTTTTTTGTGTGTGTGTGTTTGAATTATTGTTAGGGGGTTCCCATGGGGGGATAACCTCCAATTGTGACCAAGGGGTTTGTGTGTTGTTTTTTTTTTAGTTTCTTTTAATTAATTTTAGTATGTGATTTTAGTGATGTATTTTCCTTGTATTAATTATTTAGATTGTGGTGTTTTTCCCCCTTTATCATTAATTGGTTTAAGTGTCTTAATTAAGTTAATTAATCATGTCCTAAAATAATTAAGGATGGGACAAAAGAATTCATTTATTAGATTTGATGGCTATTTGGGTTATGTGTTGTAAATTGAGTGCTTGTGATCTTGAGTGTTGTACACTCTACCCCTTTATGAAAATTCGGATTTGGCATTAAGGGTCAATTTTGGAGGCTTGTGGGACAAGTTAAACTTGTCACACAACTCTTAAATTACTATACCGACCCTACCTATGGATTGGGAGGTCAAAAATAGACCCCATTATGTGTTTTGTAAGTCAAAAAGTGACATTTATTGGACCTTCCTTGCATGGGTTTTAAAGTTTGTCCTTAGGGGGTGTGGGTTTGGATTTTGTGTGTAAGAGGTTTTTCATTCCTCTCACCCACCAATTTATTGTGCATTGGGGTTGAGGTTTGACTTGTGAGGTGTAGTTGAGGATGAGTGATATGGCATCATACATGGAGCCACCTCACCCTCATCTCTCCCTTTTCTATTTATTCAAGGTCTTTTGCTTGTTTGGGGGTTACTTCATTCTTTTGTGCTCTTGCATTTTTATAGTTGGAGGATTTTGGACACTTGCTTGGGGAATTTTTTGGAGCTTGTTGGTTATTGTTTGGACTTGAAGAAGCTTGGTGTGAGACTCTTGGATCAATTTCTACCTAGAAAGGTAGGAGCTACACTCTTGTTAAATGTTTTCTTTTATATTGTGTAGATGTGTATGTTTTTTGAGTGTTTTGGTATGTTTGTTGGGTGCTTGGGTAGATTGCCTAAGTGTGGTGTAGGAGGGGAATATGCAGATCTTACATGTAGGGAGGCATAAGATATATGTGATCAGGACTTTAGGACACTAAAGGAATGCCTCACGACAATGCCTATTCTTGCAGTACCAGACCCTCAGGGCGAGTTCTTTGTTTACACAGATGCTTCTTTGACAGGACTCAGAGGTGTGTTGATGCAGGAGGGAAAAGTAGTTGTGTTTGAGTCTCGCAAAATCAAAGATTATGAGCTCAATTATCCAACTCATGATCTTGAGCTTGTAGTAGTTGTGCACGCCTTAGTGCGGTGGAGGCACTTCCTTCTTGGCTAGAGATTTACACTCAGGACCGATCACTTGAGTCTTCGCCACCTCTTCACGTAACCCAATCTCAATGCTCGTCAACGACGTTGGATGGAATTGGTTTGTGAGTATGACATGGAGATAAAGCATGTGAAGGGGAAGGATAACATGGTTACAGATGCCCTGAGTAGACGAAGACACTGGCTATGGCTACTTCAATAGGTACATATTTGCGGAGTAGGATTTTACAACGGCTTCCTCACGACAACATTTTCTACCTTTCAGCCAGAGCAGAAATTGAGTCTCAGAGACCCCTTGAAGGGGGATTTTATGGATTTTAATTAAAGGCAGATGGCCTTCTCAGGAACAGACGTCGGATATATGTTCCTAGAGATGGAGGCTTGAGACATGAAATTTTGGCAGAGGCTCATTGTGCACCTTATTCATCCTATCCCGGGGTGAAGAAGATGCATGCCACCTTGAGATAGTTATACCATTAGAGGGGACTTTGGAGAGATGTGGCTCAGTTCATGTCACGTTGTTTAGAGTTTCAGAGGGTGATGGCCGAGCATCAGCATCCAACTGGCCTTCTCTTTCCTCACACTATACTAGAGTGGAAATGGGACACCATTTCCATGGACTTCATAGTTTGGTTACTGACGTTGAGATACCACCACGATGCCATCATGGTCACAGTGGATAAATTGATGAAAGTGGCTCACTTTTCTTTGGTGAAGACCACCTACACAGCTAGTGCAGTGGCATGGGTATAACTTGATGAGATTGTCAGATTGCATGGGATCCCACAGAAGATCAGTTGCGACCATGATCCTTTGTACACTTCCCACTTCTAGACTACAATGCAATATGCTCTCGGGACGAAGATCAATTTCACCACAGCTTATCACCTTGAGACAGATGGACATACTGAGCGGGTGAATCAGATCCTGGAGAAAATGCTTAGGATGTACGTTATGGATCTTCAGTCGAGATGGGAGGAGTATCTGTACTTGGTGGAGTTTTCCTACAATAATAGTTTTTAGAGTTCGAGAGGCATGACTCCTTTTTAGGCATTTTATGGCAGAGAGTGCAAGACACCTCTTAGTTGGGATAGGTTAGAGGACATGGTTTCTCTTGGATCAACTTTACTACAGGACACAACAGTAAGTTGTTATGATCAGGAAGAGAATACAGGAGGCGCATGACATGCAAAAGAGGTATGTGGATCAGCATAGGATAGATTGTAGTTATGAGGTGGGCACGAAGGTGTTTCTTCGAGGCAGGCCACATAAGAGCCCTATCCATTACAGAAAAGGTTCCAAGCTTGTTCCTAGGTTTTTGGGTCCCTCTAAGATCTTGGAGCGTATCAGTCCCTTAGCCTATCGCCTAGCATTGCCACCTAGCTCTTCTCACGTCCATGATGTGTTTCATGTTTTTGTTCTTAGGAGACACATTACTGATCCTTCTCATGTATTAGATTGGACCACTTTGTAGGTACAAGATTAGGGGCAGGTGATGGTGGAGCCTGTCCATATCCTAGAGCGCAGGACCCTAGGCCTTTGAGGTAGAGAGATTGACCAGGTCTTAGTCTAGTGGGACAGGTATGATGAGACTACTACTACATGGGAGGATGCTACATTGCTACGAGTCCAATTTCCACACATGTTCCAGTGACTTCCAAGAGGAAGTCGAGTCTAAGGGGAGGGGGATGTAGTTCCCACTACCCTTCAACACTTATTGTTGTTGTTTTCGATATTGTTGACTACTTATGGGAATTTTGTACTATTTTGACTTAGCATGATGTTAGATGTTAGAGATACTGAGACTATTGTTGGATTTTGATTCATAGTATGATGTGTGTGGATTATTAGTGACATTTTATATTGATGATGATATGTTGTTGACATGGTTATATATTTCTGACATGTAATATTTTCGTCATATTGAGTAGACCTTAACAATTGAACTAATTTTGTGATCCTATTGATATTGATGAAATGTAGAATCAAGATGTTGTTAGAAATTGTAAATGATAACGTTAATTGCCTAGATGATGATTTGATTCATATGTAGATGATTGTGGATTTATATTGCATATTTTATCTTGGATGTTTTGATGTGGCCATGAGGCCAAAGGAGGTATTATGTGTTTTGCAGGTAAACATATCACAACAAACAACGGGGGATTGGAGACCAACCACATTGAGAATGCTAGATGAATTCAACAATGGTCACCATGGCAACATGTATTTTGTGTGTGTGTGTTTGAATTGTTGTTAGGGGATCCCCATGGGGGGATTACCTCCAATTGTGACCAAGGGGTTTGTGTGTTGTTCTTTTATTTAGTTTCCTTTATTTAATTTTAGTATGTGATTTTAGTGATGTATTTTCCTTGTATTAATTATTTAGATTGTGGTGTATTTTTCCCCTTTATCATTAATTGGTTTTAGTGTCTTAATTAAGTTAATTAATCATGTTACTAAACTAATTATGGATGGGACAAAAGAATTCATTTATTAGATTTGATGGCTCTTTGGTTATGTGTTGTAAGTTGAGTGCTTGTGATCTTGAGTGTTGTACACTCTACCCCTTCATGGAAATTCGGATTTGGCATTAAGGGCCAATTTTGGAGGCTTGTGGGACAAGTTAAACTTGTCACACACCTCTTAAATTACTATACCAACCCTACCAATGGATCAATGGGTCAAAAATAGACCCTATTATGTGTTTTATAAGTGAAAAAGTGACATTTATTGCACCTTTCTTAAAAGGGTTTTAAATTTTTTCCTTAAGGGGTGTGGGCTTGGATTGTGTGTGTAAGAGGTTTTTCATTCCTCTCACCCACCAATTTATTGTGCATTTGGGTTGAGGTTTGACTTGTGAGGTGGAGTTGAGGATGAGTGATGTGGCATCCTACATGGAGCCACCTCACCCTCCTCTCTCCCTTTTCTATTTATTCAAGTTCTTTTGCTTGTTTGGGGGTTACTTCATTCTTTTGTGCTCTTGCATTTTTGGAGTTGGAGGATTTTGGAGTGCTTGTGGATATTTTTGGAGCTTGTTGGTGATTGTTTGGGCTTGAAGGAATTTTGGTGTGTGACTCTTGGATCAAACACTACCATGGAAAGGTAGGATATATACTCTTGTTAAATTCTTTCTTTTATATTATGTATATGTATATGTTATTTCAGTGTTTTGGTATGCTTGTTGGGTGCTTGGGTATATTTACTAAGTGTGGTGTAGGAGGGGACTATAGGGAGCTTAAATGTATGGAGGTATAAGAGTTATTTTCATGTTTCTAAGGTAGTTAGGTTGGGTGCCCCACCTTGGAGAAGAAATTCTTGCATTTCTTACTTGTTTTTTTATGAGGGAGACATAAGAGATAGTAGGGAGGCATAAGAGAATGTGGGAGGAATAAGAGGTTCTTGAGGGAGGCATAAGAGTTGTGTAGGGGTTTTGAGATGTTTATTGGAGGGATTTAAGGTGGGCACCTATTTCCCATTGGGAGGCATAAGTGACCTCCCCATAGATTCTTGCTCCTTTGGCTTTACATTTTGAAGCCTTGTATATTTTGTTGGTTTCCTTCTTGTGATTGTAGTTGTGTTGATTGTGTTTTGGTATGGTTGTGAAATCCTTGTATTGTGATGTGGAAGCTTGTTTTGTTGCCATGATTTGGATCCATTTTTCCATTGCAACATGGTTGTGGCTCGGGGGCCAATGAGGAGGATAGATTCTTCTCCTCATTGGATTATTGGTTGGGTGGAGAGTGTTGCCTCTCCCCCTTTTTTTGTTGATCAAGTGAAGCATGGTGGAGCTCTTATTGGTGATGTTAAACTTGGAGCATTTGTCAGTGTCCAAAAGAAATCTTTCCTCATGAGAAAACTTTCTTTTTTTTCCCACTTAAGGTGGAAGAATTGTAATATTGTATTTTTTTAAAAAGAAATGTTGTATTGTAAGTTGTAATTATTTGAAGGAAGTTCATTGGGGAATTGTATAATTTTATTTCTTCTCTAATTGTAGTATGTAAAGAAATGAACCAAAATGGAAATCATGTTAAAATTTTAGTTGAAATTTGTATTGTGAGAAAATAAGATCTTTGCATTAAAAGAAATGAGCTAGGCTCAAGGAAAAGAAAGTTTATTTTAGTGTTGAAGTTATAGATTGTGAAAAGAAAAGAAAGAATATAGAAAATTTAGAATGTCTAATAAGTGTATGTTTGGAAACCTTGAATGTAGAACAAAGTTGTTAGTGGTTATTTGAACAAATGGTTGTAGTGGAAATGGAAAGATTAGCATAAATGTTAAGTAAGTTATTATGTTGAAATATTGCATTTGGTAGTAATGAAAAAAAAGTACAACAAGAAGTAGATTTAGTTCTTTTCTATTTTGGTTTTGAAAGAAAGTTGTTGCACAAAAAGAAAATGATCTTGTAGTTGTATGTTACTATTGAAATAAGAAATGCTTAAAATGATAAATTTTACTATGGAATGAATAGATGAATTAAATATTGCAAATGTAAACTTTATGCACATAAAATTGAGTTCATAATGACTTTTAGAACACTATAGTGACTTTTGTTTTTTTTTTAAATCTCAGAAATGAAGGTTATGTATCTAAGAAATAGGAACACCACCCTGTGCAGAGCAACGACCTCATAACCGTTACTCAGGAAAGGTGGCGGTCTCAAAACTGCCGCTCAGGAAAGGTGGTGGTTCATGAATTGTCACCCAGGTGGGGTGGCGGTCCCAGGACTGCCAACCTACTTTGGGAGATGGTTCTGTCACTGATTGCGGAAAACATAAATTTGCACTTGTGCAAATTTTTAACTTGGTCAAAACAAAATTTAAGCTTGTAAAAATTAAGAGGAAACCTCCAGGAAACAAATAATGGTTAAAATCTCATTGTTTAAAGAAAATAAAACTACAAATGGATAAATTAAAAGTGTTCTTTCTCATATATATTAATGGAGGGTAGGGTTTGCCCCAAATAGAGAATTCAAAGTACAAATAACTTTTGTAATAACTCCAGATTTGGAGTGGAAACCCTTCAATCTTGGAATGAAAGTAATTACAATGATAAATCTACAACCTAGACTAAACTAAGCTTGACTTTGAGAATTCCTCCATAGTTTCTTCCTTCCTTGCTCCCATGGCTTCCATTTCTCCAACCTACAAATTAAACAAAAGAAAATAGACCAAATGAGGAGAATAGGGTAAAGAAAAGGACTTAATAAGAATTCATAAGGATTTTAGGGTTAGTTTGGAACCTAGGATCTAGTGGCCACAATTGAATTGATCTAAGGGTTGAGGATCAACCCTACTTTTGTTGGTAGGAATGAATTTTATAAAATGTTTTAAATAAATTTTAAAGGTATGTGTAGATGGGTGAATGGGGCCATTTAAGTTGCCTTGGTGTGCAAATTCATTATTAGTTCCTAGTATGTTTTAGAAAAATTAATGAAATGGACGTTAAAGCTATTAAAATAATGAAACTAAATTAACTAAGTATAAGGTTAATCATTTTGGGTATGAATGTAAATTTAAGGAGGATAGAAACATTTAACCAAGTAGATTAAATTATGGCACCTTCCTAATTGATTTTAATTAATTGACTTTAGAACTAAATTAAGTATATTTAATCATTTAACTTAGACATGGTTCATCAATTGTAATGTAGTGAGTAATGGTGAAAAATTAATTTAATGTACATTAGGGGTTCGACACCTTGTAACCTTTTAACTTTAAACAAAATTTTTTTACCACAACTTTCGGGATAAGTGTTTAAGATTCTAAAGTGTTCCTAGAACACCATTTTTTTTGGTGTTATAGTTGTGCTATCTCACGTCCCTTGCAAGTCCATATTATTATTGTGCCCCATAAAAATGATTGAATTTTTGTGTCTGGACTGCACGACACATGTGCATGTCCTTCCTTTCTGCATCCTTCTTCATCTTCGATTGAAGTAAACAATGTTCATTCCCCTCTTTTCTGGTGCTATCTCCTCCTTTAGTTTAGTTTTCCAATTTTCATGTTCTCCTTCTATCATTGGTCCCTTGGCATGTTTAGCTTGGGATTTCCATTTTCGCATTAGGAGTAGTTGTAGCATTAGGAATAGGTAGAGGAACCGGATTTCTCTGAAGGTCCATCTCAAGTGCACAAGGTCTCACAACTTGGAGAGAGTCCCATTGTTGCCTCAACGACTCAGTTCAACCTGGTCTGAGATAGGTGCAAGTTTGAGCTCCAAAAATAGTGTCGGATGTCAGATAGATTGCAGCTTGTCTATTCTACAGGTTGACACATAGGAGTAGCACATAGTTCTTAAGACATGTTAAAAAAGGTTAATTAAAGTATACAAGTTATACTCACTCGATTAGAGTGATGATTAGGGGGATATGGTAGATCTAATGGACCCTTGCAGATGCACATGATTATCATTATTATCATATGGATTGTAAACTTTTTTTTTATGTTGGATTTTAATTGTTGTGTGCTGAAAATCATTTAAGCCATAATTTATATTTAAGGGGTTTGTTTTAAAAAAAACTTAATTTGGATGAAGTATAATAGGGGTGTTACATCAACAAATTTTCCAAGAGCCACATGGGCCATCCTACTATGGTGCTTATGTAGATTAAATACTTAGGCCCACATGGGGAAAATTTCTTGTACATACATTCTTTCATGATGACATCTTATTATGATTTACATCAACTCTTTATATCTTTATCTTACTCATGATGAGCATAATACCTTTCTTTTGTGATATGTGATACATGAGTTCATCTCACACCTCGAAAGGAGGGCATATATTACACTTGTTCACCTTTAGACTCCAAAACATTCTCTTTCTCCTTCATATAGAAGCAATCACATGGTGTTACACATACACTTCACTTGGTCTCACTACAAGACACATACATGCTCCACTTGGTCTCATAACGAGAAACACACATTCTCCACTTGGTCTCACCACGAGACATGGGTATATATATATATATCTGGATATCGATTTCACAAATGTGTTGCCACAAGTTTTTTATATAATAAGAGTGTTTGTTCCTATTATCATTTTTTCATATTTCAGTAGTCATTGATTGCAAATTTATAAACACTAAATATATTGCACATGTTATGTTTGTAAAGGCACAAGTTCATATATATAAGAAATAGGAGAATAGATGTTAGTTTTGAAATATTCCCAACCCTCCACTATCAAGATCAAGAGTATCAATTATGTATTATCTCCATATTGAATTTGACAAATCTTATCAAGGGGCAAGGCAACCAAAACTTCTCTTTATCTACATGATTGGTTTTACTTTGATATGTATACACACACACACACACCAAAGTGGGGTATTATGTAAACAACTAATTTTGGCATGAGACTAATTAACTCTTATAGTGCTAGTGTATTTATAATTTTATCGATTATTGATCCATATTAAGCTCATGTTAGCATGTGTTCCTATTTTTGTGACTTTCAACATGTTCTCATGTTTTGTTCAAAGTTTGACATGTGATTATGTACTCTTGTAAACTCTTTATTATTCTATTTTTAACCCATATTTTTTTCAATTTCCTCATGTTTTCTCTCCCCTCGCTAATTTTCTCTTTTCCCCTCATTTCCCATTCTTTTCAATTTCGTCCACAACCATAACAGTACAATTTTGGTGTCAAAATACTGTAACACTTTGGTTTTACTCACATTTTAGTTGGCCTTTTTACCCTTTTGGGGGTTTACTATCCTTCTTTGGTGACTTTTCCCTTCTATTATGTGTTGGGATATGTGCCAATATGGTCTTAATTTGGATTCAAGAAGTCTATAAATACATAAGTGCATCGATGCATTTATGTTAATTGAATGAAATGGTTGAGAGACACATTATCAAATTATAAGGAATTCACTTGTTTCAAAAGCATCACTGTTGAAAGTATAATTTGAGCATTTAGAGAAGAACACCTAGAATTCATTACATGTTGTATCCATTAAACAAATAAGGGGTGGGACACTTGCATTACACTAGAATACTCAATGAATATGCTATGTACTTGTGTGTTGATTTTGAAATTATTCAAATTCCTAGGACCGAGATAATAGTGGAGGGATAACACAAGCCCTCATTACCTCCTACTTTTTATGATTTTGCATAATGTTGCACATTGATTAGGGTTTCGAGGAAGAGGAGTTATTTTCCAATGACTTGTAGCAAATTCTAGCAAAACAAGCTTTTTAAATCCTAATAGTAATGGAACAAATTCGTCAAATCAAATTCACAATGTCTAGAACTATATTGTTGAATTTTGATTGTGCCACTAATGGAGTATTATGGTTCTACTCAAGATATTTTATTTTGCCTAATTTTTTATGAGTGTTTCACCTTAAAATCTAATCTTGTTTTCCATTACATGTTATTACTCAAATTCCCTAATTCTTAAACATACATATTTCTAACATTTCAATTATTCCAAATTTTCTAAATTCATAAAATAACGAGATTTATGTAGTTAGGCTTGTTGTATTGATTTATCCAAATAAGCCTTAATATGTTACTTTTGGGAATTATTAGTACATAAGGTGTAACTACCCATCAATTGAGAATAAATTGATGATAGTTTGAAAAGGATACAAAAATAACATACTACATTCAGCAATTTATAATTATTAATTTGAAGAGAATAAAACATTGCTTACAATGAGTAGAAGATCAAATAACAACATAAACATTTACAGAATGTTGGAGAAAATATCATGGTGGGGATAACATCAAACAAAGAAACTATTCCATATTTTCGGCATTAATATTGCACATGGAACATGCACACCTATAATTTTCATAGTTACTTGAAGACTCCTGGATGATCAAAACCATAGTTTTTTCCTAAATTTTGGAGACGATGAATTAAAATAATATTAAAAATTGAAAAATAAAATGATTAAATTATAAAAACAATTTAGAAAAGACTTAAATATGTTGAAATAAAACCATTTAAAACTTAAATAAGTTGAAGTATTAAACTAATTATAAATTAAAATATGTAACTATTCAAGACTTAAAAAGTTAAATAAACTAAAATTAAACCATAGTATTTGATCAATTAACAATATTTGATATTCATATAATTAATCTAAAAAAATTAAATTTAAACTCGCCAATAATTGCCAATATTACAAAAAGAAATTGGTGAGACAACTAATCCATTATCATACTATCAAATACATTCAAATATAACCATGTGTATAATAATCCATTATAATAATTTACTTGGTAACCTTATAAACATAGAACTTATTGCTATGGTGTATTGGAAAACGTCTTTGAACCTTTTATCATTTTAAGATGCATTGTCAAGCTTATAGTCAAACATGAAATCTTATTCTAATGCAAGATACTTTCGACAAACGATTATCAAACTATTGTGTTCTAAGCTATGTATTCTTTGCCTTTTACATGATGACCATTAAAATAATTCAAAGCTTGTTAGAAGTTGTTTATGTGTAAGAATTAGTATCCTCTTTTCTAATATAAGTAATTTTATTTGTATTTTATGTATGTTGGAGTTGAACATTGGATTTTTAAAAAATAAAAAGATAAAAAAAATGTTGTGATGACATCCCTTGACCATCTTGACAATGTATAGACGTTCTTGGCATCTTTAAAGAAAAGAGGGGCATCCTTGAGATGTCCCCTAATATTTAGGGATGTGCAATGGACATTCCTTGTAATTTTTTGTTGTCAAGAAATGAGGGGGGGCATTCTCCCTATCCCACCATCTCAAGAATGTCCCAGATGTGTTGGTTTGGAGGGGATGTGTCCCCACATAACGCTTGTATTTGTGTGCTACACATAATATATGGTGTCTTGCAATTGCAGCAACAAGGGGAAGGTGAACATGGGTTGGGTATGGATTATGTCTATGATTTTTTAATAATTAATAGACAATTTTAATTTTGATTGTTATTTAAATTTATTTTTTTCTTTGTTAATTATCAAATTTGTACAAAAATTAATCAATTTGATCTTATAATATAAATTTGGAAATTAATCCAAAATTTGTTTTCAATGTCATTATCTAATTTCCTTCAAAATTTGTAAATAATTATACTTATATATGATGTGATTTTAAAATTGGTTTTTATACTAAAACTTAAACTTCTAATATTCTTCTAACAATTTGGACCCAAAAAGTACTAGAATGAAGATTTTGTACTAGAACCAATGTTAAGATGTATTTAGGAGACATGTCCAACAAATATTTAGGAGGCAATTGAATTTTAGTGGCTTATAAAGTTACAAAAGATAAAAAGGGAAAGCTGAGATCAATCAACTATTATATTAGGAGGGTTGCCTCCATTGTAACATCACCCCATTAACATAAGGATCATGGTCCATTGGATTTATATCTTGTAGTGGACTAAGTCTATCAAACTATGATAAATGTATTCAAGTGGATATTAAGAATTATATGTTGCAATTGACAAAACCTACCAACCAATGGTAAAGGCTTTCAAGTGGAAAATGGGAATTAGTGGATTCATTATATAAAAAATTTAATGTCTATTTGACTGTCAAATGGTAATTCATCTTTTTTTAAAATTGTCTATTTGACCATCACTTAAACAATATTTAAAAACAATAATATCTTGGTCATATGGTAATGTTTGGACCCTTTTCTTTTCTTGAATAATTTTTTTCAAGACCTACACAATAGTAACTAAATTGATGTCATTTGTCATAATTTAGTGGGAAATTGGGAGAGAATGTAATAAAATTACTAATCATTGTATTATTTGATAAGAACTTTGATATTGATATCTATCAACAAAGAAATTCAACCAAAATTTTTATGCTTATTTAACCATCATTTAGAAGTTTATTGTTTTTGTTTGGATAAGTCCGCGAATAAATTGTAATGTCTTGGCTTAATTTTTGAAATATGGATGCTATTTTAGAAAGTAGAGTTATTAAAATTTGGTATCTGAGAAATCTAAAATTAAAAACCTTGAGAATCTTTTGGCGTGTTTCAAATAAATGTATTTCAGATAGGGGACATGGGCTAATAGGTGAACATGGTCCAATAGTTGACATAACTATTGATCACACAATACCCAATAGTTGTCATAGTACAATGTAGTAGTTATTTATTTATAACGTAATAATTATGTAGAGTAGCCAATCACATCATGACATGTAAGACCTCTCACCCATGTACAAGTATAAAAAAATCAATATTAAAGCATTTTCACCCATATTCAAGTATTGGTTTCCACCATGGTTGTAGTGTAACTCAAATTTATAATTTTAAATCAATTCAAAATATGGTTTTACCTCCAATTGAGCATTCCAAAGAAAAAATAAGCTAACACAAATTTGAACTACATATTAGTGAAAAAATCACAATCCTATATGATAAACAATAAATTGTGGACCCCTTAACTTAGGGTGTACCACTACTAACTGATGTTGATTGGCATTCCATAAGGACAATGGGTGAAGTGTAATAAAATGAGTTCACTTTTATGTTCAAACCTAAAATTGGCATCCATTTAACTTTCATAGGCAATTTCATATAGTTAGATGCCATTGTCCCTAGTCAATAGGAAATTGTTGTTGGAGAATGTTATGGAGTTATTGATCAATGTGGGGTGTAAAAAATCCAAAATTAAAACCTTGAGATTGATCTCTCTCGGCATACATCACTGAGAAGTATTGAAGGTATCTGTGATATGCCAATAGGCATTCTACAATGGCAGCAAGGTAGAGTGTAATAGAATGAATTGCTCCTTCTATGTTTGACTTCAAATTTGACATCCATTTAACTGATATTTAGAAGTTTTTTCTTTTTGCATAGAGAGGTCAATTGCAAAATCATTATATTTTGGCCATAGAATGGCTCTTTTTTACCCTAGGAAGATTCTTTAGAACCAACACAAGGATGTAGCTAGATGGATGTCATTTTTTGCCAATGAGTGAGAAATTGGAAGAGAAGACAATGGTATTTTTTATCAATGTAATATGTGAAAAATCCAAGATAAGAACCTTGAGATTGATATCTCTCAACGTATCTTAGAGATGTATATAAGATATTTGTACCAGAAATAATTCCACACACATAACAATTGTGAGCAAGGAAAGAAGGTGAAACGCCGATTTCATTCCACTGTAATACTCTTATCCATCTTCATATAAATACAGATTGCAAGTGTCTCATCATGCACTAAATTTTTCAACAAACAATATAAAAAAAAAATCCGTTGCCAAGAAAATGTCCAGCAATTTTTTTTTTAAATGCCAGTAATTCGTACTGTAATTGAAATAAAATGAAACTAAACAAATTGAACAATTGTGAATAGAAACAAGTGAAAAGCCCCGTGCTTCCTAATTCAGCGTAAGCCCCGTGCTATTCTTTTGCTTCAGGTTATATGATATTATATCAATTGAAAAGACAAAATTTACAGGACCCCATTAACAAAGTTCAGACAGCTTAATGTTCCGACTCAAATATATATATAGATATATATATATAAATATATATATAGACATAAATAGAACAAAACAGATCATGGATACTGCCGATAGGTGTAACCCTTTTTTGTTTTGAGCCATGTGTTTGCTGGTATGGAGACCAGGCCACGAATACCAGAAGGCACCATTTTATTGTATCCATAAGTAAATTTTTATATTTAATTGATTAATATATGGTGTTCCAATGAAAAAAGACAGGCCAGGGGCATTTGTGTACACATCTTTTATTTATGCCAGAAAATATCGAAAAACTGAGATCACCCAAAGGACTATAACCCAATACTATTCTTGTCCAACATTGTTTCTTTCTGTAACCAGAAAACTAGGCTGAATCTTAACCCCATCTAAAAGGAGTCCACCTTTCCAATTTCTACCTTTCCATTCATTCATGGAAAACTTCACTTCCTGTGGACCATCCTCATTTTCTTCCACAACAAAATCACCTGCATCAAACTACATCCAACCCCTCCCGACATGTCTAAGGGAAGTCATCTGGTATCCTTCATCGTCAACAGGTTTATCTGTGGTTTGCAAAAAACGAGCAGATTCCCGATGATATCCTAAAGAAGTTGTAATTGAAAATTTGACGGGTTTCCTATCCCATTCATCCAGTGATCGATTGCTCATGTAGAGAACATGAATCATTCTACCAAGGCTCGGCGGACGATTGCGTGCAGATTCATGGAGTTTCAGTTTAAATGAGACGGTATATGCTATACCAAGAGACAAAAGTTTGCAGTCGAATTGGCCTTGCACTTCAAACCAGCACACTTTAAGTAGTTCAGCTATTTCCTCGAAACTGCAGTCAAGAGTTGAAACAGTTTCATTAGATTATCTTAAGCATAATTTTCATGTTTTTCGCCGGAGGCGTTTACTTTGAAGAAGGCATTGCTGGAAAGTGTCAAATTCCGGTGGCTTAACTTTACAGGGTGCCGGATTTTAGATTTTTTTGTAATTCCTAGATATTTACTATTTTAGATATTCATCTTTGACTCCACATCCCTGGCAGATTATTATTTATTTTCACAGATCAGTGAGTGAATTTGCAGAGAAAAAGAAAATAGGGATGAGGCGCGAGGGACGACTGCACGGGAAAGTGAGAAGCTGCACGAGGATCAAAGATATTGCCGATGCAGATCATGGCCATGGCGATGGCGAGGGCGATGCCCATGGTCCATTCAAGTGTTTGCCCTTGAAAGTGGGTTCTTCCAAGCCTACAAACCACTCCAAGTTTACAGGGAAGTGCAGGCGCGCTGGGTGCAGGTTTTGTCATTTAGATCCCCCTTGCAAATTGAGAAGAAAAAGTAAGGGATGCTGCAAGCACACATCTTCCGACCTCCTTTCCAGTTACCACCTCTGTCTGTGGAGAGTTGCAGATCACCAGTTTACAGGGCTCAAATTCACGGGCTTATCGGCCTCAGATTTCATTAATTTCTTCAACCATGATGCTGATGATGATTCTGATTGTGACGAGGATTCAACGGTGACAACGGATGAAGAGGAAGAGGAGAAGGAGGCAATTCAGGTTCCTGTCCAGCGTCGGGTGGAGGAGGTAATTTATGTTCCTATGTAGAAGCAACATGACAAACCACAAGGAGATCGGTTGGAAAGACGTAGGGAAAATCTGGAGAAACTAGTTGTGAATGACTTAAGTTCTAATCCTTTTGAGATTTTAGGAACTAATGCAGATGACCTAGAGGGAACAGAGATAATGCAAGCTTCAGATCCCTTGGAGGAAACTGTTGACACCAAGACTCAAATAAATGGCCTTACTTCTTGCCAAGAGCTATCTGATCAGGTTAAGAGGCTAGTTGAGTTTGCTACTGGCAGCCCAGTTGCAGAGGGTCCCTCCATTATTAAGATGTATTCAAAATCAAATCTTAACCAATTGAGATTCTTTGATCTTTCAATTGTCTTTGATCTTTCAAAGACAAACAATAACTCTGTTAAAGACCTTGTAGGGTTGTTTGGAGATAAAAACATTATGATATTACCAAATGGCATAAAATCATGTGATTCCAAAAACCTTTTTGCAAAAGAAGCCGCACAGGGGAAACCTCAATGCAAAGACAAAGGAGGAGGATTCCCAAAAGAACATTATTTTGGACAGCAAAAAACAAATCAGAGATTTTTGGTGGGGGTCGACCCATCCTCAATTCTTCAAAAAAATAAATGAGATCTCTTTAGTTTTTTCCGTTTGTTGGGCATTTGAGGTAATGGTTGTGTTTCTCTCCTGAGTGTGGTGATATGTCCAACCCAATCAAATGATGTAATTCTGCAGCAGGGCACTTTGTCCCATTTTTGGATATTATTTTTTTCCCCTTTCAAAACAAATGTAAATTAACTTCCTTTAAGAAGCATTGTACTCCCCAAAATGGTAGACAATATGGTTCAGATTCTAGAGAACACCTACGAGTTATAGAAATTCAACTCTTTCTGCAAACTTTTAGTAGTGCATTTAGTTAATGTGCAAATAAAAGCAATCCATGAGTTCTAGAATCTTCTCACTACTGAAAGTTGTAAACTATTTATTTTATTTAACATCCAATACAAGTACATGAGCAAGTATTAAATGTAGCTATTTGATTGAGCCTTATGTTGTGGCCTACTCCTGGTCCATAAGGTAGCAAAAAATTAGCATGAAAATATATTGTAATACAAACCATGAATAGGATCCCATTTATTCATTGCTTAAGTAACTTTGTATGTGCTTGTTCACTTGAACACTAACAAAGCATTCAAATACTATTCTCTGGTTAACTTTGTGATGGCATTGTAGATTCAACCCATCCATTCGTATCATCTTCTTTAACCACAGTATATACTATCACAATTTTCAGGTTAACATTTTCTTAATTGAAACTGTATACCACATTATCTTCGCACCTTAAGGCATTAAGGATTCATCTTGCTTGCAAATTAGGATTCCATCTTACAAAATGTACTCTTGGATCAACCATGTCCTTGAGAAAGTAGGAGTTCCAATTACTAAATTCAACCATATTGCTGATAAGAAGACATGACAATCATTGCCAGCTTGGTACGTTGGACAACCAAGTGAAAAAGAATGCAAGCCGAGAATATAACATTGAAAGGGCAGACTATCATTTTTCTAGGATGAAGAAACAATGAACAAACCTAAAAATGGTTTCCATATGAACCCCACATAAAATCTAAAGGTTTTAAGTTTAATAACCACTTACTTCTTGTTGGCAATGAAATCCAATGCTTGCAGCACGAGAGAATACAGGTATTCAACCTTCATGTTGTATATCTGTATAGATCCTTGTATCAAGAGAGTAGCTGTACAACACAAACATAGCATAAAAACAAAATGTTTTGTTATAAAAAGAAAAAATGAAAGACAGAACCATGCAAACAAAACCACCAACAAATGTGGCGAAAATAATAAAAAACTGCTAAAACTTGAAAGATACCTTACATGGATATTCAAAAAGCATCAGCACATTCCCTGATATTAACACAACTTTATGTCGACACCGAGGACTCGCCTTGTCCATAAAACCTCTGCGATAGTGATATATTCCGTGTATATATGCTTTAACCTGTGCGATAGTGACATATTCAATGTGTATATGCTTGAATTGTTTGTCCAGCTGTTTTATCCGCTAAGGGCACTCTTCTTGAAGGCTGTTCAATTTCGGTTTCATGCCGCTCAAATGATATTTTTTTGTTGTAATTTATTGTGAAGAAATTTTAAATTTTTGGATCTGGAATGATTAAAAAGGAACACTATTTTTAATTTCATCAACGATGGCGAAACGAAATACGGTCGTTTTGTTTTTAATTTGATATAGAAAGGAATATAGATATATAGGGGAAAGGATCCAGTGAGTGGCTGTGGACCCTAAATTAAGGGGCATATATATCCACTTAAACTTCATAAAATTAGAGTAAAAAATACCCTTTAATACTCTGGACTTGCCATCCAATTAAAGTGACTAAATTGACGTCTTATTCCTTTACAGAGAAATTAAATTAAAAAAAACTGAAAGAATAGGTGGACAAGTGTCTTACTGTCATATTCAATTTGATTGTGGTCTTTAATGAGCTGCAGTTTCATTAACTGCATATCTTTGACATATATTTTTGATGTTGGTGGATCGTATACCTCTACCTAATCTGGCACAGTAGATATTGGCAGCGCGTACATAGAGCCACACCATATTGCAAACAAAACCTGATGGAGAAGCTCGATGCCACATGTTTAGAATTAGATCTGATCCAAATGACTTTGAACATACTTATACAATGGAATATGTCTCCATTCAGATTTCAGGCTGTGTAAACCAAGAACTAACTAATATAAAGTCACGGATCCTCTCACACTTATACTAACGATTTTGTATCAAAACTATTTGCATTTGTGTTCAAGTTTATCAGGAGGGAATCACTAAGTATTGAATTTATTATGCCGATGCAACAGTGGCTACAAACTAGAATGTGGCAGTGTTGAAATCTATATTTGAAGCTAGCTACAATATGTAAGAGCTTGACGTCAAAGATCTTTACAATGAAACACGTAACTATGGGGATCTCTAATTTGCAATAGCTGTCACTTTAGAATCAGGAACCAAAAGAACACAGTAATGACATTGATTGGGCCACCATTATTATACACACAACTTTTTCCTTGGGATCAGAGAGGAGACATGAAGATTGGCATTTTTAGAATAAACTTTAGGTATTTCTTTTCAAATTTTATTCCATATTTAATATAAAAAGTTGCATACTCCTCTAGCAATGAGAGATGTCAAAGGTGTAAACATATAACTGATTTTAGTAGTGGAATTGTTCACCTAAATGTATAATAGATATGGCACCTTATGGAGTACAACGATTGTGGGACATATACATCATGGAACAACAAACTCAATTGTCGGGTGTAAATCCAAAGCCCATGACGTTTTCTAGCATCCTCCCAACTTCTATCAAAAAGGGAGATTTAAATCATAGCATTTTTCAATGTTGTTTGCTGAGTCACATTAGCATAAACATGCTGTTGGAAGCCATGACCTACCACCTTTGTCTAACCAACATCCAACCCGAGCCATCGATGTAGGCATTCATAGGAATCCTTGTGGTAGTCATGCAAACTTTTAAACTAAATTCTTGATAGGAGTCATTGAGACTAATTCTTCAAATGCAATGTCAAGAAGTTATTAAACCCAATTAGCTCATCTTGGCAAACATATTAGGAAGTGTTTTTGCAGGATATAGTAGTTAAATGTGCCCTATTTCAATTGTATGTAAAATGTGGTGACAAGACCTTTGAAACTTTAAATGTCCAAATGAGAGATTTAATATAGGGACACAAATTGTTTAACCAAAAGATTGAATGTGATATCTTATTATGGAATACCATAATTGTAAGTACATGGATTTGGAAATTGTAATCCTTATTCCGCAACCTTTTCCAATATCTTCTTATCTTGCATCAATATGGTATCTTTAGAGTAGGCAATGGACAATCATCAAAGCATAATTGTAGTGGATGTTTGTATGTAGTTGAAGGTGACCTATTAAACATGTATGGGTCCCTTCCTGCGTAACTTGCAACTCATTTGCAATTGCTAGTACTAAAATAGACAAAATTGAAAGAATTCATCAGCTATGCACTAGGTTGCCTAGAGTCATTTCAAGAAATCCAATCAGAGGGAGAGTAAGCCTTAGGTAAACTAGGCAGTTGCCTAGGGTGCTAGCAATTAGGGGGGCCTTGAAATCTAAAAATTTCTTTTTTGTCGGTTAATTTTAGAACTTAACTTTAATGTCAGTTAATTTTAGAACTTAACTTTAAAAGTATTTATCTAAAGAATTAATATTAATCAACCCATTTATAGATATTATTGTATAGTAACATAAATTTCATGCATACACGTAAAAACGTTTTGTAATATTTTTGCAAGTAAAAGAAAATATCACATATTTATAAGCACATATGATTTTTTTTGGTATTGTTACCATTATCTAATGTAGCTCCAGATTATGTAAGTGTGTAATTTGTTTTAGAAAAAGGTTAATGTATTTTTTATAATGTTCTTGGTGTATCTAGTAGAGGTAAGTACAATTAAAGGAAAAATGTATTTAATTTTCTATTTTTAATTTTTTTGGGAAAATTTCTATTATTTTGTTATGGAGGAATTCGTAGGCCTAGTTCAAATACTACTCTTCACAAAACCATGGGAGCTACATAAAAGTATTTGTTTTTTTGAAAAAATGGTGCTTTATTTCAGGATAGAGTTCTTGTCACCTACTTGATATGACTAAATCAGACTTGTAAGAAGCCTTGTTTAAAATATTGTATTTTTTGCATTCTGAGCATCTCCTACGATTAATTTTTTCCATCCACAGAATATTTTTCATCCTTCCGTGATAATTTAATACTATATTTTTATTATTATTTTATTATGACCATGATGTAAATTTTAAAATACAAAAATATAGACAAATTTTATTTATTTACTTTATGGAAAAAAATATTAAATAAATTTTTGAGGAGGGTGCCCACTCAAACTATTGCCTAGGGTGCTCCCAACCTTTAATTTGACCCTGAATCCAATGCCTATCGATCATCATCTCCCCAAGTTATAGCCAAATCTCTTGCAAACAACATAAAGCATAGTTTTCATGTGGCTTGGTTTAGCCGGAACTTCTGAATTGATCAAAATCCATGGTTATTGCCGAATTGAAACACCCATTTAAGTTTGTTTGTTTTTTAGTTAAATGACATTATGAATGAAAGTTTTTGTATTAGAAGCATAAAACGAGGGAAAGATAAACAAGAATCCTAGGGGACTGAATTGAAAGCTACAAAAAATAGCATTTCATCAAACATGGTGTTCAGGAACATGTGGTGTTGTAATTGAGTGAATCGAAGAAAACTTAGTGGCTAAACTTAGAATCATGAGATGTAATCTAAGTAGCCGAAGTTGATGGGTAAATTGTTATGATCTAGGTGTTTGGATTCACTAATGCCTCGAGGTTTTTGTGTAACGGTTCATTACATTTGGTATCAGAGCAACCACCCAGGTTCAAGTCCCGACACGGGTGGCTATGACAGCATTACAGTGTTCACTCGGGGCTCGTATAGGGTTGGACGTGGTCCAACTATATAGGCAAAAATCTAGTCTGGGATCCAAGCTATGGTACTTGGTGGGATGTTATGATCCTGGTGTGCGAATTCACTTATGCCTCTAGGTTTTGGTGTAATGGTTTGTTACACCTAGAATTTATCTCACACTTTTTCATTGAGGCATATTCAAAGATGGATTCACTAATGATGCCTAGAAGCTAACTCACTCTCTCAGTGAGGCATATTCAAATAAATGTGCAAAAGGAAAAAGAGACATGAATACAAGACTACACTAAATGCATCTATCTGAAAAATGCGGAGAGAGATTTATCTCAAGGCACCTATCTTGGATTTGTTACATATCATATATATTATCGATTCATAATTCCATTATCATCCTCACAAATTTCCCATTGACCAGTGACAGGTGGCCTCAATCTAGCTGCACCACTATGTCGGCTCAAAAAAATCAATCCAGAAAAAAATGGGCTGCAATGTATTGTCCCCTTCTAGGACAAGTTAGGAATTCATTCAAATCTGATCACACACAGTTGTAAATAATTAATTTTCAAACTCCAACTGCTGCAATTTTTAAAAATTCATATCTTTGGTTAGAGAAGTCCAAATGAGCTGAAATTTTGGGTAATGGACCAAAAAAATATGAAGAACAATATGCAAAACTCAAATTTCACATAGCCAACCCGAAACCCTAATTTTGACCTAAAAAGTAGATCACCCAGCACATTTAGGGCATCAAATCCACTCCAAAAATTATGAAAACATATTCTCCTTATTTCTCCTAGTTTCTACAATCATATGCAATATTAAATCAACCCCAAACTGCATATCTGATATAAATATCAATTTTCCATACCCAGAAAAACTTGCAGACAGCTGAAATATTCAAAAATGCATAACTCCTTCAATATTCCATATTTTCTCCTCAAATAAAATGTAGACAATTCTATAAATTAAGATCTTTCCAAAGAACTAAAGATCTAAATTTTATGACACCTGAAAACCCTCCAAAATAGCCCCCAAAAGTCTCAATCAAGTCACTAGGGTTAGATGGAATGACATAAATTATTTTCAGCTCTTTCTACACTTTAAAAACCCTCCAAATAACAATCCTACACTTTGAAAATTATACCAACATAGATCACATTATATTTTACCTTGTTCACTCACAAAACATACTAAAACAAGTCCCTTATGAAGTCGCCATTGTTAGAAAGTATGAATCATGCAAAGAACATACTTCAACACAAGAGAACTCAACAATGGAGCAAGAGAAAATACTTCAATTGATCAAAACCAACTCACTAACTTCCCACGCAAGAGAGAGAGAGAGAGAGAGAGAGAGAGAGAGAGAGAGAGAGAGAGAGAGAGCATCAATGGGCACGCATCCCAACTCCAAGCATGGAGCATAAAATAAATATCATCATAACATGAGTCTAACAATGATCCTAACACTCCTTTTAAGAGAGGGAAATTATTAAATAAAAGAATTTTATTTCCCCTAGGTGTGGCATCCCCTTTTAAAAAGGGTGATTTTAATATTTAAAAGCCACCTAAATATTATTTAATTAATTCCTCTTTTTTAATTTGCATTTTGGGAATTTAATTAAATAATTACTTGCTCCATAAATATTAAATAATTAAATAAATATTGCTTTATAATGTCAAATGATTAAAATCACTATCCAAGCAATATTATAAAATTATTTAATATAATTTTCTCCTTGCAACATCCCTAAAGCCCATGGGGAATGATAGGCTAAGGGTCTTCAAAAATGGGGACATTACATACAAACTCACACCAGATGACCAAGATATTACGATTTTTAAATCATCTTTTCGAAGCAAGAAATAAAAAATTCCAAATAATAGTCAAATAGATGTCAAATTTTAGTTGAAACTAACCTGTGACAATGAAATGGATGTCAACTTTAAGGTTAAAACATCCCTCCAATGGTCAAATGGACATCAAATTTAAGGTAAGCCATTAATTGTTAATGTTTCACAGACATTGCAGTCCACTGGTATCTCTGTTTGCCAGTGTAGGATGCCTCTCGACATAAAGATGATTATTTTAAACACGTAAATTAGTGTTTCAACACAACATCCAAATTTTCTATGGTTTATCATGTAAATTGCTATTTTGCATCAGGCACATACAACTTCTAAATCAGTTCATTGATTTTCCTTTTTGTTGTGGCCAATGAGTTCTCGAATTTTTTGATGTGTGTTTGGATAACCTTCAAGGGATCCGTGAGGTTATAATAAACCTTGCCCCAAGCGTGGGTAATAACTAATAATTGCACATGAGTTGCAAGGTACGCCAGATGGGATGCAAGTGGAATATTGCTCTCATTCAACAATATTGTTCAATATTAGTTGTTTTTTAATATCATGTTGACTGTCTCAACAAGGAATGTTCGAAAATATATAAAAGCTTTAACAAATGAAAGCCATAAAGAAGTAAAGTCCTCATGCCTTGTTTATGCTTCCACATTTTGCACACAGCTACCAGGGCATTCCCAACTGCAACACTCGTCACATGATTTTGTTCTATAATTCTTTGGTGGATTCCACACCCATTTTAAAGTCCCATTTTGGCACATGCTGAGAGGGTATGGAAAATATTGTAGAGTTTGGCTTTAATCATAAAATGTCAATGCCAATACCATCCACTACCAATCTCAATTTCACAAAATGCTACACATTCTACCTACTACATACATACCCCCTGTAAAATATTCTACTTATCTTCAACTATTATAGACCTGTGCTGCCAAATAAACCCTTTCTTGGGGTAAACAAATCCACTCTCTCATCACTGACAATATTTTCAGTCGCTGTAAAATATTTTTTAAAAGAACCAATTGAAACACATAAAATAAGCTTCCATGATTGAGTGTGATGAGAAAGTAGCATCATTTTAATTTCATACCAAGGAAATGCATTACCTTGTTGGCCACCATGAGTTAGAGTTATCTGGCTTGCATGTCAAAGAGCCCAAAAGGACCTGTATCTTTCCCAGGCCATAGGGGTTTGGCATGAGTGGTGGAAACACTGCGAAAGGCTACTCTAGAGCTCCCACTTTTACATAGGTTGCGAAGATAGGAAAAAAGTTTGAGTAATGTGGCTTTAAAAGTGCCAACTATATTTTCTTGAGAGGTTCGAAGGCAAGTTCAAAAAACAGATTTTGTGAATAGCCTGCAATCATTGCATTCCATGAGACTGTATTTCTTCCATGTATGCAGTCAAATAGTTCATAGATTCAAATTCCGAAAAAGAAACAATGGAAGATTTCAAAGATGTCAATTGTTTTCCCAAGAAGTTAATCATCTAGGGGAGGTGAAAGAATGTCATAAAGAATAGGAGGCTCGTCAATTTCCATTCTTGAGCTTTTTGTCTCTTCTAGCAGTCCTTTTCTCATATCCATCACCTTCAGTTTTTCTCTGGCATAAAATATTTGTAAATCCATGTGAAAAAAACACTAGAAGGGATGTCCGTGCCCAATTCTAAATCTCACATTTTTGTAGGGGCTGAGAGGATACTGACAAAGTTTGTATTTTCCAGAAAGGTTCCAAGGACTTTTCAACAGACCCATTTTGTGCATATCTCGATTACTTTAAAATAATGCAATGTATATATCATTTTTTGCTCGAGTTGCTCAAAATATGCCACACTCCTATCATGCTCACCATGGAACTCAAAGTGAGGAACGACATCAAATAGAGGTACTTATCATCTTTTGAAAGAATTTATTTAAATGAATAAAAAAAGAAAAGATTATCATGGTAGAACGGGGTAGAGAGTTACAGAAAAGTGTAGGTGGAGACAATAAGAAAGGGTTGAGTTTGAGCACCGAATGATAGGATGGTAGAGCAGTGGCGAAATACAATGGCAAGCCAACATCTTGCCGTGGAATTTATTTAAAAAGCTTCAAAGCCTTGTCTAGAAAACTATTTCGTGTATATCCTAAAATTATTGCATTCCATGAGAGCATGTTTTTTTGAGGCATTTTGTCAAAGTTTTCGCATGCCTTTTGTATGCTTCGAAATTTCATAGACAAGTATGTAATGGGAGTCACAACTATGATATTTAACAAATTACTGTTTTCAATTAATCTTTGATAGATCTCCATAACCTATTCTAAAGCACTCATTTTGGCACAAGTTAGCAAAAATAAACTGATTGGGCTAGACATTTGTCTGTTATCTCTAAAGACATTTGCAACAAGCCCATTTTTTGCATATCCAACAATCATGCATTCCCATGAAACTGCAATTTGGTGAGGCATTTTGTTAAACAATTCATTTGCCTTTTGTTATCTTTCATAGTATTTGAAACAACATCATCTAACAATAATCCAACTTCAAGTATTATTTGATGGTAATCCAACTTCAAGTATTATTTGATGGATGTTCATACCTTGTTCTAAAGATCCCATTTATATAAAAATACATGACCGTTTGTACTTGTATGTTGGAGAAGTACATTTGTTGACAATTGCCGCCTGTTATAGGAGGCAGGGGATAATGCGTTGAGTGGAGGATGTCCCACGAGGCCCACATTATTTTTTGAAGTCGAAAACAAAAAAGGATGGCAAGTCAAGGGGTTGTGATTCTTGATTGTAGATAATCTTCACACCCTGTCCGAGCACCCCATTATCCAATCCAGATCCAACCCATATAAAAAAAACCTCAGTGTTGGATTTATTGATAGGAGAGGAACCAATAGTTGGTCAATCAATAGCCTATGGGGGATTATGATTTGTGGGCTGCAAGAAACTCATAATTTGTTCAATCTCTCTATCTGTACATATAAATAATTTATGCGTCAATGAGAGGAGATCGATTCTTAATGGGGTTTTCAAGCATAGTGATTGGGGTGTATGAGGTGAGGCAATCATCACAAGAATATATTTTTGTCAAATGTTTTAGTAATGATTGTCCTAATTTAGATGTACACATAATGTTCCAAAACTAAAAAAAATATTTTAGACACAAAACTATAGTCCTAAGATAATCTAAAGAATGAATTCAAGGTAGAGCACTATAACCAGAGAAAGAAATTGGTTGGTGGCATGTAAAACTAATTAGTTAAATCCTACTCATGGCATTGCCACATATGAATCACATGAGATGAGAAACCTTACGGCCATCAAACACCTATCTAAACCAAGAGGGGGGGCTCTATGCATGGAATTGTATAACCAGAGCATTCCATATGGAAGAGGGATGAACATCACGTGAAAATATGAAACATTTTATGCATTCAACACTCAACAACTTTAATTCCAATAGCCCTATAAGGAGAGAGAAGTAGAAGAAACGTGGAAGTTATTCTAAAGAACGTGCAAAAATCAAACTCCCTCACCAATTTCATAGGTGCTTTGTCCATATTTCTGCCTAAGTATTAGCACATAATAATTTTGTATATCCTTGTTTGATTAATTGGAGAGTAGGTGCACTGATACAATGTTATTTTCCATAACCTACATATCTTGTATATTGTTATCTGTTTTTCCCCCCACCATCTATATAGTGCCCACTTCCCTTTGACACTTTTGATATTGATCCTGATACTGCTGACTATATTATGGACATTATTCTAGTTTTGATTTAGTACGGTGTTAGATGTCAGATCATGGATTATTATTGAATTTGATTCATATATGATGCATGTGGATTATTAGAAACATTTATATGGATATTGACATGTTGTTGACATGGTTATATTTATGGATGTTGTCCAGACATGTGGTATTTTGATATGTTGATTAGACCTAGAAAATTGAATTAAATGTGATGATCATATAGTTGTTGATGAGATTGCAAATGATATTGTTGATTGTCTGGATGTTGTTGTGATTCATATATATATATATATATATATATATATATATATATATATATATATATATATATATATATATTGATAATTTTGGAATTATAATTATATGTATTTTGGATGTTTTGATATGGCCACGAGGCCAAAGGAGGTATTTGTGTTTTACAGGTTTAAAAAAATATCACAACACGCATCGGAGGATTAGAGACCAACCACATGGAATTCTAGATGAATTCAACAAGGTCACCGTTGCAACTTGTATTTGTTGTGTGTGTTTGATTGTTGTTAGGGATTCCCATGGGAGGGATCACCTTCAAATGTGACCAAGGGATTTATGTTTTTTTTTTATTGGTCCTTTGTTAATTTTGTATGTGTTTTTTTTTAATGATGAATTTTCCCTTTTCATTACTGAAGTAAATTGTTTAAATATTGTGAGTAATCATATTGTTAAAATTAATTAATCAAATGGGTCATAACATTGCATTTATTAGAGTTCATGGCTCTCGGATTAAGTATTGTAAGTGATGTGTAAGAGATGTGTAAGTTGATTTTGGAGTATAAAACACTCCACCTTCTTTGAAATTCAAATTTTTCCTTGGAGGCTAATTTTGGAGGCTTGTGGGATAAGTTAAACTTATCCCATACCTCTTAAATTTGCATACCAACCTTACTTATGGTTGGAGAGTCTAAATCTAGCCTTCATTTTACATTTTTGTAAGTCAAGTTGTAAGTTGTAATTGCACTTTCTTACATACATTATAATTTCAATCCTATGGGGTGCGGGCTTGTTTTGGAGTGTGTACGTAAGTTGTCATATTATTCACCCACCTATTTATTATGCATTAGAGAATGAAGTTGACCTTGGGTGTTGGAGTTGAGGATGCGTGAAGTGGCATCCTACATGGATCCACCTCATCCTCTCCTCTTCCCTCTTCTATATATTCGAATTCCTTGGCTTGTTTTGGGGTGGCTTCACTTTTATCACTTCTTCTTTTGGCAAATTGCTTTGGGTTTTTTTGGAGCTCTTGCAAATTGGGAGAAAGTTAGAGATGGTTGCATACTTGTTGATTGTTGATATCTTGGATTGTTTTGCATTTGAGAACTTGCTGTTTTGAACTTAGAACAAACTCCATCATGGAGAGGTAAGAGCTTAGCTCTTGGAAATGCTCTCCTTTCATTTTTATGCATATGTGAATGGTTGAATGTTTGAATGTGTTGTTTTATTTTTTAGATATTTGGGTAAATGGCTTAAGAATGGTGTAGGAGAAGACTATGGGATATTTTGTGGGAGATATAAGTGTTTTGGGGAGGTATAAGTGTGGAGGGAGCTGGGATTTGGGTTCCACCTTACAAAGAAATAGCTTGCATTTCTTTACTCATTATGGGGTGCCATAAGAGGTTGGGGAGGCATAAGATAATGAGAGGACTAAGGGATACTTGGGGGAGGCATAAGGGCATGTCAGGGATTTGAAATGATATATATATTTTGATAGTTTGTTCTCAGGTGGTGATACCTATTTCCCCTTGGGAGGCATAAACAACATCCCCCATAGTTTCTTGCTCCTTTGGCTTGCATGGTGAAGCTTGAGTATTGTTTGTTGTTTTGTTTCTGTGGTTGCAAACTGTAATTTTGTTTTGGACTGTGTTTTGAATGAGAAATATGTCTTTGTGTTGTGGAATCTTGTTGTTGCCATGTGTTGAAAACACACCTTCTATTGCAATGTGGTTGGGGCTCGGGGGCCAATGATGAAGGATGACTTCTCCTTTTCATTGGATGTCTTGGTTGGGTGGAGAGCGTTGCCTTTCCTCCTGTTATGTTGTGATCAAATTGAAATAAAGAAAATGGAGGATATTCATGTTGCTGTTCTGGAGTAGGGAAAAAAGATAAGTTTGACAGTCGGATAAATGCACCAAGTTGGGGGGCCAAAAGGGGGTTTAAAGTGGACACATTTTTCTGAAAAAAAACTTCAACTTGTATGAGTTTTTTGAAATAGTTACACTCAAAATTGGAAGATGTTGTAGAAATATGAATCGTAGCATTTTTAGTGTAGTTTCTAAGCTACTAAATTTTATTGAAAACAGATACGTTTAAGTGGGTCAAACAACTAAAATACCAACAGATGCTCCTATTTTTGTTAAAAAACATAATAGAGTGACTTTCGTGCCCCCCCACCATTTTTTGAGCACCATTTAGTATTTTTGAAAACCCTTTGGTAGAAAGATAGCTAGGAGCATCTAGTTTGGGCTCTATTTTTTAAAGATTTTTTAGCAAATATTTTTTTATTTATGATTTTTCTAGTACAAATATTTTATGTTTTTGAAAAATAATGGAGCTTCGACCGTGCCCCCCTAACTACCTCAAAAACTATCGAAAAATAGTTTTTTTAAATATGTATAGACCTATGTCTAGTTTGGGCTAGTATACTTTTTTAAAAATTTGGATCACCCAAAAAAAAGATACACCATGAAAGATAGACATATTTACACTTCAAAAAATATCTATAAAAAAAAAAATTAGAAAATAAATAATATGAAAACCTTATGTTAGTCAGAAAATTTGAAAAATTATATTTTTAGAAAGAAGAAACTCTGCTCTACGTCGTGGTATAATTTTTAAAAAATGGATCGATCGTTTTATTTTGATTTATCATAGAGGAAGTGACATTTTTACATTTTCTTGCAAAAACATGTTGTTTGTTGTGTTTGTACAGGTCCATGCCTCAGGCTTGGGGATCCAAACCGGATCCCAAGCCTTGAGGCATGGCTTGGAAAAAGAGAAAATATAAAATGCGTACACGTTATAATGCATACATGTTTTTATTTGTTTTATATATTGTGGCCCCCCAACGTCCCTTTCATCTCTTTCATGGGAATTCTACAAACATTCTGTTTTATTTGTAATTTTCTCTACATTCTTGCATGATTTTTTAGTAGTTTATTTTGTCCCCTACCTTACAAGTTGATTTTTTCTAATCATGGGTGATAAACATCGAGCTAAGGACAAGAGGAAATTCAAGAACAAGACACAAGAGCAATTGGAAGAGAAGAGAATAAAGAAATTGAAGAGAATGTAAAAACTTCGAGTAGGGCAAGGTACATCCGCTATATCAAATGTAGCTAATGTATTAGAAAATGGGGATGAAATATATAATGAAAATGTAGAGAATAATGATTTTGCAATGAATAATGATATTGAATTGAATGATAATGTTGGTATGGATGAAGAAATTGATATGAATCCAATTGTTGAACCCTTACCTGAGAATCCAAATGTTAACCCCGAAATTTGTATGAAAACAATGAATGAAGAAAGTAACTTTGTAAAAGAATCTTCACCTCTAAGAACACCTCCTTCCATTTTGTGAAGAAAACCAATTCACTTAATTGAAATTGATGAAAACATTATAAAACCAATGCCTAACAAAATGTCTGAAAGAAATGCGAGAAAAAAAGCTAGTGGAATTTGGGATAATTACTTTGAGAATTTAAATGACATATAAATATGTCAATTATTTGTTTCATTGATGAAATTAATTAATATGAGACCTATAATGAAGACCCTGGGGTTAATAACATCTAATTTTGTTGATCAAAATGTGTCAATTGTTGAAAACATACATAAAGCATACCAAACTGTAGGTGATAAAAGACGCACCAAAGATAGTAATGCTACACAGCGTGCACTTACTAATTGTATAGTAAGTGATAAAACAGTTAATAAACGCTTGATTAGAAAAACAAGCAGTGCTTTTAAGGTAAACAGAAAAACACTAATGAAAGCAATAGAGAGACGTAAACATCTTGAGTTAGTCAATAACACTGACTATTGGGCTTTCTCTAGCCGACTTCCACGAAAAGACAAGAATGCATCTGACACATTCTATAGAATATGTACAAGGGTGTTTCTAGGTGTTTTATGTGAACTTGAATGAGAGGAACATTAGTTTCAATCAACATTACATTTGGTCGGACAACTGCACACAATTTAAGAATGCACAGATGTTTTATAGGCTAAGCTGGATGCACAAAAAAATAAATGTACAACATATTTGGACATGAATGTACAACATATCAACATATCTGGCTAAGCCTCAATTATTTGATGAATTCTTAACCCATAGTTGTCACTTAACATGGATTTTGACATATTTTTGGACGTGATGATATGTTGGTTTGCCTTCATGGACATGTATGGGGATTTGGGGTGCGTAGTGCCAATTTGACTAGATTAGTAGATTGACACATTTTATTTGAGGTTGTGGATACTAATAATTTTCTATGCGATTTGGGCCTAATTGATATATGTTGGATAATTTTTTTTTTTTATTAAGGGCAAATAGTTTTGAAGGGACTATACCCTGTATACAAAAGGGCTCAAAAGCCAGATAGTAAAGATGAGAGAAGCAACCCAGAGAAGGGCAAAATAGTCAACCAAGGAAGGCTCAACAGCCAAATATTACAATATAGGAGAAAAAAGGATCTAAACGTACAAAGATCTAGAAAAAAGAAGGCAAGATAAAAAAGAAACCAAAAGAGAAACAACATGAAGAGCTCCGCCAAAAAATAGCTCCAGAACTGCCCGATGACAGCCACATCGTAGCCAAAAAACAGCATCACAACAACTCGTTACTTGATGGCTCTGTCAATTTTGGTCTTGATAGCCTGCAGTGACATGAAGAAGGCAATGGCAGTGGCCTAAGAGGAGTCTTGCAGATCTGCTTGGGCAATTGCAATGTCCCTTTTCTCTTTAGGGCCCCATATGTCCTCATTAATCCCACTTAAACTGCAAACACTGTGGACATGTTGTTCAATGAAATTATAAATACTTTTGAGGGCAGACAATATGCAGTCAGTTCAGATTTTAGCATTCCCCAATCTACCATCTAAGGACTGTAGTTTCTTGAAGACTTCCCCAATAACCCCCTCTTCCTCCTCACTTTGAAGGATCCTTTTACCCTTAGCTCTTTCCATGTTTTTTATAGCCCCTTTGAGCTCTTGTATCTCCTTTTCTAATCTGTCCACCCTATCTAGCAATTCCTCCTCTTTGGGCTCCTCCACTGGCTTGCTAATATGCAGGAGGTTTTCAGCTAGTTCCAAGTCTTTGTGGCTCCTTAGGACCCGTTGGGAAGCAGGGATTTTAGCTTTGAGGCTCTTGCTTTTCTTGCTGGAGACAACATCTTCATTCTTTCTTTTTAGCAGGGGGGAGCGGGAGCAGTGTGGGTAGGTGGAGGTATGGAGGAGGGAGGATGGGATAGGATTCACGGGTGAGGGCAGCTGGAGAAATGGCGGTGAATCTAGAGGATAAGGCCCTGGTGCAAAGGGACAGTGCTAGAGTGGCTTTGAACTTCCCTTATAGATTTCTCCAGAGAGTTAATCAGATAGTGAGGGAAGCTGATAATGTTATTTCTACGAAAATGATTCAGAAAAATCAGATGCTTTTGAGGTATAGTCACATATCTTCCTTCAAGGGTAACATACCTTACCACCATTTTGCCCAGTTCATCAAAAGGTTCAGGGATCGACGCCACCTTGAGGCCAGCAGTCACGAACTCAAGATTCTCCCCCTCTTCCAGAAATTTCTTGGTTTCCACCTCCCTGTCTAATTCCGTGATTTCCATTTTCATGTTACTATATTTGACTATTCTATTCTTCCAACCCTGGGTGAATTTGATAGAGATGTCTTGGTCGAAGCCTTGGATCCTTTCAATGAAATTAGACAGGCCCCCGATTTATAGGTAATCCCAAAGCTCCGTGTTCTCTTTCCACTCAGGATTGTGGGTCGGTTCGGTTTTGCATGGCGGCCCCCCCATGTTTCCTCTGCTCCTTTTCCTATTCTCAACGGTAAAATAGCTACCAATGTGCGGGATAGGCCGAACTTTGATTTTGGTATTTGAATCTTTCCTTCCCGTGAAAGCCGGTTTAATTATTATGCTACACTTGTTATTATTGCCCCACTCCTCGGCTTTCCTCCTATGCCAAGAAATGATGACAGTCCAGCCCGCACAGATCACAACAATCATCCAAATCTTTTGTGATGTCATCATCATGTACTTGGGGATCCGCACATTAGCGTCTAAAATACAACCGTTAGTTATGATTTTCACTACCATGTAGATCAATGATAATGGCTTTATTGACATGAGCGGGCAGAACATCCCCCCCAATCCAAGTTTGAAAGGGATTATTAACACCGAAGTTAGCCAAACTATCAATGACCCTATTTCCTTCCCGGTAGGTGTGGGTGATTTGTACCTTTTCAAATCTTTTGCATATATCAATAGCTTCCTCAATATAATCCCTGATAGACCAGCTGGGGTGTTGCTTTTTATTCAGAAGATTGATAATATTTAGAGAATCACCTTTAATTATGATATTTGGAATATTACAATCTCTGGCAAGTCTAATACCCCAAAGAGCTGCCATGGCTTCGGAATAATGATTAGTCTGTCTGCCCATTCTCCCATAAAAAGTAGCAACATAACAACCTCTTTGATCCCTGATGATTCCCCCTCCTCCAGAGTCACCCGGATTGCCCTTAGAGGCCCCATCAAAATTTAACTTGTGCCAATCAGTGGGGGGTTTAATCCATCGGACTATGTTTTTGTCAGTACCATTGTTATTTCTATTAACAGTGGCAATATTCCATTCAGTCAAAATGCATTCTTCATTCTCCGGGTAGAGTCAATTTTTAGGGGGTTTAAATCTAGCAATATTATCTTGCACAACAATGATAATTTCCTTATATACTTTGTTACAAGCCTGTCTATTGTTTCTGAAAATACTATCATTATGGGCCTTCCAGATTCTCCACATAGTGTGGGGCAGAACCAGTTGCCATAGCCTTTTCACCATGCAATGTTTAAACGGAGAGCTCCATTGCTCCCAAGCCTGAAGGCAGGTAAGGGGAAAAATCCATCTAAGATTAAATTTTACAAAAGCAAGCTGCCAAATTTTGGAAGCAATCTCACAATGAAGGAATAAATGCTTTATATCTTCAACCTCTTGCTGACACATGCAACATCTATTCGGCATGATGAATCCCTTCTTGATGAGTTTGTCATTAGTTAGGATCTTGCCATTAATAATTAGCCACCAAAAGAAGTTCACTCTAGGGGTTGGCTCCGGCATCCACAACTTGTGCCACTTAATTTCACTTTCCATGGATGCAAAGAAAGAATTATATCCTGATTTAACAGTGTATTCCCCATCAAAAGAATCTTTCTAGATGATCTCATCCTTAAGATTTTGATTACTTATATGGATTAGGGAAAGTTGATTCTAGAGAGATATAATATCAACCTGAATATTATCATTCTCCACTTTTAGCTGCTTCCATTTTCTTTTGTTTCCATCCCTCTCAATGTATCCCTGGATTTTGTGTCCATACTTTGCAATTAATCTTTCTTTAATATGATCATAAGTAGAAATCCAGTTAGAATCCGTCCACTTATCAGTCCAGAAGTTTATGTTTTGCCCATCTCCAAGCTTCCAGCTGCACCCCTGAGAGAGAATGTGTCTGCTGCGCAGAAGGTTGTTCCAGAAAATAGAACCACTCGGAAGGGACTGATCATAAATGAAAGAAATCTTGTTTTGATTTGAAATATATTTGATCTTAATCAGCTCTGTCTAAGGTCTGTGCTCTTTTATAAGCCTCCATCCTAATTTTGCAGTAAGGGCAGTACTCATATGTTTGATATCTTTGATGTCTAACCCCCCTAGTCTCTTAGGTTTACAAACCTGTTCCCAAGCCACAAGATGATATCTGAATCTGTCCTCAGTACCGCGCCACAAAAAGTGTTTTTAAATCTTCTCAATACTGTTCATCACAGCTGTAGGCATGCTAAACATTGACAGTATGTAAATAGGCAAGTTTTGAAGCGTGCTTTTAACCAAAAGACACTTACCTGCACTTGAAAGAACGGCTCCTTTCCATCCAGCCAACTTTCTTTGAAATCTCTTAATAAGATCATTCCATACCTCCACTGAAATCTTTCCAGTACTTAAAGGTAACCCTGAGTAAGTAACTGGTAGAGAATTAATAGTGCATCCTAGAATATTAGCAATCTTTCTTTGCCTCTCCTCAGGAGTATTGAAGAAATAAATAGAGCTTTTGTCAAAATTAACTTTTTGTCCCGAGGCTTCCATATATGTTGGATAATTAGTTTAGTCACATATCTTGATTTTATAAAGTATTGGATTTGCTGACGAGGATACATGGTGGCATTATGGTATGCCATTTTTATGTATTGCAATACCTAATGTATGACAAATTGTGTGAGATTGTTGCATTCCACATTGATGTTGTGATATCCTTAATTTACATGTTTGAACTTATTCACTTATTGAGTAGTTAGTTTACTCTTGCATTGGACAGATACGCTTAATGTGTGCAATGAGTGTGTAGGTGACAGGTCACAGGAAAATGTGGGTTTCAGGGCGGCTACACAAATTGTGCACAAGTGGCCCACGGGGCTAAGTCCTAACCATGTTAATTTTTTGAGGCCGTATAGTTTGATTGTATTTTGAGCACCATGAGTGACCCTCATATGTGATGTACTATGTCATGTAAAATTTTATTTTGTTTAGAATGTTTTATTGTTGTTAAATAAATTAGGTTTGGGGGCTTAATGGTCCCCACTTACATTATTTTTCAGGTTTGGTTTATTTTATATTAATGAGAGGGGATTAGGGTCACATGTGAACCCTTGGGTGGGCCCCACATCCTCTACACTTGTGCCCATAAGTGCCAAACCCGAAATTGGGTTATTTATGGCATTTTAAGTGAGCCTTTTTTAGTTTGGGAGTTCACTTAGCATGAAAATAAGCCTTGGACCCTACCTAATAGGTAGGGGGGATTAATTTCAAGGCATAATGGGAGTTTCCCTCCCATTTTACCTCTCTTTGGTCACCATCCATGTAAGATGGATTGGTATGTGTGTTTTGTAGAAAGTTGAACAATCTTGTTTTATTTTCATTTTGGGTATTTTGGGAAGGGAGTGTTAAAACTGAATTTATCTTTTCTTCTTTTTATTTTGGAATCTTTGACTTGGAGGGAAGAGATGGGTGACACTTGTCACTCCCTCATTTGGTGAGAAAATTGATTGGTTTCTCTTCAAATTCTCCCTCGTGTTGAAGAAAAAGAACTTTTTCGTTCATTTTTTTTGGAGCATTGGTTTGGTGTTTGAGGATTTTGGAGCTAGTATTGCTTGAGGAAAAAAAAGTTGGAAAATATTGTTTTGGAGATCTCTTAGAGGTAGGCTCTTGAGCTCATTTTATGTTGGATGTTTTTGCTAGATCTTAGCTTGCTTATAGTTGGAACGTTTGTTTAGTTGCGTGTATGGTTGTTGCTTAAGTATGGTTGTTGCATTTATTTTTGCTCCATCCATCATATGGTTTGATGGATGTTGGAGTTATTTGGGGGAAGAGAGAGGCAGTTTCCATCTCAAACCTCATGGCTCGATGGGCAAGCCATGTAGGTTCCTTTTTTTACTCTCCTTATATGGTTTGAACCCCTTCCCCATTTTTGGAGAAGAAACCCAATGGATTTGAAAATCCTCCCAAGAAGGATTATTGTGAATGGGTGGAGAAATAAGGAGGGTTTCATTGATTCAAAGGAATAAGGAGGTTGAGAAGAATCTTGTGTGCATCCTATGGTTGGATCACACCTTATGGCACTTTCGGGTATCTCATCTACTCTTCCCCAATTGTGAGGATGAAGATCGTTTTCTCCTCATTTCTTTTATTTGCTAAATGTTGTGTTTTCCTTAGTGCATGGTCTTGGCTTGTATGTGAGAATATTGTGTTGTTTTTCTCCCTAAAGCTTGTGCACAAAGTTGTGGAAGCTAGCTCTCTCTCCCATGGGCTTGGGGGAGGCTAGCATGTCTTCCAACCTTGAAAATGCATGTAATGATGCCTAAAGGTTGGGTGGTTAAACAAGCCTTGTTCTCTTAGAGTTGGATCCTTGCAAAACATTCAAAATTGGAGCTCAAGCGGGTAGTTTGGTTGGAGTCTCATGTCACTTTGGTTTCTCTTGTGTCCTTCTTCCTTTGTGTGGATATTACTCTCATTGTAATCTCTTGAATGTGGCTAGTTGGGAAGTTCCTTGTCTTTTAAAGTATCGTCTTTGTGATTTGGAAACACTTGTAAATATGTGTCACTTTTGTTGATTGATCTACTTCAAGGCTTGTAAAGAAGCTTTGTAATGTGTCTTCTTGAATATTTTAAATATGTTAGAAAGATGGTATTGGGAGCATAAGTTCATTTGAAAAGAAAGGTTGTAAAATGAATGATTCTTTTAATATAAAATTGTTGTAATCTCCATTTTGAAATGAAAGTTAGTGTTAGTACGAAATCACAACACCCCCAAATGAGTTATGGATATAATTTTCTAAGGCAGGATCATTTGGTGTGATTTGCATAACATTGGATCATTCCCCAAACTGTGGGACATGCAAATGGGAATGATCTTCCAGAGAAGGTTGGTCCCTCTTCCTAAACTACCTACCACGAACTACTCCAGTGCAAGCAAACTAAATCTAACCTAATCTAACCATTCCAAGGAACCAAGGAGAGAGAAAGAGGGAAAAAGAAGAGCCTACACTAAAGCGGTGATACACCAGCAAAGGAAGTGAGATATTCTATTGAGGGAGAAAGAAATAGAAAAATAGAGATGAGGGAGGTTAGATAGAAATAACATGGCCTAGATCTTCAAATTTGCCATTAAAATCCATGAAACACAACATACTGCACCTACAAATGTGAAATACATGCACAGAAAAAAAAATCTGTAAGGGAGAGGCATAGAGAAACAAAAAAATGATGCAAAGGGTTGAAGAACACCACAAAAACATGTTTTTTATTGCTCTAGAAGGTGCACAGACCGTTACATTTCTGGAATAGAGGCACAAATACATTTTCCAAGTGTAGGAGAAGGTTTTCTGCTCAAAAATGGCGTCGAGAAATAAATTTGACAGAGTTTCTCTATGCCCAAAATGTCTCTCCTTCTCAAAACGAGAAGTGTTATAATATATCGAAAGAATAAGAGAGAGGGAAGAGGGAAAAGTCAAATCCTATTTCAACATCCTAGGATATGCATTGAATCCTGCCTTGAAGATTCAAACGTCATCAATCAATGCCCCCTTTCAAATCCACCCCAAATATGTCGATTCTGGTTCCCCAGTGGATCGAATTGAATCGGATCTGGTAGTTGAAGAGTAAGAAGATCTTACATTAAAATCCCAAAGATGTTTTCTCCATTTTTCACCTACCAGTGCCCGAAAAAATGATTTTTAATCTTTCCATGGTGTAGAGGACGTCAGGACGTTTCCAACAGTGTCAGATTTGCAATATTTCGAGCCTTGAGTCGAAAGATATGCCCCTTCGAAGTTTGTATCGAGTCCATACGAATGGGCGAGAAAACCAGTTTGAAAAACGGGAACCTTCTTTAATACGGGACACGTGGCAGCACTGTGCTGGCCTGAAAACCTTTATCTATTTAATCCTTGAATCAACACCATTTGGACACTTGGCAGCCTCCGCAGGTCCATGGACTTTTCAACGGTCCCTCTTATCTCTTTAGACTCTAGGCTACGTGGCGAGCTCACGCTCATTCGGATCTCTGCCCTTGGACCAACTCTTGGAAATGCGCTAGGCTGACACTTGGCACTCTTCGCTTGCACTTTTATGATTAGTCAATTTTGAAGCCCGCCTTTTGACTATGTCTGACCATTTGCTATGTGGAGGGTTGGCACAAGTTTGGGTTCCCCTTTTTTGGATTCACCTTTGGAGAAGCGTCGTTAGGACACATGGTCTCTTCCGCTGCCTCCTCCATACTTAGTCATTTTTGGACCTTTTTCCTGAACCGTTTCAAGCTCAAGGACTTTGGATCTTCTCCGTTCCTTCCCCTTCTTGTTTCTAGTTCTTCTGTGGCATTTCCCCTTCTTGTCTGACCCTGCTATCCCATAGTTGAGTCTACATGTGACTTAGAGAATGGATTTAAGACGTAGAAATGGCCCGACAGAGTCATTTCTTTTGTATAGGATCCTTTGATCTCTCTTGGCCTCTGCCACTTCATTGTAGGGTCTTTTTGGGACCAATTTACAGGATTTGAATGAGTTTTCTTAGGTTCCTTATGTGCGGGGTTGTGACTTGATCCAATATTTGACACGGGGGAAAAATATGGATAACAATTTGGTGACTCACAAGGGTATCTGCCTGCTAGATGAAAAGACCAATTACCTTGTCGTATCCATTTGGCATGGAGTCGAGAATGACAGTCTAATACTAATTCTGCCTCTGATTCACAAGCCCAGCTGCTTGCACTCTCAATTTGCATAAGAAAATCTCAAAATGAAGGTTTCTGAGAGTAGAATTTCTTTTAACCCAGGGCTTCATCTGTCTCTATGAATGGACTGCATAAGAGCAACAAAACAACACCATAACTATGTACAAAATGAAAATCATACATGCTCCAAATGGAACATGTAGAGTTTGTAAAATCACTTCTTCTGCTGAAAACAAACCTACCTACACTACTCTAACCAAGAGCAAAGGGAGCTCAAACAAAGCCTGCAACTGGCAAGGAGAAATAGCTTCCCTTCCTCAAAAATGGCAGCCATGTAACTGATTTGGCATTGAACATGGTTGGTTAGATGAGTGAAAAACTAACTACAAGCTGATCTTCCACCCAAATCACCAAAGTATCAACTGAAGACAAAACCAATACCTCTTTTAGTTGCTCTGTATTTAGATTGAAGAGTTATGACAATTGATCATTGGTGCTTTGTAGCTCATCCTCATGCCCTGAAATTGGCATGACCACACTTGGCTTCTCCTTTGGCTCCAATGAATCCAAATACCTGATTGGGAAAGGTTTGATCCTTTGGATGTGCCCATAACTCTGAATTCCAACTCCAAGAATGGAGCCTTCTTGTTGACCCTCATAGATGGATGGTGTGGAAACAATGGTGGAAATTTTATGCCCTTTCTCTTCTTCCTCCTGTGAAGAGTAAGGAAGGTTTAAATCTCCCAAACTTGATTCCAAAGAGTTGCTATAAGATGCAGGTTACTGCAATTGAAAGTTATCCTCCATGACAGTAGGCTCATGTGCTTGGAAGGTGGATGATGAAGGAGAAAACAATAGAAACTCAACCGGTTCTTCTCCATCAAAAAATTCCTCCATATCAGACAAATACATTGCCTCACTGTTGTCTTGTTGCAAATGTTCAACCTCTTCCATGATGTCCTGATCTGTAATTTGATCACCATGGTTCTCCTTATCCTCAAACATGAAGTTTGAAAGATCAAACTCCTCCTCAACATTAGAGATTGAAGGAGATGAAGTGAGAGGAAGAACTGAAGGTTCCTCTGTGGCCTGCTCCTCACTTGGAGCCTCTGAAACTATATGGTCCTCCTCCATCATGGGTTCATTAACCAAAACAGGCCCTTCGAATGAAAGCAAGGAATCTTCAGTGATGTTTTCTTCATTGAGTGGCTTCAACTCTGATTTGATTTCTCTCATCTACTCCTCTTCAATGGGACTTGGAGTTGATTGTCCCTCCTCTTCAATTCTTTGTGCATCTTGGGTTAGATCTGTATCTTTTTTAGGCAAAGTGCCATAAACAGACTGTTGATTCTCTTCCTCTTGTTCTTGTTCTTCTTCTGCTGCAAACTTAGCCTTAACCACCATTATTTCTTCAACTCTAACCTCCTCCATTGGTTTGACCATCAAGGGGATATTTGTAAACCCGAATTTGGCAGCCCAACTCTTCAAATTTTCTGTCATTTCTTTTCTGTTTGGCTCCTCTTCTTGCTATTTTCCTTGACTGGTTTCTTGGGTCTCTTCCCAACATGGACTTGGGAGAGCAAGAGGAGTGGCAAGTTCGGGTTCAACCAGCTTTAATATTATTTGTGGTGGGGAGGGAGGTGGAACTTCTGGTTTGTTTGGAGGGGATGACTGTTTGGAAGGGAAAGGGGAAGAGGAACTGAAATGGGGTGGAAGACTAGGGAATGAAGAAATGGAATCAACACTTGGGGTAGCAACTGAGAAGCTTGGAAATTGGAGTTTAGGTTAAGATGGTGCTGCTTGAGAAAGAGAAAAAGAAAAGCTATGAGATGGTGGACTTACCCATTGACAAGGTTGTCTTGACTCCAACTCATAAGCCTTGATCTTCTCAGTCTATAGTGCAAGTTGGGGTATCATTTCAACCATGAAGTCTAACTTCTCCTGAGGGTTATAATGTCTTGGAAAATGGCCTTCCCATGGACAAGGTGCCCTGAAACCAATCTAAAATGCCTTTATTTGTGCTATGCCTATTATCACCGAATCACAACACCCTTATGTTTACACAAGTGCATATACTTGAGCTCATAGTGTGATTGGATAACATGGGTACTATCTCCAAGTTGTGGGACTTGCTACTTGAGATAGACCTCCAGAGAAAGTTGGTTCTTACTCCTAAACTACCTACCACAATCTACTCTAATGCAGGAAAAACCAACTGTCCTAGTATAACTTTCCAAGGGACCAAGGAGAGAGGATACATAAAAAGGGAAAGCCTACACTACAATGGTGATACACCAGAAAAGGAGGGGTGTGATAGTAGTCTTCCAATGTGTGAGATATAGAAGCAAAGTGCACACTAGAAGGGGTGATAACAGTTCTCCACAATCTAGCAAAATGCATTCACAACAATATTTCATACATGCACAATAATAATGAATCCCTGCAAGAGCATAAAAATAGACACAATATTCTTGTAGTGAAGGTTGAAGGGGCAAGAAGAATGCAATAAAACACAGCAGGGGAAGATGCATCCACAAACTTGTATTTTATTGCTTCATGGTATGCACAGTTCAATCTATTACTAGATAAGGGCCTGGATCACCATGTAAGGAGTCTAATACAAGGGCCTGCAACACATTGGATTCACAAAGAAATTTTGACAGAGATTTGCTACAACAAAAATCCCTCCTCCTACAATGAGCCCAACACTCCAATTTATAGAGAAAGAAGGAGAGAGAGAAGGGGAAAATGGAAATCCTGAAATCTGTCCTTCAACCACTTGTAAGATGCATTAAATGGAGTGAAATGATTGGATGTTACTTGCAAAAGGCTCCCCATATTGACCTAGGTGCTACAACAGAGAAAGAATGATGACCATGCCTCTTAATTGCACTCCCAACTACCAAATAAAACAATGTCATGAATCCGGCCACGTTTTATGAAAATATCCATTGATTTCTCATCAAATCCTAAATTTATTGATTTCTGTGCATCAAGATCGGAAACATGATTCCAACGGTACCAATTTTTCTACAATTTCATTGAGAAATATAAAAGTTATGACCTTCTGAGTGCGGACAGCTATTTTGGGTCTGCCAGGCATTTTCTGTCATTTGACGGGAATGAGCATTAACCGAATGGAGTTGAATATGTTTCTTTTATTTAAATATATCTACCCTCATTAAAATTAAGAAATTCCAATGTTTTGAAAATATGCAGAGGACGTCGTGCTCATTCAAGAAAGTCCAATTTTATGAAAATCAGAGCTCCGAGTCAAAAGTTATGGCCGTTTGAAGTTCGGGGGTCAAACGTTGACTTTTTCTTTTGTTGCGGCTATTTTAGAAAAATTGGGTCCACGTGTCCCGGACATCTTGGACACATTCTTCTGCATAAGCCAATTTGGGCTTCCTTGTCCCTACACGTTTGTCGTTGACCGGGCCATGAGGGTCGTCAACTTCCGCATCGGCCGCATCCTATTCAGCTTGGCTCTTTGTGTGGCAATTTCACCTTTGCGCGTCTCACACGTCCCGCGTGCACTTTTGTCCCGATTATCCTAGACAAAAACCTTTGCACCTCTCATAATAGACTGTCTTGCGGTAAAATTGGCCGATCGCATCCCGCGCATCCCGACGTCCCAACTGTCCCATGGACCGCCTGGGACAAAAATATCCGCATCGCATGATTCCTTTGTATTTCGGCTACAAACTTGGTATGACGAACCTTGGTACAATCTGCACTGGTACGACCCGTAGCCTTCCTGACCCAAAATACATTAAAATATGCTTGCGACTTCATTTTTTGGATTTTTTCAATTTTTTCTAACTTGTTGGATTTTTTCCTTGGATGGGGAAGTTAGAGAGAAGTCGAGGGGACCCCAAAAACATGATTTTGGGCCTTGAGTCAATCTACTTGCTCGGGAGTGAAGAATTTGATGCATGTTATCAAATTTACCTTGAGGGGTGAATTTTGGATAACAATGCCCCTTGACTGAACCATGCCAACCTCCATTTTTTGGATCTTCTCCAGCAAACTAGCATCTTGTATTTGATTATCTTCATTGTTTTCATACCCCTGCTCTTGGAAAGCTCCATAGCCAAATTGATTGGCGCATTGCTACTCATAGGGGTAGACATATTGATTTTCACTTTGCTCAAAATGCTGATTTGAAGGAGTTGTAAAACATATTGGAGGTGGACTGCTCTGTTGTTATAAGTGTGAGTCCCAAGAAGGAAATGAAGTCATGATTGCACAACCTCATGGAATGGGAGAAAATGAAAGAGATCGAAGAAGAAAATGGATGAAAATGAGTGGAAATGGATGCAAAGAATAGGTCTGCAACTTATAGAATGGGTTTTTGACCAGATGGAGCCATCAGATGTGCAAACTAAAGCTTCTAATAACCTAGATTTTTACAAAAAGTGCACATCAATATTGTTGCAATGAAGGGAAGACCTCTTAGTCCCACCAAGCATGTAAGAACTGTTAGTTCGAAATCACAGCACCCCCAAATGAGTTATGGATCTACTTTTCTAAGGCAGGATCATTTGGTGTGATTTGCATAACATTGGATCATTCCCCAAACTGTGGGAATTGAAAATGGGAATGATCCTCCAGAGAAGGCTAGTTCCTCTTCCTAAACTACCTACCATGAACTACTCCAGTGTAGGCAAACTAAATCTAACCTAATCTAACCATTCCAAAGAACCAATGAGAGAGAAAGAGGGAAAAAAAGAGCCTACACTAAAGTGGTGATACACCAGCAAAATAAGTGAGATATTCTGTTGAGGGAGAAAGAAACAGAAAAATGGAGATGAGGTAGGTCAAACAGAAGTAACATGGCCTAGATCTTTAAATTCACCATTAAAATCCATGAAACACAACATCATGTACCTGCAAATGTGAAATTACATGCATAGAAAAACAAATCTAGAAGGGAGAGCCATAGAGAAACAACAAAATGATGCAAAGGGTTGAAGAACACCACAAAAACACATTTTTTATTGATCTAGAAGGTGCACAGACCATTACATTTCTGGAATAGAGGCACAAATACATTTTCCAGGCATAGGAGAAGGTTCGCTGCTCAAAAATGGCATCTAGAAACAAATTTGACAGAGTTTCTCTATGCCCAAAATGTCTCTCCTTCTCAAAATGAGAAGTGTTACAATATATCGAAAGAATAAGAGAGAGGGAAGAGGGAAAAGTTGAATCATGTCTCAACGACCCCGGGATATGCATTGAATCCTACCTTGAAGATTCAAATGCCATCAATCAATGCCCCCTTTCAAATCCACCCCAAATCTATCGATTTTGGTTCCCTAGTGGATCGAATCGGATCTGGTAGTTGAAGAGCAAGAAGATCATGCATTAAAGGAGTGAAGATGTTTTCTCCATTTTTCACCTACCAGGGCTTGAAATAATATTTTTTTATATTTCCATGGTGTAGATGATGTCGATACATTTCCAACAATGTCATATTAGCAATATTTTGAGCCCCGAGTCGAAAGATATGCCCCTTTGAAGTTTGTATCAAGTCCATACGAATGGGTGGGAAAACTAGTTTGAAAAATGGGCCCCTTCTTTAATATGGGACACGTGGCAGCATTGTGCTCGCCTGAAAACCTTTATCTATTTAATCCTTGAATCAGCGCCGCTTGGACACTTGGCATCCTCCACAGGTTCGTGGAATTTTCAACAGTCCCTCTTATCTCTTTAGACTCTGGGCTACGTGGTGAGCTCGCTCTCATTTGGGTCTCTGCCCTTGGACCAACTCTTGGAAATGCGCCAGGCTGACACTTGGCACTCTCCACTTGCACTTCTATACTTACTCAATTTTGAAGCCTGCCTTTTGAATTTGTCTGACCATTTGCTACATGGAGGGTTGGCATAAGTTTGGGTTCCCCTTTTTTGGATTCACCTTTGGAGAAGCGTCGTTAGGACACGTGGTCTCTTCCGCTGCCTCCTCCATACTTAGTTGTTTTTGGACCTTTTTCCTGAACTGTTTTGAGCTCGAGGACTTCGGATCTTTGTTGTTTCTTCCCCTTCTTGTTTCTAGTTCCTCTGCGACATCTCCCCTTCTTGTCTGACCTTGTTATCCCATAGTTGAGTCTACCTGTGACTTGGAGAACGGATTTAAGATGTGGAAACAACCCGATAGATTTGTTTCTTTTGTACAGGATCCTTTGATCCCTCTTGGGCTCCGTCACTTCATTGTAGGGTCTTTTGCGACCAATTTACAGGATTTGAATGAGTTTTCTCAGGTTCCTTATATACGGGGTCGTGACTTGATCCAATATTTGGCACGAGTGCGAAATATGGATAACAGTTAGTTCATTTAAAATTTATATTTTATTCACAAAAAAAAATAGTTTGTCTTGTTATTTGCTCTAAAAGAAAATGTGCTATCTTCCTTGTTGGAATCTCCTTGTAAAGATCTACAATAATTAGTTAGTTATTACATTTGAAAGAAATTTAGAGTTACATGGAGGTTGAGAATTTATTTTAAAAGGAAATATTATCATTCTATAATAGCTCTCTTCTTAAAAAAAATTAAAAAAATTGGTTGTATTACATAATGAAATGAGATTAGTTTTCTTTCTATTTTTTTCCCATGTGATACTAAATGATTTGTTCTTATTAAGAAAATTAGTTTTGTGTATGTGTTATTTCTTACAAATTTAAAATATAACTAAACTTTCCCTTGTTATTTATACAGATTTCTACAAGTCTTCCTTTACACACATAATCAAGATGTCCATTTTAATATGCATATATTGAAAGGAAGCAATGGGTTCATACTTAACTGCAATAATCAAACATGGTTTATTGATTTAGGTTTAACATTGTATGATGAGTATTTATTTATATAAAGATAATTACAACAATAATTGAATAGAAATATATTTACATTTGTAAAATAGGGTTGTTTTTCATTATTAACTATGTTAGAATTTAATGTATTAAATTCGTGTATTGAATTGTTAAATTTCATTCAGCGATGTAATAGTAATTATATTACAATTTATAAAGATATAATCATTTATATTTTGTAATATAAAATTTATTTAGTTATTGTTATTATAAAACAAAGTTTATTAAATATATATATATATATAAAATAAGTTTTTGGGGAGGACCAAACCCCTCCCCACTTCCTGCACACCCACCAGAGGCACCACCGCCCTCCACGCCTTTGTCCACCTACGTAACCCCCTCCTACCTGTGTCATTCCCCTCCACCACACGGATCCCCTCACCCTCGTGCCAACTCACTTCTCCCTGCGTAGTCCACACCCCTCTTCATGGATCCTCCTTCCTCTCGCCTCTACCGAAAACCGTAAGACCTCCCCAACACTACCGTCCCCTCCACTCTCCTTCACATGGCCGATGCCTACAGTCTGAACCTGTACCATGTAAACCCTATGGTTTTAATACAATTTTTTTCTTCTGTTAAAAACACTTTGATTATTTTAATTTCTGGATATTTATATGCATAGGCATTTACAAAATGGTATGATCTCTATACCCACAACCAGATATTCATCTGGTAGAAGAATAATAAACAAATAAAATAAAAACAAAGAAAGATTAAAACCCTGGGATTCTCCCAAAATCAATGCAAGAATGAAACAATCTTTGAGAAGAGTCTTCTTCATCATAACACGCAATTTAAAAAAAAAACATGATCAAGAAGAAAATACAATAGAAACTCCAAATCTCCTCATGACCATTCATGGCCTCTCCCAAACCTGCAAATTACAAAATGAAGAAAATGAAAGAGAAAAGAAAGAAAATAAGTTTAGATAAAGATGTGCTAGGGCAAGTTTAGGGAAAAATAAGATCTAGGGCTGAGATCTCTTTGATCCTAGGGTCTACAACTAACCCTACTTTCTTTTAGGTCATAGATAAACTTTAATGTGACTGGGAAGTTAAATTAAAATGTGTGAGTGGGTAAATAAAATAAAAGGGGGAAATCCAATAAATCTTACAAGGGGTGTAGACTCATATTAGGGTGTCCCTAGTAAATTTGATAGAAATTAAATAAATAAAATTATTTTGGGCTAGTGATTAAGTAATTGGGTAAATCAATTTAGTTAAAAACAAATAATAATGGGAATAAGATTAGTATTGTTAGTATTTACTTTCAAAAATAAATTACCCAAAATTTTAGTGACTTATTGGTTTTGGTTTCGGTGTCCCAAGGCGGGGCATTACACAGGGCATGGAAATGGAGAGCATGATGGTGCAAGAGCATGTGTGAAAAGAGCACTTGCAAGAGAAGAGTTAAAGTTCAAGGATGGTGCTAAATTTATAGATGCAAAAAACATTGTTGATTGGTGTGTTAAGAATATGGGCCATGAATATCAAGAGAGATCAACAGTTCGTAGATATTTTTGGTTGATAGAGGAACAACATCTGGAAAATTTTGAATATTGTGTGACAGTTGCAGAATCAAGTGATATGCACTCATTCCGTAGTTCAGATGCAAATGCTTGGACTATTTATACTAGGTGTATGACATGTTTTTGTATATCATGCATTGATTTTGTGTGGAATGAATGTGAGTCACAACAGTGGGTGGATGAATGGACTTGTAGACCTCTAATTCCACTCGACACACATCAAGTTCCACGAGAATTACAACTTATAGGGTCTTCAGATCAAATGACAACATCACCTGACTTTGACCAAGTCTCTGATTTAGTGCAACAAAGTACATACATATATGTACATGCCATGTTTTAGATTTATAAATTATTAAATGGTCAACTCTTAATGTATTTTTAAATTGACTGAACAATTTTACTTTGTGATACATAGGGCACGTTTTTGCAGTTATTGCAATGGAATTTAACGAAGAGGGAACATACTACTTCTTGTCTCGTTGTGTAGAGGGGAAAAAATTGACTTCCACAGTCATTGATGGTGAAGACCTTGAGTATCCCACTAGATCAGTGGTAGTCACTAGAACTTGGCTTCGATGATATCCTATAAAAAAATCAAACATTTGGTTGTTTGAAGACTATGAAGTACATCGGAAGATACTTCACTATTCACATTTGGTCCTTGCAATAAATATTAAATTGATCAAATATCGAGGTCGGCCATCAAACAAGAATATGTGGAAGGTTCGTGAATCAGATCATGAAGCAATTCTTGCTACTGTCAAGAATAGAGTTGATCCTTGCGGTTCATTGGATTGAATTTGCAAAGGTATGTTCTTCATGAATTTAATTTGAATATTTACTTAAATGATTTTGTTTAAATTTTGTATGATTTAAAATTTTATTTAATTGCTTACTAACATGTTTATGTAGGTTAGTGGTGCCAAAAAAACTTCCACCTTCACGTGGTTGGCACTGTCAGTAGAGAATTTATTATTCTCGAAGCCAAGTGAAGCTAAGAGAAATTAAATATTAGAAAGGAACAACAAACAAAAATTCTCATTTCACCACCTATATTGTAAAAATATCTTATTAAAATTCTCATTTCACCACCTATACTGTATGAACCACCTATATTATTCAGGTGATTGGAAATGGACAACCTTACACTGACTTAGTCTGAATGGAGATAGATAAAACTATAATAGGATTTTGTAGAGGGCCTCGACGTGGAGGTCTTGGATTTGACGAGACGTCTCTAGGTGCCACGGAGTCTGAGAAATCACCCGTTGAAGATATGGCGTGTTTGGGACTCAGGGCTCTTAAGGGACTACGCTCGAACAAGGTATCCCAAAAGCACGGGGAACATAGGGAATGAAAATGAATCCTCCACTAGTGTTCACCTGGCCACCCTGACGTGTTGAAATAGTTGGTTCGGTCCCACGAGCTTCCATTTGCAAACTACAACGTTTGATAACCCTACACTGACTCAGACTGCACTATTCCGTATGTTTGCAAACAATATGACAACAAGAGAAACAAATGGAGATGGAAAAAACCATGATAGGATTTTGTATAGGGCCCCGACGTGGAGGTCTCAGATCTAACGAGACGTCTCTAGGTGCCACGGAGTCCGAGAAATCACCCGTCGAAGATATGGCGTGTTTAGGCCTCAGGGCTCTTAAATATCCATGTTCGTGGCACTTAGAGATGTCTTGTCAAATAAGAGACCTCCATGTTGGGGCCCTCTATGAAAGCCTCTCGCAGTTTTCTCTATCTCCATTCGGTTATCTCTTTGTCCTATTGTTTGCAAAGGCACGAAATATTGGAGTCTGAGTCAGTGTAGGGCTGCTAGACGTTGTAGTTTGCAATCGAAAGTTTGTGGGACCAACACAACTACGCCTACATGTCAGGTGGCTAGGTGAACACTAGTAGAGGCTTTGTTTTGGTTTCCTATGCTCCCCGTGCTTTCATTTTACCTCGTCCGGGCGTAGTCCCTTAAGAGCCCTGAGGCTAAAACACACTATATCTTCAACGGGTGATTTCTCGGACTCCGTGGCAGCTAGAGATGTCTCGTCAAATCCAAAACCTCCATGTTTGGGCCCTCTACGAAAGACACTCACTGTTTTCTCCATATCCATTTGCTTCTCTTTTTGTCCTATTGTTTGTAAACACGGGAAATAGTGTAGTCTGAGTCAGTGTAAGGCTGCCAGACGTTGTAGTTTGCAAACATAAGCTCGTGGGACCAAACCAACTACGCCAATACATCGAGGTGGCCTGGTGAATGATATTGGAGGTTTTATTTTGGTTCCCTACGCTCCTCGTGCTTTCGGGCTACCTCATTCAGGCGTAGTCCCTTAAGAGCCCCGAGGCCAAAACACGCTATATCTTTGACGGGTGATTTCTCAGACTCCGTGGCACCTAGAGATGTCTATTTAGATCTGAGACCTCCATGTTGAAGCCCTCTACAAAAGCCTCTCATGGTTTTCTTCATCTCCATTTGGTTCTCTCGTTGTCCTATTATTTGCAAAGGCGCAAAATACTGGAGTTAGAGTCAGTGTAGGGCTGTCAGACGCTGTAGTTTGCAAATGGAAGCTTGTGGGACCAAACCAACTATACCAACACATCAGGGTGGCCTTGTGAATGCTAGTGGAGACTTCGTTTTGGTTCCCTATGCTCCATGTGCTTTCAGGCTACCTCGTCCGGGTGTAGTCCCTTAAGAGCCCTGAGGCCAAAACATGTTATATCTTCAATGGGTGATTTATCAGAATCTGTGGCACCTAAAGATGTCTCGTTAGATCCAAGACCTCCATGTTTGGGCCCTCTATGAAATCCTCTCATGGTTTTCTCCATCTCCATTCGGTTCTCTCGTTGTCCTATTGTTTGCAAATGTGTGAAATAGTGTAGTCTGAGTCAGTGTAGGGCTGTTAGACGTTGTAGTTTGCAAACAGAAGCTTGTGGGACCAAACCAACTATGCCAACACGTCGGGGTGACTTAATGAACATGATTGGAGGCTTTGTTTTGGTTCCCTATGCTCCCCATGCTTTCGGGCTACCTCGTCCAGACGTAGTATCTTAAACGGGTGATTTCTTGAACTCCATGACACCTAGAGACATCTCGTTAGATCAGAGACCTCCATGTTGAAGCCCTATATGAAATCCTCTCGTGGTTTTCTCTATCCCTTTTTGGTTCTCTTGTTGTCTTGTTTTTTGCAAAGGCGTGAAATACTAGAGTCTAAGTAAGTGTAGGGCTGCTAGACACTGTAGTTTTCAAACGGAAGCTCGTGAGACCGAACCAACTATGCCAACACATCAGGGTGGTCTTGTAAACACTTATGGAGCCTTTTTTTTGGTTCCCTATGCTCCCCGTGATTTCGGGCCACCTCGTCCGGGCGTAGTCCCTTAAGAGCCCTGAGGCCAAAACACGCCATATCTTCGACGAGTGATTTCTCGGACTCTGTGGCACCTAGAGACATCTTGTTAGATCCAAGACCTCCATGTTGGGGCCCTCTATGAAAGTCTCTCATGGTTTTCTCCATCTCCATTTGGTTCTCTTGTTGTCCTATTGTTTGCAAAGGCGCGAAATACTGGTGTTTAAGTCAGTGTAGGGCTTCCAGACGATGTAGTTTGCAAACGGAAGCTCATGGGACCAAACCAACCATGCCAAAATGTTGGGGTGGCCAGGTGAATGCTAGTGAAGGCTTATTTTTTATTCCCTATGCTCCCCGTGCTTTCGGGCTACCTCTTCCGGGCATAGTCCCTTAAGAGCCCTGAGGCCAAAACACGTCATATCTTCGACGAGTGATTTCTCAGACTCCGTGGCATGTAGAGACGTCTCGTTAGATTTGAGACCTCCATGTCAGGGCCCTCTAAAAAATCCTATCGTGGTTTTATCCATCTCCATTCAGTTCTCTCGATGTCCTATTGTTTGCAAAGGCACGATATAGTGTAGTTTGAGTTAGTGTAGGGCTGTCAGACGTTGTAGTTTGCAAACGGAAGCTCGTGGGACCGAACCAACTACGCCAACACGTCGGGGTGGCTAGGTGAATGCTATTGGAGGCTTCATTTTGGTTCCCTATGCTCCCTGTCCTTTTGGGCTACCTCGTCCGTGCGTAGTCCCTTAAGAGGCCTGAGGCCCAAACACGCCATATCTTCGACGGGTGATTTCTTGGACTCCGTGGCACCTAGAGATGTCTCATCAGATCCAAGACCTCCATGTTGAAACCCTCTATGAAATCCTCTCATGGTTTTCTCCATCTCCATTCTTTTCTCTCGTTGTCCTATTGTTTGCAAAGGCGCAAAATACTGGAGTCTGAGTCAGTGTAGGGCTACCAGATGTTGTAGTTTGCAAACGGAAGCTCGTGGGACCAAACCAACTATGCCAACACGTCAGGGTGGCCAGGTGAATGCTAGTGGAGGCTTTTTTTGGTTCCCTATGCTCCCCATGCTTTCGGGCTACCTCGTCCGGGCGTAGTCCCTTAAGAGCCTTGAGGCCAAAACATGTTATATCTTCGACGGGTGATTTCTCAGACTCCGTGGCACCTAGAGACATCTCATCAGATTTGAGACCTCCATGTTGGGGCCCTCTATGAAATCCTCTCATAGTTTTCTCCATCTCCATTCGGTTCTCTCATTGTCCTATTATTTGCAAACGCGTGAAATACTGCAATCTGAGTCAGTGTACGGCTGTCAGACATTGTAGTTTGCAAATGGAAGCTCGTGGGACCAAACCAACTATGCCAACACATTGAGGTGGCCAGGTGAATGCTAGTGGAGGATTTTTTTGGTTCCCTATGCTCCCCATGCTTTCAGGCTACCTCGTCCGGGCGTAGTCCCTTAAGAGCCCTGAGGCCAAAACACACTATATCTTCAACGGGTGATTTCTCAGACTCCATGGCACCTAGAGACATCTCATTAGATCTGAGACCTCCATGTCATGGCCCTCTATGAAATCCTATCATGGTTTTATCCATCTCCATTCGGTTCTCTTGCTATCCTATTATTTAAAAAGGCGTGAAATAGTGCAGTTTGAGTCAGTGTAGGGCTGCTAGACACTGTAGTTTGCAAACGGAAGCTCATGGGACTGAACCAACTACGCCAACATGTCGAGGTGGCCAGGTGAATGCTAGTGGAGGCTTTATTTTGGTTCCCTATGCTCCCCGTGCTTTCGGGCTACCTCATCCGGGTGTAGTCCCTTAAGAGCCCTGAGGCCCAAACACGCCATATCTTCGACGGGTGATTTCTCAGATTTCATGGCACCTAGAGATGTCTCATCAAATCTGATACCTCTATGTTAAATCCCTCTACGAAATTTTCTCGTAGTTTTCTCCATCTCCATCCGGTTCTCTCGTTGTCCTATTATTTGCAAAGGCGTGAAATAGTGCAGTCTAAGTCAGTGTACGACTGCTAGATGTTGTATTTTGCAAACGGTAGCTCGTGGAACCGAACCAACAATGCCAACATGTCAGGGTGGCCTCGTGAATGCTAATGGAGTATTTTTTTTGGTTCCCTACACTCCCGGTGCTTTCAGGTACCTCGTTCGAGCATAGTTCCTTAAGAGCCCTAAGATCCAAACACGCCATATCTTCGACGAGTGATTTCTCGGACTCCGTGGTACCTAGGTATGTCTCATTAGATCTGAGACCTCCATGTCGCGTCCCTCTACGAAATTATATCATGGTTTTTTCCATCTCCATTCGGTTCTCTTGTTGTCCTATTGTTTGCAAAGGCGCGAAATAGTGTAGTTTGAGTCAGTGTAGGGCTGTCAAACGCTATAGTTTGCAAACAGAAGCTCGTGGGACTGAACCAACTACGCCAACACATTGGGGTGGCCAGGTGAACGCTAGTGGAGGCTTCGTTTTGGTTCCCTACGCTCCCTGTGCTTTCGGGCTACCTCGTCCGGGCATAGTCCCTTAAGAGCCCTGAGGCCAAAACACGCCATATCTTCGACGGGTGATTTCTCAGACTCCGTGGCACCTAGAGATGTCTCATCAGATCCAAGACCTCCATGTTGGGGCCCTCTATGAAAGCCTCTCACGGTTTTCTCCATCTCCATTTGGTTCTCTCGCTGTCCTATTGTTTGCAAACACACAAAATAGTGCAGTCTGAGTCAGTGTAGGGCTACCAGACGTTGTAGTTTGCAAATGAAAGCTCATGGGACCAAACCAACTACGCCAACACGTCGGGGTGGCTAGGTGAATGCTAGTGGAGGATTTGTTTTGGTTCCCTACGCTCCCCATGCTTTCGGGCTACCTCGTCCAGGGCGTAGTCCCTTAAGAGCCCTGAGGCCATATATCTTCAACAGGTGATTTCTCAGACTTCGTGGCACCTAGAGATGTCTCGTCAAATCTGAGACCTCCATGTTAAATCCCTCTATGAAATAATCTTGTGGTTTTCTCCATCTCCATTTGGTTCTCTTATTGTCCTATTGTTTGTAAATGCACAAAATACTGAAATGAGTTAGTGTAAGGCTGCCAGATGTTGTAGTTTGCAAACGAAGCTCGTGGGACTGAACCAACTATGCCAACAATTTTGGGGTAGGCCAGGTGAATGCTAGTGGAGGCTTTGTTTTGGTTCCCTACGCTCCCCATGCTTTTGGGCTACCTCGTCGGGCGTAGTCCCTTAAGAGCCCTGAGGCCAAAACACGCCATACACTTTGACGGGTGATTTCTCAGACTCTGTGGCACCTTAGAGATGTCAATCCAAGACCTCCATGTTGGGGCCCTCTACAAAATCCTCTCACGGTTTTCTCCATCTCCATTTGGTTCTCTCACTATTGTCTATTGTTTGCAAACGTGTGAGATAGTGCAGTCTGAGTCAGTGTAGGGCTACCATATGTTGTAGTTTGCAAATAGAAGCTTGTGGGACAGAACCAACTACACCAACATGTCGGGGTGGCCTAGTGAACGCTAGTGGAGTCTTCATTTATGTTCCCTACACTCCCCATGCTTTTGGGCTACCTCGTCCGGGTGTAGTCCCTTAAGAGCCCTGAGGCCCAAACACGCCATATCTTCGACGGGTGATTTCTCAGACTTCGTGGCACCTAGAGACATCTCGTCAGATCCGAGACCTCCATGTTGGGGCCCTCTACGAAATCCTCTCATGGTTTTTCTCCATCTCCATTCAGTTCTCTCATTGTCCTATTGTTTGCAAAGGGGTGAAATAGTGCAATCTGAGTTAGTGTCGGGCTGTCAGACACTGTAGTCTGTAAACGGAAGCTCGTGGGACCAAACCAACTACACCAACACATCAGGGTGGCCAACTGAACGCTAATGGAGGCTTCATTTTGGTTCCCTATGCTCCCCGTGCTTTCAGGATACCTCGTCTGGGCGTAGTCCCTTAAGAGCCCTGAATGACTAGATTGGCTTAAGAATGAATTTGATAGGGGTATGTCTAAGAACACACGGGAGTTATCAATCACCTAGTAAATCTTTCTTGTTTAGTTCTGGATGGGAGTCAGCTGGCCTACAACTTAGTGACCTTCCATTCATTGATAATTTATGCTATGATAAACCCATGGATGCTTTCAAAAGTGCCTTCAAAAGGATAGGGGTAGTCATCAAGCCTAGTGAAGGGTGTGATGTGATTTCCAAATAACTTGAAATGCTTATAGATTTAAAGGTAATAACATGAATTGGACAGGATTAGACAATCAAGAATCATTGAGTGTCTGAATCAGAATGTCATTGCATCTGGAGACATTCTCAAGCATTGGAGTAATGTATATGGAGAGACATTCTCAAAATATCAACAGATGAAAGGCATCAAATTGTGACGACTCTCGGGTGTTTTAACAGGGGAGAAGACTATGAAGCATAGAAGAATGTAGTAAGTGCATGATAAGATAGGAACCAGTACAAAGAGACCATGAGCAAGAAGAAGCGCAAGTAAGGTAAATACACATATACACATTGATAAATTGAATGAATAATTACTCAGATTAGGTAACTCTTTATATACATACATTATATAAATATTGATTTCCAAAGTTTGATGCATATTATACATTGAAAATGCTAGTACATGTACATCACCAATAAATGAAAAAATAATCCATAATGTCTTAAATATTGTCAAGTGCACATCATATTAGTTTCATGCAAAAATAATCTCAGAAATGTAAGGTCTCATACAAAATTATCAAGTTCCAAATAGTATTTTAATGTGCATAATAAATACAAAAATTCCCAAATAGGTCATATACCATCAAGTTCAAATGCCATATAGGTGTACATACAATGCCATGCACATAGGCATACAAAAACAATGTCATGTAAGACATATATATTTCCTACTCATCAAAATCTATCCCTCTCTTGGCCTTGCTCGAAGAAGGCCCTCCCTTAGATGAAGATGGAGATCCATGAGATGACTTTGGATCATCCGAGCCCATGCTTTGAGTCCTCTTCCGCTGAATACTCGCCTGTAGATGAGCCTGTAAATGCAAACAATGTTTTTTTTGTCAAAACTTAATTTATATATGTTTTCAACATGTATTTAAGACCATGCTAGAATGAAAGTATTTACATAAATACACAAACTTACCACAAGTTGTCGATCACGCTGAATTTGCATCTCACACTCAGATGAGTCATCGGGAGCTCCTGCAGTACGAACGGGGGTACGAAGACGACGAGATGGAGGAGTCCGTGCCCTCAAAGTCAAAATGGAGGGGGTTGAAGTTCCCTACATACACATAAGATCAGAAAATCTAACATCAGAATTAGCGAAAATAGAACTAAGTACATGTATGTACATAATGACAATATTTTAACTAATTTTATCAATATAGAACTATTGTTTTTACCCCGCCACGCCTGTGAATCAAATGAACAGGGTTACTACCTGTCGCAGGTAACTCCTGCATATACACAATGAAGGACATTATTAACATAATTTAATAATTCTACAATGAAAGACATTACTAACATGTAATTTAACATAATATGAATTACACGAGAAATTTAACAAAATTTACGTGTTGTTTGAATACCTCAGTGAGTTGCTGCGCAGATGAAATCGCAGCGGCAACACCTTTATCTACTTGTCGCAGAGATGGTGGGGTGTCTAGTGAAGTCAACATCTTTATCAAACATGTATATCATGTGAGTTAGATGGACATACAAGAACATACATATATTTGACTTCAAAACTTCACACACATACATATATATATACACACACACACATACACACACACACACACACACATGCATATATATATACACACATGTATGTGAAAATTTTACATAATTAACATTCTAAATTATCTCTATGAATGTATGTGTATGCATGGTGCTCGCCGCCTGTGGTCGGGATGAAGATGCACCTCCCACGCGCTGTAATATCAATGCATATACATGTACAAATACAATTATTTCAAAAATTTAACATATATAAGTAAATCAAGTACTCCAAACTTTTTGTAACACACATAACAAAACATAACAAATTTACCTGCGAAGGTGACGCCGATGAATGTAATCCAAATGTCTCACTCAAAAGGACATCTGACATAGTGACATTATCGTGTGCACCCCTAGCACTAGGTGCACCAAAATCAGTACGCATGAAAGTATCGTCCTCCTCGGGCCCCAAACATATGCTACCACATGACGAGAAAAGATGTGGCCTCATGCTAGTACTCCCTGAGGGAATACTCTGTGTACCTCCGCGAGCATCTGGCTCAGAAATCTCCCTCGTATGTCGAACAAGGGTCACAGATAGCCCCTGAAGCGCGTGGAGTGTATCAATCTCTACTATCTCCTTCACTACTTGAGGGACAATCTCAGGGTGAGGGGGCTTCTGTGTGGGGAATCTACCTTGTTGAATAGGTGCACATTGTGCACCTGGTCGATCCTTGTGCAGATCCTTTTCCTCGGCCCTGGAAATCTCAGAAATCAAAATAATTTGGGATCTCGTTGAGGATAAACTCGCAATAGAGTTTCCTCATAAAGTATAGTGGCACCTCGTTGTTATTACAAGGTGGAAAATCAAACACCATCCACCATCAGTCCCAAAAATTATTTTTAATCAAATTATTATTGCACCAATGGATGGGAAACTGTTTACATGACAACGGAATAGGAAAATTAGTGCGGGGGTCTGTGAATAAGGCGCATATGAGGTCTTTTGAAATTTCTTTTTTCTTTACATCCACATATGACAATTTGTTGGAATAATAAACCCTACAACCCTCTATGTAAGTTGTCCAATGATCAATTTTCCCCGTTGCCGTGTCAATTTGAACAAGTAATGCCTCCAATGTGTTTGCAAGAGAGGCACGGTGGGGGTTTGTAGATTGTGAATCCCTCATTGTTTTGATTAAATCCTCAATTTCAATTTTGTTTTCAACTATGTGGGCTGCTAAATCTTCTTGACTACCCGGGGGATGTTGAGCAATTGTGGGAGTGTCAGGAGGGATGATAGGAATAACAGGGTTTGGTTGTGGTTGATTCCCTCGACCTCTAACTATAACAATAAAAAATATGTATTCAATTCAAATTTTAATCTATAATTATCATATTTCAATGCAATTTTGAGAAAAGAATTGTGCTTACCTCTTCTTCGTGGCACCATCATCGATTCAGATCTTCCCGATGATCCAGAAACGATCCTTTGAGCTTGAGATCCAGCTGAATGAAAAAACGCGAGGGCACGGTTAAGCTCTAAAACTCACGTTTGAGGGAGATAAAATGATAGAGGCTCGAGCCTCTTTTTTTTGTTTATAGTAGGCATAACGTGTACGCATTATGTAATGCGTACGCGTTATGTTTTGGTAAATCTAAAACCTGAAAATTGAAAACGTGATCACGTTATAATAGAACGTTTTGTAACCTTTCCCACCTTGAAGTGGATGATCTTGTATATTATTGTGTTGGAAAGACTACTCTGTTTTAGCTATGAAAGTTGAAATTGATTATGGAAGAATATATCATGTATTTAGTTCTGTGAACAAAAAAGAAAGATAAGCATTTGGTATGTTGTATTTTGAAAATAAATGGGAAATAAGTTTTAAGAGATTTCTTTTAAATAATAGAAGTGTTTGCCTTGTTCATATTATATTGTTTTCACTGGAAATCTGTGTTTGAAATGCAGTATGAAATCCCTGTTAAAAAATTAAAAAAAAAGGAAACACGTATGAAGAAAACATATAACTCTGCTTCATTTGAAACGTTTGATTTCGGAAAGTGGTACTGAATTATCTTTTCACGTTGTTGGATTGAAGGAAATATAACATTGTAATATCGGTTTATAATGTACTCATATTTTATAGTTTGATGAATGTAAATGGATCAATTCGAGTTAGAAGTTGTAGACCTCTGTTAGATAATTTTCAAACTGGGAAATATTTTTTTATCAAAAATGTACAGAACAACCCTGCAACCTTGGAAAATGAAATTAAAGGTTAAATTGAACTTGCATGATCAAAATGATCCTAAATAGACTTTACAACTTAAGAAAAAATTATAAAACTTTTCAAAATCGGGCATAGTCAAAATTTACAGTCATTTTACTGTCGATTTGGGGAATTTCAAATTGATAATCAATCAAAAAATTTAACCCTTGCAATCCATACTAAATTCTCCCAAGTGCAATCCCCCATGTCTGTTTGGCATGTTGAGAAAGAAAGAATGTCGGATTTGAACAAAATTTATAAGTTAAAAGTCAAGTTCACATTTTAGAATCCTATAGAACTTTTTCTTGAAATTTACCCTTCAAAGTTTATCAAAATTAAAATTTTAAGCTTTCTGTGCAAAGAGGAATTCGAGCGCTTTCCAAAAAGTCCTTGTTTTCCAAAAACCGAGTTCCCAGTCAAAAGTTATGACCTTTTGAAGTTTTTACTTCATCTCGGGCTCAAATTTTAAATTTAGCTAAGGGGAAAATTTTGTTAATCGGACCCACGGGCCCGAATTTGACTTAGAGCACTTTGGCAAAAAGTCACAAAATTCCCTGCGGCTCCGCAAGCCTGCATCTTCCCGTTTGGCGAAAAAACTTCTAAGTCCGAAAGTAAATTTGGAAAAGTTTTCTCCGCGGCCCCACCAACCCGCAACCAATGGATGGTTGCCACATGGCTCTACAATGCCACGGCGGAGGCATGGAAGTAATTTAAAATTTGCACTTCAAAGGTCAAACCTTCCCAATGATCCCCACCGACCCGCTGACCTGCATCCAATAAGGAGCTGACACATGGCCCCCTTGGGCATCGGCGGAGGTGCCAGAGTGAACTTCACATTTTGCCCAAAGGGCAAAAGTGCTAAATTCTCCCCTAGACTCACACGCCCGCTTGGGAAAATTTTTCCCCTTAGGCCCACAACCAATCATTGGTTGGCACGTGGCATCTCGGTGCGTCAGCGGAGGAGCAGATTGAAATGTTCCTTTTCACCCTTTCTAAATTAAGTCAAAAATCTTGTTTTACCTCTGGCAACCCGCCTTCCTGCCTAGGCATGGATTTTGGACACGTGTCCTTACCGGACCCCAAGTTTGAAATTTTTCTTTTGGGCGCGAAGCCCCACTACGGGAACGCAGGTGCGTGGAAGTAAAATGCACTTTTCGCTCAAGAGCACTAAGGGCAAAATTTCTTCCCCAGGCCTGTAGGCCCACCTTTGGGAAAATTTTCCTCCCAAGGCCCGCCGGCCCATAACTTGGGAAATATGAGGAGTTAGGAGGACTTCTTTATATCACTAGAAAGGGGAGAACATTTCCTTTCTAATGGGAGTGTTTTCAGGAAATTTTGAGTGCATTAATTATGAGAAAAATTAGGTTGAATCTTTTAAGTGAGTTCTAGGAGTGGGTAAGTGACAAATTGCCCTTTTTAATTTTAAATGATTATTCTATACCTAAGTTTTGACCTCGAGAACTTTAATAATTGTTGTAATGGGAAAACTATAAGCTATTAATTATAATTGACCTTGAAACTTGTTTCTGACAACTTCGGTATTATAGTATGGTTGTAGACACTTTTAAACAACAACAAAATTATTCCATAATTTTTTCCTAACTAATCCTAGGTTGTTTTTGGGTCTCAAGTGGGTTGTTTTAACGGGTGTTACAATCTACCCTGCACACATACAACTAGTTCCTCCTACACTATACAACTCTAGATGGAGGTAATAATCATATGTTTTCCTGCATACCACCATGCTCCAGTATGAAAAGAAAAGAAATTAAATCTCTTCCTTTTGCTGCAATGGAAATCATTACCTATATCTTGTTTGCACACCTTCAACAGGAGTTGGAATTGACCACGTCTTCCTTTAACATCTCATGCGCTTCTCCAAATCCCCCTTCTCAAGCTTGCAATAGAGCCCCTGAAAAAGGAAGTATGGAATTTCACTGCAACGATAGGTTTTTTAATTTTCTTAACATAATGCAATGCGACTACAACTTAGTATTCACTACAAGTAGATGATATTTATTATCAGTAAAAGGCTTCTGACTATGTATGCTTACAAGAGCGAGGGGTTCAATCTGGAATATGAGGGTTAATGTTGGAGATTTAATTTTTGGCAATTGATTTTTTAATTCTTATTTAAAACAAATTATTTTCTATAACCAATATTAACAAATAATTTAGATATTAAAAATCAAAAAATATTAATTTAATTTCAGAAGATTTTGTTTTTCTAAAACAAAATTCAATAATAGAAGATTTGGAACTTGCTCAAAATGATAGAAAAGGAAAATAATATTGAAATGCCAAATTTTAAATATTAAAAAATCTAATTAAAATAAGAATGCACTTAGAATATGTTGTGCCTGTTCTATAAAACATCATAATTTAATTAAAATAGTAAACATAACAATATAAAGGTCACTTGAATTCTATCAATTGCACTCCAAATTCGAGCAGCTTTCTTTTAAATTAAAATGAATAACAGTTATTCAGCCAATAAAATTAAATGTTAGTGTAAAACACCAATTTTTACAATTGAAAAAGCACCAAACAAGTAACTCTAATGATACTATTCGATACAGATGTTATTCCATTGAAAAAAACAACAGAAAATAGAACAGACAGTGGTATACCTTGTAACACAAAGCTGGCATGAAACCCGAAAATTTGCACTTCAAAATCCAGATGTCCAAACAATTATTTTTTCTTTGTTCATTTTAATTAAAAATGTACATTGTTGTAACAATAAAGGAACCTATTTTAAAGCATTCTAAAAATCATGAATTCGGATGGCAGCGGAAGATGTAAAAGCGCAAGATGGAAACCCTGTGGGCATCTCAATTTTACTCCATCTCTTTTCCATTTCACCTATGATACACAGAAACGAGAAACATGAAACATGACAGAAATGAAAACATTGACGGAAAACGGTGATTGATGGAGGTTGCACAAGAAATTAATTAGAAACGGTTTTGGATACACATACGCATTATACATATATCAAAGAAGGGCCAAATGTGAAGAAGTCTAATGTTCTAGATAACGACTCTAATAATCTCCGCTCATCCTACTTCTACGACTCTAATTTCCCCATCTTCACCAGGGTTCGCCCCCCTCCCCCCGTACCTTGCCTGATAAGTATCCAGTACGGATAGGTGTAGGTACGGGTACGGATTTGCCGTGGATACATCCCAGTACAATCCGGGTACATTTTGACATAACCATGGGGAACCCTGCAAGTCTGACGTCAAAATAGTTTTTAAAAAGTTTTTTTTTTTAAAATTTTAACTTGGCCAATGATATAAAAACGAACCCTACTACTTAAACTAAAAATATTAAACCTTAAACTCCTCAAAAAGCTATAAAAAGCACTCCCCCATTCATTTGAAATCACACAAACAATTCATTCTTGGTTTTTGCGAGTGTATGCGCAAAGAGCCAAAGAGGATTTGTTTGGAGGCAACCATTTCAACCCTTGTCTACACTATAGGTATTTACTATTTTTATTTAATTCAACTTTCTATTTTTTATTTCTTACGTTTTTTTAATTTATTTTGTTGCATTTTTTAAAATTTTAAAATTTAAACACATCCTAAATCTGTGTATACTCTCACCTCGCACCTTTATGGTGATCTTGGTGATCAAAAATAGATTAGGATGGCACGGTTAGAAAATTTTAAATTAATAAATAGTAAATATCATTATTTTTATTTTTTAAATGCATTGTTTAATGTTAATAATTAATATTTTAACATTTATCATTTGATTTATGTAAAGGCAAAATGTTTTTTAACTTCCTAAATCTGTGTATGCTCTCACCTCATGCCTTTATGGTGACCTTGGTGATAAAAAACAAAATAAGATGACATCACTCAGAAAAATTTAAATTAATAATTAGCAAGTTGTTATTTTTATTTTATTTTTGTAAACTTTATATAAAGATAAAATGTTTTTATTTTTTCAACTTCTTAACTTTGGGTATGCTCTCACCTCACGTCGTTATGATGATCAAAAATAAATTAGGATGACAGAACTAAATCATTTATGTAAGGTAAAATGTTTTTTATTTTTTCAAACATCCTAACTCTGTGTATACTCTCACCTTGCACCTTTATGGTGATCTTGGTGATAAAAAACAGATTAGGATGACATCACTTAGAAATTAGTAAGCCATTATTTTTAATTTATTATTTATGTAAAGGAAAAATGTTTTTAATTTTTTTAATATCCTAACTTTGTGTATGTTCTCACCACTCACCATAATGGTGATCTTAGCAATCAAAAACAAATTAGGATGGCATCAAGTTCAACTTCAATTGGAGTGCAAGGCCCAAAAGCTTCCGAAAACACATCAATTCCTATGAAACATGATCCTAATTCTCCTCTTTGGAGACATGTGACACTGGTAGAATACCTTGGTGGTGGGGGTGGTATTTGAATAATGTTAATAATTAATATTTTAACATTTATCATTTGATTTATGTAAAGGCAAAATGTTTTTTAACTTCCTAAATCTGTGTATGCTCTCACCTCATGCCTTTATGGTGACCTTGGTGATAAAAAACAAAATAAGATGACATCACTCAGAAAATTTTAAATTAATAATTAGCAAGTTGTTATTTTTATTTTATTTTTGTAAACTTTATATAAAGATAAAATGTTTTTATTTTTTCAACTTCTTAACTTTGGGTATGCTCTCACCTCACGTCGTTATGATGATCAAAAATAAATTAGGATGACAGAACTAAATCATTTATGTAAAGTAAAATGTTTTTTATTTTTTCAAACATCCTAACTCTGTGTATGCTCTCACCTTGCACCTTTATGGTGATCTTGGTGATAAAAAACAAATTAGGATGACATCACTTAGAAATTAGTAAGCCATTATTTTTAATTTATTATTTATGTAAAGGAAAAATGTTTCTAATTTTTTTAATATCCTAACTTTGTGTATGTTCTCACCACTCACCATAATGGTGATCTTAGCGATCAAAAACAAATTAGGATGGCATCAAGTTCAACTTCAATTGGAGTGCAAGGCCCAAAAGCTTCTGAAAACACATCAATTCCTATGAAACATGATCCTAATTCTCCTCTTTGGAGACATGTGACACTGGTAGAATACCTTGGTGGTGGGGGACGTATTTGAATATGTCATGGTTGTCATACTCAATACAAATCCTCATATAGTCAACTGAAAATCCATTTGATTGGGGTTAGAGGTGTGGGGATTAAAATATGCCCTAAAATATTAAAAGAGAAAATGGCAGAGTGACTGAGAGAGAAAGAGGAGGCCAATAGACAATATCAAAGAAATAAATCTAAAACAATTTCATTGCAAAGAAGGCCTTCATCGCGACCACCCACACCTAAATCTAGTATTCATCCTTTCAACCAAACTCAAAGTCATGCACTTGATACCCCTTTTGATGAAGAGAGTCAAGAGACCTTGTGAAAAAAGCCAATAGGAGCAATGGAAAAAACATATAATGACAAGAGGGATAATGTTGATGAGGCAGTTGCTTGATGCATTTATGCATTTAGGTTGCCCTTTAATGTATTGAGTTCTCCATATTGGCATCAGATGATGAAGACTATCAATGAAGCTCCACAAGCGTACAAATGCCCAAATTATGAAAAGGTTCGAACCACACTCTTTTGGCAAAGGAAGTGGAAGACATTCACACCTCTTTGCAGCCAATTAGATATTTATGGAAGGATTCAGGTGTTTCTATAATTTCATATGGATGGAAAGATGCTAGAAATAGACCCCCAATAAATGTTGTTGTAGTACACCCTAAAGGGGCAATGTTCCTAAAAGCCATTGAATGTGAAGGGCAAATCAAATATGCACAATTTATTGTTGACATTTTGATAGGGGATATTGAGTTGGTGGGCCCCCAAAATGTTGTCCAAGTCATCACGAAAAATGATTGAAATTGTAAAGCAATAAGATTGATTATTGAGGGTAGATACGAGCACATATCTTGGACCCCTTGTGTTATCCACTCCCTTAATTTGATGCTCCAAAAGATTGGGAAAATACTATGGATTGAGAAAATTTACACCGAAGCAAATGACATTCAGATGTTTATCACAAACCATCATATGTCACAGGCCATATTCAGGAAATTATCAAGGTTGGAGTTGTTGAAGGTTGCAAAAACAAGATTTGTCTCTCACACACTCAATTCGAGACGACTTGTGAAGGTGAAAGAGGTTTTTAGCAATATGGTGATCAACAATGTTTGGCCAATGTGGATACAATCAAATACAGAGAAAGTTGCAAAGGTAAAATCGTTTGTCCTTGATGATAAGTGGTGAGCCAAGGTTGAGTACTTGCTCAGTTTTATAGAGCACATTCTCTTTATGATCAAATACGTAGATATTGATGCAACATGCATAGGAGAGATATATGATGGAATAGATTCTATGCTTGAACGTATGAGAGAGGCCATACAAAAAAGAGAGCAAGATCCATAAAAGACCTTCTACAATGAGGTCAAGAATGTGGTCATGAAGAGGTGTCATAAAATGACCACCCCATTACATCTCTTTGTTTATGCACTAAACCCAAAGTATTATAGATGTGAAATACTTGGGCTACCTAACAAGCAACCACCATTCTCTAACTCTGAAGTTGCAAATGGAACTAGGGCAACATTCAAAAGACTTTTTCCTAATCCATCTATAGCCAGTGTGGTCTGAAATGAAATGGGCATGTTTGTAACTTCAAAAGGCAACATGGGAGACATTGAGGCTCTTTTCGACAAGTACACCATGAGCCAACCAAACAGTGGTGTGTATATGGCCATGATGTCAAGTAATTACGACCTATTGCCATCAAAATTATTTCATAGGTATAACATTTATAAATTTATCATCATTGAAAATTTTAATTTTTATTAAGTTTGTAGGATATTTTTCTGCACATTCTTAGTATGTTACTAATTTGAATTTTCTAACGAAATTTTTTGTAATAGGTGGCTAGTAATTTTTCCACAAAGTGGAATTGGAGCAATTATACCTTTATCCACTCAGCTAAACGAAACAAGTTGGCATCTAAAAATGTTGAGGATTTGGTATATGTGCATTCCAATTTGTGCCTCTTGTCACATAAGTCTAAGGACTATGTTAGTGGTCCTCACAAACTTTGGGATCTTCTTCCAGAGACCACAAACTGGATGCCTCCGCAACCACTGTTGCCCAACTTTCAATATTTGATGGCAAATATGACATTCAAGGGAGTTCACAAGGAAATGAGAGAAGAACTAATGAGAGTGGAGCTAGCGCAATTGGCATGCAAGAATTTGATTTTGAGGAAAATCTAGATGATATATTCTAGATTTGTCTGTATTCATGTTGACATGATATTCATAAATCATATGGATGGAAGCCACATTATCAATGAAATGTAAAATCTTAAGTATATTGTATGTTTTGAACATTGATCCTAGTATATTTTTCAAGTTTTGTTTTTGTTCATGTTGACATGATATTGAATGACTTATCATATGTATGGCAGCCACGTGATCAATGAAAATATAAAGTCTTACATATATATAATATTGAATGTTTTGAACATTGATCCAACTATAATTTTCAAGTTTTGTATTTCTTATGGACTAAAAAATGAGTAAAATGAGTAAATTTATAATATCTCATGGACGTATCCAAGACGTATCACGCGGATTTTTTAAAATCGGCGTATCAATGTATCAAACCCGTACCTGTACCTGTATCATGGCAACATAGCTTTTGTTGTATATTGCCATATAATATTAACTACATTCATGGATCCGATTGTACATTTTGATGCAAAGACAATCCCTGGAAAATTAACATGATCCTACATGGTTAAAAATATTGTGGTCTTGCAGACGCAACATAACATTAATGATAACCAATTTTTTGATGTTCGAGAAAATTATCATGATGGAAATCATCTCGTGCTATGCCATTTGATGATCTTGCGCTTGTGACACCTTATGAGAGACCCACCACTTGCATAGGTCATAACGTACTCCACATTGAGTGTTATGAAAATGCATAATTTTTAACAACACAATGGCATCATGAATTTCTCCATGGGCGCTACACCATGTGAAAGCCAATCTCGTGGTTTCCACTCGTGACTCCTTTTAGAGACCATAACTTTCTCATATGGACTCAATTGAGTGTCGTTTTTTATAAAACTGTATAATTTTTGGAGAGGAACATGATGTTCTAATCAGATATCTATAATTTGGGCTCTCGAGCGCGACACCATGCTGACCCTGAATTATGGTCACTCGCCTAAGGCACCTGCATGTGTCTGCTTAAGTGAGAGAATATTAACACGTCACATGTTGATCCTTGAACATGTTTCGGGATATCAAAACCGATGTGTAGCTCATTTCAATATCCATTTGCATTCGTAAAGTTGGGGTTTCGGCTCAATGTTTGGGATCTTATAATGGTTGTGTGAAAAATCTATTACAGTTACTAATTATTAACCTCCTATCTTATAAGATTATTTGATCAACAAATATTGGAAAATAACACAACTGTAACTTCACAAATACAAACACATAAAAATACCCAACAAGGTGAACACAATATTTTCGGGTAATTGTCCCTAGAAAAACCCCGTAGGGAAAACCAGTACTACACATGAGAAATATATTAAACTTCAGCAAATCAAGAGATACAAATACTGCTTGCCTCTTACTGGCAGAGCTCCGACAATCTCCTAATCCTCCTGCTGATATTCCTCCACTGCTATCTCCAACGCTATCACTGCGCCCTTGCTAACATTGCAAGACTACTTGCTAACACTGAAAGTTTCTCTAAAAACTTCCTTGTTACAAATGACCCAATGACCCCCTTATATACTACTCTCGTTGAAAATTAATGGCCGAGATTAATACAAATGAACGGCTGAGATTAAGACAACTCAATAACCATTAACAACCTTGGTTATGAGGTGTCACCTAAAAGGAGTCAATATTAAATAAAAATTGTTTTTATCCTAACAATATTTGTTTGACAAAAACAACTATTTTTCTAAATTCTAGGCCAGAACGAATAGCTGTCCAAACTACCCATAACTAATGTTGCTATATTCAGGTGAGGACAAACAGCTATCCAAGCTATTAAGATTAACACTCCCTCTTAGCGAGGAAGTTGTTCTGCATGACACCCAACATCTCTCTGAAGAAGATGAATTTTGCCTTCCCCAATGCCTTTGTCAGAATGTCTGCTACCTGCTGATCTGTAGGTACAAACTGTAGCTTAACAACCCCGTGCTGTACACAATCTCTGATGAAGTGATACTTGATGTCTATATGTTTTGATCTATCATGAAACACCGGATTCTCAGTCAACTTGATGCAACTCTGATTGTCGCAGTGTATCACCGTAGTCTCAACCTTCTGACCAAACAAAGCTACTAGCAACTTCCGAAGCCATATAGCTTCACATGTTGCCATGCTAGCTGCTATGTACTCTGACTCTATTGAACTCAGAGCCACAGAATTCTGCTTCCTGCTGAACCAAGATATACAACTCCTGATCCCAGACTGAAACAGCACCCTGAAGTGCTCCTCTTGTCCGTTGTACTACCTACCCAATTTGCGTCAGTATAGCCCATCAACCTGATTCCTTCACCTCAAGCATATCTAATTCCATACTCGATTGTATCTCACAAATAATGTAGCACATGCTTTGCCACAGTCCAATGCACTCTCTTTAGCTCAACCATGAACTGACTAAGAGATTTAACTGCAAAATCTATATCTGGCCTGGTATTGACCAAAAACATGAGAGAACCAATCAACTACCTGTATAAGGTGGGGTCTACATCCTTCTCCCTGGATGTGTCTACCTTCCTCCGATTCATGATCATGGGTATAGACATGGCTTTGCAATCTTCCATCCTGAACCTTTTCAAAATTTCCATGCAATATTTCCCTTGCCCAAGGAAATCTCTCCATCTTTCTGCCATACCTCCATGCCTAGAAAGTAGTGCATAAGTCCCAAATCCTTCATCTCGAACTCTACTGCAAGATCCCTCTTGCATTCTTCTATGAGCCCCAGTGAACCTGTAAGAAACAAGTCATCTACATATAGGAAAAGAATGAGAATCTCACCTCCAACTACCAAGTAGTAGAGATTAATATGTGTACCCATTTAAACGGGATGCCATTTCCTATTAACATTTTTAACAAACACATGTATTTTGATTAAAATTAACAATCACATCAATTTGTGCAACAAATAATGAATATTGTTTTCTGCAATGTTGTATGATAGAAAGTGTCTTATTCACTTCCTCGACCACAAAAGGACTTGCTAACACTTAGATATACAATGTTAGAACATTTAAGTGATACCTCTTTCTTAGACGCTAAAATGCGACCCAAGTGTGACCTACTAATACTTAGCACAAGGCTTAGAATGTTTGGGGACCCACATAACATATTAAAAGAGTGATTTCCTTATGATTATGACCAAAAATATATATATAAAGAGACCCTAGAATAGTTGTTAAAATTACTTGAGCTCCCAATAATTTTGAAGGATTACTGATCTTCACAAAGGATTTTATTTGACCCACATATTATTCCTTTAGAAATGTGTGTGTGTGTGTGTGTATTGATGAAATAGTCTAATTACTTTATAAAATAATACTGCCTATCCACAAAAAAATTGGGTGGTAAAGGGCACACCCCACAAACAAACTAGCCGTGACGGCTAGGAGACTAAAGTATCAAGCCCAAAGGGCAACAAAAAACATATCAACAATGCTAGAAAATGAAAGGAAATAAAACAAGGCCGCTACAACAAACATAGAGGTAGGGGGCAGTGGAGGCCCCTTATCCTCCCAATTACTACCAAGAAGATCGTTGCCATCTGGAAGGGGTAGCCAACCTGAAGCAAATTCTTCGTCTTTATCTTCCTACTAATTAGGAGAAATGGCAAGAGCCAACCTGGGAACTTTTCCAGAATCCCACCCATTCCTCTGCATAGGAGGCAAGGAGTGGTGGTGAGAACCCAAGCCACTGTGCTGCGTGGAACGGTGAGGGGACCCACAACCACTGCGGTTGACAAGGCTGTGCCGATGCTCGATATGCCACCTGGGAGAGCGATGACGATGACCTTGGTCAACCGAACAGCCACGACCATGATGCCCTCTTAAACGAACACTCCCAAAAGGGGAGGGAGGGGATTCTCGTGCCACAGTGCAAGGAGCATTGGCCCAATGATCCAGAAGGGTCTGAAGGTGCTACACCTCCAGCTCCACCTTTCGGGCTTGGTCTTGGATCTGTAAAAACATATTCGAGATAAGCATGGCCTTCTCATAATGCTAAAGAATGCAAGAAACTGTGGAACTAGAAAAAACAACAGAATTGTGTTCTTTCCATATAAAAAAAGGATCTCCACTCTAAAAGTATGCCACACTTGTGCATAAGCATGGGGGATGGAAATAGAATCCCCTAGCAAAACATGTTGCCAAAGAAATTGAGTTGGTCTAAACGATCGAAAGAAATCGTTGATCCAAGCCCAAATAGCTTGAGCTTTTGGGCAGTACTAGAATAGATGTATGAGTGTCTCAATGTGCCCAAAAAAAGGGCATAGCCGAGGAGCAATCCCGTAATGACCTAATTTGTACCCAAGAGGGAGACCTTGATAAAGAAGACACCAAGCAAAACAAGCTAGCTTGGGTTAAATGATGGCTTTCCAAGGTATGAAATCTAGCTTCCCAGGATGACCATCTAGAATTGATGGACCATCTGGAGTTAAACAAGGCCACCATCGGTAGCTTGGGGGTGAGTAGAGCATACCCTTTTCCTGGGGAGTAATTTAAAAAAGGGGTATCTGGAAACCATTTCCAATCCTTCCACCAAGGCCTGAGAGAGACGACACCAACTTTGTGAAGCATCTTGGCATGAATGGAGTCAAGAACTTCTTGATAAGACTCTTTGTCAGCCGAAACTTGGCTTTAGCTTGAGGCCAAGTAAGAAGCAATCTGGTTTTCCTGCAAAATATGTCTTTAAGAGTGTGTAAGCCTCATCGATATAGCTTAAGAGCATGAACCCAAGGCACTTGGGCAAGTGGCACATCATGAAAATTGATGAGAGGAGACCACCAAATGTTGTGGTCATTAATGGATAGCCCATTTCCGAATCCATCCCCTTCCTAGATTAAAAAGGGTTTGAGTAACTCCCAAGCTTTCCATATGCTTTTAACAACAAAGGTGCCCACAACCTTAGCCGGCGCTTTAATAATGAGCAGACTATGAAAATCCAACCCTTGCCAAGTTAAGCGCCCTTGAGGGGAGCCTTGACAAATATAGTTGTGAATCAACACTTTCCAAGCTTTGTTGCTAGTGCAAGCCCGAATGATCCACTTAGAAAATATGTGTATATTTGCTTTGCATTCATATTAAAATCGTGTTAAAATCCCCATATCACGATGGACGTGAACCCTAGTTGGGCCTGCTCTATAGCTTTGGGGGGCAGTGATAATGGTGTTCTTGCTTTGTTTTTCAGGCCGTGGAGTGGAAGTTGGTGGTAGCAGCCTGTCTATTCTTGGTGGAGCTCATTTCAAGGGCTTACAACAATGTGAAACGATGTGTAGGGAGCACAGGTTAGATCTCATTCAGTAGGTTTATGGCGGCGTCAGTAATGGGGGTTTCGTCTCTGGTTTCCCCTAGACCCTATTGGTAATCCTTCCCTCAACAGTGGTGGCTCTGCTACGTTCCCTATTCTTCAGGGTTCTCCTTTGGGTAATGGGGGCACGGGATCTATTGTGGGTATCCCTCTCAATACATATGTTGTGTTGAATAGTAGCGGTCTTGAGAAAAATGGTTGTATTAGGCAGGAGCACTTCAGGGGTGCCAGGATTCAGAGTCAGACCAGGGGAGAGCCTTTTTATTTCCTGGAGGTGGTGAGATCTAGTGGTAAAGTGCACGCTAAACCCATGACTTATGCCAAATCTACACTTGTTGTCTCCTTTGGAGAGGAGGTTTCTGAGTCTGTGGAGTTCTATCAGAACCGCAGATTGATTTGCAGGTTCATAAGTTGTTGCCCTGGTTTTCCAACCTTGCACAAATGGATATATGAACATTGGAGGCCCTTTTTAGAAGGTAAATTCAACATCTATCCCTCGACGCAGGGTATTTTCATTTTAGTGTTTGATAACTCTATGGAAAGGGATTTGATTCTTGGAAAGTTTTGGGAATTTTGGTCACATCTTCTTCTCATGAAACCGTGGTTCCCTCACTTTAACCTTGTAACTGAAACTTTTACTTTCATACCTGTGTGGATAAGGATGTCATATTTTCCTTTGCATTTCTGGATTGTGGAATACTTTAGGGCTATGGGGGATACTGTGGGTAAATTTTTAGATGTTGATCCTAGGACTGATTCTTTTGATCATACCACTCTCGCTCGTATTTTGGTGGATATGGATATGTTTGTGGATTTTCCAGCCACATTAGAGCTGAAAGTAATGGATTCAACATGGACACAATATATGGACTTTGAAGGTCTTCCTTTTAGATGCCAAACTTGTTTTGGCCTTGGTCACCTTGCTTCGGATTGTCAAATCGTTAAGAAACCGATTAAGGGGCGCGTCTCGTGGTGGAAGGATTTTAATCCAGATAACCTGGTGGTAGATGCTCAAGAGGACAATAATGGTAATGATCATGTTGATAGTCTTTCAGGTTTCCAGGTTAAGGGGAAGGACGAGAAAATGGATGAGATGAAGGATGAGGTGAGGGGAGGGGTTTCCCTTTCTCACTATATTTCAGCCACTTCACAACTTGTTGTAGGAAAGGGGGGGATTCTAATTCCCTAGTTTCTTTGCAAACTCAAATTTCACAACCCATAAAGTCTCTTGAAATTTGTATTGCTGTCCACTCGGACGAGAATGTAAATCCTAATGGGGGCAATTGGAAAGTTGTGAGTAACAAGAAGAAAGGTAAAGTTGGAAATTCACCTCTCAAGATGAGCCTCCGATCTCACAAAGGGAAAGAACTTGGTAGGTAGGGATCTTTGGGTAAAGTTTCAAGTTGCTTTGACTGATTTTACTTTACAGGGTCCTCTCTCCCTTCTCTCCTTTATGGTGCTTTCCATTTTCTTGGCGATGCTTGTTTGGTTGTTTATCCTTGGCTCGGGGGTCTTATTCCTTGTTGTTTCATCTTTGCCTAATTACTTATATCTCTTTTGTACAGGGTTCCTGATCCCTTCAAAATATATTTTTTACCTAATCTAATATAAAAATTATATTAAAATCGTGTTATTATGGGCTCATTTGAGGAATTTATTAGCTCTAAAATTATAAATACTTGCATTAAACATAACACAACATTCACAGTGACACATACTACATTCAAGAGTGCTCGGGTTCATAGCACATGTTGTTTCTTGCAAGTACTATGTCCAATGTAGAGTTGGCACTCTTACATAATGATGCCACGTGCCATGACTTCGTGGGGCTTAGGATCTAAGGTTCTTTGTTCCCAGAACTTCATACATGTGATTTTTTTATGTTTTGTAGCTGATTCGAGTTATGTCCAAAAAAAAATTGCCCACACTATGACACACATCATGTTCATATCTACGTGTGCCCCTTTTAGGCTCTGTGTGTTCTCTTCCCCTTAGCTTGGGCTCCCTATACATGGTTAAGTCCAAGTACAATAGTTGTATGCATTACGAATGCACACCTTAAAAAAGACAGAGGGCATAGATAATATCTAAATTCCTATATGTGCGACAAAGTTTAAGAAGATAAAAAACCGTACATAAACATTAAGAATCTTTTTATAAGATAAATTTGATGGGATGTTACAAATTTTGGTATTTTTATTTCTTGAAAATAACTTAATCAATGAGAGAAATTATAATGCAACAAATAGTTATAAAATAAATATTATAAAACCATTTATTTTGTTTCCCTATTTATAAAATTTGTGTAAAATGTTTTCATTTTTGGTAAGCACAACTTTTAAAACAAAATAGTATATTCACTCCTACAAATATAAGATTTAAATAAAATAAATAGGAAGAAATACTTTTGTGAACTTTTACAAGTAAACTAAATGTTGACCATGGTATAAAAACAAAATTCCCAAAAACTAACTTCGTGTTTGCTTTGCGTAGCCTTCAGACATATATAAGTCTGGAAGCGAACTGAGACTCTAAAATATACAAGGCCAAGGAATGGCATATCATGCGAAGGGAATTTTTGAACAAAGTTTATATCAAATTTGACTCTTTGAGGAAATCCATTGGAATTTTAAAATACCTTCCAATGCCTCTACCATTCAAATATTTGAAAACTGGTGGGACATGTATTTGCCTATTAATGTTAATCACCAAACATAGAGGTAGGATCAACGAAATATAGAAGGGACATGTGTTGCCATCTTGACACTCTTCAATAAGATGGGCTCCTACGGACTTGAAACCCTCATAATCAACTTAGGTTGAGTAAAGGTGTTGGGTCAGGGAAGAGGTCAATGCAAAGGTACGGTCAAAGGAGGACATGCAAAGGTTCCAATTTATTATATTCAAATTCTACTTTCATTTCTTTCAATATCTTTCTCTAATTTCCCCCCTCTGATCCCTTTCGACGTTCACATTGTCCGGTTCTGCGCGTGATTTAGCTAGTATAGATATCTAAAAGACACAAAGAGATATCAATTACAAGGCATCTATCTAGCTATGTAAGTGTAGTATAAGTATACCAAAAAAAGTAACAATTAATAATAAATATAATCATTTAGCTACATGATTTTTAGTCTCAAAAATATATATTAAAGAAAAAAGACCCTAACATTACTACATAGCCAAGATATTGCTAATTTTTTTATCTAATTCTCCAAAAAAATTTATTTAAGTGATAGTCAAATAGAAGTCAAATTTGAGAATGAAATGTCATATGATGGTCAAATGATTGTAAAATTTAATTGTTGAGAATAAAATTAAACAACTATCTATTACAATGTTGTTTGCCATTGTAGAATGCCTCTTGGCGTAATCATTCCAATATTTATTATATATGTTTAGGAGATAACTAAATATTAATACCTATCCTACCCATATTATGTTAGTATAATACTCGTAGATACTATGAACAAATAAAAGTATGGATGAAAGAAATAAATATCAACATGAAAGATATAAATTTTACAAAAAAATTATAAAATTGTATGAAATAAATTAGAAAAAAAGTATTACATGGTAAAAATAATTGTTGACCTTTTAAATCTCTCTATTTAAGAGTACATTCCAAATGGATCATAATGATGAAAATTCTTTTAATGTTGAATACACTTCAGAGTGTTAGCAATAAGATATCTAAAATAAAATGTGATTTACTAAATAAATTTATTAAATTTACTTGGAGCAATATTCAATTATAAAAATATAAAGAATAAAGCACCCCTTAATGTTGGCGCCCTAAGCGATTTCCTATGTTGCCTAGGACTTAATCCCATCTTTGGAAAACATAAAAACTCTTCAGTCACATAAAAAGATCCTTAACAGTTTCGTTTAACATCATGCCCATAAATCAATCTTTCTTTCTTACCCCTTCCTAAAACTAGAAAAATTATATTATTTAAAGTTTGAAAAACTCCTTCCCCTTAAATGATTAAATAAAACATTCAAATATATATGGACATGAAAAGCTTCATCGAACCAAATTATATCAAATCATGCTCCGAGGGATAAAAGAGAAAGGAAATATTATCCAAGGGATCGGTAAGAATGCATCTTACCCCAAATCATTCATGAAAATCGGCCCCATCAAATTGGAGGGTCGAAACCTCACGATTGCCTTTGAACGAGTGAAAATAGTTTTTAACGATGATTGTTTGTTATATACACACAATGGTTAAAACATATTGATGAAGTACGACATAATGGCAAGGTTGGGATCGAAGTAAATTTGATCAGCTATACCTTTCCCCTTGATTTCTTATTGTATGATGATATGCAATTCAAACTCAATGAGAAGGGTCGTCCATTCCCCAAGATTATATGTAAAATGGATGATTATGGAAAAGAAGTGTTGTAAAGGATCAACGTGGAAAATTACATAAATCATTTGATGCAATATGTAATGCCAAGGCTTAGTTATGGTGAAATATATTTAAAAAACATCTATGTTCCACAATAGTGTAGCACATCTCATAATCAATGAGTACTTATCTAATACTATAGACGACATGTTATTTCCTTTTTTCATTGTATTGTATCCAATGAATACATGTGTAAATGAGGTGTAAAGGATTAGGGGATCTCATAAGCTAGAGTTCATAAGGTTGCAATGTTAAGTGATAAATTTTTCATAGAATCATTGACATGCTATTTTCCCTTTTTCATCCTATTGTGCCAATATTTCTCTAATTAATACATGTGTAAATGAGGTGTAAGGTTTTAGGGGGAGTTCATAAGACATAGTTCATAAGGGTGTAATGTTAAGTGATGAATTTTTCATATAATTGAAAGTTTATTGATAATCCTTATTCAAATTTCACTATTATTGGATTCCAATTTTGCTACTATTGTATTTCAATTTTTGGATTCTAATTGAACTCTATTATTGGATTCCAATTTAACTATTACTAGATTCCAATTTCGTTACTATTATATTTCAACTTTTGTATTCCAATTTTTGGATTCTAATTTTGCTATTTTAGGATTCCAATTTCCTTATTATTGGATTACAATTTCACCAATTTGAAATGTATGATGAATTATGTCAACTGAACCTAATTAAATAAGACTTGATCTATTTTTGTATATTGATACTTGATTATATTAATGAAGAATAGAATTAATGTTACATTCATAAATTTAGACAATCTTGTTGTGACTACATAAGCCTAGTGGTTGCTATGTTGCGTAAGCCTAGCAACCGCTAAGTTATGTAACCCTAACGACCACTAAGTTACATAATCCTAGTGGCCACTAAGTCACATAAGCCTAGGAGCCACTAAGTAACATAAGCCTAACGGCTACTAAGCTGCATCTTTTTAACACTTATTTGATACATTTGTAAAATGAAAATCATTGTACCGCATTTCAATAGCACTAGGAATTTTTGAATACTAGATAATCTAGAAAATATTAACTACTTTTATACAAGATAATATTTTTTTTAGATATTAGAGGTCGCTAGGGTTTTCTATTCTATAAATCATAACTTGAATAATAGAGAAAGTTTAATGTTAAACACGTTTTTTTAAAACATTGATTTGACATTGTATTTTTAAAGGAAATAAATTCGTTCGAGATAATCATATTGATAATTACATAAGGATTGATCCCTCTCGAGGGTATCTAGTCCAACCAGTGTTAGCTACAATACAATAATTATGATTCTTGAAGTTATGAAAGATATGCCTGAATTGCTTCATGTCCCTGATTTGGTATTTTAGTTCAAATGATCTACTTTCCATATTTTACTTGGTGTCCATGCCAAGATGATGTTGTCTATTTAAATCTCTGATGTTTCCCCTGATTTCTGCCACCATTTATTTTTCTTTAAACAGTCTTAATACTTTTATTTTTCTGTATTTTATTTTCTTATGGGTTCCCACCAACATAACCTTATCTTTTAAGACTTTGTGTGAGCATCTTGTTTTGGAACATGTTCAACCCTACCCATCCATATAGGTAAATTATCATTAGTTGTTCTTACTAGTATCATTTCCCCATCATTCACATCCATTATTGGATTGAATTCGTTTCAAGGTCAATCATAAATAGGCCAAACACACACACACACACACACACACACACACACACACACACACACACACACACACACACACACACACACACACACACACACACACACACACACACACACACACACACACACACACACACACACACACACACACACACACACACACACACACACACACACACACACACACACACACATCTTCATTTGAAAGGACATTTTGACTATAGTAGTTATCTATGTCAAGAGGTGGGGCTCTTATTATATGATCATACATTGTGTTATCTTGAATTTTTTTTGGCCAAAAAAATCTCTCCTCATTTTGCTTCCACTAACAAATGGATTTTTGAGGGAACGAAGAACACTTTTATAATATGTTATCTTTGGAACCAAGAATGCTTCTCCATCATCTATTGAGTGTTATTTTCCCAATGTGTAATGTATGTCTAAATGTCTCTCTGCATGTCTGCCATTTATTTTATTTATTTGAAGGGTGTCAAATTACCTTTTGGCATTTGTGGGAGTTGTAAGGTATTTTTATTATATTTTCATGAGTACTACAATTAGAAGAATCAAATGAATTTGTATATACCAGTTGAGGAAATGGCTCTTCGAATGCACTCCACATTTTTATTGACACTTATTTTAGAACTTATTTTAGCCTTGCATCAATAATGGAACCATCTAGATGGACCAAATGGATGGAAAAACACCAGATGAGAGATCCTTCAAATATATAAAAAAATCTTGCAAATGTGCACCCCAAATGTATTTTCATCTAATTTTTTAAATTGTACCATGTCTCTTTCACCTAAATTTATAATTTTCACTTTTGCAATAAATTTGTGCTCTTTTGAACAAAAATGTATCGACTATCGCAACAACTGCATTGATCATTCAAAATTTTAGTCAATGTTTTTTATGGTGGCTGATTTCTGAATATTCATAAAATCCATTAACATGTATTGAAGTTCTTCTTTTGAGATACACCAAATAGTTTTGATTGACCAGGAAAACTTCATCTATTTGATTATACCCTTAGATAGTCAATCATTGCATTGTAGTCATAATATTTTCCTCAAAAACACCAAATTGTGTGGGTCCAAACATTGCTCCCAAAATCATATGTTATTCATGTACCAGGAATATAAATCGTTTGGCTATTTCACCTTCTTTAGGAGCACATAAGTTATGTTTTAGCACCATGTAGGTTATATCAAATTCATATTTGTCTATAGGATTTGTGGTACCATGGATTATCATTATCAAAATTCAATCAATCATCCATATCGGAGTTTATCCTCTGAAGTCACTGCTCATGTTGTTTTGTATGTTATCAACCCATGCATGTGACACTTCTGAAATCACATACTTAATCATTTCCTTTCCCATGGGATAAATTATCCCTTTTTTTAAATGTCTTGAAGGGTTTCAAAATCATAAATTGTGTATGGAAGTCTTACTCTGCCTTGAATATAATGCTTATTGTGATAGTGAATAAGATATACCCCATGTATTTGTAATGGAGTGTATGTTATGGATGGATACAATAATCCCTCTGAAAATTTCATAACTTTGGAGATTAAATCCACATGTGCACACTTCTTCAGAAAACATGGTTTATTATAAACTGTAACCACAAATATAAATAGAAAATAAGTAGCATGGAAACTTTTTATATATCAAATCCGGGTAGCTAATCAATATCTTGAAATGTAGGATAGTACACAAGATTTTGATCTTTAGGATTTACCCCCCAAGACTAATGATTATCTCGAAATATATAAAATCATATTTTCTAGCAATTATAAGGGTAAAAAAAATCCTTGAAATGAAAATGATAATAAAAAATAAGCATCTTATATAAACATATCTTAAACCACCTTCAATCTAAGTCTTGAACCTATGGAGAATTTGGCTAGCATGTAAGAAATTAAATAAGTAATTTTTTTCATTCATGCCACGTATCAATTTTATCATCATCATACATTTAATACTATTTGTCTACCTTATTAAAATCATGAAACATTGAATTTGAAAAATCTATCCAAATTATTCTCTAAGGTATAAGTCATCTATTTGAGAACCTTACATCCTTTGACTACAACTCATGGAAACTATCTCCTCCTTTTACCTCTCTATATAAGGGTTTATGTTAAGATGATAAGTTGAAATATTCCTTACTATCATCTTTGGGTAGTATTTCATGTATTCGAATAGGGTTGTATTTTCCCAGAGCCTAGTAACAATGGATTATGGTCATGTGGCCATTTGGTATATTAGTCCAATGTTAGACTAAAACCTATAAACTTTCATAAATACGTCTCCAAATACATATAACTATACGCTTAATCTTTGAATTATAACCTTCCTCTGTTCTCACTCTCCATTATTATCCATTGGCAATTATTATTTATAAACTCATACAATGTCAGGGTTGTATGGTTATTAGTCCATGTTAGACTAAAAACACAACTTTTATAACACTTATCCACAACAAAAATTCAATTAATCTCATACATACTAAATTGTAAATATACTATAGATTTCTAGATGTACTCATTAATGATCGCACTTCAAAAAACCATTTCTATTCCCATCCTAATTTTTTCAAATCCTACATTATATATTGCATAAGGTCACAATTGATTATTGTCATATTGGTAGTGAATGGTGATTACTTGAACTTCATACTAACATAATTGACTATCATAAATACATTAACTATTGAGACTCATTAGAATCCCACTATTGTGTGTGCCATATCATTATATTGATCCATATAATTCACCATACGTGTAATGTCTTTTCATAAGATCTTCGTATGTGCGCTATATATTATTTTTACATGTTATTGTCACTCACACTCAAGTACAAGATTGACTAGACTTACAAGTCAAAGTGCTAAGCACTCACACATCAAAGTATGATGTATAATCAAGATCAGTTCTTTCAAGTTCTTAGCATGATACGCACTTCGAAGTATCTGAGCACGGTTCTCACAGACTATTAAATGCTAGTAAAATTTGATGTAATAAAATCATTATAACAGTATGCATTATTAAAATTTCATCCATGTCTAAAATCAAGAAAATCAATGTTATAATTTTCCATGTAAATTATCACTTTGCTCTAAAAAGGGAGTTCAACAGGCGATAACGCTTGTATATCATAGAAATTGGTAAAAATATTTAATCCTTGTGTTATTCATACATTAAAAGGATTTAATGGGCTTTTTATAATTGCTCATAGGTATCTTAAAGAGAAACAGTTATCAATGTTATGAAGGAGATTCTTACATTAGATTCTTACGGGTGGTTTTCCCATTTGGGGCAATTTTCCAAAAAAAAAACAACATTATCTTTAATAAATTATTAGAATATGGTGAAATGCTAATTATATCTACCACCAAACACAACTACATTAATGTTAGCATGGTGTCTAATGGCAATATTTTCACTATGGGCGCCATGTAATCCAGGACGGTCACACATCCACCGTTAAACCAAACATGTATGCCCATTTCCATAAATACATGTCACCATCCCTTACAATATGTAATTGTCATTTCATCACATTTCAACAAAATATAAAGTAGCAAGAGATAGTGTCGGTGGGTGATGGGGATGGGGCACCATAGATTAGCATTTAAGTTTAGACCCCTTCATATATTTTTTCCGATCGAATTAATCCATTGTTTCAAGATTATTGGGAATAATTTTAACCTTTCTATTCTCCACGTCCTACATTATAGAAGCGTTGTCACTCCTGTGTAATCCATATGAAAAATTTGAATGGGACATTTCCCAGTCAACATGAAATTTTGGGGAGCATTCCAATTTCCAATTTCCAATTTCCAATCTCCACACTATGTTATGCGTTGTCACCCTTTGCTAAATCCATTTCTTGAGGACCATGAAAATAGGCTAAGGTGAAAAGGAAGTTCCATCTAATTGTAGGCAATATTAGAGATTTCTGATTTAGTTTAGGGATACTTTATAGACAATTTAAACTAAAGCGAAAGCCTCACGAACCTTATTTAAGACTGGAATAAATATATATCCATGCCTTTAACACCCCCCCTTTAGTGACAGGTCTAAGTAGACTATTTCATTTGAAATTTGATATGTTTCACCAAATTAGTTATGAATTTTGATTAGAGTTTTTTTAGTTATGAAAATCTTTGAATGAATTTCGATACTACGCAGATCCTTGAATGAATGTATGCATGAAATGCTTATTAACGTTTCATTATGAAGAAATAAATTGTTTTTTCTTATATCCTTTAGGTTGTGGGTGTTTTAGTAAAATAAAGTAATGATATATTGATAGTAATAGTTAAAGATATGGCAAGGTCCCTTTTTTCTTAATGAGGACTGCAGGAACTTTGAAGGAAACTTTCCTTAAGTAAATATTCTATTAAGAGCTTGAAGAATACCATTACCATGCATGCAGAACGAGGTTAGTGAACTAAATTAATTAATTGTTTGTTTTTTTCAATGGGACATTGAAGCATAAGGAAATTGTTCGAATTAAAAATTTATGATAACATGTATGTGATGGTCACTGAGAAAATTCAAAGGCTTCAGTCTTTGTAGGTTCATACTACAAATATAGTAAATCGGAGATGTATAAACCCTGAAATTTGAGAACTTGGTCTGTATATGGATAAAAAGGATTTAGAAAAATTGAAATCCTATCATTGAGTATAAATTAACGACATAGTATAGACTATAAAGTAATGACATCTAAAAAAACACTTGAAGCACCTACAAACTATAAAGTAATGTTATCTTGATGTTGACACTCATAGGACAATACAATAATACAAATGTTTTTTACAACAATAAGATCTAATGAGTAGATCCTTGCAACCATTTTTCTTTACAAATAGTCAGTTTTCAATGACAACGTCTAATGTTCTAAGATTAATGGACACCAAGGTATATAAATATTTTACTAAAGGGGTTTTTAGATAGTTTAAAATGAGCTTGTGTAATAAAACCAAATTGTTAATTATTTTAGTTAAAACAAGATAAATATGACCTACTGGTCATTAGGATACACTATTATTACACCAAAGTGTGTGTTATGTAATACCTTTGACAACAAACACCACAATGTAATGACCTTGAAAAAAACCTAATGAAAACTATGCAATACTTAATGATGAGTCCATGAATTGACTTATTATAGTATCCATATAACTATAGATTTTTTCCTAAATACGCTAATTAATTCATGGGGATGTTGTATCCAAAGTAAAAATGATGTATTTGTCCTTATTTTGTCTCATGTGAACTAATGATCAATGGAACTTCCACTAACTACTTTGTTTAGTGGTTTTATGACATGTGTAGATTGATAAGGCACATTTTCTACCACTTTTGATCATTGCAGTCAAGGAGACCGAGTCCTTTGCCACTACAAAATTTTGGAGGATTTACTCATAACAATCTACAAAAGAGGACCCCTTTTTTTAGCATAATTATAAGGTGTCATGGAATCTTTATGAGGTTGTTATTAGTTAGTCTGTTGCATACATTCATGACACTTGTTGTAATTAGTCATGTCTATAAGACACCTCCTTGAACTGTTACTTTAGTTAGAGCCTTTTGATACAATATTATATCAGTTGATAGTTATTTTCAATTTCCAAAGTATGTGATGAGCTTGTTTAGATCAATATAATCTATGCTATTTTGATTATTTATTCGTGTTAAGAGCCTCAATATTGAAGAAGAGAAAGGGCCCACTCGACTGAGGAGATTGGAGGATTGGTATTTCATGCAGGATCTTTATATTTGCTAAGTTTCAGTTTCAGTGTCTTGGTTTGAATGATTATTCGAATGCAATCTGTATTTCCTCTTTTTAGCATATTTCTTTAGTGTTATTTCCTTTGAGAAATTATTTCAATTGATCAAGCATTTCCTTTTAAAAATCATTTCATTCCAGCAATGTTGTTTCAGTAGATTAAACACACTTTTTATATTGTGTTTCCATTTCAGTAGCTTAGAACTATATTTACTTTCCGTAGTTGAGTAGTGTAGAACAAGAAAGGATACTAAATTAAACCCCCCCCCCCCCCCCAAAAAAAGAGAGAACCACCATAGTATTGAGTCGCATATCACTTCTCTGCATAAAACCTTGAACACAACCCTTGTTTATAATGACATCAACATTTGAACAAGTTGATTAAATGATTGGAAGTTACAATGACCCATCATTTTTGGCATAGTTTCTAGGGAAACCATAAGAAACACACGCCATTCTATTCACATTCCATGCTCTGGGTTTTAGTGGATTTGAGCTATATAACCATTAAGAATTCTAAGCATTGCTTACACAATAAATATTGATGCATAGGCCACGAGATGCTCAAGGGAGATTTATACCTCACAACACTCAAATAATATCTCAAACTGGAGCACGTGTAGTAAACATTGATAACATTACTCCTAAGAGTAACACTCAATCTAATACCATGCCTAGGAGTAATATTGAACAGTCTGTATCATCTTATTTAGAACCTGAGAAACTTTCATAAATGGGAGATAATGGAAATGATGATGAGATACCCTTGGGTAGAACCTCTACTTACTCTGTTGTCTTAAAGAATGATGAGGAAGCACCTATGAAAAACATTTCCCCATCCATTTTTCCTATCTTTCCAGGAATGTCAACAAAATAAATAGACAAATTCTTGTTTGAATTCAAATTCCTTTGCCAAACATATGAATATTAAAAAGATAACAAGAAAATCAAGCTTTTTCCTTCCACGCTCAAAGAATCTGCCATGAGGTGGTTTATGGGATTTCCCTCTAACTCCATTCATTCATGGGAATAGATGGAGACTTCCTTTTTGCAAAAATACCAAGACTATTGCAGGGGAAGAGATATGAGGGAAGAGTTCTTTCAGATGAAGAAAAAAGAAGATGAAAATCTGGAAGATTACTTAGATAAATTTCTTATTGTCCGTAGGAGAAGTGGTTATGAGTTGAATGAATAAATAACTAGGACAATTTTCCTTAAAGGAATTGATAATGAAACCAAAGAATCTCTCCATCTCATGGGAGGTGATGTACAAAAACTCACCATGCCACAAATTACTAAGTTATGTAGGAGCTACTATAGAAAAAAGGGAGGTATTAGGAAAAAGAAAAAATCAAAACATGCCTTTGGTATCTCAGAACTTCTAGAGAAGATGGCAAATATGAAAAATGACATCTTGAAACAGTTAACTTCAACCATGGATGGGCTAAAAGATAAGAACAATACTGTTAAGGATCCTTTAGACATATATTGTCCCAGATGCAGGAAAAGACATCCTTTGAAAGAATGTCCTTTAGATATCATAGAAATGTGTCTGATCTGTTATGTCCCTAACCATGATAACAACCATTGTATTCTCATACCTCATCTGAAAGAAATAATAAATTCCATGAATCAAGAAAATGCGGAGGAAAACTTCACTAAAAGATCAAATAATCAGTTTTTTTATGCCCGTGGATTTGCTCAGAACCCCTGGGTAATGTCATGGCGCAATCAAAATCCTCCACCAACTTGGGGATAACCTGATTGAACATCAACAAACTAGACAGTTTACCCACAACCACCACCATGGATTCCTTCATACAATCAGTAAGGTTGGAAACCACCAGCCAATGCACATCCATGGCCAAACCAACAATGGGAACTCTAGCAGAACTCTAATCAGCCAAGGAGGTTTACAAACAACAACAAGATTTAATTCCTCCATCACAACAAAATTACCAGCAAGGAAAATAAACACAAACTCAACTTCCAGCCCAGCATGTATCAAACCACAAAAATCAACAAACAAATTCAATTAATGAAGCAAGACAGGGTGGGACAATGCAGGTTAATGCCATTAATAACTTGCAGCGGAGATGTAGAAAAATAATGAATAATCTTCCTATAGTTATCACTGAATTACCTGAGGAAAATGAGATGATAGCCGAGGAAAGTGAGATAACTGGACATGTTCCAAAAACACGAGACACTAGGAATAACTAGGAGAAAGATAAAAATGTGCATGCAACTCCTTTCATATAAATATTAAAAGAATACAAAATGAGGAAGAAACAACACTATTTCAGGAGTTGAAAAAGATGAATATTGAGGTCCCACTTTTTACCTCATAAGGGACATTCCTAAATTAAACCATACCATTAGAAACCATTGTATAAAGACACTAGGAAGGAAGAATAAATACCCAAAAACAATGAAAGTAGAAGGAAATATAGCTGACCTTGTAGATGAAAACTTCTTTCACTAAAATATGGGGACCCTAGGAGTCCAGTCATTACTATTTTTTAAATGGTAGTCAATATCTAATGTTTTGGTGGATCTTGGTGCTCCCATCAATGTCATAACAATAGATACATTCAATTTTTTGTCCTTGAAAGGATTAAAGCCAACCAATATTGTCCTCCAGCGAGCATATCAATCTATTGTTGTACCAGATGGAGTAATCGAGGATTTTATGGTCACAGTTGAATCTTGGGAGTATCCTGTAGATTTTATGGTTTTACAGCCTAAAGCTCGAAAGTTGGGATACCCAGTTGTCTTTGGAAGACCCTGGTTAGCTATTATTGTTGCATACATCAATTGTAGGTCAAGGAAAATGACTATTTCAAATGGTTAAAAAGCAAAGAATATTTCTCTTTATCCTCCTACCCAACCATATGTGGATGTTTGTAAACGTGTGTGGGTATATTTTTCATATACTAACAACAGGATTTCTTCTTATCTGGCCACCATTACAGTGAAAAATCATATGGAATAAATTACTTAGACATACCCAATATTTGATGAAGATGATATTGTGCCTATAGAAACTAGAACTGTGGTTATGGAAACCCAAACTATGGCTACAAAAGTGACTATTTTGAACTCAGAAGATAACATCACCTCAGTAAGTGATATTTCTATAGAAGAATTTGAAGACACCTATGATTACCATGAAGACCACAAATCCAGTGAATATCATAGTCCTTTAGCCAAGATTGTATCCCTTGAAAACATGACTATTTTTCACATGTTGCAGCCTCATGCTTGTCCCTTGAAATCTTTGATTGCTGAGACTAAATTTTCTATTTTGAAATACACTAAATAAGTAACTATTGAGGTAGGAAAAGAACCGATCATTGGTAACAATTTAGGAGACATCTAAGAGACTAGGGTCATAGATATCTGAAAGAATCATTCAAAATATTATCTTAGGACTATATTGACATGAAAAGGATTCATCCAAGCATATGCACTCATCGTATTTACACTAAGGATGTCAAACCAGTCAGATAGCCATAACAAAGGATTAATCCAAATCTTAGAGACATTGTGAAAAATGAAATAGAGAAACTATTGAGGATAGGATTCATCTATCCAGTATCTGATAGTCAGTGGATATCACCGCACGTTATAGTTCCCAAGAAAAATAGTAAGTGGAGAATCTGTATATATTATAGGGAGCTTAATAAATCCACCAAGAAATATTACTTTACCCTGCCCTTTATTGATTAGGTTTTGGACAATTTGGAAGGTAAAAAATACTTCTCCTTCTTAGATGGGTTTAGCGGATATAACCAAATTAGTATAGCCCCTGTTGATCAAGATAAAACCACCTTCACCTATCCCTAGGGTAAATTTGCATACAAAGTTATACCATTTGGACTTTATAATGCACCTACCACCTTTCAGAGAGTAGTTTTAGCTATTTTTGCAGATCTCCCTAATGACTGTGTTGAAGTTTATATGGATGATTTTATTGTCCATGGGTCTACTTTTGAAGAATCTTTGAGTAATCTTCAAAATGTGTTAACCAAATGCGAGCAACACCAACTCTTAAGTCATGAAATTTTTTTTATAATGGTTGATCACGGAGTTGTCTTGGGTCATCACATTTCTGCTAAGGGTATCTAAGTTGATCCTGGAAAGATAGAAGTCGTTACTAAATTTCCCACACCAACAAACCAGACAGATATCAAAATTTTCCTTAGATATGCAAGATATTATAGATAGTTCATAAAAGATTTTAGTAAGATTGTTGCACCAATTTTCTCTCTACTGGAAAAATATTATGTTCTTGAAATCGACCACTACCCTGGTTTTGAGAGGACCCAATTAGGGTCAGCCTTTTCATATTCACATTGATACTTCTAACACAACAATGGGAGCTATTCTTGGACAAAAGGATTGAGGAAGACCGAATGTATGCCATCTATTTTATCAGCAAAAAACTGACCCCCACAGAGAAAAACTATATATATATATATATATATATATATATATATATATATATATATATACATACATAAAAGAGTATATGTTGGTGTACACCGACTATGTTACAAAATGGGTCGAGATTTAAGCACTGAAATCTTCCAATGAGGATGTTGTAGTTGAATTTTTGTAAAACGAGATCATGTTAATGTTTGGAGATCCTAGATCTATTATATCTGATTGAAAACCTCAGCTCATGTTAAACATGATTGAATCCTTCCTGAATATCTACCAAATAAAGCATAGGAAATCATCACCATACCACCCCCAATCCAATGGGTAGGTGGAAGTCACAAAAAGAGAACTAGAAAACATTTTTACTAAGGTTTTCAATTTAGATGGGAAGAATTGGGTGCCAATACTTTTTGAAGCAGTTTGGGCATACAATACAACCTGGAAAACTACCACTGATTTCTCCCCATATGAACTAGTATATGAGAAGAAGTCATTGCTCCCAGTAGAATTTGAATTACAAACCTGGAGGACAACACTGAAAATAGGAATTGAGATGGATGAATCTCAACGTGAAATATTGATGCAGTTGAATGAACTTGATCAAATACGGATAAAGGCACAAAAAAAAATGAAATCATTCAACATCAAAGGAAATTCTGACATGAAGCTCATATCAAGAACAAAAGGTGAACAATGAAGGAGATTGGGTCTTACTATTTGACTCGAAATACCAACAATTAAAAAATAAATTGAGAACAAGATGGTTAGGACCCTATCAAATTGAAAAGATTTATGATAATGGATCTATGAGACTATTGCCAATTCATGTGACAAAAGAACTTTGTTGGTGAATGGCCATAGACTAAGGATATGTCAATATCCCCAGGATAATGAAACTTTCACTAAGGACATGTTACTGTGTGAAGAATTTTATCTCATTATAAATTCAATTTGTAGTTTAAAAATCCACTACTGACATTACATGAAATTACTCTATCTCTCTCATACAACCATCACCATTTTTTTTGTAACTCCACCTGAACCAGTCTATGCTATGGGAAAAAGAAGAAATCAGAAACATAATCGACAGAGCCACTGCTATGGAATGATGTCATCTCCCAAGTCTTCCATGATGCAGGTTGGTTAGATTTTATTCACAAATTTTAGGGATTTGATTAAGATTTAGTTGGTCAATTTCTGTTGAATTTTGAGGCAACCTGCTATCACTTAGGGGGGGATGAATTGAAATAGACAGCCACATTGTTGCCATAATCTCTAGTCTCCTAGATTTTGGGCTTAAGGTTGTAACTAACTCCCCACTTAAGGATTTGATATCTTTGTTTCATGAGGAAGGGGAAGCTCTTCCTGAGATAATAATTAATCCCAATAGAACTCAAAAGTGAATTAGGAGGGAGATTTTTCCAGGACATTGGAAGGAAATTGCTACTTGGATGAACATGTATTTTATTTGTGATGGAAACCATGATATTGGGGGTGAAACATTGAAAATTATAACTCATTTAAAGAAGGGTCAGACAAACATTGAGCTTAAGGTGAATCTTCCTGAGTACCTTGCAGATGTTGTTATAAAGGTAGGCCAAAAATACAAAAGTGGAGGAGGTAATGTTATCATAAAGCACCCAGGGATTACCTAATTAATTTACTCACATTAATATTTTTTTAGACCTAAGAGAAAGGTAGAGAATACAATTGCAGGGGAGATTTCTGAGCAGAAGAAAATTAAAAGGGCTCCTATAACAGTTTCTGTAGAACCTCCTCCTAGTTCTCAACCTAAGCTTCAATCGATTCCTTAGCCTTCTAATGTGGTTATAGAAGAATATGTAGGTGAGGATGAGTATCCCTCTATGCCTCGAGTTTCTAAAGAAAATATTACCCTGCCAACCCCTATTGTTATTTCATTAAGACCAAGAAGGTCTAATCCCTAAAGAAAAAATTAAGTTTCTCAGCCTACATTGTTTAATGAAGGTTCATCCCCAATTTTGGAAGAGTTTACCAAAATTGGTACTTCTTCTTCCCTTGGAGGGAAATTGAAATATTATGAGTTCACATTAACCATTCTTGAAGAGAAACTCCATGATACTAAGGTTTCTGAGGTTCCTATGGAAGTTCCGTAAAATATTCTTGCAGCTCTGGAAATCTAGACTGAAGCTATGGAAATTGCTACACAGGAAGTTGGACGCACAGACTCACAAAGGGATGATCTCCTAAGGTGATACCAAAATGAAATTGACACTTTGCAGGAGAAACTGAAAGGTATGGAAGAAACTCATTTTTCATTGTAAAATGAATTTGTACAAAAGACTATGGAGAAAGTTAAATAAATATTTGTTTTAAAAGTAGAAGTTGATAGTTTAAAGAGGTAGAAGAATATTGGTTTATAGGCATGCAATGATTTGTCCTCTCATTATGCCCAACTTTATTTTAGAAATAAATATTTGGTCAAATAAAATAGGAAACTTAAAGAAGAGGTTGAGTCAAGTTCAAAATCCAAGAAGAAATTGGAAACAATTGTTGAATTCGTTTGTCCTTTGGCTTGGAAACTTTTAGCCTGCAAAAAACCATCTTTTGTCTATAGTTTTTTTCTTCACGAACAATTTTATTCCTAGCAATTACAAAGAATTTGATGTGGGGAACCTCATGAAGCTCCAAATGGGAAAACATTTTTGGAGATTTATCAAATTTGTACTCTTGAAGTACAAAATTTATTATGTGAATTTTATCTCAGTTACAAATGTTCTCGATTTCTTAATAAACTTGTCATTAGGAGAGTTTCAATTGAAATACTTTCATTCATTAGTGAGGAATCAAATTGTGTGGGAACAGTAAAGAGATATTTTAAATCAAGAGGCCGGAACTGTCAATTTTTATATTAGACCTACCCACCATAATGATGTTTCTATGAATAAAGACTTTAGATCTTTATATTATCAAGCTGGGATTGGTAAAAATACTTCAGAAATATTGGCACAGTGTGTCCAATAATTTGAGACTTATTGCCAACATAACTTTTGTCAGGCTATGGCAACCTGTGATTAAAGGTGGGACACTTTGATCTCACCATTAAAATGAAGAGAATTTATCTCCCCTCAAAATCTCAGTTGGAGCATGTGAAGAGGGGATGCACTTGTAGATATTATTTGAAAACTGGCAGAGAAGGGAACAATGAGTATAGCAAGAAATGGGTTGGTGTGCAAGTTAGGCCTCCTTTGGTCCTGAGTCCCATGACCACTTGGTAGAATACTGCTCCACAGTTACATCAATTTTTTAAGGCATGGGCTGAGGTTATGTTGGAAACTCAAGGATGCAAAGGTATGAGAAAACAATATACATACTAGTTTGAGCAATATGATATGGCGCAACAGCTTGGTCGAAGATTTGGTCAGAGGTAGTTTGCATGAGGACATGCAAAAGGTAAATTACAGGGAGATGATGAGTCCATGAATTGATTCATTATAACATCCATATAACTATATACTTTGCTCCTAAATACGTTAATTAATGCATGGGGATGTTCTAAATAGTTGTATCCAAAGTAAAAGTGATGCATTTCTCCTTATTTTGTCTCACATGAACTAATGATTGATGGAACTTCTACTAACTGCCTTGTTTAGTGATTTTATGACATGTGGAGATTGATAAGGTGATTTTTCTACCACTTTTGATCACAGCGGTCAAGTATACCGAGTCCTTTTCCACTATGAAATTTTGGAGGATTTACTCATAACAATCTACAAACGAGGACTCCTGTTTTTAGTAGAATTATAGGGTGTTATGGAATCTTTATGAGGTTGTTATTGGTTAGTTTGTTTCCTACATTCATAACACTTGTTGTACTCATTTGTGTCTATAAGACACCTCCTTGAACTGTTACTTGGTAGTTAGAGATTTTTGATACAATATTATATCAATTGATAGTTATTTTTAGTTTTCAGAGTATGTGATGAACTTGTTTGGATCAATATAATCTATGCTATTTTGAGTATTTATTCATGTTAAGAGCCTCAATCCTGAAGGAGAGAAACGTCCCACTCGACTGAGGAGATTGGAGGATTGGTATTTCATGCATGATCTTTATATTTTCTAAGTTTCAATTTCAATATCTTGTTTTGAATGATTATTTGAATGCAATCTGTATTTCCTTATTTTAGTAGATTTCTTTACTGTTATTTCCTTTGAGAAAGTATTTCAATTAATCAATCATTTCCTTTTAAAAATCATTTCATTCCAGTAATGTTGTTTTAGTAGATTAAACACACTTTCTTTATTCTATTTTCCATTTTAGTAGCTTAGAATTAACTATATTTACTTTCCATAGTTGAGTAGTTTAGAACAAGGAATGATACTAAAAAAAGCCCCTCCAAAAAAGAGAGAACCAACATAGTATTGAGTTGCGTATCACTTCTCTACATATAACCTTGAACACAACCATGGTTTATAATAACCTCAATGTTTGAACAAGTTGATTAAATGATTGATTAAACGATTGGAAGTTACAATGACCCATCACTTATCACCTTAAGAATATGTAGCATTGGTCATTTTGGGTTAGTGTTGTCATTTATGTCAAGTCCAGGGAAGAGTTTAAGACCCCCCTGAAAAAAGTTCAAAAAAAATTGTTAGTGAATTTGTGAAAATTGACTTTTGCGCGAATGGTGAATATGAAGAGATCAAGACATCACTATTAAATATTAGGATATGGTAGCATTTTAATATGCTACTGGTTTGTAGCATATTTTATGATACCAAATGATAACATATATTATGTTGTCGACTGGTAGCATAAACTATTCTACCGGCCGACAACATATAATATGTTGTCATCTGGTAGCATAAAAAATGCTACCAGATGACAACATATTATATGTTGTTGGCCGATAGCATAAAGAAATCAAAGAGCATTCAGACTAGTGGTATCATTTTGAGAATAATATAATTAACAAATATACAAAGTATTTTCCTCAAACCACTACATAAGGAAAAATAGAGGAAATTTTGTTAGGAATCCATTATGTCCTTTAAATTCAGCCAAGCAATTCAAGCAGGGGAACACTTCCTTACACCAGATGTTTAAGTTTTTGGTAAGTTAATTCTTTGGTTTTCCAAAATTTACAACATTAAAGATAGACGAATATCTAGTAGATAGAAACACTTCATTATTTTATAAAGAAGGAAGAATTCTTAATATTTCGGTTGTCTCGAGGATGAGATGCCATTTAAAGTTAGGGGATGATGTTAACAGGGTTCTTAATTGAATTTATAAATAACCCACGAAGTAAAGTAAAACCCACAAGACACATGAGAATCCTCTAAAAGAATAAACATATGTGGAAGATAGAAATATCTACCAAAAAGAGTGGAAATCCGTAGAAACCTATCCAGAGCTGCGATATGAAAAAGGCTAGAACTTAGTGTGGATTGAGTTGACAAAGTCTTGACCAAAAGAAATGTCATTTGGATAATTTTGTAAGAAAATATATTTATTATACTTAATCAAAATAATATAGTATGAGGAATGTAGAAGATGTGTGGAATGTAGAAGACTATAGAGAGTATGTAATAGAGAACAATAGGCATAATTGTATATGAGAAGTATATGAGACGTGTGTATAAGACTAATATAATATTTCTTGAGATATGAATAAAGATTGATGGTTTATGTAATATAGATATGATATGTTATGTTATATTTCATTCGTTTCATTCATCTATTTGAATCTTCATTACATTTCCCTCACACATTCTTAATGAAAGGACAAACTACATAACCCTCGTTGTAGTGCCCACTTCCCTTCGACGCCTTTTTGCTTTGATTTCGATATTGTCGACTAAACTTATGGACATTGTTGTAGCTTTTTGATCTAGCATGATACTAGATGTTAGAGATGTTGGATTGTTGTTGATTTCGATTCATATATGATGTATGTGGATTGTTAGAGACATTTTATATTGTTGTTGATACGTTGTGGACGTGGTTATTTATATACATATTCTGACATGTGATATAATTTCGTCACCATGAGTAGGATTTGATAATTGAATTAATGTTGTGATCATTTTGACATGGGTGAAACGTTGGATAGAAATGTTGCTAGAAATTTGTAAACAATATTGTAATTTCCTAGGTGATATTTGATTCGTATATAGATGATTTTGGATTGATATTGTATATTTTATCATAGATGTCTTTAATGCGGCCACGAGGAAGAAGGATGTATTTTTGTGTTTTGCAGGTAAAATTATTCACAACAAACATCAGGGCGATTGGAGACCAACCACATGGGAATTCTAGATGAATTCAACAAGGGTCACCATGGAAACATATAATTGTGTGTGTGTTAGAATTATTTTGTTAGGGGAAAATTATGACCAAGGGGTCATGTGTTGTCTTTTATTTTAGTTTCCCTTTTATTAATGTTAGTATGTGTTTCTTTTGAGTGATGTAATTTACGTGTTTTAATTATTTAGATGTTGATGTATGTTTTTCCCCTTTATCTCAATGGGCCTAAGTGTCTTATTAAATTAAATAAATCTTGTCCTAAACTAATTATAGATGTGACCAAAGGAAGATAATTTATTAGATTTGATTTTCTATTGGAGTTTGTGTTGTGTGTTGAATGCTTGAGATCTTAAGTGTTGTACACTCTACCCTTCATGTGAAACTCGAATTTGGCCTTAAGGGCCAATTTTAAAGGCTTGTGGGACAAGTTAAACTTGTCTTACACCTCTTAAATTGCTATACCAACCCTACCTATGGGTTGGGGGGTCAAAATTAGACCCCATTAGGTGTTTTGGGAAGATACAAAGGTGAACTGTTTATTGCACTTTCTTTCAAGTAATTAATTTTGTCCGTAGGAGGTGTGGACTTAGTTTGTGTGTGTAAGTCACTTGTCATTCCTCTCACCCACCAATTTATGGTGCATTGGGATTGAGGTTTGAATTATTAGGTGGAGTTGAGGATGAGTGATGTGGCGTCCTACATGGAGCCACCTCATCCTCCTCTCTCCATTTTCTATTTATTGAAGTTCTTTTGCTTGTTTGGGGGTTCATTATTTTTGTGCTCTTGCATTTTTGGAGAATTAGAGAATTGTTGAGAGTACTTGTGGATTGTTGGAGCTTGTGGATGCTTGCTTGGTTTTGAGAAACTTGGAGCTTACTCTTGGAAAAAACTCTACTATGGAAAGGTATGAGCTTTACTTTGCTTATGTTATGCTTTATTTTGTGTTTATGTGCTTGTGTTGAGTATTGTCTTCTTTGGAATGCTTGTTGGGTGTGGGTAGATTGCCTAAGTTTGGAGTAGGAGGAGACGATGGGGAGTTCACATGTAGGGAGGCATAAGATTTTACCTTTTGTTTGGAGGGATTTTGGGTTGGGTGCCCCACCTTGTACAAGGAATTCTTGCATTTCTTTTTTGGTTCTTTTATGAGGGAGGCATAAGAGATTGAGGGAGGCATAAGAATATGTGGGAGGTATAAGGGGTACTTGAGGGAGGCATAAGAGCATGTAGGAGATTTAAGATATTCATTAGAGGATTTAAGGTGGGAACCCATCCCAATTGGGAGGAATAATTTGTAACGCCCGCTAAAACAACCCACTTGAGACCCATGAACAACCTAGGTTTAGTTATGAAAATTAAGGAAATTTTTTTTGTGTTGTTTAAAAGAGTCTATAACCAGGTAACAAGACAAAAATAGTTGCAAATAAGTTTCAAATAAAAATAATAGTACTATCTCATAGTTTAATCAATACAACAATTATAAAATATCACAAGTTCAAAACTTAGGGTTAGATCAATCAATCAGGTTAAGAGGGTAATTTCTCACTATACCACTCTCTAACAGGCTTAAAAGATTCAACTTGATTTTTCTTAAAATTAATGCACTCAAAACTTCCAAACAACATTTCCATTAGATAGGAAATTTCCTCACCTTTCTAGTGATATAAGGAAGTCCTCCTAACTCCTCATATTTCTCGAGTTATGGACGACAGACCTTGGGAGGAAATTTTCCAAAGAGCAGGTCCGCTGGCCTAGGGGAGAAAATTTTCCCCAACTTAGGTCTGCAGAATTCGGAGAGAAATTTCACCCAGAGGAGGAATGCGGACCGGCAGGGCGGGGAAGTAAATTTTTCCCATGCGCGGGCCGATGGAGCGGGGAAGAACTTTTTGCATTTTTTTCCTTTTTGGGATGAAAGCGCGATTTACCTCCATGTGCCCGTGAGCCCGAAAGGACACATGTCGGCCTTTCCCATATCTAGTAGAAAGTCAGGATGGCGGAGAATTTTTAGACTTTTATCCTTTTTTCCAAGATGCGCAAAAGGCTCAAAACGATTCGCCCCTCCGCTGACGCCCAAGGCGCCAAGTTTCAGCCATCAATTGGCTACGGGTCGGCATGCCGATGGGAGAACTTAGAAATTTTTTCCCAAACAAAATTTCGGAAGCACTAAGTTTCTTAAGGGATCCATCCTCCACTGAAGCCTCGTGACACCACATGGCAGCACCTGATTGGTTGTGGGCCGGCGGGGCCACAGAGAAAACTTAGAAAATTTTCCCAAAAAAAAAAATTTGAACTGAAGTGATTTTTTACAAAAGCAAAGGCATATGGGTCTACGGAGCGGTGGGGAAAGTCATGATTTTTTCTCTTTTGACAAAAAAAAAGTGAAAAAGCTAAGTTTCGGCCCGCGGGTCCTCCTAGCAATATTTTATTAATTAAATTCAACAGTTCAAATATTTTGAAGCCAAAATGAAGTGAAAACTTCATAAGGCCATAACTTTTGATTGGAAACTTAGTTTTTGGAAAATGAGGACTTTCTGGAAATATCTCGATGTTATCTTCGCACAAAAATCATTAAACTTTCATCTTGATAACTTTTAAGGGGTTAATTTAATGAAAATGATCTACAGGCTTTAAAAGGCAAACTAGCAAATTTTGACCTATAAAATTTTACGCAATTTGATTTCCTTTCTCTCTCAACAAGTCAAATAGGCATGAGGAATTGTTATTAGATGGATTTAGGATGTATTTGGAAGGTAATTTTGTTTAATTGAATTCCAATTTGAAAAATTACAACTTTAACAGCTAAATGACAACGAAAGAGTTTGAGCCAAAGTTTGCTAAGTTTTCTAAGAAATTCCTTAGGTGTTAATGCCTATATGAGTTCATTTAGATCTTATTATGTCAAATTTAATGTTTCATTTGTTATTTCTTTGTTACAGGTTTGATTTGTGCATTTTGGATTAAATAATTGCCAGTTTGAAAATACAAACAGTGATCAAATTTTAAAAGATCTATTTGCCATTGTCTTCTTCCAAGTATTAGAATTTGTTCCAATTCTAATCTAATACATTTAGTTGATTCTAAAAAAAAAATCAAAACCAAAATGCAATTATGGTTTCAAATTTTTCACATTTTAAAAGACAGAGCTTTGTGTTTTCCTCACACACATTTCTTCCTTTCGAACAGAGATTTCAAATACATTTAAATGATCAGATTCAATACCACAATGCAATTTGAGAGAGGTAATACACTCATTTATTGATTCCCAAAATACAACTTACAACTTCTTTCTTCCATCCTTCAAATTCATCACACATAATACAATTCTTTCAAAAGAATAGAGACAGAGTATATCTCCTTCACATTTCAATCTTACAACTTTCGCATTCAATACAACATATTTCCATTACAAAACATATACAAGTTAATCCACTTCAAGTGGAAAGGTTACAATAAGATTTATCTCAGTGAGGGACTGTCAACAGTTTTATTTCATTTTCCTTTGCTCCAGAACAACAACATGTAGATTTATCATTCTTCCAATTCTGATCACTTCAAGAGCAGGGGAAAGGCAACACTCTCCACCCAACCATGACATACAATGACAAGGAGAAGCCATCCTTCTTCATTGGCCCTCGAGCCCCAACCACAAATCAATGGAAGATGTGATTCAACTCATGGCAACAATAGGCTTCCATAAACACGCATGCAAGATTTCACATTTAAAAGACAATCTAAACATAATATAGTTTGCAGCTACATTAAAGCATGACAAACAACACTGAGGTTTCATCAAGCAATCCAAAGAAGCAAGAAACTATGGGGGATGCTATTTATGCCTCCCAAAGGGGGAATGGGTATCACCACCTGATTTCAAACCGCTAAAATATAGTATATCAAAGCCCTGACATGCCCTTATGCCTCCCCCAAGTACCCCTTATTCCTCACATTTAATTATGCCTCCCCAACCTCTTATGGCACCCCATAACAAGTAAATAAATGCAAGCTATTTCTTTGTAAGGTGGAACCCAAATCCCAAATCCCAAATCCCAACTCCATCCACACTTATACCTCCCCAAAACACTTCTGCCTCCCACAAATGAACCCTATAGTCTTCTCCTACACCATTCCTAGGCCATCTACCCAACATCCCACAAACACGCCAAAACACACACAATAATAACCATTTCATAAACAGAAAATAAGCATTACAAGAGCCAAGCTCCTACCTCTCCATGATGGAGTTGTTCCAAGTTCCAAAACAACAAGCTTTATCCCAGAGAAAGCAATCTAAATCATTCCAACACAAGCATGCAACAATCTTACCAAAAAAAATTCTCCAAAGCGAGAGCTCCCAAAATAGAAAAATAATTCACCCCAAAAAGATTTCCCAAAAGTCAAACCAACCCAAAATAAGGCAAGAAATTCAGAGTTTATAGAAGAGGGTAGAGAAAAGGATGAGGTGGGTCCATATAGGATGTCACATCACACATCCTCAACCTCAGCCCCAAGAGTCAAATTGATTCTCCAATGCACAATAAATAAGTAGGTGAATAATATGACAGTTTACTTACATACTCAAATCCAACTGACACCCCAAAGGACTGAAATTAAACCATGTAAGAAAAGTGCAATTAAAACCTACAATTTGAATTTACAAAAATGTATTATAAAATTCTAATTTTAACCCCCAAGCCATAGGTATGGTTGGTAGGTAACTTTAAGAGGTATGGGATAAGTGTAACTTGTCCCACAAGCCTCCAAAATCAGCCTCCAAGGACAAATTCAAATTTCTAAGGAGGTGGATTGTTTCACACTCAAAATTTAACTTACACATCACTTACATATAACTTACACATTACTTACTCATTCTTACAACACTTTAAATAATAACCAACAACCATATTAATTACATTCTCATGATATCTTTTAATTAATTAACTTATCAACATGATTATTCTTAGTATTTACACACCATTTAACCATTAATTAAAGGGTCAATGCACCACAAAATAAACACTTGCAAACATAAATGAAGGGTCCAAATAAAACAATATACATAAAATCCCTTGGTCACATTTAAAGGTGATCCCCCCATGGGAATCCCTAACACAACAAACACACACAAACAAATACAAGTTGTCATGATGACCTTGTCGAACTCATCTAGAATTCCAAAGTGGTTGGTCTCTAATCCCCCGATGTTTGTTGTGATATTTTAACCTGCAAAACACAAATACCTCCTTTGGCCTCGTGGCCATATCAGAACATCCAAAATAATATAAATAAAATTATAAAATCATCTAGATATATGAATCACAACAACATCCAAGAAACCAACAAGATTATTTACAATTTTACTCAACAACTATATCATCTTCAAATAATTTCCATTTCTAGGTCTACTCAAAATATCTAAATATTACATATCCGAACAACACCCATTATATAACCATGTCAAACAGTATATCATCACCAATATATAAAGTGTCTCCAATAATCATCATGCATCATATGTGAATCAAAGCCAACCATAATCCATGATCTAATATTTAACATCACACTAAGCCAAAACTATAACAATGTCCATAATCATGTCCATAATATAATCAACAATATCATGATCAGTATCGAAAGGTGTCAAAAGGAAGTGGGCACTACAGAAATGGTCTCCCCATAGGTCTTGCTCCTTTGGATTTCACTTTAGGCCTTGTTATTTGTTGTTTTTTTGTTCTTATTTCTTGTGTTGTAGTTGATTTTAATGTGGTTGAAATGGATGTGAAATATTTGTTTGTGTTGTGGAAGCTTTTTGTTGCCATGTGTTGGAATCATCTCTCATTGTAATGTGGTTGGGGCTCGAGGGCCATTGGAGAGGATGGCTTCTCCTTTTCATTGGATATCTTGGTTGGGTGGAGAGCATTACCTCTCCCCCCATTTTGTTTTGAATCAAAAAAATCTTGGAGGTGCTATCTTGTTGGAGTTGTGAAACTTGGGAGTTTTGTTGGAGACCTTGTGAAACTTCCTTTGTGTTGTTCCCACTTAGAGTGGAGAAACTTGTAATATTGTATTCTATTATTAGCTTATATTCTTGAATGATTTCCCACTTTAAGTGGAGGACATTGTATTGAACTTGTGAAGGAAAATTGCATTCCATTGTTGGTTATGAAATTTGTATTATATATTGAAAAAGAAAAGAAAGATTTATGTTGTAAAGTTAGTATTGTGAAAAAGAAAAGAAAGTAATTCCCTTTATTTGGAGTTTGGTTGTTGTGTGAAAGGAAGTTCTTTGTTTTGAAAGAAATGGGTTATACTCAATGGAAAAGAAAGTTTACTTTCATTATGAAGTTGTTTTATTGTAAATGAGAAATAAGGAAATATAGAATTTGTAAGATGATAAAATGGATGCATAGTAAACTTGAATGTAAAAGAAAGTTGTAGTTATTTTGGATATTTGAGTTGTAGTGAAAATGAAAGAGACAGAAAATTTGAAATTGGGATTTGTTGCATTTTTTATTAGAAAAATAACAATGTGAAAATAGATATAAATCCTTTAATTTTATTCTTGGAATTCAAAGAAAATTAGTTGAACAAAATGGAATAGATCTTGTAGTTATTATTGTTACTATTGGTTTCAAAATATTCTGAATGAGTAATTTTAATCAAGAAATGATCAAATGGAAAGGAATCCCAAAACTAGAGACTTTAGGTGCATAAAACTAAGCTCAGAATGCATCTTAGTACCTTTTTACAACTTTCATTTTTTAAAAAAACTCAAAAAAATTAGGTTTTGTTTCTAAGAAACAGGATCGCCACCTTATGCAGAGCAACGGTCCCATAACCACCACTCAAGCTAAGGTGGTGGTCTCAAAAACACTGCTCAATAAGGCGGCAGTCCATGGTTTATCACCCAGGCAAGGCAACGGTCCCAAGACCGCCAGTCTACTCTGGGTGGCGGTTCTATCACTTACGACAAAACTCCTCAGATCCGCACCTGTGTTAAAACTTTAACTGGGTTATACTAAATTTTAAGTTGTAAAATTTAACTAATATTCACCAGCAAGAAAACATTGAGTAATCCCATGGATTTGAGAAATAAAACATACAAATGGTGGATTAAAAACATTCCTTTCATTTATAACAATGGGGGTAGGGTTTGCCCCAAAATAAAAAACCCCAAATACACTTGTGTTGACAAAAAAAACCAAATTGGTAAAGGAAAACCCTCCCAATTCTTGAAAGGAAGTAATAACAATAATAAAACCAATCTAAACTAATCTAAATTAGATCTCCTTGTAGAATCTTCCATAGTTCTTTTTTTCTCCCATGGCTTCCTTCTCTCCAGCCTGCAATTTTTAACAAAAAAAATAGACCAAATGAGAAGAATAGAATGAAGGAAAGACTTTATTAAAGCTTCATAAGGATTGCAAGGGCTAGTTTGGAACCCTAGGATCTAGTGGTCAAGATTGTTTTGATCTAAGGGTGGAGGATTAACCCTACTTTTGTTTGGTAGAAATATATTTTAAATGTTTATATTAAAACCTTAAGGGTATGTATAGATGGGTGAATGGGGCCATTTAATTTGCCTTAGAGTGATAAACCTTTATTAGTTCCTTGCAAGCCTTAGGAAGTCAATAAAAAAGACTTTAAGTTAATAGGATAATAAATTTAATAAATTAACATAAGGTTAACCTTTCTAGGATTGAATATTAACTAAAGAGAAGAAAACATTTAACTATGTAAATTAATCCATGGTACCTTCCTAATGAGTAATGGATTAATGGACCTTAGAGATAAATTTGTGATTATGTTAACCTTTTATCTAGATTTGGTTCTTTCATCGAAAAGTGGAGTTGAGTGGTGTTAGTAGTTGTTGTACCCTAGGGGATTAACATCCTTGTAACCTAGTTGTTGGACCCACGAGAAATAGATCAAGGCTGGCCTTCGCAGGATTCTGTGTCTCTACTGAAATGGATCAAGAGCTACCTGATCACATTTTTCTGCAGTCCAAATTTGGAGCATGGAAACAGTAAATAGACTATGAAGCTTTCCAACTAAGCTGTAGAAAATGTCATAAATTAGGGCACTTTGCCAGCAAATGCCCTGAGAAAACAATGCAAAAGCTGGAAATTCCCTTAGATCTATCTGAGTCTCAAGAACAAGAACAGACGGATAAGGCTGTTAAAGATCCTCTAACAGACCTGAATGCTGGAGGTAGACGCCTGCAGATGCATTCCAAGCTAAAAGATCAGAAAAAAGGATTTAAGACAAAGAGGCCATCGGTTTACAGAAAATTGTGGAGACCTGAAATTCACTAGTCGGAAAAGCTGGATGAGGCTCAACAGGAAATAGATCTGGAATCGACAAAAGGTGAAGAAAGCAATAGAGATATGACAGTGGATCCAGTAATGAACACTATGACACCAAATCTGGTAAAGTTGAGCATGGAGGTTGATGAAGAAAATGAAAAAGTTATCATTTCTCTTTCTTCTAAGGAAGAAGAGATCTAATACCTGTTAAATAGGAATAGCTCTATGGAGATACTCAAAATGAGACAAGACAAAGTCAAAGAGGTTCTAGAATCCATAGCAAGAGATCTAAACAAAGATAAAGAGTTTACTGTTATGGAGGAGCTCGATCCTAAAAAGGTTAGCCAGACTGATGTTGACACAGGTAAAGAGGAAGGGGAAATTACCCATACTAGCAAGAAAACTATATCAGGTTGTGATAATAATGATGGACTCATCACAGTAAGAAGTAAGAAAAGAGGACTAAAAAGTCTGGAAGAAATTCCGGAATCACTGTATAGTGATAAAAAGAAGCAGATTGGAAGCTGGGAAGCTTCCACCTCAAGAATCACAAGGGCCACTGCTAGAAGAACTACAAATATTGGAATCCCATATAGAAAAGGTAGACTATCAAAGAGAGAAGTAAGATAAAAAGAGACTAAAAAAGAAATTGCAGATGGTACACAAAGAATTTTGAACCATCCGGCAACTACATCTCCAAAATTTTTTTAATGAAGGTTATTTCTTGGAATGTCAGAGGCCTCAACGGGGGGACTTAAACAAAGAATTCTCAAGGAAATTAAAAGATCAAACAGGCCCAACATCCTTCTTATTCAAGAAACTAAAATGAAAAGTAAAGCTGTTGAAGAGTGCAAAAGATATTTCTGGGAGAATGTTGCCTTTGCTACTGTTGATTCTCAAGGAGCTTCTGGAGGCTTAGTGATCTTCTGGGATACCAAGATTGTTAATGGTAATGTACTCTCCTCCTCCCAGAATCATTTAGCTATAATTTTTAAAATTCTTGAGAATAATCATAGCTGGATCCTTTCTAATATTTATGCACCCAATACTGTTGCGGGTAAAAGAAATTTATGGAAGGAGTTAACCTTGTTTAGAAATAATGTTGAGAACATGAACTGGTTGATTATGGGAGACTTCAATACTCCTTTAAATCCGGGAGAAAAGTTTGGGGGAAGCTCTGAATTTTCTCTCAGTATGGAAGAGTTTGCTGGCTTCATTTCGACTCTTAATCTTATGGACATAGAGCTTCATGGCAATCAATTTACCTGGTCTAACAGAAGATTTGGGGAGAACTTAATTCAGGTTAAACTAGACAGAGCTCTTATTTCTGCTAATTGGATCTTAGATCAGAATTTTCATCTTTCTTCTCTTCCCAGAACGGGTTCTGATCATAATCCTATTGTCCTAAATTTCTTCAATTGGACCAAACCTTTTCACTGCAATTTCAAATTTGAGAAAATGTGGCTTGAGCATGAAGATATTCTGGACAAAATTAAAGAGTGGTGGTATTAGGAAGGCACATGGACAGCCCAATTCAGGCTTCTACAGAAGTTGAAAAATGTTAAGCAAAAGGTTAGAATCTAGAATAAAGAAGTTTTTAGAAATATTTTTGAAAAGAAGAAAGAACTTAAGCAGCAGTTGGAAGAGCTTGAACTCAATGTTTCCTTGAAAGGTATGAATCTAGAGGATCATCAGTAGGAAAAAAAACTTCTCTCAGATCTGCATAATATAAGCAGCCATGAAGAATCCTTCTGGAGAATGAAGTCTAGAGCCCTTTGGCTTAAAGCAGGAGACATGAATACAATTTTTTTTCATTTGACAGCCCTCAAGCATAGAGCTTGTAATAGAATTTCTGAGGTTTCTAAGGTTAATGGGAACATTACTAAGTATTCTGAAGATATCAAAGATGAAGCCCTCAAATTTTACAAGAATCTACTCACTGAGAATAATTCCTACAATGAACAAGCGGCCTCCTTTCTCTTAGACTCCATTCCTAATAATATACTACCTGCTGAGAGGTTTAAGAGTCTTTCCAAAAATGTTACCATTGAGGAATTGAAAAAGGATGTTTTCACTTTAGAAGGGGATAAGGCTCCGGGCCCCGATAGTTTTTCGGAAAACTTCTATCAAAGATGTTGGGAAATATGCTCTGAAGATCTGTTGAAAGTTATTAATGAGTTTTATATAACTGGAAATCTTATCAAAGAATTAAATAATACACACATTGTGCTTGCTCCAAAGAAGTTGGATGCAAAGGACTTCAAATATTTTAGGCCAATCAGTTTGGTTAATGTAGTATATCGGATCTTCACAAAGATTCTAACCACTAGAATGCAACCTATTCTTATGGAGATCATTTCACAACAGTAGAGCGGATTCATTCAGGGAAGAATTATTCAAGATGGAATTATCATGGTTCATGAAACAATACATTCTATGGATAAAAGTAAAAAGGCAGGGATGGCTATCAAGCTTGACATGCATAAAGCCTTCGACAGAGTCTCCTGGAGATTCATGGATGAGGTCTTATCCAAGTTTGGTTTCCAAAATAAATTCAAGAAAATCATTCACTCTTGTATTTCTACTTCTAGATTCTCGGTGGTTGTTAATGGGGAACCGGTTGGTTTTTTTGCCAGTAATAGAGGAATCCGGCAAGGAGACCCAATTTCCCCTCTATTATTCATTATAATGGCAGACAGTTTAAGCAGATCTATCTCCAAAGCTATTAGCATTGGCATGATAAAAGGCTTTCCTCCAACTTCTGGCAATCAGGTCTCCTCCCATCAACAGTTTGTCGATGACACTTTGCTTCTTCTGATGGCCTCAATAATTGATGCAAAGCTATCAAAACTGTCCTTAGATTTTATGAGGAAGCCTTGGGGCAAAAAGTTAATTTTGACAAAAACTCTATATATTTCTTCAATACTCCTATGGAAAGGCAAAGAAAGATTGCTAATATTCTAGGATGCACTATTAATTCTCTTCCCGCTACTTATTTAGGTTTACCTTTAAGTACTGGCAAGATTTATAATGAGGTCTGGAATGATCTTATTAAGAGATTTCAAAAAAAACTAGTTGGCTAGAAAGGAGCTCTACTTTCAAGCGCAGGCAAGTGCTTATTGATAAAAAGCACGCTTCAAAACCTACCTATTTACATCATGTCAATGTTCAGCATACCAGCAGCAGTGACGAACAGTATTGAAAAGATTCAAAAGAACTTTTTATGGCACGGTACTGAGGACAGGTTCAGGTATCATTTAGTGGCTTGGGAGCAGGTTTGTAAACCAAAGAGGCTTGGGGGGTTAGGTATCAAAGATATCAAGCATATGAGTGCTGCCCTTATTGCAAAGTTAGGTTGGAGACTTATAAAAGAGCACAAGCCTTGGACAGAGTTGGTTAAGATCAAATACCTTTCAAACCAAAGCAATATTTCCTTTATTTCTGATCAGTCTCTCCCGAATGGTTCTATTTTCTGGAACAATCTTCTTCACAGTAGACATATTCTCTCTCAGGGGTGTAGCTGGAAGCTTGGGGATGGGCAAGACATTAACTTCTGGATTGATAAATGGACTGATTTTAATTGGATTTCTTCTTATGGGCACATTAAAGACAACTTAATCACACAGTATGGACACAAAATTCAGGGATACATTGAGGTGGATGAAAACAAAAGAAAATGGAAACAGTTAAAAGTGGAGAAAGATAATGTACAGTCTGATGTTTCATCTTTACAGAATCAACTTTCTCTAATCCATATTAGTAATCAAAATATTAAGGATGAACTCATCTGGAAAGATTCCTTTGATGGGGAATACTCAGTTAAATCAGGATACAATTCTTTCTTTACCGCTATTGAAAGTGAAATTAAGTGGCATAAGTTGTGGATGCCAGAGATAACCCCTAGAGTGAACTTCTTCTGGTGGCTCATCATTAAAGGCAAGATTATGACCAATGAAAACCTCATTAAGAAGGGATTCATCATGCCGAATAGATGTTGCATGTGTCAGAAAGAGGCAGAAGACATAAAACATTTATTTCTTCATTGTGAGTATGCTTCCAAAATTTGGCATCTTGTTTTTGAAAAATTTAATCAGAATTGGATCTTTCCCCTTACCTGTCTTCAGGCCTGGGAACAATGGGACTCTCCATATAAGCATTGTGTGGTGAAGAGATTGTGGCAACTTGTTTTACCTCACACTATGTGGCGAGTTTGGAAGGCTCATAATGATGTCATTTTCAGAAACACTAGAAAGGCATGTAACAAAGTCTACAAGGAAATTATCATTGTTGTGTAGGATAATATTGCTAGATTTAAACCTCCTAAAAATAGACTTTACCCTGAGAAAGAAGAATACATTCTGACTGATTGGAATATTGACATTGCCTTCAAAAAGAACAACAATGGTATGGATAGAACCACCGTCCGATGGACTAAGCCTCCCAATGATTGGCATAAGTTAAATTTTGATGGGGCCTCAAAAGGCAATCCGGGAGACTCTGGAGGTGGAGTCATCAGAGATCAAAGAGGTTGTTTGGTTGTTGCTTTTTCTAGGGAAATGGGTAGGCAAACTAATCATTACTCTGAAGCTCTTGCTGCTCTTTGGGGAATAAGGCTAGCCAGGGATTGTAATATTTTGAATATTATAATTGAGGGTGATTCTCTGAACATCATCAATCTATTAAACAAAAAGAAACACCCCAGCTGGTCAATTAGAGACTTCATTGTTGAAGCTACTGATATATGCAATAGTTTTGAAAATGTAAAAATCATTCACACCTATCGGGAAGGCAATAGGGTCGCAGATGGTTTGGAAAACTTTGGAGTTACCAATACTTTTCAAACTTGGCTAAGGGGGGACGTTCTACCCATTCAAGTTAATAAAGACATAATCAATGATCTACATGGCCATGAAAATCATCACTAACGGCTGTAATATTGATGCTAATGCACGGATTCTTAAGTACAGAATGATGACATCATATAAGATTTGTGTGATTGATGACATTTGTGCGAATTGGACAGCCATCATTTCTTGTCATAGGGAGAACGCCAAGGAGAGGGTCACTAATTACAAAGTATGGTCTAATAATTACATCTTCTTTCACGAAGGGAAAGATTCAAAAACAAAGTTAAATCTGCTACGCATAGTGCTAACATCTTTACCGTTGAGAGCAAAAACAGTGGAAAAATGGGGGGTCCGCCATGCAAAACAGAGCCCACCCACAATCCAGTGTGGAAAGAGGATGATGTGCTCTGGAACTACCTTCAAATTGGGGGTCTGGCGAATTTGATAGAAAGGATTCAAGGTTTTGATCAAGATATTTCTATTAAATTCGCACAGGGATGGAAGAATCGGGTTGTTAAATACAACAACATGGAGGTTGAGATCACGGAGGAGCTCATCGCCCAGATCTCGGGACTCAGTCTTGATGGCACGAAATTCTTCAATAAGAAGGTAGATAGGGAGGTGGAGACAAAGAAATTCCTGGACGATGGGGAGAATCTTGAGTTTGTGACAGCCGGCATCAAGGTGGCTTCGATTCCTGAGCCTTTTGTTGAGCTAGCCAAGATGGTTGTTAGGTATGTAACTCTTGAAGGGAGATTTGTTACTATACCACAAAAGCATTTGATATTTCTTAACCACTTTCATAGAAATATAACCATCAACTTCCCTCACTACTTGATAAAATCTCTAGAGAAATCCGTTAGGGAAGTGCAGAGCCATTCTAGGGAAGTCCCTCTGCATCAAGGGATAATTCTGCTTATACATCGCCACTATTCAAACAGTCCCCGTGAATCCTGACCCACCCTCTTCCTCCATTCCTCCCCCTGCTCACACCGCCTTCATTCCCCCTCAGCTTGAAAGGAAGATTGAAACAACTACATCTAGCAAGAAAAAAAAGGGCATGAAGACTAAGATCCCTACTTCTCAGAGGGTGCTTAGAAGCCACAAAGACCTTGAGCTTGCTGAGAACCTCCTGCACATCAGCCAACCGATGGAGGAGCCTAAGGAGGAGGATTTGATGGTCAGAGTGGATAGGATGGAAAAGGAAATATAAGAGCTCAAAAGGGTTATCAAAAATATGGAAAAAGCTAAGGGAAAAGGATTACTGCAAAATGATGATGAGGAGGGGGTTATTGCTGAAGTATTCAAGAAGCTACAGTCTTTGGATGGCAGAATGGGAAACGAAAAAAGTCGTAATGACTGCATCCTATCTGCTCTTAAAAGTATTTATAATTTCATTGAACAACATGTTCATAGTGTATGTAGCCTAAGCGGGGTTAATGAAGACATTTGGGGCCCCAAAGAGAAAAGGGATATGGCAATTGCTCAGGTGGATATGAAAGACTCTTCTCATGCCACAGCCATTGCTTTCTTTATCTCGCTGCAAGCGATCAAAACCAAAATTGACAGGGCTATCAAGTAACGTGATGTTGTGTTGTTGTTTACTGGCTGCGAAGTTGTTGATGACTGGCGGATCTGGAGCTATTTTTTGGTGAAGATATTCTATGATAGATATCTATTGTTTGCTTTTTGATCTCTTCTGTTGTTTTTTGGATCATTGTACGTCTGGATCCTTTCTTCTAATTTTTTGTTTTATCTAGCTGATGAGCCCTCTGAGGTTAGTTGTTTTGCCCTTCTCTGGGTTGTTTCTCTCACTTCTGATATCTGGCTTTTGAGCCCTTTTGTATACAGGGTATAGTCCCTTCAAAACTATTTTCCCTTAATAAAAAAAAAATCCTTATAACCTGTTTTATCCTCTTACCTTTATCTTGTAACAAAAAAAAATAGTCACAATTTTCGGGATAAGTTTTAGGTGTTAGCACATTTTTAGATCATCATCTTTGCGGGTGTTACTCTCATGTTCTCATTGAGGTTTAAGGTCAAACAGTGTGAGAATTATTTCTCTAGTTCATTTCCTTAGGATTTCCAGGTTAGAAAATGAGGTGGTGTTTACTTTCTTATATAGTGTTTCATACACAACTTATCTAAGAAAGGATATACTAAAAGAACTATAAGACCCAACAAGATAATTTAAATTGTAGGTACATTTGGAAAACATGTCAGTCCAATACCATAAAAAGGATCAATACTCTATGATACAACCCTGATCATATTTTATGGTCTAAGGTAGGAGTGGGAAATATGTTGGATGAAGTTTTGGAACTAGTGTTTCTTATAGATTTTGTGTAATGAATTATCAATTTTTTTTAATATTTCAATGTGTAAGGACAAACAAGATAAACAATCGACCTCAAAACGTGCTAAATAAGAATGTAGAAGTTGTTTTTATCATAGGAAGAGTGCATAGTGAAAACCAAGGGCTGTTAAAGTGTAAATACAAAATTTGAGTGTCTGCACCTTAGAAACCTATAGCCACCTTAGGGTTAAGGTTATTATCCTCTAGAATTACAATACTACCACTCATGGAGCACCTTTATTATCTACATCTTGTGTAAAGTCCCATATTTGATACCTAACATTTGAAAACCTAGACAAGGATCCAACTTAGCCCATTATACAATTCCTAGCTCTTGGACCAGGATAGAGGATAAGGATAATTTGACATATGGATGTAGAATACTAGATTGTGTGATAACATTCTCAATTAACTTAATAAAATGACATTATTTCTATGGATCATTATATGTGTGACCTTCTTACTCTTACTATCCATGTATATATTTGAGGCATTCATGTTCAGTGGAGGGGGTTGCCATTATATTGTGGACCCAACGTCATCACATGAAATTACATTGGAAATGTATATGATCTCGATATGATAGGTGATGTAATGACATGTGTTTGTGGGTGGACAACATTATCAAATCCTTTAATCATTATATCAAAAAATTCTAGGGGTTTTGTACAAAGACATGTTATAGTTAGAAAATATGCGCTACAAATATAAATTCCTAACTCGGGACTATACAGGATTGTCATGCAAATACGATACCCATAAACAAGATCCATGCTCTTATTTGAGACATTCAATTGATGTTGTAATTTGAACTATAATACACCTTTGTTCATTAATACTTATTTCCAAAACAATAATAATACTTGTCTGACATCTCATAATTCTAACTATAACGGAGGGTGATTGGAGGGTTACCTAAGTTGAGTATGTGATGTTTTTATAGCTAAGCATTTTCTCAATTCATTAACTACTTAATATTTGTAATTTAAATCGCAATCCTTACCTTGAAAATGTTGAGTATGATGTCAATATGGGAACTTAATTAGATAACGTTATGATTAGATTTAGTTGTGTTTTTGGTTTTTGGGATATTTTTTAGTTAATTGTAAAATTCCATTCTTAGATATATTCTATTTTTACACTAGAAGTGTCAGGTAGAGTGCAGTTCATTGGATGTTGACTTAATTGAGTTCACATCATTATCCATTCATCCCCAAGAGGCGGTATATGTATATGTATATGTGTGTGTGTGTGTATACACACATACATACATATACACATATATATACAACACACACACACACACACACACACACACACACACACACACGCACGCACGCACGCACACACACATGTGTGTGTAGTCATATTTAGTTAATTTAGGAGTTGTAGTTCCTTTTATTAGTCTTTTACTTGTCATAAAAATTAAGACAAGTTTTGTTGTAATGGCTATATTAGCCTTATTTCTTGATTAATTAAATATGCAATAGTGGGGAGAATTTTTCAAACTGGATATTATTTTTTAATTGATTTTATCTATTATTTGATTTACATATATTTACAAATAAAACTATCAATTTTTGGATTCATTACTTGAAGTCATTTAGTTCATTTATTGGTCATCAATCTCACCTACAAGCATATAAATTCAATATTTAGTTCTTGTGGGCAATGTTGGATGATCATTAGCTTCATTGAATGGGTATTTCAAATCATATTTCCACTCAATCCACACATCAAAAATCTTAATTTGGTATCATATCCTCATTTAAGGAAGGTTCGGAAGGTTTTTATCAATTATTAGAAGCCATTATTATATATGAAGATAAATTCATCCAATTGTCGGATTAGTTGTATAAATTATTTTTTCTCATTTCGAGCTCTTTTGTGTGGATAGATATGTCGTTTTGTTTCATAATAACCTCTCAAGGAGCTGAGTCACTAATATTGTTGTTTGGGAACTTTATTTTCAAGTTGTTAATTTGAACAGTTCGGTTATGTGACTTGATGAAGTCCATTTCTCAAGAGAACAAACTTTGTCCCTTTACTTAATAATGAACTTGACTATTGTTAGTGAATGATTTGATCAATTTTTTGAGTGTTAATTTATTGTTATAATCATGAAGCTAAAACAATTTTCATAAGAAGTGTGAATGATGAGTTTCATCAGGATCCTTTATCTTGTATTATTTGTAACTAAAGATAGTAAAAGGTATTTAAAAGTGTAGGAATTATTGATGTGGTGATGTTGTTCCATCTTCTTGCATTGGTTATGAGAACGTCCATATTTTGAAAAGAACTTATTAAATTTCTTGTGGGTGACTATAGATTGTTTAAGTTAATCAAGGTAATTGAATAGTTATCATAAAAGGGGAGATTATGGAATAAACAAGTTCATTAAATTAAGATCCATTGTTGTACCTACAAGAAGCTCATCTCAATGATATTATTTTTGTGTCATAGTCTGTGGATTGGCTATCATGATATAAAATTATGATCTTGATTAATGTTATAATAAACTACATTATAAACCATTTTTAACAAGTCTTAAAGGCATTACTGTCAGTTAGACTTTTGGTTTGTTTGAAACATAGTTACACTATATAGTATCACTTCATTTGAATAATGATATGTATACTTAATAAATGTATTATGAATTTTATGAGATGTCACATAAGATAATCATATCATAGTCATTTACTTCAATTTAAAGAAACATGAATATGAGTAGATAATTCATGTGAGTTCATAGACCTGACCATGTATAAATTTTGTCTCCTCAGTATGCAGGACGGAGTAATATTGTGAAGTGATAATTGGATTCAATATGCATGATTTCTTCATGTATTATTGTTTACAAATCCATTCCAGATTAATGTATTTCAATGTAAAGCGAAAGCATTATTTTTGCAAATTGAATTAAAGGTATTTGCCTATTTGTACTCTTATGAGAAATTAGTATGTTATTGATTTGGAAAAATAAGGATTTATCCTTATGCAGTTGAATATATATGATTATTGTTTGTATCACTTTTTGTGAGTTATAAAGATGTTTTTATTGTTGTTTTTCCAGAGTATATGATTTAAAATTATTAAATTTTAAATGTTAATTACGATACTATTTATGGATATTTCATTTATTAGGAATTTAAGATTATGATGAGCTACAACAATTAGTATGAAATGGATATCATTACAATGAAAATAATATTTATAACTTTATCATTTTATCTTTAAACAAAAATTGTTTAAAAAGTTGTTATTAACAGCAGTGTACAATAATAGTTATTGTTAATCATCACCGAAATTATAGTTTCATTATGGATGATTAAATATGCCATCAATGTGTATAGTACATCATGGAAAACAATAGTATGAAAAACAATCTTATGATGTCCTCGTACCTTATTAAAATAAAGTACACTGATTATGATATAATGACGACACGTTTGTATATGTACCGTTTCAACGATTATTAGATGGAATAACTTATGTGAGACGTGATTAATTAAACCCACGTTATTGGACAACCAATGAGATTAATTGGATCATCCATAAAAAATGATAAACATAAGATAATAAAACAATGCTAATTAGGTTTTGATTGGATCACTTTAAATATGAGACATGATTAAGTAAACCTATCCTTAGTAACTAACAATATGTTGTGATATCACCAAAAATAAAAGATATTCATTAAAGTTAGTAATGCAACAAGTTACTATAGTTCTATTTCAAGAAAAGGATAACATGAATTGATATCGAATATCCTATCGTAAAGACATACCTAGTACTAACTCAAAAAGATAGCAATTAGCATAAATGAAGTGTGGGTGTTATGACCTTCCTTTCCATTCAATTGAACCCTATCCATGCCAGCTTAAGATGGCTATGTGAAGGGCAGTGAGTACTTAATGACGAAATTCATTATATGGTCACTATCTATCCCATAGGAATCCTAAGATGCGACCGATAACATACTTTCAAATAGAATGGTGAGTCCTAATTCCCACTTCTTCAGAACAGAAATTAAATTTCTTAAACAAAAAAATTGAGATCCATATAACTATGTAGAAATGGTTGTGCAGTGACAGAGACAAGTTTCATTGACTTATGTGTGGTCATGAAACTAAGCTTGCATTTCTCGCTTGAAAACTTAGCCAAGTAGTGTAGCTAGTTGATTACACTGTATGTTCAACATATCCCAGCTATGTAGTTGTTGTCCAAAATAGCTCCCCTAGTAATTTTGACAACTTGCATCCCAATTCTTCCTCTAAGATTACAAATTGTAGGTTGCACGCACTTTGGTTGCTCACTTTGGCACATTTCCTGGTTACAGTTCCCCGCATGCCCTCACACGTTCTCTTCCTTTTGCTTTCTTTTCATTTTTCTTCTCTTTATTCCATATGTTCCATTTCCCTTTACATGTGTTCCTTGCACATTCTCCTTTCTCCCAGTAGCTTATGCACCATGCGCGTGCCTTGGACTTGTTTTCCAATATTTGGTTAAGTCCTTTACACTTTCCTTGCGCCCCTCTTCCTTTCTTATTGTCGTGCATCATTCTTTCGATGCTTGCGCCCCACGTGCATACTTGTCTCCTACAAGTATGTATTCATTTCTGTCACGTGCATTACTCTTGTGTGCCCTTTCCTCTGATTTCCTTCAACGCTTCTTTCTTTCGTGCATGCCTCCACGCCTTCTTCCATGCCAATATTTGTGCCACGTGGCATATGTAAGATATTAAGTGAGCTACACACAACCAATCAAAGCACATCGACTAGGTGTTGAATCCTTACAACGAACCACTGCGTGACACATGGCAAAAACGACAAAACAGGTATACATTTAGTCGCCTTTCAGCCTTTCTGTGTGCGCCACATGTCATTGTGTCTTAGAGCAACATGTAAACGTCATATCGTTATAACTTCTATTGCAAATCTCGGATCGAGGCATGGTTAGTCTTGATTAAAAGTTACTGACGTTGGCTATAGTGCAAAATATTCAAATTCAAGTGTTAGCAGGATTGGGTAGGTGAGAAGTAGGGAAATGCACTTTCATCCATTAATGCAAAGTTCAACCACCATATTTTCTATAAATCTTGTCTCCTTCCTTCTTCTACAAGCAAAATCAGGCATGGGAAGGCGGATTTGCAGGCATTCATTGCTTGTTGTTGGTGGTTGTGATTCAAATTCGAATTCCCCTCTTCTTCCCCTTACTCTTCTCTCCCTCTGCTATAAATATAAGAACCATGCTCATAAAATGGTTAATGATGATTGTTGTAGTGCGAAGGACTTTTGTTCTTAAGCATTTTTGAGTTACAAGCCTTTAGATATGTTCTCATGCTTGTGGATACCGTCCTCATACGCCATTATAACTCACTTTGCATCTTTGGAAGTAATGAAAGCTTCGTTCTATGGCTATCTTCTACCTTAGAATTTTTTTTACTTCTCTTTGCCTCTCTTTCACGTTGTGTGTTTGTTGTGTTATCTCATGTCCCTTGCAGGTTTGTCTTCTTATTGTGCCCCATGAAAATGATTACACGTTTGCATTTAGACTGTGACATGTGTGCATGTCCTTCCTTTCCACATCATTCTTTTTCTTCGCTTGAAACCAACAACATTCATTCCCCTCTTTTCCGGTGATATCATCTCCTTTAGTTTAGTTTTCCCATTTTCATGTTCTCTTTCTATCCCTAGTCACTTGGCATGTTTAACTTAGGATTTCCATTTTCACATTAGGAGCACTTGTAGCATTAGGAATAGGTAGAGGAATCGACCTTCTCCGAAGGTCTGTCTCAAGTGCGCAAGGTCCCACAACTTGGGGACAGCCCCATTGTTGCCTCAATGACTCAATTCAACCTGGTATGAGACGGGTGCAAGTTTGAGCTCCAACAGTAGTGTTATATGTTGAATGGATTGTAGCTTGTATGTTCTACAGGTTGACACATAGGAGTAGCACATAGTTCTCAAGACATGTTAAAAAGGTTTAACCAAAAGTATACAAGTTATACTTACTCGGTTAGAGTGATGATTCGGGGGATCGAGTAGATCTAATGGACCCTTGCAGCTGCACATGGTTATCATTATTATCATATGGATTGTAAACATTTTGTTATGTTGGATTTTAATTGTTGCGCGTTGAAAATCATTGAAGCCATCATTTAGATTTAAGGGGTTTGTTTTAAAAAAATCCTTAATTTAGATGAAGTATAACATGGGTGTTACATCAACAAACTTTCCAAGAGCCACATGGGGCATCCTACTTTGGTGCTTATGTAGATTAAATACTTAGGCCCGCATGGGGAAACTTTCTTGTACATACATTCTTTCACGATGACATCTCATTATGATTTACATCAACTCTTTATATCCTTATCGTACTCATGATGTGCATAGCACCTTTCTTTTGTGATATGTGATACATGAGTTCATCTCACACCTCGAAATGAGGGCATATATTCTACATGTTCACCTTTAAACTCCAAAACATTCTCTTTCTCCCTCATATAGAAGCAATCACATGGTGTTACAACACTTCACTCGGTCTCACTACAAGACACATACATGCTCCACTTGGTCTCATCACGAGAAACACACATATTCTCCACTTGGTCTCACCACATGTGTGTATTTGTGTGTGTGTGTGATTGGGATATTGATTTCACAAATGTATTGCCACAAGTATTTTGTGTAATAATAGTGTTTGTTCCTATTATCATTTTCTTAGATTTCAATACTCATTGATTGCAAATTTATAAACATTAATTATATTGCACGTGTTTCCATGTGTTTGTAAAGGCACAAGTTTCCATATATAAGAAATTGGAGCATAGATGTTAGTTTTGAAATCTTCCCTACCCTTCACTATCGAGATCAAGAGTATCAATTCGGTATTATCTCCATATTGATTTTGAGAAATCTTATTTACAGGCAAGGCAACCAAAACTTCTCTTTATCTACATGATTGGTTTCACTTTGATATGTATACACACACACCAAAGTAGGGCATTATGTAAACAACTAATTTTAGCACGAGACTAATTAACTCTTATAGTGCTAGTGTATTTATAATTTTATCAATTATTGATCCATATTAGGCTCATGTTGGCATGTGTTCCTATTTTTGTGACTTTCAACATGTTCTCGTGTTTTGTTCAAAGTTTGACACGTGATTATGTACTCTTGTAAACTCTTTATTCTTCTATTTTTAACCCCTTATTTGTTTCAATTTCCTCATGTTGTCTCTCCCTTAATTTTCTCTTTTCCCCTCGTTTCCCATTCTTTTCAATTTTTTCCACAACCGTAACTGTACAATTTTGGTGTCAAAAACTGTAACACTATGGTTTTACTCACATTTTAGTTGGCCTTTTTACCCTTTTGGGGGTTTACATGTGTTGGGATACGTACCAATATGGTCTTAATTTGGATTCAAGAAGTCTATAAATACATAAGTGCATCAATGCATTTATGATAATGGAATGAAATGGTTGAGAGACACATTATCAAATTATAAGGAATTCACTTGTTTCAAGAGCGTCATTGTCAAAAGTATAATTTGAGCATTTAGAGAAGAACATATAGAATTCATTACATGTTGTATCCATTAAACAAATAAGGTGTGGGACACTTGCATTACACTAGAATACTCAATGAATATGTTATGTACTTGTGTGTTGATTTTGAAAGTATTCAAATTCCTAGGACCCGGATTATAGTGGAGGGATAACACAAGCCCTCATTAACTCCTATTTTTTACGATTTTGCACGATGTTGCACATTGAATAGGGTTTCGAGGAAGGGAGTTATTTTCCAATGACTCGTAGCAAATTCTAGCAAAACAAGGTTTTTAAATCCTAAGAGTAGTGGAACAAGTTCGTCAAATTAAATTCACAATGTCTAGAACTATATTGTTGCATTTTGACTATGCCATTAATGGAGGATTATGGTTCTACTCAAGGTCTTTTATTTTTCCTAATTTTTTTATGAGTGTTTCACCTTAAAATCTAATATTGTTTTTTGTTACATGTTATTACTCAAATTCCCTAATTCTTATACATATATATTTCTAACATTTCAATTATTCCAATTTTTCTAAATTCATAAAATAACTAGATTTATGTAGTTAGATTTTTTGTATTGATTTATCCAAATAATCCTTAATATGTTACTTTTGGGCATTATTAGTACATAATGTGTAACTACCCATCAATTGAAAAGAAATTGATGATAGTTTTAAAGGATACAAAAATAACATACTACATTCAGTAATTTATAATTATTGATTTGAAGAGAATAAAGCATTGCTTACAATGAGTAAAAGATCAAATAACAACATAAACATTTAGAGAATGTTAGAGAAAATATCGTGGCACTGAGAGTGAGGATAACATCAAACAAAGAAACTATTCCATATTTTTGGCACTAATATTGCACATGGAACATGCACACCTATATTTTTCATAGTTACTTAAAGACTCCAGGATGATCGAAACCACAAATTTTTCATAAATTTTGGCGACGGCGAATTAAAACAATATTTAAAATTTAAAAATAAAATGATTAAATTATTAAAACAATTTAGAAAAGACTTAAATATGTTGAAATAAAACCATTTGAAACTTAAATAAGTTGAAGTATTAAATTAATTATAAATTAAAATATGTAACTATTTAAGACTTAAAAACTTAAATAAACTAAAATTAAACCATTGCAATTGATCAATTAACAATATTTGATATTCATATAATTAATCTAAAATAAATAAATTTAAATTCACCAACAATGGCCAATATTACAAAATAAAAAATAAAAAATTGGTGAGACAACTAATCCATTATCATACTATCAAATACGTTCAAATATAACCATGTGTATAGTAATTCATTATAATAATTTACTTAGTAACCTTCTAAACATAGAACTTATTGCTATGGGGTATTGGAAAACTTCTTTGAACCTCTTATCATTTTAAGATGCATTGTCACGCTGATAGTCAAACATAAAATCTTATTCTAATGTCGGGTACTCTCTACAAATGATTATCAAATTATTATGTTCTAAGCTATGTTTTTTTTTCCTTTTACATGATGGACATTAAGATAATTCAAAGCTTGTTAGAAGTTGTTTATGCCCTGTAAGAACTAGTATGCTCTTTTCTAATATAAGTACTTTTATTTATATTTTATGTATCTTGGAGTTGAGCATTTTTTTTTTTTTAAAGAAAAAACTAAAAAAAAAATTATGATGACATCCCTCAACCATCTTCACAATGTATAGACGTTCCTGACATCTTCAAAGAAAAGAAGGACATCCCCGAGGTGTCCCCTAATATTTAGGGATGTCCAATGGACATTCCTTGAAACTTTTGTCGTCAAGAAATTTGGGGACGTGGATTATGTCTATGAATTATTAATAATTAATAGACGATTTTAATTTCGATTGTTATTTAAATTTTATTTTTTCTTGATTAATTATAAAATTTGTAAAAAAAATTAATCAATTTAATCTTATAATATAAATTTGGAAAATAATTCAAAATTGGTTTTCGATTCATTATCTAATTTCCTTCAAAATTTGTAAAGAATTATAATTATATATGATGTGATTTCAAAATCATTTTTTATACTAAAACTTCTAATATTCTTCTAACAATTTGGACCCAAAAAGTACTAGAATGAAGATTTTGTATTAGAACCAATGTTAAGATGTATTTAGAAGACATGTCCGACAAATATTTAGGAGGCAATTGAATATTATTTTGGTGGATTATAAAGTTACAAAAGATAAAAAGGGAAAGTCAAGATACTTATCCAGCAACCAATCAATCGTTATATTAGGAGGGCTACCTCCATTCTGACATCACCCCATTAACATAAGGATCCTGGTCTATTGGATTTATATCTTGTAGTGGATTAAGTCTATCAACCTATGATAAATGTATTCAAGTGGAAAATAAGAATTATATGTTGCAATCAACAAAACCTACCAACCAACGGTAAAGGCTTTCAAGTGGAAAATGGGAATTAGTGGATTCAACTAGATATTTTCAAAAAAATATTTGCACATATATCATTGCCTAGTAATTGAGATATATTTTTTGGAATTAAGGGTAAACGGAGGGTTTTAGAAGGTCCCCCAACCTTGTACAAAAAATCCCATTATGCTAGATATAGCATTTAATATCATAAAGAGAAGATGCCCTAAGGAGATTCCAAAAAAGGGAGCGGAAACGACAGCAAAAAGATAATTACAAAGAGAACATTATATGAGCTTTTTAAGCTCAGTTACAACATTTTTTGCACTAGGACAACCAGAATCATCAACAAGTTTTTCAGCCAGAGTAATGAGCTCTACACAGTTCGTGGCAATGGCTTTCCTGGTGATATCTGTGAAGTCCTCACATGCCTTTAGAGTGGTGAAGGCTCTATGCAGCTTGCTCAGGATAGATGAAACCAATTCCACTCTGCGCTCATCCCTCGCAGAGTCAGCAACCACAGGCTCAGCAGGGTTCAAATCCTAGTTTGGAGGCGAAAGTGGAGAGTTAGTCCGAGGAGAACTGTTAGCCGAATCCAAATCATCCCCAGCATTATGGATGGTAGTGTCAACAAAGGGCTGCATTGTTTCCATCTGCACATAATCAGGGGAGTCGGGGTAAAGCTGGGCAAGGCCTAGAATGTCCTCAGCGTGGGAAACATTGGGGCTGGAGACCGGAGAGGGCACTTTGGTGGCAACGTCCTCCAAGAGAAGGCAGGATTGGATATGAGGATGGGGGGGGGGAACAGGGGGAGCGGAAGGGGTGGCAGCATCATGAGAGGAGCCGAGGATGGCGACGTCAGAATCGAAGTCAGAAGAAATGTGAAGACGATGGCGGCGGCTAGACGAACGTAGAGAGACAAGAGAGGGGCGGGGGGAAGGGGAGGGAGAGCAGCGGCGCCACCTCGACCTAGGGGGAAAGCGGACAAACTTAGTATGGGGGGCAGCAACAGAAAATACCAGATACATCAAACCTTGATGCAGAATGGCCATGTCCCCATCACGCGCCAAATGCACAGAATGTTCCAGAGACTGATAGAGGAAAGCGGCCAAGTTTATTTTCTTGCCCCAACGCAAGTGAGAAAGAATGAACAGATGGGGCCCGAAGATCAGACGGTATCTACTGTCAATCGTGAAATACCTCATTATGAATTCCACGATACGGTCCCACGGGGGAGGGAGTGACTCTCGTGTGTAACCAGAGAGATTCTTCACCAGTCTTTCCCCAGGGGCAATGAAATCTTGGACCTCTACCTGCAATGAGCGTTTGGAGTAGATGTCACCAGCGGTTGGAAGACCAGTTGCAGCGGCAATGGCGTTCATTGAAATGTAAAAAACCGTGTTACCAATCTGCACTCTCCCCCTTGCCCAGGTCGCCATCGCTGCATATGAAACTAGGGCAAAATGTCCAGCCATTCTTTCGAGGAAGGTGGAAATCCCATTGTCCATGAGGATATTCCACACTTCTTCGTCTTCCCTGATCGAGTTGCATGAGGCGGGTTCAATACGCTTCAATTGACCACCCATTTGATTGCAAGAGTGGAGAGAGTGGAGCTGCGTGAGAAGGAGGGGACGCAGGAAGGACTTAAATAGCCCTCTACGCGCAACAATCTCATCAACATAATTTCTCTTCCGCTCGTACCTGGGGAGTTTATTGGGATGCATGGCGCCAAGCATGCGAGAATCAGCGGAATCATGACGCATCTCGCCCTTTAAAAGCTTGTGAGCCAGGGGTCTTTTCATATTAAATGAGGAGTTATTACCACCGCCATAATGGAGGTCCAAAGAGATGTTGCTGACACCCAAGTCAGCCTTTCCCGCAAACCTGCTGACATTAGGAGGTGAGATCATTTTGAGTAATTTGGAGGTCAGCTGGGAAGTTATCATGCCAATTTTGAGTATTTTCGAGAAGGACCCCAATGTTAGCCAAGTGGTCTGCCACTTTGTTTCCCTCTCGAAGAATATGCTGAAACTGAATTTGTTGGAATCCCCTTTGCAAAATGTAAAATCCGCAACAATATTCTGGATCGACCATTGACCTGAGTCCGCCGACTATAGGAGCTTGATCATATTGAGGGAGTCGCTTTCCACTTGGATAGGCTCGCTGCCAAGTTTGAGAGCCATCTCAAGGCCTTTGAGGATGGCCATGGCCTCCACCCGATGATTTGTACCGACATTAAGATTGTGGGCCGAGGTAGAAAGGATAGAGCCGGAGGAGTTACGAAGGATGGCTCCACCACCCGATTTGTCAGGGTTGCCTTTCGATGCCCCATCAGTGTTAAGTTTTCTCCAACCGAGAGGGGGGCAGCCATCGAACATCATCACGATTCGTAGAAGAGGCTTTCTTGGCGGGGAGATTAACCAGTAATAGCTGCCACTGTTGAGAGTTACAAATTTGAATCTTTTGCTGATATTTTATCCAGTAGTGAGAGTTGAAATTATCCTGGAAAGAAATAGCGATCTGGCTAGCCAAAAGATCATATTCAAGACTTTGATTCTTAAAAATTCTTCTGTTCCTTTCCTTCCAGATTCCCCAGATGCCATGCGGAAGGAGGAGCTTCCAAGCCAAAGCCAAGGTTGGATGGGAGAAGGGGGAGCACCACTAAATGAGGACGACCTGAATGGACTCTGGAAAGATCCAACAAACCTCCATCCTAGATAACAACCATTCCCAGATAGTTTGTGAGAAGGGACAGTGGATCAAAAGATGGGAAGAAGATTTCGTTGCCTTTTCACAGAGGACACATTGGATGGGAAGAGAGAAACCTCTTCTTTTCAGATTTTCTTCAGAGAGGAAGGCGTTCTTTGAAGAGAGCCAGGAGAAGAAACCTATTTTGGGGATAGTAGCCTTCGGCCAGAAACTGGCGAGGGGAGGGCCAGAGCTAGTCCGAGGCATGGAGAGGTAAGCCGCTTTGACCGAAAAGGAACACGAAGGAGAGAATGGCCAGATAAGCTCATCCTCAGGCCGAGAAAAGGGGATATATATTGAAGAGAGTTCCTTCCTAAGCTTACACAGAAGTTGCCTCTGTTGTTCCTTAATTCCCGTCCACTCTGGGATAGTCCATGTAGGTACAGTGTTCACCTCAGTCCAGTAGCCAAAGACCATTCTGCCAAGTCTATGGATGAGAATTCTTTTAATAGGGTCCCAAGAGGAGATGTTGTTCAACGGTTTTTCTCCCATCCAGTGATCATGCCAGAAGTCGATAAGCCTCCCATTTCCAAATTTCCATTTGGTGCCAGCTCGGATAGTGGGGAGGGAGCTAATGACTGAATTCCAGATGGCCGAACCTCTAATCGGAGTTGAGGAGATTAAATTTTCATTGGGAGCAAGGTACTTAGCTCTAAGGAGTTGGGCCCAGTTTGAGTTCCCTTTAGCGACTTCCCAGCCAATTTTTGCAAGGAGAGCCGCATTCATATCAGCCATCCTTCTTAGACCAAGACCCCCCTGAAAGGTCGGTTTACAAACTTCATTCCATGAGACCAGATGGATCCTCTTTTTTTCTTTTGCCCCTGACCAAAGGAAGTTCTTTTGGATTATTTCCACGGTCTCCTTTACCGAAGTGGGTAATTTGAGAAGTGACATGAAGTAGGTAGGTAAGCTCTGGAGAGTAGCTTTCACCAATTGCAATTTTCCAGCCTGACTGAGCAGGGCCCCTTTCAAGGCTGCTAACTTTTTCTGATATCTCTCAATAATAGGATTCCAGAGATTTTTTGTTGGTCTCCCTTTAAAGAGGGGAACGCCAAGGTATGAGGCTAGGAGGTCCACAATTTTGCAGCCAAAGATATCAACGATTTTCCTTTAAAGCCCGGGAGCAGATTTTATGAATGAGATGCTACTTTTGTTGAAGTTAATGGTTTGCTGAGAAGCGGCTTGATAGAGGTTAAGGATTTCCATGAGCGCTCGTGCTTCAATCACAGAGGCAGCACTCAACAACAAGGTGTCATCTGAAAATTGGCTATGAGTGGCCGAAGGCAAGCTGGAGGTGATTTTCAGACCCAAAATGACTGAATGTCTTTTAGCAGCCTCAAGCGCTATGCTAAGGGAGTTCGCCATCAGAACGAAGAGGAAGGGTGACGGGGGGTCTCCTTGCATGATTCCTCTATTGCTTTTAAAGAAGCCAGCAGGAATGCCAATCATGAGAATGGAGAAACAAGGCGTTGCAATACAGGAGTAAACCCAGCTACACCATCTTTTATCAAAACCATATTTTTCCAAGATCCTAATCAGGAAAGGCCAGCTAACTCTGTCGAAGACTTTTTGCATATCAAGCTTTAGGATCATTCCAGGAGACTTTAAAAGATGCATCGAGTGAATAGCTTCATGGACCGTGATAATGCCACCTTGGATGAGCCGCCCACTGATAAAGCCATTCTGATTTTGAGATATGAGGCTATTCATAAGGGGTTTAATCCTGGAGGCCATCTTGGTGATGATTTTGTAGGCAATGTTGCAGAGGCTGATCGGCCTGAAATTGGAGACAACCTTTGATCCCTGATCTTTAGGAGCCAGAGCTAAGAAGGTGGTGTTCCATTCTTTAAGAAGCTTGTTACTATTCTGGAATTCGTTAACCGCTTTGAAGAGATCCTGCTTGATTGTTTCCCAGAAGACTTGAAAGAAAGCAGCGGGGAAGCCATCCGGGCCCGGAGCTTTGTCTCTTTTCATGGAAAAAATGGCTTTGTGGATTTCTTCCATAGCGAAAGCTTTGGTAAGATTCTCATTCATCTCAGCTGACACATGCTGGGGAATGTGTTGAATCATCGCTGACATTGATTGCTCCGTAGGAGGTTGATCTACATGAAGGAGATTAGAATAGAAGGAGACAAGCTCATGAGATATATCAGAGTCAGAGGTTAATAAGGTACCTGAGGTTGTCACCAGTTCTCGAATCTTGTCTCTGCTTTTATGCTTGGAGGCAGTGGTGTGGAAAAATTTGGTGTTGCGGTCTCCCTGTTCAAGCCAAAGGGCTCGTGAATGTTGCCTCCAATAGGTCTCCTCTTGAAGAGTATTATGATAATCACTAAGGAGAGAGATTTCTTGTTGGTGAAGGTGGTCTAATCTCCCTTCAATTTCCATTTGAGCAGATATTCTGGCAATATCTTGTTTCAGCTTCTACGTCTGGAGCTTGATACTGCCGAAAACCATGGTCTTCCAGATTTTGAGTTGTTTTTTAATTTCTTTGAGTTTGCTGGAAAATTTAAACATATCGGAGCCCTCAACATTGAAATCCCACCATTTGTCAACCAGAGGGTTTAGATGGTTATTCTCAAGCCAGGCCAGCTCGAACCTGAAGGGGGGATTCTTGATATTTAGATTATGATTAGCACTAAGCAACAGAGGGCTATGGTCGGAAGCCGCCCTAGGCAGGGAACAAACATAGAAGTCAGGAAAGAGAGAGATCCATTCGAGAGATCCCAGAGCTCTATCTAATCTGCTTTGAATGTGATTTCTGCCCAATCTGCGATTTGACCAAGTAAAAGAGGAGCCATGAAGATCCATGTCAAGAAGGGTATTGTCCCTGATGAAGTCAGCCAAAGCTTCCACACTGGAAGGATTAGCAGGAGTTCCTCCTTGTTTTTCCGAAGGGAAAAGGGTACAGTTGAGGTCACCCATTATTAAAATGGGGATGTTGTTGCAATTACTGATGAAATCAAATACGTCTTTCCATAGTTTTCCCCTCTGGGATTCCAAGTTGGGGGCATAGACATTAATGGCAATCAAGGTGGAGACAGAGCCCACTTCTTGGAAGAGCATGCACAAGAAGTTGGGGTGTTTGAACAAACAATCACCTTTGAAGTTTTTAGGATCCCAAAGGGTGCATAAACCTCCAGAATTTCCAGCCGAGGGCTGAGATTCATAAGCAAAAGCAAGCCAGATTTTCAAAAGGTGGTCATCTTTTTTAAGTTTAGTTTCCTACAACATTATGATATCAGGGGAATTCTGAAACTTTATATCTTTGATGACTCTTTGTTTCTGGAGAGAGTTGAGACCTCTTATATTCCAAGAAATGATCTTCATTTCTTAGATTTCGATTTGTTCCCTACTACCATGTTGATTGTGCTCTGTGTACCTTGAGCGACATTAAGAGTTGCTTCTTGTTGCAGCTTGACATTACTCAAAGTTCTTCCATTGGGTTTTTCAATACCAATATCAGGCTTCTTGCTGATGCTTCTTGTCCATCAGGGATTGAAACTGTCGTTAGAGGAGAGGGCCGAAGGGGAGATGGAGGAGTCCACATGGGGAGGGAAAAGGGGGACCAAGGTGGGGGGAGATTCAAGGAAGGGGGATCCAAAGCAACAAGGGGAGGGGGGGGGAGGGAGAATGGGAGGGGGGAGCGGGGAGAGGGCAAAAGGGAAGGAGGGGAGGAGGGGGCAACCAAGGAGAGGGAAACCTCCGCAGAGGAGGGGAGGAGAGGAGCAGTGGGGGTTAACGAAGGGGTGGGAGACTTGGGGGGAGGATGGGAGATCGGTGGGTGCAGCCATTTAAGAGTCAGCATTAATTTCCCCTTCTTTAAGGAGAGCAAAAGAGTTAGAAATGGGTATGCTTGGCATCTCTTCAGAGGATGATTTTAGGATATAGGTTTTCTTGATTTTGGGGTTGGGAGTTTGGGGTTTAGGTTTTCGCTGAGGCTTGGAAGGGCATCCAGCTGCTCTGTGGCCAATGCTTTTACAAAAGGAGCAGACTTGGGGGATGTATTCATAATCAATATTTTGCTTCTAGTTCCCTAGATATGAAAGTAGCTCAATCTCTTTTGGGAGAGGGCAGCTGACATCAGCATTAACACAGAAACAGGCATGGATGAATCTAGTTTTAGCCTTAGTAGCTTGATCTATAGCTATTAAAGAGCCTATGGTGAGAGCAATACCTTCTATAACAACAGGATTCCAGAACTCCAGGTGAAGACCCGGGAGGCGAACCCATATTGGAGCTTGGGTCATGGATTCCGTGTGGTGATTGAAGCCCAGAGACCATTTCCTTATGTAGAAGCCCCGTCTGCCAAAAAACCAAGGGCCTCCAAGAAGAGCTCTTGCGAAATCCTCTTTCATGTTGAAGGAGAATAGAATGAACCCGTTTGGCATTGCTGCTATTTCCAGCGCTCCACAAGGGTGCCATTTTGACCGTGCCCATTTTTTAATGTCCTCCAAAGGGGGTCCAAGGCCCATCAGTTTACCAACCAGCGAGAGATCACGTGATGAAACAGCTGCCTCTGTGATATGGGTGGGAATGCGCAGTGTAAAGGACCCGTCAGAAAGAGTGGGCGTGAGTTTGTCTGTATGCGGGGCAGAGGTGGAACCCTCCACTAATTTGTTCCAGGCATCAGGTGGTTTGGGGGAAAGGGCCCCGGGGGGGCCTGGTCCGGACCAGAAGAGTTCGGGATCCCTGCTATCACCAGAGAGAGACAGAGAACAACAGGCAGTAGCGGGAGCTAAAAATTTTGAGATCAGTGCGCTCTATGTTATCTTTATTTTTATCAAACTCTTAATTGTTAAAATATAACACATTATATAGAATGTAAAATTAGTTATGTAGTTGTTCGGTTGGTAACTGTACAACCACCTCTCTCTTCTATAAATAAACCTCTGCCTGTATCATTTGAACAGAGCAGTTTTGTGCCTTCTGTTTTCTTTCTTTTTTTTGCATATTCCAACATTGGTATCAAAGCTTAGGCATCGATGAGAGGTCAACAAGAGGAGAGGTCGACGCAGGGCAGTCTGAAGGCGCTGGAGGAAATTGTGGAAGGGATTCGTGAAGAAAACAAGTTCGTATGCACAGTCGACGGTGATAAAGTCGTGAAAGAAGGGCAAAATTGTGGTCGAAGGCAGAATCACAAACCTACAAAAATCGTGGGTTTTTTCACCAAAAATCGCGGCGCGGGCAGGAGGCACGAAAATCGTGTGAAAGAATGCGCAAAAACAGTCACGTTTTTTTTTCAACAGAAATACCTCAGTCGCAAGCAAAAATCATGGGTTTGTGCATAGAACGTGAGTAGCAAACCCTGGGAGGTACAAAAACGTGAACAAAGAAATTGTGAAGTCGTGGACAGCACCAGCATAACCAGTCGTTGTTTGAGTAAAACTTGAGTGCCAAAATCGTTTCCTCTTATCCAAGGTTGGTGAAATAATGTTTCAACAAAGGTATTACTTTTGCATAATTAATTTCATAGGATTTGGTGAAGCAATTAAATATTATTTGGAGGAATAAGCAATAATATTTAATTAATATATGCAAATATAGTTCGAAGGCACTTGGAGGGGTAATTTGCATGTGAGAAATTAATCTCATACTATATGTTGGAGAAATTAAAATAAATATATTTGCTGAAAAAAGGGTATTTTATTAAGTGTGAAGCAAATTATTATTTTATTATTTTCCATTTTTTTTAATAATAAAATGGCAAATATATCACACTTGACGTTGCGGGAGACGCAAAAATTGACAGGCACTAATTTTAATGTATGGAGTCATAAGATTTTAACAGTTGCGGAGTTTCGTGATTGTGATAAAATAATCAAGGGTGATGAAAGTCGACCAGCGACGAACTTCAAGGATTATGACAAACGTCATAAGGAAGCGTTATTGCTTCTCAAGTTATCGGTGTCGGATGATTTGATACCGGAAGTGCGGAATGCCACTGTGGCAAGCACATTGTGGACCAATCTGAGGGATAAATATCAGATGTCAAAGAAGAGTCGGGTTTTATACTTGAAAAATATGCTCTTTTTCGTAAAATTACAAGAAGGTGGATCGCTGTCTGAGCACCTACTTCGGATGAAAGACCTCCGAGACCAGTTATCTTCCATCAATAAAAAGGTGGATGACGATGATATGGTGGCTCTGGTTTTGAACAGCTTACCTTCTTCGTATGAGTCATTTGTGGAGGCACTCCATTTAATGGTTGAAAGTCAAACACTCACGTTTGACAAAGTGAGTTCCTACCTGTTGCAAAAGGAATGGAGACAACTTCAGGCAAAATCTAATTGTGACCATGCAGAGAGTGCTCTTGTCACTCAGTCAAAGGGAAAGTGGAAACGTCACTCTGGTGAATCTTCCACTCGGTATCAGGTCACATGTTATTACTGTCACAAGGTTGGGCACCTCAAGAGGGATTGCCGGAAGTGGATGTATGATCTTTCAAAGTAGAACAAAAAGCCATGTAATGAGAAACATGTGGCAGCAGATGCAGAAGAACGGGATTCGGATGACGAGTATGCTCTTTAGTGTCTTACGACATCATGCTCAAATGATAGTGGTACCAGTTGCTGGATTATTGACTTTGGTGCGTCTGCACACTTTTCATGTCGTAAGGACTGGTATGTTTCATTTACTGCAAATATTTGTTTTGAATCAGTAGTACTAGTTGATGGAGAATTGCTTGCAGTAGAAGGGATAGGAGATATATGCATTGTATTAAATAATGCTCATAAATTGTTGGTACGGAATGTTAGATATGTACCTTTTTTACAAAAGAATCTTCTATCTATTCGTCAATTGACTGAAAATCCCAAGATTTCTGTGGATTTATGTGGAAAGAAGTGTGTTGTCTCTAATGTGAAACAGAGACGGATAATTGCCCTTGGTATTGGGGTAGGTGGTCAGTATCAGCTTGTTGATTCGGCTGCGATCAACATGAATGCACGTGTGGAGGACAGCTCCACCCTTCAGGATGTGCAGGAGGCTGCAATGCCTTGGGAGGAAGCCATTCCTTACAGTGTTGTTGACTTGGATACAGTCAACCTACATGCACCTATTGTGGAGGGAATATCCACTATACTAGGTGTACGGGAGGCGGACATGCCTTGGGAGGATGGATTTCCTCATTCAGAAGAACAATTTGTTGTGGATGGAGACTCCACTATTCCAGATGCATTGACGGTGCATGGTGAGATGGCATGCCCAGCCACTCACTCAGAGGTTTTTGCTCGAAGGACAATAGAGCATGAACAGTTTGCTCATTATGTTGTGAAGGATCTTTCCCAACAAAGGGGGATAGATGAGCAAATAGATAAGACAGAGATGTTTATTTCTCCTGTTGAGACGGAGACCACTGCTGATACGGAGGAGATGGTTATTTCTCCTACTATTGAGGAGTTGGTTCTAACTCCTGCACAAATGGTCACATTCCTCTTCTTGAAAAAGTCGAATGAGCACTACATGGTGGTGCAAGGACGTGATCAAGGTGACTTCGATCACAGGATAATTGAGTCTTTGTACAGACTCCAACAGGCTACACAAGCCTGGAATAGATTTTCTAATCCACATCTTCGAGGTTCTGATTTCAGCACTCTGGAGATGGGGTTGACACTCTCAGCCATTGGTGATTCGTCACTGGTCAATGAATCACGAAACAGAGAACCAGTGGACCACTTGCCATATCTTTTGTTCATGGGACCAGATTTTTGTGTTGCGGTTCGTCTTCATTCGACAACTGCATCACAGTTAAGGACTGCTAATTTTAAAGTACAACTTATGGCACAGTCTGTAGATATAATGACTAAACATATGGGCTTTAGGATATTTGTAAAATTTTGGGACAAACTTTGTCTTGTTTTCAGTTTAGTCATTAAGAGGGGGTGTTAAAATATAACACATTATATAGAATGTAAAATCAGTTATGTAGTTGTTCGGTTGGTAACTATACAACCACCTCTCTCTTCTATAAATAAACCTCTGCCTGTATCATTTGAACAGAGCAGTTTTGTGCCTTCTGTCTTCTTTCTTTTTTTTGCATATTCCAACATTAATCCTTTATTTTTATTATTCCTTAGCCTTTAGTAATTGAGATATATTATATAAAATTATATATTTATTTTTTAGTAATTTGGATATTTTATGTAAAATTATATCTTGTCTTAATAGGTGTTCCTACTATTGCAGCTAGTAGGGTAATATTGTGAGTTGTCCACTTATATTCTTGATATAAAATTTAACGTCTATTTGACTGTCAAATGGTAACTTATTTATTTTTTAAATTGTCTATTTGACCATCACACTTGAACAATATTTAAAAACAATAATACCTTGGTCATATGGTAATGTTTGGACCCTTTTCTTTTCTTGAATAATTTTTTTCAAGACCGACACAATAGTAACTAAATTGATATCATTAGTCATAATTTGGTGGGAAATTGGGGGAGAATGTAATAAAATTATTAATCAATGTATTATGTGATAAGAACTTTGATATTGATATCTATCAAGGAAGAAATTCAACCAAAATTTTTATACTTATTTAACCATCATTTAGAAGTTTACTGTTTTTGTTTGGATAAGTCCACCAATAAATTGTAATGTTTTGGTTTAATTTTTGAAATATGAATGCTATTTTAGAAAGTAGAGTTATTAAAATTTGGTATCTGAGAAATCTAAAATTAAAAACCTTGAGAGGCTTTTAGGTGTGTTTCAAATAAATGTATTTCAGATATACATGCCACTAAAAGTTGATTGGCATTCCTTAAGGACAATGGGTGAAGTGTAATAAAATGAGTTTCACTTTTATGTTCAACCCTAAAATTGACATCCATAACTCTCATAGACAGTTTCTACATAAAATTTAAAATCAAGTTGACCCTTGCTTAGATTTTTTCCTTTTTGTTTGGAGAAGACAATCCAAAAAATTTAATATCTTGGTCAAATGCTGGAGTTTAGTCCTGTGTATTTTTTTTTAGAAAGATTTTTTAAAACCTGACACAATCATATAGTTAGATGTCATTGTCCCTAGTCAATAGGAAATTGTTGTTGGAGAATGTTATGGAGTTATTAATCAATGTGGTGTGTAAAAAATCTAAAATAAAAACCTCGAGATTGATTTCTATCGGCATACATCACTGAGAAGTATTGAAGGTATCTGTGATACGCCAATAGGCATTCTACAATGGCAGCGAGGTAGAATGGAATAGAGTGAATTGCTCCTTCTATGTTTGACTTCAAATTTAACATCCATTTAACCATTATTTAGAAGTTTTCTTTTTGCATAGAGAGGTCAATTGCAAAATCATTATCTTTTGGCCATATAATGGCTCTTTTTTCCTCTAGGAAGATTCTTTAGAACCAACACAAGGATGTAGCTAGATGGATGTTATTTTTCGCCAATGAATGAGAAATTGGCGGAGAAGACAATGGTATTTTTAATCAATATAATATGTGAAATATCCAAGGTAAGAACCTCGAGATTGATATCTCTCAACGTATCTTAGAGACGTCTTTAAGATATCTGTATCAGAAATAATTCCACACGCATAACAATTGTGAGCAAGGCAAGAGGGCAAAACACGATTTCATTCCACTGTAATACTCTTATCTTCATATAAATACAGATTGCAAGTGTCTCATCATGCACTAGGATTTTTCAACAAATAATATAAAAAAAATTTCCGTTGCCAGGAACTGTTCAGCAATTTTTATTTTTTAAATGCCAGTAATTGGTGCTGTAATTGAAATAAAATGAAACTAAACAAATTGAACAATTGTGAATAGAAACAAGTGAAAAGCAAACAATCTTTCTACTCATGGCATACTTCCTAATCCAGCGTAAGCCCCGTGCTATTCTTTTGCTCAAGGTTATATGATATTATATCAATTGAAAAGACAAAATTTACAGGACCCCATCAACAAAGTTCAGACAACTTAATGTTCTGACTCAAATATATATATAGACATAAATAGAACAAAACAGATCATGGATACTGCCGATAGGTGTAACCCTTTTTTGTTTTGAGCCATGTGTTTGCTGGTATGGAGACCAGGCCATGAATACCATAAGGCACCCCTTTATTGTAACCATAAGTAATATTTTTTACTTAATTGATTAATATATGATGTGTTCCAATGAAAAAAGACAGACCATGGGCATTTATGTACACGTCTTTTATTTATGCCGGAAAATATTGAAAACCTGAGATCACTCAGAGGACTATAACACAATACTATTCTTGCCCAACATTGTTTCTTTCTGTAACCAGAAAACTAGGCTGAATCTTAACCCCATCTAAAAGAAGTCCACCTTTCCAATTTCCACCTTTCCATTCATTCATGGAAAACTTCACTTCCTGTGGACCATCCTCATTTTCTTCCAAAACAAATTCACCTGCATCAAACTCCATCCAACCCCTCCCGACATGTCTAAGGGAAGTCATCTGGTATCCTTCATCATCAACAGGTTTCTCTGTGGTTTGCAAAAAACGAGCAGATTCCTGATGATGTCCTAAAGAAGTTGTAATTGAAAATTTGACTGGTTTCCTATCCCATTCATCCAGTGATCGATTGTTCATGTGGAGAACATGAATCATTCTACCAAGGCTCCGCGGAAGATTGCGTGCAGATTCATGGAGTTTCAGTTTAAATGAGACGGTATATGCTATACCGGGAGACAAAAGTTTGCAGTCGAATTGGCCTTGCACTTCAAACCAGCACACTTTAAGTAGTTCAGCTATTTCCTCGAAACTGCAGTCAAGAATTGAAACAGTTTCACTGGATTATCTTAAACATAATTTTCATGTTATTAAAACAGCCAAAATATTGAAAGAATTCATCAGCTATGCACTAGGTTACCTAGAGTCATCTCGAGAAATCCAATGCCAGTATCGATTATCATCTCCCCAAGTTATAGCCAAATCTCTTGCAGACAACATAAAGCATAGTTTTCCTGTGGCTTGGTCTAGCCAGAACTTCTGAATTGATCAAAATCCATGGTTATTGCCAAATTGAAACACCCATTTAAGTTTGTTATTTTTTTTGTTAAATTCTGAATGAAAATTTCTGAATTAGAACCATAAAACGAGGGAAAGGTAAACAAGAATCCTAGGGGATTGAATTGAAAGCTACAAAAATAGCATTTCATCAAACATGGTGTTCAGGAACATGCGGTGTTGTAATTGAGTGAATTGAAGCAAACTTAGTGGCTAAACTCAGAATCATGAGATGTAATCTAAGTAGCCGAAGTTAACAAGTAAATTGTTATGATCCTGGTGTGCGGTTCAATAACGCGTCGAGGTTTTTGTGTAACGGTTTGTTACATTTGGTATCAGAGCAACCACCCAAGTTCAAGTCCCGACACGGGTAGTTATGCCGGCATTGCAATGTTTGCCCGAGGCTCGTATAGGGTTGGGTGTGGTCCCACTATATGGGCAAAAATCTAGCCCGGGGGGGGGGGGGGGGGGGGGGGGGGGGGGGTCCAAGATACAGAACGTGGTGAGATGTTATGATCCTAGTGTGCGAATTCACTAACGCCTCAGGGTTTTGGTGTAATGGTTCATTACACCTAGAACCTAACTCACACTCTTTCATTGAGGCATATTCAAAGATGGATTCACCGATCATGCCTAGAATCTAACTCACTCTCTTGGTGAGGCATATTCAAAGAAATGTGCAAAAGGAAAGAGAGACATGAATACAAGACTACACTAAATGCATCTATTTGAAAAATGCAGAGAGAGATCAATCTCAAGGTGCCTATCTTGGATTTGTTACATATCATATCTATTATGGATCCATAATTCCATTATCATCCCCACAAATTTCCCACTGTCTAGTGCTAGGTGGCCTCAATCTAGCTGCACCACTATGTCGGCTCAAAAAAATCAATCCAGAAAAAAATGGGCTACAAACTCTCACCAGATGACCAAGACATTATGATTTTTAAATCGTCTTTTCCAAGCAAGAAATAAAAAACTTCCAAATAACTGTCAAACGGATGTCAAAGTTTAGTTGAAACTGACCTGTGACAATCAAATGGATGTCAACTTTAGGGTTAAAACATTCCTACAATGGTCAAATGGACAGCAAATTTAAGGTAAGCCATTAATTGTTAATGTCTCACAGACATTGCAGTCCGCCGGTTTCTCCATTTGCCATTGTAGGATGCCTCTCAGCATAAAGATGATTCTTTTAAACACTTGAATTGGTGTTTCAGCACAGCATCCACATTTTCTATGGTTTATCGTGTAAATTGCTAATTTGCATCGGCCACATACAAATTCTAATTCAGTTCATTGATTTTCCTTTTTGTTGTGGCCAATGAGTTCTCGAATTTGTTTGACGTGTGTTTGGATAATCTTCAAGGGACCCGTGAGGCTGTAATAAACTTTACCCCAGGCATGGGTAATAACTAACAATTGCACATGAGTTGCAAGATCCGCAGGATGGAATGCAAGTGGAATATTGCTCTCATTCAGCAATACCATTCAATATTAGTCGTTTTTTAATATCAATGTCAACAGTCTCAACAAGGAATGTCCGAAAATATATAAAACCTTTAATAAATGAAAGCCATAAAGAAGTGAAGTCCTCATGCCTTGTTTACGCTTCCACATTTTGCACACAGCTACCAGGGCATTCCCAACTGCAACACCTGTCAAAAATTGTTGTTCCATAATCCTTGGGTGGATTCCACACCCAATTTTAAAGCCCCATTTTGGCACATGTTGAGAGGGTATGGAAAAGATTGTAGAGTCTGGCTTTAATCATAGAATGCCAATGCCAATACCATCCACTACCAATCTCAATCTCACAACATTATCTAAAGTGGGTCAGTTGAAGGAGGTGCTACACATTCTACCTACTACATACATACCCCCAGTAAAATATTCTACTTATCTTCAACTATTGTAGACCTGTGTTGCCAAATAAACCGTTTCTTGGGGTAAACAAATCCACTCTCTCATCACTGACACAATATTTTCAGTTGCTGTAAAATAATTTTTCAAAAAACCACTTGAAACACATATAAAATAAGCTTCCATAATTGAATGTGATGAGAAAGTAGAATCATTTTTATTTCATACCACGGAAATGCATTGTCTTGTTGTCCACCATGAGCTGGAGTTATCTGGCCTGCATGTCGAAGAGCCCAAAAGGACCTGTATCTTTCCCAGGCCTTAGGGGTTTGGCGTTAGTGGTGGAAACACTGCAAAAGGCTACTCTAGAGCTGACATTTTTGCATAGGCTGCGACGATAGCAAAAACGGTTGTGTAATGTGGCTTTAAAATTGCCAACTGTATTTTCTTAAGAGGTTCAAAGGCAATTTCAAAAAAAACATTTTGTGAATAGCCTGCAATCATTGTATTCCATGAGACTGTATTTCTTCCAGGCATGCAGTCAAATAGTTCACAGATTCAAATTCCGAAAAAGAAACAATGGAAGAGTTCAAAGATGTCAATTGTTTTCCCAAGAAGTTAATCGTCTAGGGGAGGTGAAAGAATGTCGTAAAGAATAGGAGGCGTCAGTTGCCATTCTTGAGCTTGTTGTTTCTCTTCTAGCAGTCCTCTTCTCAAATCCATCGCCTTTAGTTTTTCTCTGGCATAAAATATTTTAAAATCCCTGTGAAAAAAACACCAGAAGGGATGTCCGTGCCCAACTCTAAATCTCCCATTTTTGTAGGGGCTGGGAGGATGCTGATAAAGGTTGTGGAGTCTAGATTTAAACCTATGGGTTGCATTTTCCGTAAAGGTTCCAAGGACTTTTCAACAGACCCATTTTGTGCATATCTCGATTACTTTAAAATAGTGCAATGTATATATCATTATAAGCTCGAGTTGCTCAAAATATGCCACATCTCCTATAATGCTCACCATGGAACACGAAGTGAGGAACGACATCAAATAGAGGTACTTATCATCTTTAGAAAGAATTTATTAAAATGAATTAAAAAAAGAAAAGATTATCATGGCAGAACAGGGTAGAGAGTTACGGAAAAGTGCAGGTGGAGACAATAAGAAAGCATTGAATTTGAGCACGTAATGAGAGGATGGCAGTGCAGTGGCCAAATACAATGGCAAGACAACATCTTGCTGTGGAATTTATTTTAAAAGCTTCAAAGCCTTGTCTAGAAAACCATTTTGTGTATATCCTACAATTATTGCATTCCATGAGACCATATTTTTTTGAGGCATTTTGTCAAAATTTTCATGTGCCTTTTGTATGCTTCCACATTTCATAGACATGTAATGGGAGTCACAACTATGATATTAACAAATTACCGTTTTCAATTAATCTTTGATAGATCTCCATAACCTATTCTAAAGCACTCATTTTGGCACAAGTTAGCAAAAATAAACTGATTGGGCTGGACATTTGTTTGTTATCTCTAAGACATTTGCAACAAGCCCATTTTTTGCATATCCAATAATCATGCATTCCCATGAGACTGCATTTTTGTGAGGCATTTTGTTAAACAATCCATTTGTCTTTTGTTATCTTTCATAGTATTTGAAACAACATCTGACAATAATCCATCTTCAAGTATTATTTGATGGATGTCCATACCTTGTTCCAAAGATCTCATTTATAAAACAATACATGACCGTTTGTACTTGTATGCTGGAGAAGTACATTTGTTGACGATTGCCGCATGCGACAAGAGGTGGGGGATAATGTGTTGGGTGGAGGATGTCCCACAAGGGCCCACATTATTTTTTGAAGTCGAAAACAACAAAAGGCAAGTCAAGGGGTTGTGTTTCTTGATTGTAGATAATCTCCACAACCTGCCCGAGCACCCCATTATCCAATCCAGATTCAACCCATGGAAAAAAAACCTCAGTGTTGGATTTATTGATAGGAGAGGAACCAATAGTTGGTCAATCAATAGCCTGTGGGGGATTATGATTTGTGGGCTGCAAGAAACTCATAATTTGTTCAATCTCTCTATCCGTGCATATAAAGAATTTATGCATCAATGAGAGGAGATCGATTCTTAATGGGGTTTTCGAACACAGTGATTGGGGTGTATGAGGTGAGGCAATCATTGCAAGAATATATTTTGTCAAATGTCTTAGTAATGATTGTCCTAATTTAGATGTACACATAATGTTCCAAAACTAAAAGAATATTTCAGACACAAAACTATAGTCCTAAGATAATCTAAAGAATGAATTCAAGGTAGAACGTATAACCAAAGAAAGACATTGGTTGGTGGCATGTAAAACTAATTAGTTAAAGCCTACACATGGCATTGCCACATATGAATCACATGAGATGAAAAACCTTATGGCTATCAAACACCTATCTAAACCAAGAGAGGGTGCTCTATGCATGGAATTGTATAACCAGAGCATTCCATATGGAAGGGGGATGAACATTACGTGAAAATACGAAACATTTTATGCATTCAACACTCAGCAACTTTAATTCCATTAGCCCTATAAGGAGAGAGAAGCAGAAGAAACGTGGAAGAAAGTTATTCTAAAGGAGGTGCAAAAATCCAACTCCCTCACCAATTTCACAAGTGCTTTGTCCATATTTCTGCCTAAGCATTAGCACATAATAATTTTTTATATCCCCATTTGATCAATTGGAGAGTAGGTGCACTGATACAATGTTATTTCCCAAAACCTACATAGCTTCCATACTATTATTTGTTTGCTTTTCCCCCACCATCTACCCTACACACCTGCAGTCGGTTCCTCCTACACTATACAACTCTAGATGGAGGCAATAATCATATGTTTTCCTACATACCACCATGCACCAGTATGAAAAGAAAAGAAATTAAATCTCTTCCTTTTGCTGCAATGGAAATCATTACCTATCTCTTGTTTGCACACCTTCAACAGGAGTTGGACTTAACCACGTCTTCCTTCAACATCTCCTACACTTCTACAAATCTCTCTTCTCAAGCTTGCGATAGAGCCCCAGAAAAAGGAAGTATGGAATTTGACTGCAATGATAGGTTTTTTAATTTACTTAACATAATGCAGAGCGACTACACCTTAGTATTCACTACAAGTAGATGATATTTATTATCAATAAAAGGCTTCTGACTATGTATGATTACAAGAGCAAGGGTTTCAATCTGGAATATGAGGGTTAATGTTGGAGATTTTATTTTTGGCAATTGAATTTTTAATTCTTATTTAAAACAACTTATTTTCTATAACCAATATTAAAAATAATTTAGATATAAAAAAAATTAATATTCAAAAAATATTAATTTAATGTTTCAGAAGATTTGTTTTTTAAAAATAAAATTCAATAATAGAAGATTTGAAACTTGCTCAAAATGATAGAAACGGAAAACAATATTAAATTGCCAAATTTTAAATATTAAAAAATCTAATTAAAATAAGAATGCGCTTAGAATATGTCGTCCCTATTCTATAAAACATCATTATTTAATTAAAATAGTAAACATAACAATATAAAGGTCACTTGAATTCTATCAATTGCACTCCAAATTCGAGCAGCTTCCTTTTAAATTGAAAAGAACGACAGTTATTCAGCCAATAACAAATAAATGTTAGTGTAAAACATCAATTTTTACTATTGAAAAAGCACCAAACAAGTAACTCTAATGATACAATTCGATACAGGTTATTCCGTTGAAAAAAAGAAAAGAAAATAGAACAGACTGTGGTATACCTTGTAACACAAAGCTAGCTTGAAACCCTAAAATTTGCACTTCAAAATCCAGATGTCCAAACCATTATATTTTCTTTGTTATTTTTAATAGAAAAAGTACATTATTGGAACTATAAAGGAACCTATTTTAACACATTCTAAAAATCATAAATTCATATCGCAAAGCCTAAAATTTTAAATTTCAAGGCCAACAAAAGTTAAAAAATGCACTGTGGCAACTGAAGATCTAAAAGTGCAAGATGGAAAGCCTTTGGGCATCTCAATTTTACTACATCTTTTTTCCGTTTCGCTCTCTTTGGGTCGAAATAGAAAATAAACCATTTTTGTGTTTTCTGTGTACATCGACACCAAATGGTAGATGGTGAAAAAAACGGAGTCACGCCACACCATAATGCAGAGCGTAGCACTAAGCCAACAAAGAAATAACTCATCCACCATAGTTGAGATATTATGTGCAACATCGAATTCTTTGACTTCATCCCAGTCAAACAAATATATCTGCCCACCAGAAGCTACGCACTTCTGAACATCTTCAACACCGTGAATACTATTTATGTTTCTCCATGCTCTATTGTTGGGATCATAAACCTATGCATTGTTGTATTCACGGTTTACCACTAAAAACTTGTCATCAACAAAACTTAAAAGTACCCAAGCAACGACTATGCAAAAAATCCCCACACTCATGATTCACCTATGTTATTGTTACCATATTTTCCATGCCAAGAAGTTCAGTTCTATTTTTATAAGTGCTAAAAATAGAATTTGCTAAAAATAATGTTTGGCTAAAAATAGCGAAGTGCTAAAAATATAAGTTTCAGTTCTATTTTTAGGAGTTGAAGGGAGTGCATGAGTGGATGGATAAAGATAGCTTTTATAAATTTAGCAAGTGCTGCTCCAAATAGAAATTGGCTAAAAAGAGAAGTGCTTTTGGATAAATTTAGCAATTGATGTTCTAAATTAATCCTTGGCGCCAAAGGGGGATGAGTGCATGAATGGAATTTATTAAATTTAGCATGTTGTTTTAGACATAGCGCCAAAAGAAGAAGACTTTTATTAAATTTAGCAATTGCAGCCCTATGATTGGTGCAAAAAGGGGTGATAAAGATGAATAAAACAGTCCTAAAGCATGCAGCTGCTGGTTTTAGATGGTGGCGCCAAGGATGGAAGAGGTTTTTTATTAATTAATGCATGCAACAGACAATCAGGACTGTGGTGCCAAAAAGGGAGAAAGATGAGGGGTATTTTTATTAATTAAATCATCATGTAGCCCCTTACACCAAAAGGAGGTGAAGAAATAAATAAAATTACAAAAAAGAGCATGCAGACAAGCTATTTTGGGGACGCAACAGTCTAATAAGGCTGAGTTTTGTATTGTTGATAATACAAACACACTTTGGGCTGTTTTGCTTTTGGCAATCCTTGCCTTGTACTTGCACCTCTGAATAAAAAGCTCCGTCCTTCCCTCTCATACTGTTGTTTTCTGATTTTTCATTGTGTTTGATAGGAATATTGTGTTGTCTTAGTGTGGAATTTACTCCCTCTACCACTGTCCTTTCTCCTAAACCCTTGAATTTATTATGCAAAATAGCTAAGAGTTGTGCAAGTGTGTGGATCTTTGAATTCTCTATGTGCAGAGTTACATGCATGTGTTAAATTATTGATGTATCACCCTTATTTCTCTTTTCCCGCATTCCTTCTCCCTTTTCCTTGTCAAAGTTTTCGTTTTTTAGGTGATTCACAAGGGAACCAGCCCTCTCTCGAGGTTCACCTCAGACATAGGTTACCCACAGCCTTGAGGGGTTCCAATTTTGTCAACAGAAGAGAGAGTACACACACCATTCTCTATCAGGGTGCAACTTCTAGGTGACAACAATTACCAGAAACAAGAAACATGAAACATAAAACACAACAGGAATGAAAACATGACAGAAAACAGTGATTGATGGAGATTGCACAAGAAATGAATTAGAAACAGTTTTGGATACACATACATATTAGATATATCAAAAAAGGGCCAAATGTCAAGAACACTAATGTTCTAGAATTCGCCATTAAATCAAGAAAATAATCTCATTGTTCGATTGGTTTGGCCTACAATAACACATAAACCTCGATATATCATGATTCTTATACCTAATAAAAGTGATGACACAATTGGATTGACCTTCTTACTGATATAATGGTTGATCGATTCGTTTCTACAACTCTAAAAATCTTCCCTCGTCCTCGTTCTTCTTCCAATACAAATATTTTTGGTATTAAGTGAGTCCCTTAGTAATAATTATTATATAAAAATATATAAATTAAAAATAAAAAATAAAAACTATGTTTAAAATAATAAATTAACAAGCATGAATAAAATATAATAACAAATAATACTCTATAATATTAAAATCTTCGTGGTTTTAATAAAACTATAATCAAAAATAATATCAATGATATTTTATATACCCCAAAATATTGTTTATTAAAAAGACTAATAATATTTTTAATTATCTCATCTGAATGGTCGCAGTGCCAAATCAAATTGGTTGTTTAATTATGGGTCACAAAATGTAATTCTTTTAGGAAGAAACATTTCAATACAGGTTGAAAACGGGAAAATCCATTTGCAACGGCCGTTTCCCGCTGCAGACTAATGCTTCGCGCAGGACAGGCACCCCCCACGGCTGATGCTGCACTGCTTCAACTCAACAGCATCCCCCAGCAATATAAACAAGTCTATCAAGTCATCGTGATATTGTAACATTGTGTCTTCCTTTGTTTGCTTACAGATCTGCTAGAGTGCTACAGTATGCAGTTACAGTTGTATCTGAAAATGTTGTCGCCTGGGAGGAATCCGCTGTGAAACACAGACACTCGCCGGTGAATGGTGCCTCACAATGAAACGCCTTCCGGCATAATTACTCCAGTCCAAGTGATAGATTTCATAGGGGAGCTTTTTAAGAAATGGCATTCCTATTCTTCAGGTCTGATTTTCAGTGAGATGTTTAATAAATTGCCATCCTTGGCAAGGATTATGATGTCTAAGATTTGGCTTGACCTGCTCAAGAGTTTGTTGTCCTGCCCTGAATTATTGCTTATTGAATCCTCATTCACCATTTTGAAAATTTTCTACTTAAATTGTTTATTGCCACCTAATCTAGCACATTGATCATGCCGCTGCATCCAATCGAACATCTAATGCACTATCTTCCTTTCTGAGCTTGATGAGATCATTCGGTAACCATGACATGCTGGTAAATAATGGATCAGAGGTTCCTGGTGTCTTATTCATGCTGGCCACATTTTCCACCAGGTAGCTTTGGTAGCAGAATGGTGGTGATCAACTAACAGCATATCAACATAGGGTGGGCTTTATGTACTTCAACTGTAAACACTAAATTTCCCCATCTTCAGTTAATATTTTCAAATTTCAATACTTTTGTTGTATATTGCCATATAATATTAACTACATTCATGGATCCGATTATACATTCTGATGCAAAGACGATCCCTGGAAAATTAACATGATCCTACATGGTTAAGAATATATTGTGCTCCTGCAGACGCAACATAACATTGATAACCAATTTGTTGAAGTTCGCAAAAATTATCATAATGGAAATCATCTCATGATATGCCACTTGATGATCTCCCTCTTGTGACACCTTATCAGAGACCCACCGCTTGCAGAGGTCATAACGTACTCCAAATTGAGTGTTATGAAATTGCATAATTTTTGGCAACACAATGGCATCATTAATTTCTCCATGGATACTACACCATGTGAAAGCCAATCTCGTGGTTTCCACTTGTAACACCTTTTAGAGACCATAACTTTCTCATATGGACTCAAAATTGAGTGCCATTTTTTTATAAAATTGTATAATTATTGGAGAGGAACACGATGTTCCAATCAGATATCTATAATTTGGGCTCTTGGTCACGACACCATGCTGACCCTGAATTATGGTCACTCGCCTGGGGCATCATGTGATTGCTTAAGTGAGAGAAGATTAACACGTCACATGTTGATCCTTGAACATGTTTCAGGATATCAAAACCAACCTGTAGCTCATTTCATCCATTTGCATTTGTAAAGCTGGGGTTTCAGCTCAATGTTTGGGATCTTATAATGGTTGGAAGGTGAATCATTTCAGTATTCCCACCAGTTATTCCTCCCTCTTGTAATGGACAAGAACCATGAAGATAAATATTCGATCCGAACTAGAGATTGGACTTTTTGGAGCTTTTGGAATTCGGAAGAGTGAAGTTGGCAAAATGAGGGAAACTTGCAAGGAAGTGAGCAAGTCCAGCTTGCAAGGGAGATTGCAAGAAAGTCCATAAGTCGAGATAGGTGTAAAGTGTGTTTTTAATTCCAGATTGAACTTTGCAAGCAGAATGTAAATGAGCGATGCTTTTATGAAATTCTAGCCAGATACTTGATGTATTGAGTTTTCTGAGAAATTAATGAAAAGTACTATATTTTCCATTTTGAACATGTTCATGTTTCTGCTTCCATATTTGTATCTGTGCACTACAATGAGTCGAGTGGTTGGTGTCAAATGGTTGTTCATTTGACCTTCAACCACACTGCTAACACATCTATTGCACAATTTTCCTTTTTCAACTCAATGACCTCATCTACCGACCGACAATATAGTGCTAGCAGGCACCTTGGGTTTGTTTGTGCTGTCCACATTTTCTACCATCTGGCTGATGGGCGATGGACTGCTTAGGAGAAAAATAACAACATATCAACGTCGGGTGAGCCTGAGTACTTCAACAGTAAATTTCAGCAGTAAGTTGCAACTAATGAATGTATCTCTTCACACTTTCTTTCTCCTGTCGTGCTTGATTCCTCATATTTATATGCCAGATATTCAACAATCTCACAGTTTTTCAGTTGTAAGTTGTATTTAATGTATTTATCCCCCGTCATTTTCTTCCTCTTGTTGTGCTTGATTCCTCGTGTTTCTCCTCCAGAGATTCAACAATATCATAGTTCCTTGTCTTAGCTTCTGTGATGATGATAAGCCTATTTCAAACCTGGCTTTAGTAGTTTGTAGATATTATCAAAACTTCGACTACTCAAAGTCGAGATTGATAAGCCTGGAGCCTTGCTGTAGAGTTATTTGATTTCCTTGTAACATTTGAGTAGTAAAACGATACTGCTAGTGGCTTTAAAATTTGATCTTGATGTATCCCTTAATATAAAACATCTTATCTAGGTTGCCATGAAACAGGTATGGGTACGAGTTCAAAATGCGCAAATGCCAATTTTCAAAAAAACCTTGGGTAAAAAACGGCACAGAAACATCCGTACAATATATCATTTAAAAATATATAAATATATACAAAAAATGTGCAATACTCATTTGTGTCCATATACAACACTTAAAATCCTTTGTACTCATGAAAGTTCAAAGCATTCAACATGCTTAATTTTTCGTATGTACATGATTATAATCTAGATTCTAGAATACATCATCTAGATTTTCCTCAAGTATTGCTGAAACAGAAGTACTATTCTTGTTTTTTTTTGTTTTGGCGTTTAAAAAACAGAAGCACTGCGGAATCAGTATAAAAAACATTTCAGGTACGGCCTTAAATGGTACAGAAACATCCCGGGTACAGCAGGGCCATAACCAGGACGGTTTTGGAGTTTCAGAAACGTTTCAGGCGAGTACCAGGACCAGTACCATATAGTTTTACATGTTATCAGTCTCTTACTCTAATTAGTGGTGTAACTCTTGATATCCTTATTGTCATGCATTTTTCTTTGGTTACAGCAACCTGCCTCTAGTATTGCAAGCATCCTTCACATTTTTCTTATGTTGCCAGGATACAGGTATGGGTTCGGGTTTGATACGCAGATAGGTCGATTTTAAAAAAACCTAGGGTACGATACATCTTGGATATATCCGTACATGTATATCAAAAAATCAATATATATATATATATATACTCATTTTTAAGTCCATTAGAAATATAAAACTTGAAAAATATAGTACAATCAATGTTCAAAACATTCAATATACTTAAGATTTTACATTTCATTCATCATGTGGCTGCCATACATATGATATAGGAATATCATGTCAACATGAATCATCATATTACAAACAAATCTGAGAATATATCATCTAGATTGCAATGGTGGCCATCAAAATCAAGTATCTTGCGTGCCAGCTCTGTGCTAGCTCCTACTCTTAATGAGATTGCAACACTCTCCACTCCTTGTGAATCATCCCTTGAGATGTCAGTCCAATCGCCATCAAGGATGCTCTTTGAAACTTTAAGCAATCCAATGGCTGCAAAGGCATCCAAGTGTATGGTCTCTTCGAATTGAAGATCACCAAAGTTTGTGAGGCCCTCATAACATAACTCTGTACAGACTTGTGCTGACATAGAGGTCGCAAATTGGAATGCACATAGCACCAAATCCTCAGGACTTATTTAGATGATCCCAACTTGTTTCGTTTAGCTGATTCTTGATATCCTTTGAGATATTGTTGGAGCTTCAATAATTGCACCCTAGGGATATGAAACAATCTCCAGGATTATGAATTATGAGTTGCAACATGGGACTGTCTCTTAGTTGTGGGATCTGCGAACTGAGACCTAGACCTCCGTTTGAGAAGGCCAACTAAAATAAAATTAACACTATTCCTAGAGTGCTAAACTACTGCCTAACGGAATTGAAATGTCAACGGGTATCTCCAGCTACGTACTCTAAAATGTCCAAGGATACTAGGGTGACGTATCCGGAGATGCATAAAACAAAAACCTAAACTAGAGATGCACCAGAACTGTAGGGGTGGAGACGTATCTGTACCCGGTACGTATCCAAGAGAGATGGGAGAGTGGGGGGAAAACCCTTGTAACATAGCATTTTTCCATTAAACCACCACCATTGGTGGCATCCATACCATGTAACAATTGTGGCCTTTCATCCTTCCATTTTATAGCCCATGCTTGATTAATATCCACCCACTCAATATAACAGGTAGCTTTACTCACTTTGGTGAGCATTCAAATCTCATTCACTCAACCTATATCAATTTTGAATCTCATCAGCAGTTTACTTTCTGCAACTAAAGGATGCAAGATGTCAAGTCTTTTTTTATTTCAACAACCTTCTTCCAGTGTTACAAGCATTTCTTACATCTCCACAAAAATTGCAATTCATCAGTTGCATCTCTAACCGGCACCAATTATGGTCTCCATCCTTCCATTTTATAGCCTGTGCTTTGAATAGAAGCCATCCACAATGTTATACCATTTAAAATTTAATCACTGGTGTCAATTTTATTCATTTCACAATTATACGAAATAAAAAAATTGTGATGGAGTTTTGTAACTCTTAATTCAACAAGCCTATTTAACTAATGTAAACAAAAAAACACCTGCTTACCAGGATTAATTCCATTGTCTTCCACAACCGCTTTAAATCAGTTTGACAATATGTCCATGAGAAGATTTGTCATTGGCCACTGTGCTTTTATATTGTCACTGAACAGAAGAAAGCACACCCTTTTACACAGGCTAAGAAATGATTTAAAAATACCTAGGACTACTGTCAAATAAATATCATAGGCAATATCAGAACCCTTATTCCATAACTCATATTGAAGAATATTTCAGGTGTGAAAGAGATTAGAATAGGCTAAACTTTATGCAATCTTAATGTTTTGTGCAATGTTTTTGAAGAAAAAAGAAGAACACAGCTTTATGCAGTGGTACAAGCCTAAAAACATATATCATGGAAATAACGTACATAAGGATATTCAGACATTCCATGCATATTTTCCATGCTCCCCTTAAGATTCCAAACAACAAATTGAGTTATAAAACTGATATAAGTACCATAGTCATAGTGCTACATACATTTTTCATTTTTGCAAGTACATTGCATGCAAATTACTTGACCTCATTGTAAGATACACAAAAGAGCTTGGTATCCAAGGTTGCAAACCTTTGGGAGATAGATGCAGGAGGAAACATATTCAAGCTATTAGAATCTAAGTTGAGATTTTGAGTTTGTGGTGTGGATCTTTTGCAAGTACATTGCATGCAAATTACTTGACTTCACTGTAAGATACAAAAAAGAGCTTGGTATCCAAGGTTGCAAACCTTTGGGAGATAGTTGCAGGAGGAAACACATTCAAGCTATCAGAATCCAAGTTAAGATTTTGAGTTCGTCGTGTGGATCAAAGAGTCTACATTTGTTCAAAATTCCTTTGGTTTTGCTGAATGTCAGTCCATGCTAAGCTTGAAGTGGTAATTTTCTCCTGTAAAGGTACTTGAATTGCTTCGATGAACAGAATTCTACGTAGCTGGTACGACCTCTAGAGACAGCGTGTACCGGTTTGGTACGTCCCCTGTAAGGGGTTCTGGTTTGAAACGCAAGGGATACGTGCAGGGTTCTTCCTACAGGGACAGGGTACGGCCCGGTACATTTGTGGGCGTACATGGGCGTACCCTGGCCCTACAGTGATAGAACATCTGAATGTCATTTGCCTCAGACGTAAATTTGCTCAATCCATGGGATTTTCCCAAAAAAATCTTTTTTGAGCATCAAATTAAGGAAGTGGAGAGCACAAGGGGTTAAACAATAAATTATGTGCTTTTAAACCCTAATTTGTGCTACCAAACTCTATAATCAATCATGTTACCTTTTATTGTATGCGAATATGGCACTCTTGCCTCTTATTTGCATACTTGACTCTCACCATCATTTTTTCCACTAAATTCAACTGCTTAGGGTTGATTTTAAGTGCCATATAGTTCAAGGAGCTTGCAATAAGTGCTAAGGAGTTCAAGGAGCTTGCAACAAAGGTGTTTGGTGTATTTGAGATAAGTATTTTGTGATTTTTTTAAAGTATTTTATTATTTGTATAATTGTATTTAATATTTTGTAATTTTTTATTGTTATTGTTTTAAGCTTCATTTTTCAACATTTGATTTCATTTAAATTTAAATTTTAAAGTTTAAACATTCTCTCAACACTAAATTTGTTTTCATTTTTTAAAAATGCATTGTGCGGTTAAAATGGCTGCAAGTTCTAGTTTTGTGGGTCAAGGTATTAAAGGTCTCCCTTACAAAAGTCGATCCATATTTCCCCCATTGGAGGCATGTCACATAGCTAGAACAAATACCAAGTGGAGGGGGAGTTATTTGGGTTTGCTCACAATGTAATATGCAATTTAAGAGCTCCTACAATCGGGTGAAAGCCCATTTGTGTGAGGCTATTGGCCACGGAATTACAACATGTGGAGAGTTTGATGGAAAGGGGTTGCCACGTGCAAAGACCCTTGCATACATCAAAGAGCAAGAGGAAGCAAATGCAGCAATTGCCCTAAAATCCAAGCATCCTATGGCAAAAAAAGGAAGATCACATAGCATTAGCAAGCCACTCTGTTTCTCCTTCTGTTGAGGTTGTGGCCCCAGAGTCACTCATTTTTGTCTACACCTATTACAACCGAAGGGGAAGAGGATTCACCTCTTTCTCACAAAATAACAAAAGACTATAGGCCCATTGGAAAGGGCATTCTAGAATGAAAGTAGGGACATAGCTGACCAAAGTATTGGGCATTTTATTTATGCATGTGGTGTCCCATTTAATGTTGTTATATCACCATACTGGCAAGACATGGTGAGTTGTATTAATGAGGCCCCTAGAGGGTACATTAGCCCAGTGTATGAAAATGTGTGCAGACCACCTTATTGTCAAAAGAAAGAAAGAAAGTTGAAGAGGCATTGCTGCCCATCAAGAATCAATGGCTCGAAATAGGGGTGTCCATCATTTCTGACGGATAGAAAAATACAACAAATAGGCCATTGATCAATGTGGTTGTAGTGTGTCCAAAAGGGGCAATGTTTCTGAGGGCTATTGATTGTGAGGGGTAAGATGAAGGCTGCCCAATTCGTTGGCTGATATCCTCATAGAATCTATTGAGGCGGTGGGACCTCAAAACGTTGTCCAAGTTGTAACGGACAATGCAAAAAATTATAGAGCTACAACGTTGTTGGTTGAGGCAAAGTATGGACACATATTCTGGACACCTTGTGTGGTTCATTCCCTCAACTTAATGTTACAAAAATTGAGCACAAAAAGTTGCTTGGATTAAACAAGTCTATGAGGAGGCAAGTGAGATTCAAATGTTCGTTAGCAACCACCACATGTCCCAAGCCATCTTTCGTAGATTCTCGATATTGCAGCTATTAAAGGTAATCTATAACATTCTTTTTTTTTCAAATAATTATTAGTTTTTAAATTTTAGTTTTATAAATTCATTAAATTAATTTTATAAGTTTGGAATTTGTAGAATTTTGATTTTTGAATGTTTTAAATTTACTTGTCTTTATTTTATTTGCTTTTGATTTCTTATTAAGTTGTTGAGACTCGATTTGCCTAGCACACGCTTGTCTTGAGACAACTTGTGAAGGTGTGAGCGGCATTGAGTGGCATGGTTAGTCAGTGACCTGTGGTGTGTATGGAGGCAAGCAAATATTGAGAGGGCTAGAAATGTGAAATTGTTGATCCTTGATGACGCGTGGTGGGATCATGTGGAGTACTTGCTCAATTTTACCAAACCCATCGTGAGTATGTTGAGATTTGTTGATATGGATCATCCATATATGGGTGAGATTTATGATAGAATTGACTCAATGATTGAGTCAATTAAGACCATCATAAATGCCAAAGAGAAAGATCCTACAGAGACTTTTTTCAAGGAAGTGCAGTCACATCTCATTGAAAGGTGGAACAAAATAACTAATCTATTACGTCTTCTTGCTTTTTCCTTGATTCCAAAATACTATAGTGCAGAAAATCCATTCTTTGCCTAGGAGGTTCCCACCATATAGGGATGTTGAAATTAGTGAGGGGTATACAGGCAGCATGTGCTAGAATCTTCCCAAATCTAGAAGTAGAAGACATGGTTAGAGCAGAGTTCATGAATTTCATATCCTCCAGGGATCACTCCATTAGCGCTCTTCGTGACAAATACAAGATGGATACTTATTCGTGGTGGTATCTCCATGGACAAGGATACACTTACCTCATGCCACTTGCAATAAAAAATTTATCACAATGTAAGATTTTAATTTTTTTTATTTCTTAACTTTTCTTTTTTACTTTTATAAATTTAAAATTTTAATTTTGCATTGACTTTGTGGCTTGCCTCAATACGTTGCAAGTTCTTCTTCAGCTAAGAGGAATTGGGGTACATACTCATTTATCCACTTGGTTAACCGCAACAAGTTGGGAGCAAAAAAGGCGGAGGATTTGGTCTTCGTGCATTCTAACTTGCGCCTTCTACCACATAAGAAGGATGAGTACAGAAACAAGGGCCAACAAAGACTTGGGATATAGACCCAAAGACTCCAAACTTGGATGCTTTCCATTGCCCAACTTTCATTGCTAGACCTGGACCTAGAGAGTACTTTGCGTGACCTGCAAGTTGGGAGCAAAAAAGACGGAGGATTTGGTCTTCGTGCATTCTAACTTGCGCCTTCTACCACATAAGAAGAATGAGTACAAGCAAGGGCTAACAAAGACTTGGGATATAGACCCAAAGACTCCAAACTTGGATGCTTTCATTGCCCAACTTTCATTGCTAGACCCAGACCTAGAGAGCACTTTGCGTGACCTGCAAAGTGGGGCTAACAGGAGTGGCATTGCTGACGGTTCTGGTTGTACTCCTGATGCTTGTGGTTCTAATGAACCACGTACGTGCCATGGTGGTGATGCACTCGTTGAAGACATTGGAGAAGAGGAAGAGACATTTGATCTGTGATTATAATTAGACTATTAGAATGTTGATGTATCATCATTTTTGTGTTTTACATTGTAACATTTGAACAATGTATTGCTTATAAGTTCGAACAATGAATATCATGACAAAATGCATTGAAGTATCAATATGTTTTAACTTTTGTGGCTATTTCACTTATGTATATTTCAAATTTGTTTAATCTATGCATGTGTAAGGCTGAAATTTTGCTTATCTTGTTACTTTTAAAAATATTTTTAATATTTTATATGTATATTGTACTGCCATAGCCGGGCCCCCAAAAAAATTGTCGTATCAGCATACCGGATCCCCGTACCCGTACCCACGTACCAGCTACCTAGATAGAATTCATTTGCACTACATTGCCAGTCTAGTGCCTTTACACACCAAAGCTACTTGAAACTCAATCAGCATTAGCATCTTTAATCTCTAGACTGTCTGAAACAATGCAACATACTGTTTTTCTGTCTGAGATCTAAATAGAGAAAATCAAAACCCCCATATCCACACTGTATATAAGTTCCAAAACATGCTGCATCCCAATGTTGCCCAAGCTCAAATCCCCAGCCACAAGAATGTGCAATACTATGAAAAGAAGAGAAAGTGGGAGAAGAATAAAGGAAAACAGAGTAGCAATAATGTAAGAAACCATGACATAACTTCCACTGCAACTTTCTCCAATGTCAATCTCCAGTCTACCATCAACCAAATCAAGGAAATCAACTCATAAATAAATAGGTCAAACCATGGTTTCAGAACTCAGCAGAACTTGACAAGTGCCGTGAGTACTCCCGAGCAGCCAGCAAAATACTAACTCAGCTCAAACTCACAAGCCACGTCAAAGCCTGAAACTTGTGAGTTTGTGAGTTTTAGCCCTCAAAACTGGCTTAAACTTGGAATTACTCAGAAAATCCAATAAAAAAGTCAGCAACTGATGCATCTGTTTTCTGTGGGAAAACAAACATCTTTTCCATGCAAAAACTCAATTTTTTTCTCTTTCCTCTCTGCCAGGTCAATTTGTGCATTTCAACAGCTGGTGCAAAGTGATTGAGGGTGGTTTCCATCAATTCCAAAGGATTTTCAGAGCGATTTGATCAAATAAGTACATTTATTTAGCTTTTCATTTAACTTGTTTTGATTTTTTTCCCATTTTAGATGCCTTGGGACTAAGTTTTGGGGGTTTGTTTTCCATTTTAGATGACCTAGGACTGGTTTGTTTTATTGGTTGGTTTGGTTTTTTTCTTCCTTTATGACACACTAGCCGCTAGGGTTTTAGTCTAAAACTTTTTTTGGTTTTGTATGGTTTATATTTGCTGTTTTTGTTTGCATTCAATTTGCAGCAGTATACATCCAACTTTCTAAGAATGGCATCGGCATCTGGTTCCCATTCAACTATCTGTAGTAAACCCAACTTTGAGGACCCTTCTTGGAAGCATTGTGAATGGGCGGCAATAGCCAATCATGGCATATGCAATTATTGTCGGTACGAGATGGCTGGATGTGTCAATCATCACAAATACCACTTCGCACGTATCGCAGGTAAAGATGTGCAATTGTGCAGGAAAGGGCCCCCTAAGGCTCAAAGAGATATAACTTCCTACCTCACAAGTTACGGAAAAAAGGAGGCAAAATAGCAAAGTTAAAGCAATCTCAGCCCTAGTGAATAGGAGGGCAGTGAGGAATGATTCCAATGATAATAAGTATGACATGGGAGCCTCTTCTATTGCCCCAACTCCAAGGGTACAAGGACAAGGAAGGGCACGGGGCTCATCTAATAGAGATAGCATTTTTTTCCTCTAAGTAAATCCTATGTCACAGCCTAGTTGGAACCATGAATCGCACAATGAAGCAAGGATAGTTACGGAAAACGTTTAGTATCACAGCAACATTTATTTCAATGTGGCAAAATCCCATATTTGGATCATTTGGTAAGTACATTGATTGTTTCCGGGAGGCGTTTCAAGGCTCCTACTACGCATGAGTTGAGTGGCCCATTGTTGGAGGATGTTGTTCAAAGTATGCAAGCTATAGCTGATAAACAAATAGAATATGTCATAAAAAGGGCTACAACATTTTGTCTAGTGGATGGACGGATGGGAGAATCCGCACTTCAATTACATTTCTAGTAGCTTTAAGTGGGCAATTGGTGTTCTTGAAGTCAATTGATGCCTCCCACCAAGTGAAAAATTAAAACACTTTGTGTGATATGTTAGAGAAGGTGGTGATGGAAGTGGGTGTGGAGAATGTCGTCCAAGTTGTGACAGACAATGCAGCGGCATATATAGCATAAGGGGGACTTTTTGAGGACAGGCACCCTACCCTTTTTTGGACCCCTTACGTAACCCATTGCATTGATCTCCTACTTACAAACATAGGAAATGTGACATCAGTAAAAAATGTGATTGAAAAGGAAAGAAATATCACCAAGTTCATCTATTATCACCCTTGGGTGCTAAACTTGATGAGAGTGCACACCAATGGAATAGAGCTTGTACAAGCGAGGGTCACGCTATTCACCACAAACTTCATTATATTGTAAGGCATTGTAGCTTCACTAGCATCTCTTAATCAAATGTTTGTGAGTACATAGTGGTTGGAGTCTCCCTATGCTACGAAGACCAAATGGGAAAGGGTCGTGACGACTATTTTTGATGATATGTTTGCGAAGAACATAGATAAAATCCTTAAGGTAACCATAAACTTAACTACGTTTTCTTTTTCTTTTATAAAACATTTTTGGTTCAAATGTCATTTATTTTGATTTTAAAATTGAGCTTTTTTTCGGTGTCAAAGCCTTTGGTTAGAATCCTTCACTTGGTGGATGGTGACAAACACCCAATGGGGTAATTTGTATGCGCCCATGGACATGGCCAAGGAGATCATAGAAAATTATTGCGGCTAAAATTTTAAAAAATGAACCCATTTGGCACATAATTGATCAAAGATGGAACAAGCAATTTCACGACATATACATGCAACAAAATACAACTTCAACCCTAAGTTTAACTAATCTAATTCATTCAAGGCGGATGAGGAGATTATGGACAGCCTCAACACATGCATACAAAGCTTGATCCCTGACATAGACACCAATGCTACAATTTTTTACAAGTTCCAAATTTATAAGAGTTCATAAGAGAGGCTCTTGTCTTCACAGGTAGCGTTCAAAGAAGAAACACCCAACAGCTAAGTAAAAACGAATTGAGTCATTTGTTTTTAGTCTCGTTACTCATAGAATTATTTCATTTATTCAAGCCTAATTGACTTACAAAATTATAAATAGTTTAGTGTCCTATTACAAATTTGTGGTGAGAAGATTTTGGTGCAAGAACTCTAGATCTTCAACCACTAGCCAAGTGTATTTTGTGTCAGTCGTGTAACTCTTCTCGATGTGAACATAATTGGAGCATGTTGGAAGTTGTTCGCACAAAGAAGTGCAATAAGTTGACTGCAAAATGCCTCAATGACCTTGTTTTTGTGCAATACAATATTCATCTTTGTGTGAGACAAGTGGAGGGGCAAGAGAGTCATGATGCAATTGACTTGGATGATATAGATCCCTAGGCCCGCTGGATTGCTAAGCCAGAGAGTTTGGATGGGCAGCCCATGTTTACCGAGGACCACAGACTTGGAGTGGAACGCAGAGGAAACGATTGTGTCAGGGGCATCAAGAGCCGCATGGGTTGGTGAGAATGCACATGATGTCTTTGTTGATGATTTTGTTACAGAGGTGGAACTTTTACCTTCCACTTTCAGGAGATAACAAACTTATACTAGGCATTAGAGATGATTTGATATTAATATATTTTTGGTGTATTGATGACTATTTCACTGTAGGTTATGACTCTATGAGGCTATGAGCACTATAGTTTGTACTTTGTACTCTTTTTTATGGTGGAAGAATTAATGGAAAATATACTTAATTGTTCTCTACATTCATTTCATGTCATTTACGAGAGTTGTATATGTTATTTAAGTGTATTTTATGAATTTATAATGTTTTTTAAAGTAGTGATACGGTTGAGTAATTGTTGTGATCCAAAGGATACCCACAAGTCAAGTGGTATGCACACTCTCCGAAAATGTTTGCATATGGAAGAGCTCATCGCGAGCTTTCCAATGCACTTTGAATGGGGTTAAATGGACTTCGTATGCAGAAGTTACATCCCGCGGAAGATTTGCATAAATAGGCAAAATTGGAGCAAGGTGCACAATGTTGACAGGGCTTGCCATGTGGACCAATGGCGTATCGACATGTGGCAAAGAACATTTCAGCAAAAAAATTGGGTTTGGTTTGTTGCCTTCAATCTTTAACGATCGAACGTGGGGCCTACGCTATTTTTTGGCTGGGGGTCTATCAGTCGGTGGGGTCCAATTTTTATCAAGAGGGGGGGGTTGACCACCTTGTCACCACATTGCCACCTCATACGGATTTCAACATTTGCCAACTCACCAACCGAGTTGAATGCATGGTGTGATCGAGTTCAATATCCAAGGCGAGTTAATGCCGACCCCAACAACAAGTCAACATAGCCAACACAGTCCTCTAAGCACCCAAGCGCATCCAAACATTCCACGCATTTACTAATGCCAGGTCACATCCAACTCAACCGCCAAGTGCCAACACATAGTGCAACTACCAATGAGGAGCATTTAAAGTCAAGGCTAATAGCAGTCCATTGACCGAGTAAGGAGGGATGAACACTTATTTTAAGACCCCCTTATATCTCCTCCTCCCACGCATGCAGGATTTAACCCACCATAAGCACCCAAGCCTATTCATAGGCTATGTGAATTAAGTGGGATTTGATCCCTTCGCATATGCGTGGAGAGGGTGGTCAAAAGCCTATTAAAAGGCATGTGGGTAAAATGGGATTTTAATCCCTTAAAAACATGTGCTAAGGCCCTAGTAAAAGGATATTCTAATGCATATAGTCCCCTATAAGACTGGGATTTTTAACACTAAATTTTGTTTTTATCCCATAAACATGGGAATTTTGGTGGATAAAATGCAAATCCTTTAATGTAATGCTTAACCAACCCTATAAAAGGCAGGCCTTGATACCCTATTTTAAAGGACCATGCCCACTATGGCATAGTGAGAGGACAACTTGGGCGAATTTCAAGCCCCGTCTGGGGAGAGTGAAGCCTTTGGTGAAAGAACTTGGTTAAGTCCAAGGCTTGTAACGGGAGAATAGAGCCTCTTTGTAAGAGAGATAATTCATTCGCCCTTGTAAAGGAGAGTTTTATTTTCCCGTTATTGGAGAGAGATTATATTGCCTCATGAAGAGAGATAGCTCGTCATGCCAGAGAATTGATAGCCCATTGATAATAGAGAGAGAAGAGTGATTATTGCGAGAAGGTCATTGGCAGCAGAAACTTGAGTTCTCCCAAAGGGCAAAATAGGGGTATTTGTTTTACATACAAAAAATGCATTATTGATGTAACAATTGCATGGAAAGTATATTTATGTCAATAATAGAGCAGTTTTGAGTATTTTTTGAACCTAGAGAAGTAGTACAACACACGGTGAACTCCGTTATCAATTGGTTTGCATTGTTCTCTGTTCTTACAAGTTGCTCATTGTTTAAATTCAGTTTTTAATGCCAATGTTAATTACCGTGCCAATTTTAACGAGAAATTGAGAAATTCAAGTTTGACATCCGAAATTGGTGAAATAGTCAACATATGCATAAGACTAATCACCTAGGATCAAATTTGATGTTATTAAGCCAATTTTAACATATATTACGGGAAAATTAAGGATTTGGTTAAGTATTTGGAAATGGAGAAACTAAGTCAGTTCGATTAATAGCCCATTTTCGGATCATATTTTAGTACCACGGTTGGTTTCTCCAATGGGTTCTTGCTAACACTTGCATAGTTTGAGATTCTTCCAGTTGTTTAGTCCTTGCAGCTTGGAGATGGATCCCTTCCAAATGATGCAGCTGCAAATGATGTTTAGCATGATGTTTACATTGTTGAACATCATTGTTCGAATGATGACTTCACATCATCGGGAACAAGAGTGGAAGATCATGGAGCTGAGGAGTATAGATCTCTTTGTAGGCTAAACTGAAGAATGCCAGCAAAGGAATAGAACCTAAGAGTACTTGGAAGATACACGAATCTATGCACATGTAATGTCCCTTTCCTGGACAAATAAGATTAATTTGGATTTTTCCAATGAACCCTTTTCAATAAATTAATTGTAAACTGAAATTTTCGAAAAAAAACCCTTAAAGAAAGAATATAAATTCCTAAGATCTGAATTTATACTCAACCCTTATGGTTGTAATGACCCTTTTGGGCATAATTAATGAAATCTGGAATTTTTCCTTTATTCAACAAATATTGACAAAGTAAAAATACCCGAAAGGCTCAAAGCATTTAGAAATCCTCTAGGAATATAAATAGGGAAGAAAATAATTTTTCCAACGAAGATCTAAATTTATTTTTATTTACTTTGCAACTGAAAATGGAAGATAAAAACAGTTGACCGTTTGATACAATATTTGAAGATTGGAAGGCTAGAAATGATGCCCTAAGGCAGATTTTGGCCTTGGGCAAGCCCTAGCACCAAAAGTAACCTTTTTCACAACTAAACTAGCCTCCTAAGGGACTCATTCCACCTCCCTACAATTTCGCCCAGCCCTAAAATTTTGCAAAGACGGCCCTATAATTGTGCAAAGACCATCCAAAAATTGTCCTAAGCAAATATCACCTGATTGGTGACTGTTCCCATAAGAAACATTGAAAATTTGATCTGCAAATGATGTCCTAGTTGCCAATCTCTAAAATTTGATTCAAATTATGCCCTAGCTCATAATTTTGATCTGATCTTGCAAGTTTGGTGATTGTAAGCCCAAATGTAGCTCTTGAATCGAACTACCTCGATAGATTAGTGGGTTTTCATCAACAAATCTAAATACATCGCAGGGCGTTTATCCTCATATGTGGATTGCAAAGGAGGGTTTACATCCTCAATTGCAGAAGTTGTAGCAGTAGCTCAAACCTTCAATGTCCAAATACATGAGAGATGTGTCCAAATGACCCCTCAACACTCTTTTCTAGCTTTACGTTCGCTTTTCCCAAGGAAAATCCTCCAAAAGCAACTTTCCATTTCTATTCCTTCGTTATGACTTGCTTTTTCGAAAGTAACATTTTGTAATAATAAAACTTTATCAAAAAGTTACTTTTTTATAATAATAAAACATAAGTGTCTTTTATAAAGTCACTTTTTCGACATGTAAGTTATATTATTAAATTATTATACTGTATTTGAAAAGGGGACATGACAGCGCATTGCTCTAGAACCAGACACATTGCAGAGCAGTGTTGGTTCTTTTTCCTAGATTGGGAACCGTATTAGTTCCAACGATGAATTGAGGAGCACAGGAAAGCACCAGTAATTTCCAGTAGCGCGACAGTCTCTATCAGATGATGCATCTCCACCTAAGGTTGTGTTACAGTCCAAAGGGATTTTTAAACATAGTATATCGGCTATTTGAGAGGTGTTGTCAATCCAACTCGTTCTTGAATGGGAAATCGGAGCGGGTTATATTACAGTTAATGTGGTACGATGCTCGGGATTGGCTACTACTCAATTGCCTCGTACCAGGACATGCAAGTCAGTCAATGGCATAGTTCGAGGTATGGTGACAAAATCTTGTGTTTTGAGATTTTGTGTAGGCAGGATTTACTCAGATATCGTTGATCTTGATATAGTTCCCATGGAGACAAGTGAGATCGTTTTGGGAAGCTTCTACGTAGCATCTCAACAGGAAACTTATACGACACAAGGAGATGCAGTTAAGTTGACCAAAGGCTAATATTATGTGATCCATATTGGTACGGGAAATACCACCAAACCCTCTTATAGATTCATTAGCGAGTCGTCAGACTCTTATGTACTAGGTGACCCACCTAAGAATAATGTATCCCGAGAAGCAAATAATTCTCCCCTGATTGACGTTTCTTCTGATTTAGATGAAACTCATGTACTCTCTGACTCTTATAGTAATGAAATTCATCCTTCTGTTTAGTCTATTTATCAAATAGGAAATCAAGCGGGGAAGAAAGCCCGTGCCCCTCAAGGAGAAAGAGACTCATTGTAAAGACCACTCTCTAAATCAGAATGTGGAGATTGGTAAGCAAGGTTTACTATCCAAGAAAGTCGACAAGAATTTTTGCACTCGTTATAGAATGAGTGGCTATTGAATTGACAAGTGTTGGAATCTTCATCCACAACTTCGTCTGAGTACCGACAAGAAAAAAGTGATGAGCACCAACAATACAAGAGGCAGCCAGAGTAAAAGCCACCTATTCAGAGTAGATCTCGTCATGAAGGACCTACCCAAAGAGGAGCATTTGTCAACTTGGGTTGATAAGAAAGTATTTACTTTCATGGATGGTATATCTTTGCATAACTAAGTTTTGATTAGCACTTATTGCACCTCCAATTCAGTTTTTGGGTTTCCACTATTGAAGAAGCCTGGGGGAAACTAACCCCATTTGTTTAAGTGTGGAGGTAGATCACTCGTTAAGAATGAAATATGGAGTAACCATCCAAGTTTTGCTTACCACTTCTGTAGCATTTGGCAAGGAGGGTAAAGAAACACTCCATTAAGAGGGAACTTCAAACAAGGGTTCTCCAAGTTACGACAACAATAGAGACATGTTGAACGACATCGCATAGTATACACAGAAGCCGAAGTGTTCTTGACGATGTAACAGAAATCAACATGGGAAGTATTTCTTATATGAGTGGCTCTCAATTTGAGCACTATTTTTTGTGTGTTTATATGCACGCTTTGTGAAGACCCAAGTCAGGCAACATTTGTAATGGAATTGTGTGTACAATCCATGTATATTGCATTTAGATTGTAAGACCCCAAGAAGGGCAAATTGTACAAGTGGTGACATGTTATAACATCACTTAGTATTTAAAGAATGTTTTCACCCTTGTTGCGAAAAATTGAACAGCAAGGAGAATACCGCAGCATCTCAGTTGTGAGTGCTTCATTCTAGCCTACAAGGAATGCATTGCAGAGGCTAATAGAATCTGCCAAGAAGAAGACCAAGACACCAAGAGTGCGAGAAGTTCAATTGGCAAAGATAGAAGGGAATCACGAACTCTCTTCATCACCTGGGTTTGCAGGATCCAGCTTGGGCAGTCAGCCTCTGAAAGAGAGAAATGAAGAACTTCCATACATGACGGTGCATTCCAAGATATAGCCCCTATTTTGGGAGAATGAGCAAATAGTATGCCCCTTATTGGGAGAAAGGAAAAGCAAGTTTATTATCTATTATTGTAGGAGTAGCAATTTGAAGACCAAAAGTCCGTTGTAGAGGCCTCTTACAGATAGTACAAAGAACTTTCAGCCCCTTTGCAAGGGAGAAGAGCAGGGGAATGCGGGAGAATGGTGTCGGGTTAAGATTGAACCTGAGACCTCCTAGAGGCAGAGATTGTCTATAGATGACGACCCCATTTTGGGAGAAACAACCTCGTTTTGGGAGAGACAACCCTGTGTTGGGAGAGATAGCCCTTTGTGGGGAGAGATAAGCTCCTATGATCATGGATCAAGGTGAGGATGTTCAAGTTCCTTTTGTTGGTGATTTTGCTCATGAATACTTGCAGAGATGTAGAAAGAGGTTATGTTTGACAGAAGAGTACAGAGGAAGCCAGAAAATGAAATGGCAATTTCAAATATTTTCTAAGATTGAAGACTTTTGGTGGTCTAAAAGTTTTTTAGTGGGGAGAAGTGATCTGGAGGATACAAACAAGTCAAATGGTTTGCACTCTCTGAAACCGTTTGCATACGAAAGATCTCGTCAAGAGCTTTCCAATGCACTTTGAACGAGGTTAAACAAACTTTGCATGCAGAAGCTACGGCCTGTGGAAGATTTGTGTCAAGAGACAAAAATGGAGCAAAAGGTGCACAATGTTGATTGGGCTTGCCATGTGGACCAATGGCATGTCAACATGTGGTAAAGAACATTTCGGCAAAAAAATGGGATTGATTTAACGCCTTCAATCTTCAACGGTCAAATGTGGGACCCATGCTATTTGCCGACTGGAGGCCCGTCAGCCAGTGAGCTCCACCTTTTATCAGGAGGGAGACCTAGTTGCCTTGTCACCACATTGCCACCTCACATGGAGTTCAACATTTGACAACTCACGAACTGAGTTGAATGCATGGTGTGATCAAGCTCAATATCCAAGGTGAGTCAATGTCGAGCCCAATGGCAAGTCAACATAACCAACACTCTTCTCTAAGCGCCCAAGTGCATCCAGACATTCCACGCATCTACTAATGCCAAGTCACATCCAACTCAACTGTCAAGTGCCAACACATAATGCAACTACCAATGAGGCACATTTAAAGGCAAGGCATTAAACGGTCCATTAACCCAGTAAGAAGGGGTGAAGGCTTATTTTAAAACCCTGTTATATCTCCTCCTACCACGCATGTGGGATTTAACCCACCATAAGCACCCAAGACTATTCATAGGCTATGTGAATTAAGTGGGATTTGATCCCTTGGAAAATGCGTGGAGAGGGTGGTCAAAAGCCTATTAAAAGGCATGCGGGTAAAATGGGATTTTAATCCCTTAAAAACATGCGCTAAGGCCTTAATAAAAGGCTCTTCCACGCATATAGTCTTATAAGACTATTTTAAAACTAAATTTTGTTTGTTATCCCGTAAATATGGGAATTTTGGTTGGAAAAATTAAACCAAAGGCTAATATATAATTCCTTAAAAATCAGGCCTTGAAACCCTATAAAAAGCCCATGCCCATTTGTATTTTACCTCAGGCCAAGTTTAAGCCTCGACCCAGGAGAGTGAAGCATTTGGCAAGAGAACTTGATTAAGTCTAAGCCCCGTAACAAGAGAATGGAGCCTCTTTGTGAGAGAGATAATTTATTCGCCCTTGTAAAGGAGAGTTTTATTTGCCCGTCATTACGGAGAATTGATAGCCCACTATTACGGAACGGAATAGTCGGTTGATAATAGAGAGAGAAAAGTGATTATTGCAGGAAGGTCATTGGCAGTGGAACCAGAGCTTTCCTGGAGAGCAAAACATGGGTATTTTGTTTTGCATATCAAAAATGCATTATTGATGTAAAAAATGTATAGGAAGTATATTTGTGTCAATAATAGAGTGGTTCAAGTATTTTTCGAACTCAAAGACGTAGCCGAACAGGGGTGAACTCCTTTATGAATTGGTTTGCATTGTTCTTTGTTCTTATCAGTTGCTCATTATTTAAATGCAGTTTTTAATGTCGGTTTTACTTATTGTGCCAATTTTTTTAGGAAATTGAGGAATACAAGTTTGACATCCGAAATTGAGGAAATAGTCAGCATATGCATAAACTAATCACATGGGATCAAATTTGATGTTATTAATCCGATTTTAACGTGTAATGCGGGAAAATTTAGAATTTGGTTAAGTATTCGGAAATGGAGAAACTGAGTCAATTCGATTAATAGCCCATTTTCAGATCATGTTGAGTCCAAATTGTCGAGTAGTTGAGTATAGATTTTTGAATTATGGGTCACAGTCAAACCATCCAATAACAAGGAATTTAAATTCTAACATCTGCCAACTCACGAATTAGGGTTTGAATCTAGAAAAGAGCAATAAATGGTAGTATACCATCGGAATCTGTGGAAAAAAATAGTACGTGTAGTGATGAGTTTGGCCAAGCTACAAGCCAATAGACATTATCATGTCTCTATCTTGGAGAAATAATGGCAAATTGCGTTGGACTTGCGCCTTTTGTTTGCTAGCCACAAAGGAATTTCCATAAATTTAACATACATATTTGTTCAATCATATGTTTAACATGAGCACATTGTGAGCATCAAAACATTCAAGTTTTCCAAGAGGTGTGATTACTTTGGGGATTGTGGGATTGTCAGAACAAAGATGCATGAATTCATTCATTCATACATTTAACCTAGGTGATTGTCAAGATCAATCACTCATATGTTAAACCAGTAACAGACCACTCGAATTTGCCCCGAGGTATGGTTACTACTAGATCACTCATATGATTTAACCAAGGGAAGCAAATTAGCTAGGTGCACAAAAGCACACAGTATTAAATTTAAGCTTAGCTATAGACACAATGAAGCTAAGAAGGCAAGTGATCCAAAATAATCAAATATTTTCTCATTTTAATTGTGGTCATCTACTTTGTGTACATCACAATATTTATATTGTGCATATAAAGGCTCACTTATATTTATATAAAGACAAAAGTCGAATACAATTTTAACCCTAATTCAATTCTAAACATAAATCCAATACTACAACCCAAATTCTATAACCCCGCACTCAAAGCCAAAGGTCAGATTGCAAAATTCTATTCAGCACGTCCACAGTAACAGAAAAAGGAAAGGTCAATACAATTGCCATGATGATAGCTTTGGTTCAAGCCATGCTTTTCTAAGTCTAAAGTGATCTAAGCTTGACAGTGTATTCTTTGTCTATTAAAAGATGGCAGGTAAGTAATTGCTACACAATTACTATGATGATAACCTGAAATCAATCCTGGCTCTTCTAAGCTTGATGGTGCATTGTCTAATGGCAGGTATGTCTTAAAATTTATCTAGAAAGAAAACAATAAATGACATATAGACTACAGCCCAAACAGGTTTTATAACTAATGGAAGACACGATCTTGATCTTCCATAATTGCAAACGGATATTACAATTTCCCTAGAAATCGCAGGTGGGTGTTACAATTTACCTACGAGAAACTAACAAAATAGTCTAAATAATATAAGAAAAAGTAAAAAAGAACATCAATTGGAATGAGCTCACGCAGTAACTCAATGAGGTTTTCATAACTGAGCCCCAGGATCAAATCTCTGAACGATGTAAGCACTGAGTATTATATCTGACACATTCAATTCCAATTGTGGCCTATCTCAACAGGTTTAAAACATGAAAATACCACTTCAATTATACATGTGGTGTGAGGCTAGGTATAAGTCCTATGATAAATACACCCCTCGACCAAATCCCGGAATGATGTAAAATTGAATGATATACCTACCGGGCTTCTATATTCGGTTGAAAGTTTGCCCTACCTCAACATATATACAAATTGAATATATTGTTTTCAATTCTAGGTGTGGCATGCCTCACCATATGGGTCGAGGCCAGGCGTAAGTCCTAGGTGAATTTTTTTGTCACCAATTGCATCTAAACAAAAGATTTCTGGGCAAGGAAGTAATTTGCCGGCGGAAAAAGAAAAACATCGTTCAGTGGAATGAGCTCAAGTGGTAAAAGCAATGGGGCTTTCATAACTGAAACATCACAGGAAGCATCACAAAGTGTTGAAATTGGGTAAATTTCCATACCCAACCAGACGGGTGTTGCTTACCCAACTAAGCCAAGGATTACAATAGTAAAAAGGGAAAGAAACCTAGTCCAACAAAAAAAGATATATTTTTTTCTTTTAAAAAATTAAAAAAATCTTCAATGGGTTACCCAAATGAAAAGGCAATAAATCTTTCACACCTTGGTTCCCTTTGCAATAGAAACTGGTTTACAGAGGCTCAAATACAGTTCTTTCTTTGAATTAAATCGCAGAAGCTCACAGGCCCTTTCAAGAAGTTGTTTGCACTGGGGTGGAAGCATTTTCTCCCAGACAAAATCTGATTCCCCAGCCGAAATCTGATGCATGACTAAGAACTGAAATCCTGCCAACGTCCTTGGGGGTGTTGTCAATTCTAGTATTCTTGACAGACAACTTTTTGGCAAACCTCCCAGAGTTAAAAGGAACCAATCTTGAACCCACCCCGCCCCATCTTTACAAAATCTACAGGACCAAACGTAACAAAAAGAATTTAAAAAGTTGCATGTTGTGTGTAGATACTTGAATGCTTATGTTGCTTTGGCGAATCCGACAATATAGACAATGGGTCTATGTATGTATGTCTATATAATAATATATATACATTGTTTATTGGATTGCTTCGTCGTTAAGGGAGGGGAAACGGCAAAGATTTTCACAAAATTATGAAGTTAAGCCTCTATTTAAAATTATAAAAACCTTTGGATCCCTCCCATTTGGAGCATACCTTTCCCCAATGATATATTGGTGAGGTGTCGTGATGATGTCAAAAGGAATATTTTAAAATATTTGTAAATTTTGGAGTTTATGTTTAAAAGTTGGTGGAATTACAAAATGACAAGGTACGGTAGTAGAGTAAGACAAACAGTTACAAAAGGACAATGTAAGGTAGTAAAGTAATAGAAGCAGATAAAAATGAAGCAATTTGAAATGTAGGAGGCGATATTAATGTTCTGAGATTTTCGTTCTACTGTAATACTCTTATATCTTCATATAAATATAGATCGCAAGTCTCTCATTGTGCACTAGATTTTTTCAGCAAATAATATAAAAGAAAGTTCCGTTCCCAAGAATTGTTAAGTTATGTTGCCAAGAAACAGAAATGGAAATAGGTAGGAAACGCGGAAACGGTAATTTTCAAAAAACCTTGCATACGAAACATATATATATATATATATATATATATATACATACACTACTCATTTTATAATTGTACTCCATGGACCATAAGAGATAATTGATAAAGCACTCAAAATATTTTGTGTTCATTGAAATTTGAAGTTCTAAAGAGTCATCATTAAACATGGTTACAATTTCAATGATTCACATATACATAATAATAATCTAGATTCTAGAATATATCATCTAGTTTAATGAAAACTGAATTTAGCAGGAGAAAAATTAGAGTGTGATTTAGAATGGACCCAAGATGTCATTATATAGCTTTTAGGAAGTGTCTTTAGCAAGTTTAGGTAGTTAGATTAGGTTTAGGTGCAATAAATGAAGGTTTTTTTTATAAGTTATGACGCTTTAAAAATTAAAAAGACGTTGGAAACGGCTGGGACATTTCTGGAAATGTCTCAGATGTTTCCACAGCGTTTCCCCCACATTTCGTACCCATTTCGCGTTTCCGAAACGTTTCCAGGCAGAAACATGGGCCCCTTAGGCATTTCCTGGCTTCACAGCTGCTAAGCAAATAATTTTAAAAAAAATTCCAGTAAGTTGTGCTGTAATTGAAATAAAATGAAACTGAACAAATTGAACAATTGTGAATAGAAATGAGTAAAAAGAAAATGATCTTTTCTACTCATGGCATACTTACTAATCCAGTGTAAACCCTGTACTATTCTTCTGTTTAAGGTTATATAATAGCATATCAATTGAAAAGACAAAATTTAAATGATCTCATTAACCAAGTTGAGACAGCTTAATGTTATGACTCAAATATATATAGACATACATAGAATAAAAAAAGAGCCCCACAGACGTGTATATATCAACTTGTTATCTGGTTACTGTCGATAGGTATAGCCCTTTTTTGTTTTGAGCCATGTGTTTGCTGGCATGGAGAGTGAATACCAAAAGTCACCCCTTTATTGTAAACCATCTGTAATTTTTTATACTTAATTGATTAATATATGATGCATTCAATGAAAAAACACAGACCAAGAGCATTTATGTACATATGCCAGAAAATATTGAAAAACTGAGATCACCCGAAGGACTATAACCCGATACTATTCTTGCCCAACATCGTGCCTTTCTGTAACCAGAAAACTAGGCTGAATCTTAACCCCATCTAAAAGAAGTCCACCTTTCCAATTTCCACTTTTCCATTCATTCATGGAAAACTTCACTTCCTGCGGACCATCCTCTTTTTCTTCCACAACAAATTCACCTGCATCAAACTCCATCCAACCCCTCCCAACATGTCTAAGGGAAGCCATTTGGTGTCCATCATCAACAGGTTTCTCTGTGTTTTGCAAAAAACAAGCAGATTCCTGATGATGTCCTAAAGAAGTTGTAATTGAAAATTTGACTGGTTTACTATCCCATCCATAAGGTGATTGATTGCTCATGTGGAGAACATGAATCATTCTACCAAAGCCCCGTGGACGATTGTGTGCAGATTCATGGAGTTTCAGTTTAAATGAGACGGTATATGCTATACCGGGAGACAAAAGTTTGCAGTCGAATTGGCCTTGCACTTCAAACCAGCACACTGCAAGTAGTTCAGCTATTTCCTCGAAACTACATTCAAGAGTGAAACAGTTTCATTAGATTATCTTAAGCATAATTTTCATTTACTAAAACAGAAAATATTGGAAGAGTATTCACAGCTTGCACTAGGTTACCTAGAGTCATCTCGAGAAATCCAATGCCAGTATCGATCATCATCTCCCCAAGTTATAGCCAAATCTCTTGCAGACAACATAAAGCATAGTTTTCCTGTGGCTTGGTCTAGCCAAAACTTCTGAATTGATCAAAATCCATGGTCATTGCCAAATTGAAACATTCATTTAAGTGGTTTTTTTGGTTAAATGATGTTCTGAATGAAAATTTATAAACTAGAACCATAAAACAAGGGTAAGAAAGAATCCTAGGGGATAGAATTGAAAGCTACAAAAATAGTATTTCATCAAACATGGTGTTCAGGAACATGCAGTGTTGTAATTGAGTGAATCCAAGCAAACCTAGCGGCTAAACTTAAAATCATGAGATGTAATCTAGGTAGCCGAAGTTGACAGGTAAATACCATTACATTCAAGTTCATGGCTATAGAATTCTCTTCTGATACACCATTTTAGTGTTGAATATCAGCCAACAATATTTGGGTTACAGCTCTGCTGCTCAAATAACACTTATTTTGATCTAAATTGTAGGTGATATTCCCAAATTGAAATACACAGATTACATAACAAGCTTCGAGACAAAATAAACTTACCCTAACCGATTTACCAAGGCTCAAATACATAGTTGACCATCAACCTACCATTATTTTTCTCAGCTAGTGTATGAAACACTCTGCTTGGTAGTCAAGTTGCACGGCAGAAACTGAAAGGAGTATATGGGGACATGTAAAAATGGTGGACATGTGGTATGATTGATAAAATGTGCAGAATCTTTTAAAATTTTGCTTTCAGCTAGTTGTCTGTTAGTATTTTCAAACTGATGGTCAATAATCCAATCCCTATGTATTGGAGCCATCTTGGCATCAATAAGATGCTGCTATCATTTAAAAGATCACCATGGCTAAAGTTTATTTCTAGGGTTGTCATTCCATGTGTGCACAGATTATCTCTGCTACCAGTAATGGCATCCACCAACAACATGGATTGATTGATAAAATGTGCAGAACCTTTTGATATTTTGCTTTCAGCTAGTCATCTGTTAGTATGTTCAAACTGATGGTCAATAATCCAATCCCTGTGTATTGGAGCCATCTTAGCATCCATTAGATGCTGCTATCATTTAAAAGTCGCCATAGCTAAAATTTATTTCTAGGGTTGTCATTCCATGTGTGCACAGATTATCTCTGCTACCAGTAATGGCATCCACCAACTACATGGATTCGTGGATGATGCCTAGAATCTAACTCACACTCTGTCATTGAGGCATATTCAAATATGGATTCACTGATGCTGCCTAGAATCTAACTCTCTCTTCCGGTGAGGCACATTCAAAGAAATGTGCAAAAGGAAAGAGAGACATGAATACAAGACCACACTAGTACAGTTTTCTCAAGGCGTCTATCTCAAAAATGCAGAGAGAGATCAATCTCAAGGCACCTATCTTGGATTTGTTACATATCATATCTATTATCAATTCATAATTCCATTATCATCCCCACAAATTTCCGCCTGACTAGTGACAGGTGGCCTCAATCTGGCTGCACCACTATGTTGGCTCGAAAAAATCCATCCGGAAAAAAACAGGCTACAAAGTCACAAAGATGACCAAGATATTACGATTTTTAGATTGTCCTTTCCAAGCAAGAAATAAAAAACTTCAAAAAATCAGTCAAATGGGCGTCAAATTTAAAGTTGAAACTGTCTGTGACGTCAAATGGATGTCAACTTTAAGGTTAAAACTTCCCTACAACGACCAAATGGACAGCAAATTAAAGTGAGCTATTGATTGTTAATGTCTCACAGACATTGCAGTCCACTGGTATCTCCGTTTGCCATTGTAGGATGCCTCTTGGCATAAAGATTATTTTTTTAAACACTTTTATTAGTGTTTCATCACAGCATCCACATTTTCTATGGTTTATCATGTAATTTGCTATTTTGCATCAGCCACATACAAATTCTAATTCAGTTCATTGATTTTCCTTCGTCGCCAACAAGTTCTCGAATTAGTTTGACATGTGTGTTTGGATAATCCTTGAGGGATCCATGAGGCTGTAATAAACATTTCCCCAAGCATAGCTAATAATTATTCCAGTCCAAGTGATAGATTTCATATAGGAGCTTTTAAAGAAATGCCATTCCTATTCTTCAGCTCTGATTTTCAGCGAATTGTTAAACAAATCGCCATCCTTGGCAAGGATTATGATGTCTAAGATTTGGCTTGATCTGCTCAAGAGTTTGTTGTCCTGCCCTGAATTATTGCTTATTGAATTCGCATTCACCATTTTGAAAATTATCTACTTTAATTGTTTCTTGCCACCTAATCTAGCTACATAGATCATCCTGCTGGATCCAATCGCACATCTAATGCGCTAGCTTCCTTTTTGAGCTTAATGAGCTCATTTGGTAACCATGGCGTGCTAGTAATTAATGGATTGGAGGCACTTGGGGCTTATTCATGCTGGCCACATTTTCTACCAAGTAGCTTTTGTAGCAAAAGTGTTGTGATCAATTAACAACATATCAACATAGGGCAGGCTTATGTACTTCAACTATAAACACTAAATTTCCCCATTTTCAGTTAATATTTTCAAATTTCAATACTTTTGTTGAATGTTGCCATCTAATATTAATTACATTCATGGATGTTTATACATTCAGATGCAGCATAACATTGATAACCAATTTGTTGAAAAGTTTGAGATAATTATCATGATGGAAATCATCTCATGATATGCCATTTGATAATGTCGCGCTTGTGACACCTTATTCATATGTACTCAAAATCTTAAGGTCATAACTTTTTCTGTAATGCCACTTCCCTTAGACCATGATTAGTTGTTTTGGACATTCTATCTATCTCCTAGGACATTCTGACAGGGATTATGATACTTGACATATTGACATTTGGACACTTGATTTGGCACTTCATTACAGGATCATTTTGGATGATATTGATGTATATATATTTGTAAATGTGATCTTGTTGACTTTTGTGAAGCAGGGATTTTAGCATTCTGTCATTGTAGTTAGTTATGGGTGTGTTTATATGATGATGACGATGATGTTTCTAACATTTAAACCCTGTTGTGAAATTCTTAGATAATAGATTTCTATACTAACGAAATAGTCCTTAATTGTGTATATGGATGTTAGTTGTGATGATGATTTGTTATTGAATTCATACATTTGAGTTTACGATGTTAATTATATATGCGAATGTATGGTTTTGCAATATTTTCTTGGATGGATTTCATGTGTGCGTGGAGTGTGCAATGATGAACAGGATCCATTAAATAAAATTAACACACATGGGGACCAAGGGACCAACACACGAAGGATGCATGGGCCAAAACCCATGGCCACCTTAAACAACATTGATTGGGAATTAGGAAAAATGGCTAAGCCCTTTTTTCATTTTTGTGGTTGTTTGATTTATTTTACTTATCCTATGTTGTGAGCCCCATATGGAAAATTTACCCTTGAATTTTTGTAAATTGAGATTTATTTATTTTCTCACCCTTTCCTTGTTTTGATGTGACACTTGTTTATGACATTTTTGGTAGGTGGATATCATATTTATGGGTCCCTAAACTCGAGAAAATTATTAGGGGGTCGGATTTTGGCTTTGGGAAGATTTTAGGCAACCTACAGACCACTTAACCTTGTCTTTACCACTTTAAATGAGCCTAGACCCCAAACCCATCAAGGGGTGGAGTGTTTTTGAAGCTTTATTTATGACTTTGACCTTTTTATTGCTTATTTTTCTTGATCTTTATTGCACTTGAGTTTTCTTGTTTGAATTAAATTGTTGAAGAATTTATTGCTTCAAATATTGATGTGAACTTTGGGCAACCTAGAGACCACTTAACCTTGTTCTTACCACTTTAAATGAGCCCATACCCCAAACCCATCAAGGGGTAGAGTGTTTTTGAAGCTTTATTTATGACTTTGACCTTTTTATTGCTTTTTTTTATCTTTATTGCACTTGAGTTTTCTTGTTTGAATTAAATTGTTGAAGAATTTATTGCTTCAAATATTGATGTGAACTTTTGAGTGATTGATGTAAATTAAGCTTTCTTGCTCGACTTATCTTTTTTGGTGATTTATTTTATTGGATTTTGTTGTGTACTCATGATTTAGTGGAGTAATAGATGTTTGACTAAAATTTTGGAGGAAATCAATTTCTTTGGAGAATGGTGTGTACCCTTGGTTGAGGTGGAGAGAAGACACGTAGTTGGCATCCATGTGGAGCCAACTCATCCTCTCTTTTTGCAAATTCTATAAATATGTAGTGTGCTTTGAAAATGGGGTTAGCTATAGACACTATCTTGGTTATTCGGAGTTCTTTGGGCTTGGAGTAGTTTGGAAATTTAGAGCAAGTGAAGATTTTTGCAATGGCTCCAAAGTAGCGTCTTGAGCCCTCTTGTTAGTGCATTGTTGTATTGATTTGTATCTTGCATTGTTTTATTTCTTGATATATGGTGCTCTTGGCTTGTATGTTTCCTTGGTTTATCTTATTGTTTGGCCCTCTTATGGCCATTTTTATTGTTGAAATGAGTTGTGTTTGAGAAAGGTAGGTAAGCCATGGGTTGGGTGTCAAAGGGGAGTGTGAAAGGTTGGTTTGGTGGAGGGAAAAGGAAACTAGGATTCTTGTTATGGATATGGTTGCTTATCGTGATTTGTTGAAGGGAGTTGGGGTAGATGGGAATTAGGCCTTTGGTGGAGAGAAAGGGGTGGTTATTAGCGGTATAAGGTGCAGTGGAGGAATAAGAAGGGTTGGTTATATGGAGCTTTCAAGGCCTAATTCACTACCCATGTGGAGAGATAAGGAGACCAACTTTCATCCCTCCCTCTCCCATTTGGCTTGGAATTCAAGCCATTGTGCAATTTACTTGTTATTTGTTGCATTATTGTGTTTGTGATTTATGATTTGGTCAAACGTTGTGTTGCTCAAGGGGTTTTCATTCTTACATGGTTCATGTGTTGGGGCTCAAGGGGTTTTCATTCTTACATGGTTCGTGTGTTGGGGCTCGAGGGCCAATTGAGAAATGCTCCCCTTCCCCATTGGATATGGTTGGATACGGTTTTCATTCTTACATGGTTCATGTGTTGGGGCTCAAGGGGTTTTCATTCTTACATGGTTCGTGTGTTGGGGCTCAAGGGCCAATTGAGAAATGCTCCCCTTCCCCATTGGATACGGTTGGGTAGTGAGCGTTGTTTGGCTCCCCCTTGTGTGTTTTTGGACTCCTTGTTGCAGCTATCTCTATCCTTGTCATTGGTAGTTGTTTTAAGCTTTATTATCCTTGAAAAAAGGCATGTAATGTAAGCAAACCATTTCCGTTTGTAGGATTTGTAAATTAATAAAAAAAAGTTGTAATGGAATATTGTTGTAATATTTGAAGTGGAAATTAGAGGATTTTTAGGCATGTATTACCATTTTAAATCAGTCATGTATTGAGTTCTTATTATAAATGGATTTCGGGAGTTTTGTGTGTTGATCATGTTTATTAGAAGGATTTTGAAATGCTATTGTGTTGCTAAATTAGTTTAAGAATTTAAATATGGCAGTTGATACATGCCAACTAGCATGAGTGCACTTTCGTGGTGAGTGGACTCATACTAGATGGGATACACATGGGTATGGTCATCATTTCATGCATTTCTGCATGAAAAGGTTATCATATCCATCATGCACCACTATAGCATCATGGTGAACTTATTTTTTTGTTGTTTTGCTTCATAGTAAACTTATAATATTGTTGTTGTTGCATTTATTTGGCATATTAGGAAAATGGAAGAAAATCAACCTTGTGGAATGTAAATGAATTTATAGATTGTAACATTTGCATGTTGTTAAAATGGAGGAAAACTTCATTTCTTGCTTAGTTTATGAACTCTGTAAGTGTTTAAAACAGTTTCAATTCCAATTTTTTGTCATTATTATAGCCATGAATGTGCTTGATGAACACCACAAGTAATTTATTTACACCTTATAATCCTACTTCTATAAATCAGCCTTCTCTTCTAAAACAGTCTCTTATCATATTGTGGAAGTTTGAGAAAATGGTGGATTCATCTATCTTTGCAATGTTATAAATGTATACGAAGTAATATTCGGTTGCACAAGCATGAGGTTGAAATCGCCATAAATTTGTACAAGTTCCCAAAATAGCTCAATGTTATGGCATCTCCATGATATATTAAAACAAGGCTTCAACATTTACCCCATTAGTCTACGGGTAGAGATACTCATTTGCAGATTATACTGCTGATTTTATGAGGTCAAGAGCCTGGTCTAAATCTCCAAACACTTAGAAGAATATATTTATATATTCTTTTAAAAACTGAAATTAAGACCTTTCTCATTCTCCATGAGAATGCGGGTCTGCAATGTTGTTGATGTAGAAAACAAAATGTGTATATATATATATATAATATAAATATATAAATTATATATTAAAAAACAATAAACCTAAACCTAACTAATACAAGCAATGTGTGTGGGTGGAAATAGGGCTTAGGTAGGATTAGGGATTAGGTTAGTATAGAATAGTTATTAAGTTGAATAATATTTCATATTATCATATATATAACATATCATATAAGGTAGGTTATAGTGTATATAATATAGTATAATATATATTATAACATATAATATATGTTATATATTATATTAACTTTTATAATAAATAATATAGAATATATAATAAGATATAATGTAGTATATCTTTGTTATAATGGTTATTATGTTATTAAAATAATATAAGGTTTATATTAACGTTATAATGTTTTGATAGAGATTATAAAGTGTATTATAGTAAACTATTGTGATGAGTATAACGTTCATTATATAATATGATCTTATTATGGTATCGATTATAATAATGTTTATAATAGGGCATTAAAATGTTATTAATGTTTATAAAGGCTATTATCAAATGTTTATAATATATCCTTATTATAATTTGATAATGTTATTATAACATTATAATGATCACAATGTTATCATTAAAACGTTTATAATATAACATGACAATATTGTTGTAATATAGTATATTGTATAATCTCTTGCAATACTATACAATATATATAATGTAGCATAACATACCTAGCTTAGTAGTCTATTCAAAGACATCTAATAAAATTGGAACAATATAGAGAAGATTAGCATGGCCCCTGTGTAAGGATGACTCACACAAAACGAGCAAGGGTTCACCTAGCTTCGTGGCAACACGCCGACGTACAAAACAAAACAAAAAAATTGCATGATTTTTGGGTCGAAAATATCGGGGCGTGACATTTTCATATGTACTCAAAATTGAAATTGCATAATTTTTGAGAACACAGTGGCATCGTTAATTTCTCCATTGGTGCTACACCATGGGAAAGCCTATCTCGTGGTTTCCACCTGTGACACCTTGTAGAGACCATAATTTTCTCATATGGACTCAAAATTGAGGCTTTTTTTAAAAAAATTGTATAAGTTGTGATGAGGAACACGATGTTCCAATCAGAAATCTATAATTTGTGCTCTCAGTCACGACAACATGCTGACCCTGAATTATGGTCACTTGCCTGCAGCACCATTGGACTGCTTAATTGAGAGAAGATTAACACGTCACATGTTGATCCTTGAACATGTTTCGGGATATCACAATTGACATGTAGCTCATTTCATCCATTTGCATTTGTAAAGCTGGGGTTTCGGCTCAATGTTTGGGATCTTATAATGGTTGGAAAGTGAATTGTTTCAATATTCCCACCAGTTGTTCCTGCCTCTTGTAATGGACAAGAACCACGATGATAAATATTCGATTCAAATTAGAGATTGGACTTTTTAGAGCTTCTGGAATTTGGAAGAGTAAAGTTGGCAAAGTGAGGGAAACTTGCAAGGAAGTGAGTAAGTGCAGCTTGCAAGGGAGATTGCGAGAAAGTCCATAAGTCAGGATAGGTGTAAAGTGTGTTTTTAATTCTAGTTTTCAAGTAGAATGTAAATGAGTGATGCGTTTAAGAAATTCTGGCCAGATACTTGATGTATTGAGTTTTCTGAAGAAAAAAAATGAAAAATGTTATATTTTCCATATTGAACATGTTCATGTTTATGCTTCCATTTGTATCAGCGCACTATAATGGGTCAAGTGGTTGGTGTCAAATGGTTGTTCATTTGACCCTCAACCACACTGCTATCACATCTATTGCACAATTTTCCTTTTTTGAGCTCAATGACCTCATCTACCGACTAACTATATAGTGCTAGCAAGCACCTTGGGTTTGTTCGTGTTGTCCACATTTTCTACCATCTGGCTGCTGGGTGATGGACTGCTTGGGAGAAAAATAACAACAAATCAACGTAGGGTGAGCCTGAGTACTTCAACCATAAATTTCAGCAATAAGTTGCAACTAACGAATGTATCTCCTCACACTTTCTATCTCCTTTTGTGCTTGATTCCTCATGTTTCATGCCAAATATTCAACAATATCGCAGTTTTTCAGTTTAAGTTGTATTTAATGCATGTACGCCCCGTCATTTTCTGTCTCTTGTTGTGCTAGATTCCTCATGTTTCTAATCCAGAGATTCAACAATGTCATAGTTCCTTGTCTTAACTTCTGTGATGATGATAAGCATATTTAACCTGGCATTAGTAGTTTGTACATTTCGACTACTCAAAGTCAAAATTGATAAGCTTGGAGCCTTGTTGTAGAGTTATTTGATTTCCTTGTTACAATTAAGTGGTAAGACGATACTGCTAGTGGCTTTAAAATTTGATCTTGATGTATTCCTTAATATAAAACATCTTATCTAGGTTTCCAAGGAACGGGTATGGGTATGAGTTCAAAATGTGGAAACACCGATTTTCAAAAAAATCTCAGGGAAAATTCCCATGGTTAGCATTGGTCATCTCTCCTTGCCGCCAGCCTAAAGAAGAAGAACAACAAGAACAGCACAATGGGTGGGATCCCATCCTTGACACGGACCACCCCTCTACCACCAGTGGCCATGGGGACAAGCCAAATAGTCCACCTCCTCCTTTGCCAACCACCATGTTCGCTGCTGCGACATAGTTTTTTGAGGGCCTTTGATTATCTAGAGCCTTTTTGTTTCCTGCTCCATTTATTCCTTCAAAATCACACTTTTGTTTTAAATATACATGTATTTTGATGCCCTCGTGAGATAAGATGGCCTTTCTCGAGGCCTTTTTGGCTCGATTTGACTTGCATTATGGGGTGTGACTTCTTCCACCCAATTTTTTTTAAGATTAGCGGTGTACTATATCTTTTTTATCAATAAAAGTGCACTTTTCAATATTAAAAAAAAACTTGGGTAAAAAATGGCACAGAAACATCCATACAATATATTATTTAAATAAATATAAATATATATAAAAAATTGCATAATACTCATTTTTGTCCATAAAAGATAAAACACTTAAAATACTTTGTATTCATGAAAGTTCAAAACATTCAACATGCTTAATTTTTCATATGTACATGATTATAATCTAAACTCTAGAATATATCATCTAGATTTTCCTCAAATACTGCTGAAACAGAAGTATCTAATTTTGTTTTTTTTTTGGCGTTTAAAAAACAGCACTCCTGAAACGGTACAAAAATGTCTCGGGTACAGCCTTACATGGTACAGAACATCCCGGGTATGGCAAAGCCATAACAGGACTATTTTAGAGTTTCGGAAACATTTCAGACAAGTACCAGGATCTGTACCACTACCATACAGTTTTATATGTCATCAGCTACTTATTTCTTCTAATTAGTGGTGTAACTCTTGATATCCTTATTGTCATGCATTTTTCTTTGATTGCAGCAACCTGCCTCTAGTGTTACAAGCATCCTTTACATTTTTCCATTAAATTACCACCATCGGTGGTATCCATACAATGTAACAATTGTAGCCTTTCATCCTTACGTTTTATAGCCCACACTTGATTGAAATCCACCCGCTCTATTTAACAGTTAGCTTTACTCAATTTGATGAGAATTCAAATCTCATTATTCACTCATCCTATATCAATTTTGAATCTCATCAGCAGTTTACTTTCTACAACTAAGGGGTGCAAATGTCACAGTCTTTTTTTATTCCAACAACCTTCTTCTAGTGTTGCAAACATTTCTTATGCCTCCACAAAAATTGCAATTCATCACTTACATCTCTCACCGGCATCAATTATGGCGTCCATCCTTCCATTTTATAGCCTATTCTTTGATTAGAAGCCATCCACAAATGTTATACCAGTTAAAATTTACTCGCTGGTATCAATTTTACTCATTTCACAATTATACAAAATAAAAAAACTGTGGTGGAGTTTTGTAATTCTTAATTCAACAAGCCCATTTAGCTAATGTAAACAAAAAACACCTGCTTACCAAGATTAATTCCATTGTCTTCCACAAACGCTTTAAATCAGTTTGACAATATGTCCATGGGAAGATTTGTCATAGGCCAATGTGCTTTTATATTGTTGCTGAACACATGTAAGCACACCTCTTTACACAGGCTAAGAAATGATTTTAAAATACCTAGGACTACTGTCAAATAAATATCATAGGCAATATCAGAACCCTTATTCCATCACTCGTGTTGAAGAATATTTCCGGTGTGAAAAGAGATTGGAATAGGCTAAACTTAATGCAATCTTGACATTTTGTGCAATGTTTTTGAAGAAAAACGAAGACACAGTTGCCAGCTTTATGCAGCGGTACAGACTTAAAAACGTATAGCAAATAAGTAAGCTTCAGTTATATTTTGTTCAATGTTTTTGAAGAAAAACGAAGACACGGTTGCCAGCTTTATGCAGTGGCACAGACTTAAAAACGTATATCATGCAAATAATTGAGCTTCAGTTATAGTGCCGAAAGTAAATGAAATCTTGCACAATCTCTTACATAAGGAAATTCAGACATTCCATGCATATTTTCCATGGTCCCCTTAAGATTCCAAACAACAAATTGAGTTATAAAACAAATAAAAGTACCATAATCACAGTGCTACGTACATTTTCGCAAGTACATGCCATGCAAATTACTTGACTCCACTGTAAGATACACAGAAGAGCTTGGTATCCAAGGTTGCAAACCTTTGGGAGATAGTTGCGGGAGGAAACATGTTCAAGTTAAGATTTTGAGTTCGTTGTGTGGATCACAGAGTCTGCATTTGTTCAGAATTCCTTTGGTTTTGCTGAATGTCAGTCCGTGCTAAGCTTGAAGTGCTAATTTTCTTCTGTAAAGGTACTTGAATTTCTTCGATGAACAGAATTCATTTGCACTACATTGCCAGTCTAGTGCCTTTACACACCAAAGCTACTTGAAACTCAATCAGCATTAGCATCTTTAATCTCAGACTGTCTGAAACAATGCAACATACTGTTTTTCTGTCTGAGATCAAAATAGAGAAAATCAAAAGCCCCATATCCACACTGTATATAAGTTCCAAAACATGCTGCATACCAATGTTGCCCCAGCTCAAATCCCCAGCCACAAGTGTGCAATACTGCGAAAAGAAGAGAAAGTGGCAGAAGAATAAAGGAAAACAGAGTAGCAATAATGTAAGAAACCAGAAAAATTCAAAAAAAAAAAGGCCATGACACAACTTCTGCTGCAACTCTCAGTTTTTCTGAATTTCAACTTCCTCCCATGTCAGTCTCCGGTATACCATCAACCAAATCAAGTGAATCAACTCATAATTAAATAGGTCAAACCACAGTTCCAAAACTCATTGGAACATGATGAGTACCGGGAGTACTCCCGAGCAGCCAGCATAACAATAACTCCGCTCAAAACTCACAAGCCACGTCAGAGCCTGAAACTTTGAATTGTAGCCCCTCAAAACTGGCCTAAACTTGGCATTACTTGGAAAATCCACTATAAAACTCAGCAACTGATGCATCTCTATTTTGCGGGAAAACAAACATCATTTTGCATGCAAAAACTCATTTTTTCCTCTTTCCTCTCTGCCAGGTCAATTTGTGCATTTCAACAGCTGGTGCAAAGTGATTGAGGGTGGTTTCCATCAATTCCAAAGGATTTTCAGATGGATTTGATCAGGTAACTGCATTAATTTAGCTTTTTATTTAACTTGTTCTGATTTTTTCCCCATTTTTTTGGGTTTGTTTTCCAATTTAAATGACCCAGGGCAAAACTGTTTAAATCCTTAGCCCCTGGTCATATGAGAGCTTAAACTTGTGATTCCTACTAGTAGGTGCTTAACTGCAGCCCCCTTTCATTTTATTTTGATTTAGTGGTAACTAAAATAAATAACAAAGCATAATATTGAAAAGTTTGATCGGTAACTCGGTTTTGAGTGCCGTTTTTTGCATGGGCACAATTTCGGCTGAGCCCGACGTCCTAAGCTTTTGGGAGTTGCATTCTTGTATCTATCATGATATGTTTTTCTCTTAAGTGTGTGGACCGATATGGATACACTAATACACTCCCTACAGCAAAAACTTGCTAACCTACAGCATCGCCATCATATTGTGGACAACCATATCCATGCTCGTGGACAACCATATCCATGCTCCTAGTCCACTTGCAATTGTTGCTCTTGTACCCACTGACATTGATCTGTCAGTCTTTGAGTCTGTTACTGCTCTTGATGCTCCTAAGCCTATGAGGCTTGTTACTGCATGCTCTTCCACATCTGTGCCTATTACAGTAACACATGTTGTGTATCCTACTTCTGCTCATATGCATGGCTCTTTTGAGAAGCATACCACTGCATTCAGTTCTCGCATGCTCCGTTCTATGATTTCACTGGCGGAGGTATTGGCAGACATTCACAGGGTATTGTTTTCCCTATTCCACATGTTAAGTGGAATTCTCGCCATGACATTGGTTTTCAAGCAGATACTTCATTAGGATCACACATTGACAAAGCTCCTATTTTTGTTCGCTTGCCTCTTTCTGAGGATCATGAGCAACACGAGTTCTTCACCTTCACTTAGGCTTGAGAAACCTGAGATTTCAGCTATCAAACATGATCAACCTAACACACATTCTGATGTTCCTTTGCATGCATCCATTGTGCATTTTGCACGAAGTCATATGCAGGCATCTTCTTCATCCATCTGTATTGATTTGGGGTGGATATCTGATTACTCGTGACGGCAACATAGGCATTCGTTGAGAGGACTCTACAGGCGTGGCTCCTCCACCATTCGGCCTCTTGCTCCACTTTCTATACCTTCTGCATTGTAAATGCTTCTTGTTTTGAGCATTTTTCTTTAGCAGGTGTAGTGTATCTCTCTTGTTTATTGAGAGATTTTGTATCTGTATTTTTGACGCTTTTGGCATGTTGATAGTATCTCTTGTGGAGGATCTATTCTGGTGAAGTGAAGTGTTATTTTGTCAGTGTTCGAGTAGTTGATTTTGGGCAACTCATACAGATCTGTGGTGTCACTCTACCCATTCAGCAGTATGGAAGGGTGTGTCGTTGATATTGCTTCTTCGGATTTTGTGTACTTGCCTTGTTACCTTGGCTTTTCTTGGATCGTGGCACTCCTATTTATTTGGATCTTGTGTCCTTGCCTTGTTGCCTTGGTTGTTCTTGGATCGTGTCACACCGATTTGCAACAGTTGATCAAATTATGTTTGGTGTTTTTTTGCACTTTCGACATCACTCCATTGACAGTCTCCTTGTATGGAGTTATTCTGGTGAAACCCAGTGTCAGTTGTTTTTGAGTTTCGTGATCAAGCAGTGGATTCAGACCACGGTGCACACCAAACTTCTTCAGCATTCTATGAGTTTTTTAAGCCGAGCTTCTTGGGATGCCTTGCAGCGGATTTTTTCTCTCACTACTTTGTTATTACTGTTTTTGGGTACCTTACAACGTCCCTTTTTTCCAATTATTGTACATGAGTACCTCATTAGGCCTAATTGTCAGGACTCATACTGTGGACATGCCACTTTTATTTTGGCCCCTAGCTTCACTTAAGGGGGTGTTAGAGTAAGTATTTACCTTAGCTCATGTTCACCTAAGTATTTACCTTTATTGTATTTATCCTCACCCACTTATGTGTGTGGATATTTCTTTTATCTTATTTAGATATTAGGAGATATTATCTAGTTGTTAAGTATAGTTTTTCCTTGATCTATGGTGTTGACTAGTTCTTTCCTTGATTTATGGTATTGACTAGATCTTTGATGTAAAGTTCTCTCCTAAATCTATGGACTTAACTAGTTCTTTGATGACTAGTTATTTCCTTGATTTATGACTTGATCTACGACTTTGACCAGTTTTTAGATTGTTATTCCTTGCTTATATAAGTAAGGCTCATTCTCATTGTATTTCATTGAGTTTCATAATAATATATGATATTGTTCCTCATTTGTTTGCAAAGGTTTATGTAAAGTTATTCAGGTGAATTACTTTCATCTTATTGATCATGGTGTTTGATTAGCATTTGTGTTCTTAGCTTGGTACGATCTGGTTATCGTTCCTTTTAAAAGGTGGTGATAGAAGTGGGTGTGAAGAATGCCATCCAAGTTGTGACATACAATGCAACGACATATGCAGCATAAGGGAGACTTTTTGAGGAGAGGCACCCTACCCTTTTTGGACCCCTTACATAGCCGATTGCATTGATTTCTTACTTGAAGACATAGGAAATGTAACATAATTTAAAAAAGTGATTAAAAGGGAAAGAAATATCTACTATCACTCTTGGGCACTAAACTTAATAAGAGAGCACACCAATGAAAGGGAGCTTGTGCAAGCGAGGGTCACACTATTTGCCACAAACTTCATCATAGTGTACAGCATTGTAGCTTCACTAGCATCTCTTAAGCAATTATGAGTAGATAGTGGTTGAACTCTCCCTATGCTAAAAAGGCCGAAAGGGAAAGGGTCGTGACGGCTATTTTTGATGATATGTTTGAGAAGAATGTAGATAAAATTCCTTAAGGTAACCTTAAACTTAACTATGTTTATTTATCATTTTTTTTAAACATTTTTGGTTCAAACTTCACTTATCTTGATTTTAAAATTAAGCATTTTTTTGTGTCAAAGCATTTGACTAGAACCCTTCACTTGGTGGATGGTGAAAAACACCCAATGGGGTATTTGAATGAGCCCATGGACATGGCCAAGGAGGCCATAGAAAATTATTCTAGCTAAAATTTCATTTGGCACATAATTGATCAAAGATGGAACACGCGGCTCCATGACATATACATGTGACAAACTACTACTAGAACCCTGAGTTTAACTAATCTGATTCATTTAAGGTGGATGGGGATAATATAGACAACTTCAACACATGCATAGAAATGTTGATCCCTGACATAGACACCAGTGCTACAATTTTTGACAAGTTCCAAATTTATAAGAGTTCATAGAAGAGACCCTTTCCTTTATAGGTAGCATTCGAAGAAGAGACACCCAACAACTAGGTAAAAACAAATAGAGTCGTCTGTCTTTAGTCTCATTACTCATAGAATTATTTCATTTATTCAAGCCTAATTGACTTACAAAATTTTAAATAGTTTAGTGTCCTATTTGTGGTGAGAAGATTTTGGTGCAAGAACTCCAAATCTTCGGCAACTAGCCATGAGCATTTTGTGCCAGTCATGTTGCTCTTCTCGGTGTGAACATAATTGGAGCATGTTAGAAGTTGTTTGCACAAAGAAGCACAATAAGTTGACTACAAAATGCCTCAATTACCTTGTTTTTGTGTGATACAATATCCATCTTTGCGTGAGACAAGTGCAAAGGCAAGAGAGCCATGATGCAATTGACTTGGATGGTATAGATCCATATGCAAGAACTCCAGATCTTCAACAACTAGCATTTTGTGTCAGTCATGTTGCTCTTCTCGATGTGAACATAATTGGTGCATGTTAGAAGTTGTTTGCACAAAGAAACACAATAAGTTGACTATAAAATGCCTTAATTACCTTGTTTTTGTGTGATAAAATATCCATCTTTGCATGAGACAAGTGGAGGGTGTAGAGAGTCATGAAGAAACTGACTCAGATGATATCGATCCATATGCCTATTGGATTGTTAATGATGAGGAGCCCATGTTTACTAAGGAGGACATCGCAGAGTAGGAGAGGGAAGCATAGGAAGCGATAGTGTCATAGGCAAGAAAGGCATCATGAGATAAAGTGTTTAGTGAGAATGTAGAAATATTTGTGGATGATATTGTTGCAGATGAATCTTTATCTTACACTTTGAGGGGGCAGCATATATATATATACACACACACACACACTAAGCACCGAAGATGATTGTATATTACATATTATTATATTTTGGTGCATTGATGACTGTCACTATATATACACTTTTTTGGTTGAAAATTAATAAAATATGTACTTACATACTTTCATTATGTTCAATTTCATGTTATTTAAGGTTGTGTTATGAATTTTATAGCCGAGTAATGTCGAGTAATTGCCTAGAAACTCTTGATTCCCGAGTATGAGTCAAAATTTTGGACTGCCAAGCAATGTTTGAGTATGAGGTTTTGAAATATGGGTTACACAATACAATGCTATAGAATCACAAGAGGAAATGATCCCGAAATGTAACCACTTTATTATTATGGATATACTTCAAGCATCAATGTAACAAACATGGGACTACACATATCTTATGCATCCATGGTCTTCTTAATAGCACGTTAAATGCCCCAATATTAGGCAAAAAATAAGAACCAAGTAGCTATAGTTGTAGGCCCTACCATAAATGGCAACACAATGTCCCTAAGAGTTTTCTAACATTTTCCGTCGGAAACTTCTATTGTGTTCATTGTACTAATCAACTCTTTGTGTGTACTAGAGGCTTGTAAGTGATGCCATAGTGCATTGTTTTTGCTAGAGTTGGTGTCCATCATAATGCTCTGTATGGGGTGCGAGTCAACAAAGCATGCATGAAAAATGTTGTGTTGATAGAATCATCATCAATATTCTCATGGTCATCTAATGTAATTGTAGGTCATTATACTTGTGCATTTGTAAGTGTACCAATAAGGCCATCTATAGGATGACCATCCACAACTTTAGAAGCATTGGAAGTCAGAGGAGGATGTGCATTGTGTGTCTTGTGTACTTTGGGATTACTATTAGTTGCTTGCACTGCATGCTTTAAAATTGGATCAATAAACATCTTAAGCTTCGCATTAAGTTGTCTAACTGAATCATTACTAGGTGTATTACCATCATTAAGGTCAAATGTTGTTCTCTGTTAGGTCCTCTATTGCATGTCTTAAACCAAAACATCTGTTAGTTGAATGCCTTGTTCATCTATGCCAATCACAACCTGCATTGATATCTGTAATGCCCCTTTCTAGGGATGAACTACACAAACAAGGGATCCACACAAACCCCAAGTGAAGTAAACTCAAATTTTTATACTAACAAACTGAAAATAAACCAACAATGTACAACAGCTTGCAAAGAGTAGTATTTCAACCTAAATCATCATAGAAATCATCTACAACATATACTAACACTACATCAATATTCTAGGGCAATTTCCACCATGAAACTCAACTACAAACCAAGCTAGAATTTAAATAATGAACAACAGAAGTACAGATAATAGAAGTGGCTGAAATATCCCTTGTGGGGAACCATTTGAAAATTTCACAAAATAAATAAAAATTGCAGCAAATAAAAAATCTGATTTTTGCAGTTAATAACCAGCTAGGGCAGCGAACTGGTTTCAATTGATATCTCACAAAATACTTGCTCAAAACACATGAAATTTTATAGAGAGCTTGCAACAATGATAACAAACACTAGAAAAATATTTTTGGAATTTTTTGAATAATAGATAACTGCCAGAAAATTTTAGAAAGCCCTAGACAGCTGGAAATCTTCAAAAACTCATAACTTTTCAAATACAAGTGATAAACCTTTGAAAATCTGGAAATAACATCTACTAATAATATGAATGAAATCCCAACCTCTAGATCTGGAAATATCAGTTTGAAAACCCTAAAAAACACTGTTGCAAATCTGGAGTTGAGTAGATAAAACCCTAGAAAATAGATAAAAATCTGAATTTCTGGAAATAACATCTACCAACAATAAAGCCCAACCTCCAGATCTGGAAACAAACAATCAGAGACCTCCAAAAAAGATGTTGCAAAACCCTAGGGCTGACGTCACCCTAAGGGAAAGGCTGAAAACCCACGAAAATGTCTTCAAAATTTGCGCCAAACCCTGCTCTGATCGCTGCCACAAATCTGATCTTAAACCCTTCGATTTATCTCCAAAAAATGTCTCTGAAACCCTTCTCTGGAATCTCTGAATAATAGCCCTGAATCAGCTCCAAAATGATAAACTAGGGTGAATTTTTCACTACCGAAGAGTCCCCTACTAGCCAGGAATAGATCTCTCACCACCGAAGCTAGGGTTCGTGTGGGATCTTACTCCAAAAGCAAGAAATTGCAAACAATAGTTGCTCAATAAGAAAAATATGTGAGTGTGCAAGAATGAGCTCCCTTTCTCCCCCAAACTCTTATATTTTTCCCTAAGTAACAAGAGGCCCAAAAAGACCCCAATCGACTCCTTCTAGGGAGAACCAAAAAAACATAAAGTAACTTAAGTGACTTTTCCCCTCCTAGTTGCCATAGGTACTTAAGCGACCCCCAACGAAAGATTATAACATTAAAATGTCATGAGGCCCCCTCCCCCTTAACGACAAAACATAACATTTGTTCCCACCAAGCCACTTAATACTCATGTCAACAAAAAAATATAACAAATAAGCAAGGTGGTAACAGTCGTCCATACCCAATAGTCTCCAATCGTCCATACCAAGGCTAAGACTAAAAATGGCCCTTAGACACTCGGCGAAGGAAAGGGGACATTACAGGTGCACTGTCTAATGGAAGGTATGTTTTACAGTTTATCTAGAAAGAAAACAACAAATGACATATAAACTACACAGCCCAAACAGGTTTTATAACTATTGGAAGAAAAGATCTTGATCTTCCATAATTGCAGACGAATGACAATTTCCCTAGTAATGGCAGGTGGGTGTTACAATTTACCTATGAGAAACTAGCAAATAGTTTAAATAATATAACAAAAAGTAAAAAATAACACCAATTGGAATGAGCTCGTGCAGTCACTCAATGAGGCTTTCATAATTGAGCCCCTGGATCAAATCCCTGACCAATGTAAGCCCTGAATATTATATCTGCCACATTCAATTCCAATTGTGGCCTGCTTCAACAGTTTTAAGAAATGAACATACCACATTTAATTCTAGGTGTGGCGTGAGGCTAGGTATAAGTCCTATGATAAATACACCCCTGGACCAAATCCCAGAATGATGTAAAATTGAATGATATACCTACCAGGTTTCTATATTCGATTGAAAATATGCCCTCCCTCGACATATATACAAATTGAATATACTGCATTCAAATCTAGGTGTAGCATGCCTCGCCATATGGGTCGAGGCCAGGCGTAAGTCCTAGGTGAATTTGTTTGTCGCCAGTTACATCTAAACAGAAGATTTCTGGGCAAGAAAGCAATTTGTCCGCGGAAAAAGAAAAACATTGTTCAGTGGAATGGGCTCTAGTGGTAAATGTAATGGGGTTTTCATAACTGAAACATCACAGGAAACATCACAAAGTGTTGAAATTGGGAAAATTGCCAGATCCAACCAGGCGGGTGCCGGTTACCCAACTGAGCCTAGGATTACAATAGTAAAAACGGAAATAAACCCAGTCCAAAAAAAGAAGATTTATTTACTTTTTTAACAAATTAAAAAAATCTTCAATGGGTTACCAAATGAAAAGGGAGTAAATCTTCCATCAGCCACCCCAAAACGAAGAATTTACCCAATTTGAAAAAATTAGAAACAAACGCATACGGAGAAAAATCTTTCATACCTTGGTTCCATTGTCAATGGAAACTGGTTTACAGAGTCTCAAATACAGCTCTTTCTTGGAATTAAATCGCAGAGGCTCACAGGCCCTCTCAAGAAGTTGTCTGCACTGGGGTGGAAACATTTTCTCCCAGACAAAATCCGATTCCCCAGCCGACTTAAATGCATGACTAAGAACTTGAATCCTGCCAATGTCCTTGGATGTTGTCAATTCGAGTATTCTTGACAGGCAGCTTTCTGGCAAATCTCCGAGAGTTAAAAGGACCCGATCTTGATTCTCCCCCATCTTTACAAAATCTACAGGACCAGAACTAGACAGAAAAAAATGTATGTCGTGTATAGATACTTGAATGCTTATGCTGCTTTGACGACTCCGACAATATAGACAATGGGTGCATGTGTGTATGTCTGTCTATGCATCGTGTATTGTATTGCTTCGTCGTTAAGGAAGGGGAAATGGCAAAGATTTTCGGAACATTCTATGAATTGTGGATGCATACATTCACAAATTATGAAGTTATGCCTTTATTTACTAGGAATTGCATTATAAGTGTGTAATGGTAATGGTGATGGGTTGGCACATAAAAGGGGGTGACATTTGTCGCAATGATCATGAAGTTTATAATCAAGAGAGTTGAATATTGTCTAGCAAATCAACAAACATTCAGGAATTTCAACAAATTAACACAAATGCACTCATTGAGTCTACAGTTGTCGTTGACACTGGATATGTCATTATGGTTGTATCTGTAAGCAAAAAGTTGTATTAGTGTGAAACTTACAAACTAGGAAATAAACTGATTCAAATCCTAAACTAACACAACTATCTACCTACCTCTGATTAGCAAGATGAGAAGGGATGAAGAGTATAATACATGTACTTACCTACAAGATTTCAAGACTCCTCCCTTGTTGCTTTGGATGTGCTCTTAATTGATTGATTATGCTTCAAATTAGTGGGATGATTTGGGCAGCACCTCCCTTTGATTTGATGATAATTGTTTGATTGATGAAGATTGCTTGATTGTAGATGAATGGATTGATTGAATGATTGAGTGGATGATAGAATGGATGATTGGGTGAACAAAATAGTAGAGCTTTGATATGAATTTGTGACTTTGTCCCAAGCTAGCTCTCATGGAGGAGGAGAGCTCAATTTATATTTAATGTGTGGAGGATTCAATGGCTAGGATGAACCCATGTTGGATTTAGATCAAGGGTGGAGAATGCATGTGAGGATTAGAGGATTCTAGAGTGGAAGGGTCTAAAAAATTGACTTCAGAATTCATTGAGGGAAGAAGCTTCCATTGAATTAAAAATTCAATGGAAGGAGAAGGTTGGAGAGGCTTATAGATTTAGAAGCCTCTAGATTTACAGTTAGAGCATGTGATTAGGATTAGAATTAGATAAGGTTAATAAATGATGATTAGGGATGTGATTTGATGGAAAGGCTATGTGTAGGGATGTGGAGGGTAGGTGGTAAGGGAGGTGTAGGAATATTAAATTCCTATTAAATGATAATGAATAATTAAAATAGGATAATGGGATATAATAATGGATTTATGAGATTAATAATAAAATGGGATATAATAATGGATTTAAAGGATTAATGATGAAATGATAAGATAAATGATAAATGGTAAAGGGTAAATATGATAAAATAGATTAATTATTATATGAGTTGTAGACACCTAGATTTCGATCAAAGCAATCTTATTACTAACATTGCACTAACTATTTTCATCTCCTTTCACTTTGTTTCAAATAACAACACTTCGTTATCTAACTCTACTTCTAACTCACTCAGGTTGTCATTTTTATGACAAGTTGATTGCTGATAATTCTCTTAAACAGCTAGTTTCACATTGATTGAGTCTTCTATCTCGTATTTAATCAATGAACCTTATCATTGGTTATCTCCTACTTCCAACACTTTCAAAATCTAATCCAAATTCCTTCAGAAACTCTCAGAAAGCTTCCTAAGCTTGTTTAGAGTCCCTAATTAATCCTAAAAGGTTAATTAACTCCTAATCTAGTCAAAAAGGTACTTTCACTTCCAAAATGATCTATTTTGGCTTATTCATGTATCCCAAATGCATTAGATTTTCAATCTTTCCCAAACCAAAATCTATAAATAGAGGGTTCAACCCTCCCTTTCAACCTTACACCTTGTTTGCATAACAAAACATCAAAAGGGTATTAGACCTCATTGTTGTTAGCTTGTAATTCTATTGAGCATTTGATCTTGAGCCATCCACCATTGAAATAACATTCATCTTGCATCTTTCACTCTATTTTAGGATTAGTAAGGGATTAATCTAGGCATTGTCTCTTAAATCCATCTTAGAGGAGATCTCTTCATCCTTTTAGAGCAACAAACATAACCACTTGTGATTGCTTAGGATCTAAATAGGTTCACATTTCATTATAGCAATTCTAAAGAGTAAAATAAACTTAGCATTTTGTTTGTTTCATTTCATAATGCATTCATTTAAGTTAATATGTTGAGCTCTTATCATGATGGTTATTAAGGGATTTAGTTCAAGCTTTTAGACTACTAGGTGTTAGTCTAAGTTAGATAGTTTCCCAAGTTTTTCACTACTACATTTGACATGCCAGTGGGACTCTTTTCCATAGTCTTTTAGAAGTTTTTTTTCAAGCTTTGTCATTTCAATTTCTAACCATTTTCATGCTTTTTAGGGTTAAATAGCTTGGCTTTGAAACAATTTTCTAGCTTTAGGTGGGTTAAATCTCCCTTTTTCATGCATTATTTTACTGGGTTTAGGTTGAAAAATTTATTTAAATGATGAGAAAGCTAACCTGTTTACATATTTTGTATTTTTGATTTCTTTGGGTTTTTTTGTGGTTTTTTAGGTCCACACACTGGCAGGATCTACGGCCTGACACCAATTGTATACACCGTCATTCTAGGCAGGCACACCACTTCCTTACGTCGATGCACCTATCATGTCTCCCTGCATTTTGACTGTCAAGCCATTTTATTAGGGGCACGCACATGTCCTAAGCCGCGCGCACACGCATATTTTACATGTGTACCTATCTCTCAAGACACACATGTGTTTATTGAACCCTGTGTTTAAATAAACTCATATTTTTACATTACACATGCATATGTCTTTTGCTGACATGCACATGCTAAATCATACGCGCATACACCATTATGCCTGGACAAGTGTAAATCACCATTCTTTTTCCCACAGTCCCGCGACCTGCCATTATGGTTGCGCACCCGCTGCTAGACATGCGCACATGTCATTCTGGACGTGCATGTGTCTCTGATAAAAGTTGAACTTTGTTGCAGGTTGTAGAATCATATTTTCTAGATTTTTCTAACATTTTATAGGTTTCTAACAGTGGCTTGTGGGTTCTTTTGATCATATTTTTGTGCTAACTTAGTTAACTATTCGGATTTTCATTTGTAGAGGTCTTTTTGAAACGTGTATGATCTTCCCTCGCACCTTCTAAGTGATCTTGGGAATAAAAAATATTTCAAATACCTTATTTTTTCTTTCCAAACACTTCAATTAAAGTTTTCTAAAGGGTTAACTTCAAAGTTAGCTAAAAATAAATTATTTTTCAATTTACTTAAGTATTTTCCATTTTTGCAAAGATTGAGTGAGGCATTTTGTTGTGTATGTTCTTTCCTTACGTCTTAGGATGATCTAGGAAATCAAAAGCAGTATCTTATCTCATTTCTATAATATTATTGGAAAATTACTAATCTTGGTCTGTAGGACCAAAAATCACGCGTCAAAGAATCAAAGGCTAAAACAAAAGCTAACTTATTTCTTGTAGGTTGTCAAACGGTGTGCGATAAAAAACCACATTAAGTTATAAGATAAAAACAAACACCATTATACAACACACTTGATTTACAGGTTTAGATAAGGGTACTCCCCATCCACTTTAAACTAGGACATATTCTCTTTGGCATAAGCCTTAAGTTACAACAAAAGAGATGGTCCTAGGAACCCCAAAGTAGTCCACCACTGAGTAACCTCATGGATGAAATGGGAAGTGCTCCACTTACCCACTTGACTAGTGATACATTTTGTGAGTTAGAGTCAAAGTTATCCATGTATCGCGACCCCAGTAAGAATACACATGAATGCATTCATTTCTCACCATATTTGAAGGGAGTAAAGTAAATATGAGATACCCCAAGACTAGTCAGTGTTACTTTTTTGGTAAATCAAGCTCGCAATAGATAAACTTGTGACACCTAGTTGAGTGAACCACCTAGGAAATCCATATTGTCTTGGAGCCCACTTTTCCATCTCAAAACATCGTGTCGTGTCTAGATTTCATGAAGTGAAAACTATTTTAGAGTCATAACCTTTTTGATTGAATAAGGGCATGAGTCCATCATAGTTTGAGCATAGCATCATTCATCATGGGATTTACAAGACATTACTTAGCTTATCTTATATTTGTCTTAGAACGAGGTGAAACTTTACCAAAGTAATGCCAAGGTTTTTTTCACCACCACTTGGTCTACTCCTTTGCATTCTTGTTTCCCATTTCGAACAAGGGAAGGCATGTTTTGCGAGTGTTATCAATAGATTGTGTTCACCACTTTTATATCCGTTACGCTCATCCATGTTTGCGGCTGGGTTGTTAAATGTTTAAAGTGTGTGGGTACATTTTTTACATATTGATAACCACTTGATCTTGATTTCAAGATCATCATCATAGTTAGGCTTGTGTCATATTTGATTCTCCTTAGAATTGTTGTGTTGTTCACATCGTCACAACACAATATTTATACTTGCATCATCGTTTCTTGCGAACATGATCTAAGTATCTATATCGTAATGTTACGCTTCCCACATCATTAGAAAGTCCTTAGAATACTTTGATGTAGTTAGATGTTCAAAATTTACATATAACTTGAAAAGGTGTTGATTATTTTGCAAGGCATCGTATCGATATTACTTGTGGTGCTAATACCTCACTTCCTCATGGAGCTTGGGTAACGTACCCTCATAGTATAGTTACGTGGATCGCATGAGTAAACTCCATTTTTCTTTAATTTTTTAGGTATTTCTTGGCTCTAAGATCACCTTAGTATCCTTTGATTGTGGATCACATTGACCTTTTGTTAATTCTTACACCTTGTTCATTTTTAAACTTGACTTAAGCATTATCACTACGTTAATCATCTAAAACATCTAACTACCTTTGAAAAGCATTTGTGTAGGGTGTAGTGTCCTTTCTTGATTGATTGGTTTATGGAAAAAATTGCATGATTGTTTCATATGACTTGATTGAATCCTTGTTCCTTCAGTCCATTTATTGACATACTATTTTAAACTATAGGAAAAAATTAGTTTGTTATACTCTCAAGTACATTAAACAAAACCTTGGGTAAACAACACTTACAACGGTTCATACTACAGAAATGGATTCTAAGAGGCATGAGATAAACCCTTTTACAGGACACAACTTAGGTCCCCTATTCTCTGAAGTGAAACAAACAAATGACTTAGTTGATCATAGCGGAGACAATAGTGATTCCTTCAAAGACATTGACAACATTGATGTCTCTCAATTAGATGAATTCCTATTTATAAACAGAGATCGAGTGCTTGCATGAATTCTAGAGTTAGGTGTTACTGTGCCACAAGAACGAGGAGTCTCTAACCAAGATGCTAACATGAAGGATAAATAAACACAAAACCACTTCTTAATAATTATGAAATTGAGGGAAGACACGCTTCTACCTCTGGTACCCACATGGAGAATGAAACATCAAAACAAAGAATTCGTTCTCAACCACCACCTTGTAAAATGCGTCTTCGAGTTAGGGTAGAAAGTGAACATGAAGAACTACCTCATTACAAAAATGAGGAAGTTGACCCTCAAAATGATGAAATTACTATAAAGAACCAAATTTAAACCCTTAGGAAACAAATAGCGAACTTATCTTCTTCGGTAAGCAAGAACACAAATAAGGGTACATGACACGAACAACCAAAAACTAAGGCTAGAAAACTTTACACTATGCCTCAAGAAGAAGACATTTCAAAACCAAGTCTCATACATAAATGACGTTTTCCTACAAAGGATCAAATCCTTATGCAAGAGTTACAGTCCATGAAGACTATGCTTACCACACTTCAGGAAAGTAATGTAGGCCACAATAAAAAATATCAATATGAGGAGTTATGTCCCTATCCTTTCGAAAGGGACATGTTGCTAATAGCATTTCTAAAAAATATTTACTACCTAAAACTTGATAAATATAAAGGCAAGGGTGATCCTCGTGATCACATCAAAGGCTTTTACATGGCCTGCTAAGAGGTGGCCTACAGAGACAACAACCTCGTGCATCTATTTCCTAGAAGCTTAGGAGGACAAGCGCTAGATTGGTTCTTTCATTTACCAAAAGGTTTTATAATCACATGGCCCATGCTAGCAAAAACTTGCGTGCGTCATTTCTCATTTAACATGGAGAATGGCATCACCATGCTAGATCTTTTTAGTGCCAAAAAAAGACCCAAAGAAACCTTCATCGGCTTCTTTCACTGATGGCAAGGTATAGCAAGTCGCTTCCCCTGTATTATTCCTAAAATAAAGTCAGTAAGTATCTTCATTCCAAATTTAAACCCATATATTGTATTTCATTAACAAATGCATTACGTCTCTAACTTTAAAGAAATTATTGAGAAAGGAATCCCAATTGAAAAGTCTTTAACAAAAAAATGAATGACCAAACCATTCTCCAAAGACCGACAAGATTTAAAACAGGTGGAGAAGCCCAAATTATTTAACAAAAATAAAAAAAAATTACGTGATGGCATCACAGACCCTAAATGAGTCCAAATGGTTCATATAGTTTAAGCAGTAAAAAGTGGTCCTCTTCTCAAATTAACAAAAGGACCTATTCAAAATCTGGTTAAAATACGAGTGTTTACTCCCCTCACTAATTAATTGTTTACCATTTTGAGACAATTAGAGGTTGTAAACATGGTGCAATATCCAACCACAATACCATATGCAGATGACGTGCCCAAGCCAGGGTGGTACAAATACCATGATTATTTTGATTTCCATTGTGTAAAAGGAGACAAAATAGACAAGTGTTTAAAGTTGAAACACTTCATTGAGGAACTCATCGAAGATGAAAAAATCGAAGTAGACTCCCCTGAATCAGGACAAGGGCCAAATATCAAGATGGGAATATTCAAACAAACCTTTCCTAATCATAAGGGATTAGAAGCAAAGAAACTAGATCCAGGTCAACCATCTAATAATTATAGGGCTACAAACTATATATATACCTAAGATGATAATCCTTTTGATTCATTAATAGGCTTTATTTTTTCATCTAGTGAGCATATCAATACAATTAGGAGCATTAGCAATGATTATGCCATTGCAACACAATGTGCATGCCTAGAAATCCCATAGGCCCCTTTGAATGTTGTTCCTTTATCTCAACCTCTAGAGAATCGATACGATTTAATAGACCAACTTCAGAAAAGTGTTCCTAAGATTTCAATCTTAGACTTACTCAAGATATAAAACACCCATAAAGACATTCTTTATAAAACCCTTCAAGGGTTGGGAGTGTCCACAGATGTTGATCCTTTACGCCTCCAAGAAATGGCTGCATACCTTGAGCTTAAAGACTCCATCTTCTTTGAACAATATAAAATACCACATAATAATCCTACCCACAACCTACCCCTATATATTGAGGTAGTTGTTACTCGTAGAATGATTAAGAGAGTTCTAGCGAATAAGAGATCCGAATTGAATATTTTCACCTTAATTCTAGTTAGACAGTTGGGGTACAAAGACATAGATTTGGATTCTCATGTAATAACCATCACAACATATGACAACAAGGAACGTGATTCGGATGGCACTATAATGATACCTATGGAGGTAGGGCCGACAAAAAATAATACAAAATTCCATGTTCTTGATCTAGATCTTCCATATAACATGCTCCTAGGTCACCCATGGATCCATGTCATGCAAGTGGTGCCTTCTACTTACCATCAATGCATTAAATTTTATAAGGGAGGGTACCCAGTTACTATTCATGGAGATCCAGAACCTTTTGCACATTGTAGAACGCTACATAGCTTCTCTAGATCAGCATATGACTAACCTTCAGCAGACATTGTGGTCCCATTACAAACAGAAGCTTTAAAAGATAGGGTTGATCCTAACATACTACAGGCTGAGTTTAAAGACCCTTCCTCATCACTAAATCCCTTTGTTTCAAGGGAGATGAAAATGGGATCATAGGGTACGATATAAGATTTCAACCTTCAATAGGCTCTCTTAGTTTTTGACCTATCACTATCACCTAAGACACGTGGTAGACCTAACTTCCAATTCACAAGCTCATGGTATAGCTTCTTTAATCCCTTTGAGAGGTTTGTTCCTTATGGTCTTCTATCAGATGAGAAGATGCTAGATGACCCTACAAATCTAACATCAGAATGAATGAAAGATTCATGTAACGAAGCTCCAAAGTACGCCAAAACATATAGAATGATACATGTCATGGGGTATCAGGGATTTGGGGGTGGACCAGATACACAAGGCAGAATGGAAACTTTTCCAATCTCCCTGTAGGAAATATAATAAGAATGGCCTTGGTGCGAATAATCATAAGCTTCCACCATCTTAAACCGATGATACATCCTCTGACATTTAAGATGATTGACTTCATTCAGATAGTGACAGAAACTCCCATTTAGTATCTACAAATATCTTGCCTCTACTAACATGTTCCCAGATTCCACTATATTTACCCTATCTCAGTCCAATCCCCAAACTGACTCTCAAATCACCCTTGTATATCCCAACCTTGTTGATTGGGATCAGTGACTTTATATACCGATTTATTTCTTTGAGAATGAAGAATCCATAGCATAGTTCATGGGTAATAGAGACGAAATTCCAAGCAGTGATAAAAATAATGGTTTCTTCATCAAATTAGATGTATGTGCATATCTTAGGGAAGAGGCATAAATGTGTGGTTTCCTAAATAATAAAATAAAAATCAAGGGCAAAAATACCACTAAAAATCCTTGTAGAAAGAAAGAGCTCAAGTCCCATAGTGAAAACCTATTTGAGGCACTTGTGGAAACAAAAGAAGAAGAGCCAATGAAAAACATAGTTGACCCACATAAAGATAAAACTCTATTTGACCTACCTGTACAAGTGGATTCTACTCTTTCCCTTGATCCTACATGCATGGAAGATACATCCAAAATTTTGGTCGAAGAGACTATCAACATAAATATTGGGTTAGAGGAGGATCATAAGATGGGAAAACTGAGAGCTTCACTTTTAGCAAATGAAAACAAGACATTTGTGGAGTTGCTAAAGGAATTTATAGACATATTCACATGGTCTTACATGGATATGCCAAGTTTAGACCCAACCCTAGTTTTGCATAACCTTGTTGTGCACCCAGATGCCAAACATGTTAAAAAAAAATTAAGGAAAATGCACCCACGTGTCACACTCCTAGTAAAAGAAGAACTTGAAAATCTATTGTCAACAAGTTTCATCATATCAATTGATTACTCTAAATGGATATCAAACATTGTGGCAATCTGAAAGAATTCGGTAGGTATCCAAATCTGCACAAATTTTAGAGATATCAACAAAGTGTGCCCTAAAGATGACTTCCCTCTACCTAACATCGACATAATTGTTGATTCAACTGCTGGGTATGAGATGTTGTCCTTCATGGATGGATTTTTAGGATGTGATCAGATCAAAATTACAAAAGAATATCAACACAAGACTACATTCACAAGTCCTTGGGGAACTTTATGTTACCGAGTGATACTCTTTGTTCTAAAGAACACAGGAGCCACTTATCAAAGATTCATGATTTTCATCTTCTATGATATGATGAATAACATCATAGAATACTTTGTGGATACTATTTTGGATAAATATAGAACCAGATAAGAGCACATCGAAGTGCTATGATGTATATTTCAATTCCTTGGAGACTATAAGGTTCGTTTGAACCCTAAAAAGTGCATCTTTGGCGTACTATCAAGTAAACTCTTGGGATTCATCATTTCCAGGAGAGGGATCAAGGTAGATCTCATGAAGGTTGCAATTATCACTATGAAGCCTCCACCAAATAATCTCAAACAACTATGCAATTTATAAGGAAAAATTTAGGAAATCCACTGATTTATATCACATCTTATGGATAAGTATCATCCCTTTACACATATTTTGAAGAAAGATGTTGCTTTCAACTGGGGTCTTGAATGCTAGAATTTATTTTAGGTTCTCAAGTAATATCTAACCACTCCCCCAGTTCTACTACCACATACCCCAAACGAACCTCTACTATTATATATCTCAGCTACCCAATGTGTTATTGGTGCACTATTTTTCCAATACGACCTAAACCATGGAGAATGAGTTGTGTATTACCTAATCCAAATCTTAATCACTTATGAGTTAAACTACCTTCCAATAGAAAAAGGCATGCCTAGCAGTGGTTTTTGCTTTCCAAAAGTTACGTCACTATCTCCTTAACAACAACACCAAATTGATTTCCAAAGGTGACCCTCTCAAATACCTTTTATCAAAACTTGTGCTTAAAGGACAGAAGGCTAATTGGATCATTCTTCTAAGCAAATTTGACATTGAGTTTTTAACCAAAGGTCATGTGAAGGACAAGTACTTGCTCATAAACTAGCTCAAGATACACTACTAGGAATATAACCATTGTGTCTGGATCTTCCAGACACATCTATATTATACATTGAAGAATCCATCGTATAGCAGATGTACTTTGATGGGGTGTTCAACTATCATGGTGCAGGAGCTAGTGTGGTACTCATCACCCCAACAGGAGATTTTATTCCACATGCCTTTTGACTAGGTTTCTCATGTACAAACAACATAGCTAAATATGAAGCACTCATTAGGGGTTTGAAAATTGTCATTCGATGGGATATCAGATAGCTAAAGGTCATGGGTGATTCACAACTTATCATCAAGCAAGTCAATGATGAGTACAAATTTAAGGATGAGAATCTCATCCCATATAAAAATATGGTTGAGACATTATAGGATTACTTTGTAAGGGTAACCTTTGAATATATGCCATGGGTATAGAACAAGTCAGCATATGTTATGGCTATGATTAGGTATCTGCTTAAAATTTCACCTTAGATGAAGAAAATGTCATTCTTCATTTAACATCTACGTGAAACCATGTATTACATGCCAGAATCATGTCTGGTATGTGAAGTTGTTGCTCCCCTTTCACCCTGGTATGATCCCATTTACACCTACCTAAAAGACAACACCTTCCCTTTCGACATTAGCCATATTGAGAAAAAGGCCCTCATTTTCTGAATAGCCCATTATACCCTTTTAGGAGGCACCCTCTATCATAGAGGCTTTGACTGAATCAGTCCTAGAAATCAAGGAAACATATGAAGGATTTTTTGAGGCACATACAAGAGAGATGGTACTTGCTTAAAAATACTAAGAATGGGTTACTACTACCCTATAATGGAAGCATATTGTTGTCATCATGTTAATAAGTGCAAATCATGCCAGAAGTATGAAAATCTAATCCACGCACTAGCACAGACTCTGCATCCAATCACAACTTCATGGCTATTTTAAAAGTGGGGTTTGGATCTCATAGGGAAGCTCACTCCCACATCCTCAGATGGTCATACCCACTTCATTACTGCCACCGATTACTTTACCAATTTGATAGACACAATTCTTCTCACATATGTCACTGGTGCGCAAATATCCAAATTCATCATGAATCACCTTATCTTTCGTTACGGCATTCCCTTCACCATTGTAGCAGAAAATGGTAAGTCATTTAAGAAAAATATGGTCAAATCCTTGTGTCAACGATTTCACATCCATTTAAAGTGGTCTACTTCTTATTACCCTCAAGGTAATGGACAAGTAGAGGCCTCTAATAAAACCCTTGTTCGCATTATGGAGAAAATGGTAAGTAAAACAGATTGCATTTGGCACTTTCAACTCCATCCCGCCCTCTGGGCCTACAGAAATTCCATCTGCACTCCTAGTAGTGCTACCCCTTATTCATTAGTCTATTATACAAAGGCCATTTTACCTTTGGAAATTGAGCTTACTTCCTTGATAATATCCCTTCGAGATTATCTTGACAAATATGAGGACTACAGAGTGGCTTTCCTAGCAGAGTTAGAGCTCCTTGATGAGAAATGCATGAAAGCCCTCAATCATTTAAAGGTATATCAAAATCTAGTATCTAGAGGATATACCAAAATGATGATACCTTTCCAGTTTAAGGTAGGAACTCTATTATTAAAATAAAATCAATTCAACACCACTAAGGATCAAGATAAGAAAGGAAAGAACTTGAGCCTAACTGATTAGGACCCTATGTTGTGGTTGCTAAGTATGGTTCAGGAGCCTATAAACTCACTATTCAGATTTTGAGGAACTCAAGGAACCTATGAATGCAATACATCTCAAGCAGTTCTACGCTTAATCATGGAGTTTCTTAGAAAATCAGAAAATAAAAAAGTATAAAAATAAAAAATAAAAAGAGAAAATAGGTCATCCAAGTGTCAAAACCACACAATTGTGGCACTTTGGATAGGTCCTTGGGTGAAAACTAGTTTTCAAAGCCTTAGGAGGATTCATTATTCATAAGCACTTCTCATACCTGAAAGGAGTACACTTGCCTTAGTTTACAGTTAGGTTTCTTAGGTTCAGTGTCCTTTTGCATCTATCTTCCATGGCCTTGATCTGACTGATCCATTCTTGTATATGTATGAAGGAGTTACTTTTTCTATATTCCCATCTAACATTGGGGGAAATTTCACATCTACACTTTCTTAAACATGCTTTCCTGGAATTTTTCCTTTGTATATTCCCACATCCCTGGGGACATCATGCTTCTTTTTCATTACATAGTTTCAGAAAAAATTGAAAAACACAAAAAACATTCAAAAATGTTGGTGAAATCCTAAACATTGGAAAAACCCCTAAAAAAAGATGCTACACAAAACAAAATAACATTGTCTTATGAAAATCCCGAAAACAATGTGAATAGTAGCCTTGAAAAAGTTATCTCGAGATAACACCAAAAATAGTAGAAAACAAATCAAAATTTTCCCGTACAAACAAAGTAGTTATTTTATTACTTTTAGTTGTCAGTTTGTAGAGTTTTGATTGCATTATCTTTCCATGTTGTGTGTTTTAAATGGAGTTCAATTACTTACTTGGGTTGAGCATTACTTAACTGTGGCATTGAGTTCCTTTTTGCATACTTTTTCATACTAGTGTTATATCAATTAGATTTGATTGCATTGCATTTTGATGTGTGTTTTAAATGGATTTTAGTTGGTTACTTGGGTTGAGTATTAATTAACTATGGCATTGAGTTCATTTTTGCATACTTGTTCATACTAGTGTTACATTAGTTAGATTTGATTGCATTACATTTGTTGTGTGCGTTAGATTAAATTCATTTGTTTGCTTAGTTTAAAAATTGTTATACATCGGCATTGGATTCATTTTATCTCGCATACTTGTGAATGTTTGTATTTTGTTAGTTAGATTTGATTAGGTTGTGCTTGTAAATTATTGTACAAATTGTTGTCATCATAACATCATAACATATATCAACACATATATACATTAATAAAGCTAAGCTACATCATCATGAACATGAAAAACACACATATATGCTAAGGTGCAATCATATAATATCGCCAAGAGGGGCAAGAGGGACCACCTTCTATCCCCCCCTCGACCATAGACCATAATACAAATGTGAATCATCACAAGTATCACATGCAATATCACATAACATCATCTTCTACTGTCTCATATACACAACATATGATAAAGTAGAACATGAATTAAAATGCATCAAAAACATGTGATATCATCTACAATGTTATCTCATAAATCAAGAAACATGTGATATCATCAAAAAAGTCATGAATAGATCCATAATCATATAAAATGTCCAAATCAAGTGTCCATATACATAGTTTCTCGATACATGATATGCCATCACGGGCATGAGTAAAAAATGTGCCTTCATCACGAGGCATAACAAAAATAATACATCATATCCATCGATCAAAACTGAGCCTTCACAAGAAGTGTACATCCAAAATGTGTACATATATACATTGATCAAAAGTTGAGTCACGTCTAACTTGATCCCTCATGAGGACTACTGATATCTGGTCTCCTGTCCGTCGCCTTGTCTATTGATTTTGCAGATGCTCAACTGATCTAGCCGATGCCTCCGGTCTCTGTGATCTTTGTGACCTACCCATCGACTGCTCATTGAAGCTAGATAATCTCGGATCCAGTCTACATGCCTCGTCTGCCTCTAAACTTGGGCCATCTCTCTCATAGCTCACGATAAAAATCAGTAAGGACTCCATAACAAATGAACTGGTCGTGATGGTTTACCCCCCGAGAGGGGTATATAGGGTTATTTTGACCCGCCACGATGCATTCTAGCCCGCCATGATGGCCAAAATGTGTCATTTCACTACCGTGATGATTTTACATTCATCCATTACCCATCGTGATGATTATTTTTAATAAATAATTATTTTTGACCCGTTTCTAACCTATCGGGGCATATTTTTGCTACCTGGCGCTTGTTTCTTCTCCCTAAGGCATTCTTTGTGATTTTAGGTGATCTTCTACTTAATTAACTCTTCTGACCGATCAAAAAAATCTAGAATTGCAAAAATCAAAATTTTCAAAAAATTATAAACTTATTCAAAATCCAAAAAACCATAAAATTTCAAAAAATGGACTAAAAATTCGTAAGAAGCTCTTTAAACAACTTAAATTTGTGTCACACGCATGGTACTCATTTCATATCTTGCTTGCATTTTCATGTGTTTTGAAACAACAACTCATAGATCATATGGATCTACAATCATTTACAAAAGCTAGCTCACTAGCTTCGTCTGTATTCTGGGACACGATGAGTTGCCTGATATTGTTTCGTGGTGCACAAATATTTTTCATTGGACCCTTGTGTCCACCGTTTTTCCCCTCGCATATATCTTTGCTTGGGGAGCCACCTTTTAACCCGTGTCGTTCATCACGAACAATTAAGAACTACAACTCGATAAAAAAAACATTTGTACAACTCTCTTGAGCATTGTCAGTTTGAGTACGTGTGTTTGTACTTGCTTCCATGTTAGATCAGCTTCTTTACTCCTCGTATTGCATTACATTCTGTATGTTGCATGGAGTTTGTATTTTTAGCAATAAGAATTTATTTGTATTATGGATTTTCATGTCATTCTACACTTCAGTCATTTGCTTACATTTTTTAATAAAGGCCGATGACATAAATTCTAAGAAATATGATGAAAAATATAGTTGTTTACATTAGCTAGATGTAAGCTATCTCTATTCTCTTCATATTAATGTGCCCTTCTATATCCCCTTTCTTTCTTCATTGCACTTTGCTTCATTATTCTTACTCCACATTCATGCACACTACTATCAATATAAATATAAAATGTTTGGTGTATCACAGTCAAAATGAGCAACTCCCCCGTCTACTCAGCTATTCAGTATGACGTGGAAGATGAGCAACACATATGAAATCTAGAGAATTATGCATCTCATTCTTCAACCACTCGCTCTTACAACATTTCTAACAGGATTTGTTAACAAAGGCAACTCTTACGCTCAGTAACGTTGTCCACATCTCATCCCCTCAGTCATCTATATTTTCCCTTCATCTTTTCGATCATCAATCAACTTCTTTCATCACCCCATCAACACTCGAGAGGGCATCCTTCATTCTACAAATTTTTCTTCTCCCCCTTCAAAATTTTTGTCTATAATTATCTACTATCTTCGAAGTGACATTTCTTACGCCACCCCGAAGAGGGGCAAATGTAGACACCTAGATTTCGATCAAAGCAATTTTATTACTAACATTATAATGACTATCTTCATCTCCTTTCACTCTGTTTCAAATAACGACACTTCATCATCTAACTCTACTTATAACTCACTCAGGATGCCATTTTATGACAAATTGATTGGTGATAATTCTCTTAATCAACTAGTTTCACGTTGATTGAGTCTTTTATCTCATATTTAATCAATGAACCTTATCATTGGCTATCTCCCACTTCCAACACTTCCAAAATCTAATCCAAATTCCTCCATAAACTCTCATAAAGGTTCCTAAGATTGTTTAGAGTCCTTACTTAATCCTAAAAGATTAATTAACTCTTAACCCAGTCAAAAAAGGTACTTTGACTTCCAAAAATATCTATTTTGGCTTGTTCATTTCTCCCACATGCACTAGATTTTCAATCTTTCCCAAACCAAAATCTATAAATAGAGGGGTCACCCCTCCCTTTCAACCTTACACCTTGTTCACATAATTGAACTTATTATTCATCCTTCATACCTCATTTCATATCTTGATCTTGAGCCATCCACCATTGAAATAGATTCATCTTGCATCTTTCCTCCATTTTGGATTAGTAAGAGTTATCTAAGCATGGTCTTATAAATCATCTTAGAGAGATCTCTTCATCCTTTTGGAGCAAACAACATAACCAATTTGATTGCTTAGAATCTAAATAGGTTCACTTTCATTAAGCTTTCTATAGAGTAGAATAAACTTAGCATGTTGCTTGTTTCATTTATAATGCATGCTTTTAAAGTTCATTTGTTTATCTCTTATATTGATGGTTATTGAGAGATTTGGTTCAAGCTTTTAGACTACTAGGATTTAGTCTAAGTTACATAGTTTCCCAAGTTTTTCACTAATACATGGGTGATGTTGCGATATTTGCGGGACAGGTTAATCGTAATTAACCATGTTGACATTTTAAATGTCTACATTTTTCCCCTCTTTGAAATGTTATAGCGGAGCAGTGACATTTCAAAGAAGAGAAGATGTTAGGATAGTGATATTATGCCCCCTCGAGGGGTTAGGCGAGGGGGGGGAATGAGTCGGGTAACCGTTCGAAAAGAGGAGAGACCCAAGTTAGTTGAGAAAATTAAGGATTTAGAGGATTAAAAGATTAAAAGATTAGAGGATTAGGAGATAATAGATTTCAGATGAGAGGATGTCCAATTCAATGATGTATGACGAGGGTGAATATTTAGGATGTTGGATTATAGGATATTGGATTTGAAGATGTTAGATTTTGAGATGCCTCAGTCAAGGGGGTAGGATTTGAGGATTTGAGGATGGTGGATTTTTAGATGTTAGATTTGAGGATGTTAGATATTGAGATACCCCAGTCAAGGGGGTAGGATTTGAGGATTTGAGAATGGTGGATTTTTAGATGTTGGATTTGAGGATGTTAGATGTTGAGATGCCCCAGTCAGGGGGTGAGGATTTTGGATGTTGGATGCGAGATGATAAGATTTGGATGTGGAAATTGATGGATTTATGAAAGGATTGATTGGATAGGAGGATGAGGGTGTTAGATTGTTAGTTGGATGATGATGAGGGTTAGGTGTGGATGATGTTAAGGCTAAAAAATGATGATAGAAAGGAGTGTGATACCATAAAGTGCCCACTATTATCATCTTTAACAATTGTGAACATGGCATAGAGCAAGATGCATCAAGGTATAAAGACCGTGATGATTGAATTATCAGATGCCCATGTCCTCATATCATTGGTCAGATTAATATTATGATGGTCCTCATAACATTGGACTAGAAAAGGTGGCCTCATATAATTGGCCAGATTAATACAAAAAATATGATCCTCATATCATTGGACCTTGCAAAAAGAAAGAGAAACATAAGAGGCCTCATATCATCGGCCAAAATGTGAAGGCAAAAATGCAAGTAAACACACACGTTGCATTTTTGTATTTTTTTGTGATTTTTTTTTGGAATGTTTGATTTTTTATATGTTGGGATTTTTTGATATATTGATTTTTTGATGTTGAATTTTTGGATTTGGGATTTTGGATGTTGGATTCGGAGATTTTAGATTTTTTGGATTTTGGATTGTTTTGATTTTTTTATGTTGGATTTTTGGATTTTTGATTTTTTGATGTTTTGATTTGGAAATTATAGATTTTAAATTTTGAGATTTTGGATTTTGGATGGGTGATGGGGGGGATGGGAAGGGATGTAAGGTGGGACACGACTTTCTCCTATAAGTCCCAAAGTGTGTTTGGGTAGAATGAGGGAAATTGGATAGGTTGGATATGATAATGATAAGATGAGGATTGTTTAATTTTTGATTGAAGGATCGAATGATAATTATTTAATGTTAGATAAGGATTGGTTAATAGGTTAGGATTAGATGGGATGTGAGATGGGAGATAGATAAATAGGATGATGGATGTGGTATAAGATGAGATGGGGGATACAGAAGATGATAAGATATGCCTCCAGGTATAGGAGAGATGGATTGAGGGATAGATGCAGTGTGCCCCCAAGTGTAAACTAGGGTGGCCTGTGTGGATGGATGATTGAGTTTGATTTTCCCCAAGGTGTAGGGTAGGATGGGAAGTGAGGGCTATAGATGATGCCCCTAACAAATGGTAGTAAGGTTTCCCCCAATCATAATGATGATAATAAAAAAGGCACATGAGAAATATTGGATGAAAAGGAAAGGATCATCTCCTACCCACGAATGTGTTGGGAATTCGAGACTGCGGAATAGTGCTATGATTTAATAACAAACAAAATCATGCACACAGGATCTAAAAAATTCCTTAAAATCCATAGCAGTGGAAGTATAAACTAGAATAATCCAAATCAAGACAAAGTACACACATATAACATAACATGTACCGTGGTTCACCCAATGTGGGCTACGTACACCAAAGATAGAGATCTCATATATATAATACAACATGAGTACAAACTAACTCTTCAATACAAGAGTATAATGCATCTCTCCAAGAGTATCTCCTCTCCTCCAGATCTCTAAACAGATCTCCATGAGTGCACTACAATTGTGCCTCCAAACACCATCAAAAAATCTCACATAACCAGGAACTACTGTATCTTTGAACTACTACCAAGTTCTCTGTGGATCTGTGACAAGACCTCTTGCATGGGTCTACCAATGTGCAACCATGACTGCACACCAAGAAGTAAGTTTGTCTCTCCATCACTACATAACTTGTGCAAACATGAAGATAACCTCCTCTATAATATCTAGATCTACATGGATCAACAATACAATATGATCTCATGGATCTACAATACAAGACTAGATCTAAATGGATTTACAATACAAGATCTCACCAACATGTGGATCTACAAGAAGAAATTCTATGTGATTTGTATACTATGCAAGCCATTACAATGAGACAATAAATATACAAAGGAAATACCGTAGAAGATGTTACCCTCTTCTCACCATTCAGATGTACCTACTATTTCCTTCTTTCCAGCTCCTTTCCATGGAGACTTTGTCTGCATGTAACATGTTATTTCTTTCTCTTCTTCTTCATCCTCACAATTTAGGAGAATCAAGGATCTAATTCAATCCTTCTCTTAATTCACTTTCTAACCCTATCTTTCATGCTTATATAGGCATATACAAACTTAGGGCACAATAGCCATGTATTTACAACCTTTAGATCAACTTTATAACAAAGTTAGATCTAATTACCATGAGTTAAATATAAACTTTCACGCACAGGTAACCGGTGACGGTTACCCTGAACGATGGCGGTTCATTTGTTGATTGATGGAGGTTCTTATGTTGACTGATGGTGGTTCTTATGTTGACCGATGATGGTTCTTATGTTGACCGACGTCGGTTACTGTGTAAACCGACAAGGTGTAAAACAAGCTATCTATGAAGCAATTCAACTCCACAATCCTAACAATCTCCCACCTGGAGATAAATTGTTGAACTTGTACCTGTACCTGTACATCACCATCCTCTACACACTATGAAGACCATCTATTTTTTCCTTCAACAATTATCTCAAAAATAAAACCAGGAAGATCAAATCATCTTCTAAAATGAAGATAACAAACCTGTGACTTACCATAGACCTGCACGAAGCTACTACTGATCTGTGATAACTGAGCTATCCATACATCAAGCTCCCATTGAATCTTAACACCAAGCCTCTCATGTAACGAAGCCATCATTACTATCACACTTACAAGAGCTCCCACTTAAACTAAAGTATTGATCTTCAACTATAACCATAGCCATATCTGTAAAACCAACCATGTTCTCCATCCATCTATCCATGTCTCCATGCAACCACCAATGCAACTGTCCAAAAACAAGTCAAACTAGAATATATGAAAGCAAAAAAAGATTCAAGGTAAAAACAACCCTGAATGAGTTCTAAATGCAACAGTGGATGATCAATCCACAAACACTTGCATAACTCAAAGAAATCCAAACACTTCAATCTACAAATCCAACCTTACATAAACAACTAGCATGTCCAAGACATTCATATGTAGATAACATCTCACATGGAATAACATAGTAATCAAGAGGAAATACAAACATCCCCTACTCATGCTCAAGGCATCTAAACTGTGCTCATAGGAATCCATGTGAAAAACAAATATCTGCATCAGCATAGACTCACAAAACTGAATCTATTCACATGTATAAACTCACCTATACATCCATCTGTATCATTGGGCTCTCCAGAAGCACCAAGTATCTCACTGACTAACTCCAAAGCCATATATGAATCTTGTGCTCATTAATGTCAATAACAAACAACCATGCTAAACCATAACACTAATACCAAGTGCAAATACCAACATACATGTCATCAACATACTGTACAAACCAACCAAGATGAAAGCAAAACAAGGGCACCATCTCAAAATGGTAAATAAACACTGATGTCAATCCTATGACCAAACCGACCACTATTTCCTAACCAAGCCCGATCACTGCCTGACCAACCATGGTTACCAGATGACCAACCATGGTTAATCCTAACTGACATCAATCTCTGTAACTAGTAGATTTTCTCCTTTTTCACCCTTCAAACTTTGAAAATTGATCTATCATCTAAAACTAGTTAAATCAACCATCAAATGCCATCCCTAAGGAATATCCAGGTACCATAAAATAAACCGGAAGTGACATCACAAAGTAATAAAATCAATATACCTATAAATCTGTGATTGTCCTCCAAAACCAACTAGTGCCTCTGCCACTCTGAATAGGAGCAGTCTCTTCTCACTATGCATGTGCATCATGTATCCAATCCCGCAATTCCAACAACCATGGCTTGCTCCCACTGAACACATGATTCCATGCACTGCCTCTGACACCAAGCTCAAAATCCAATATGTCAGTGAGAAATAAAACCAGATGAAAGAAAATATAAAATGATTCCATTCTTATCAAATAATACTTCTACATCACAGAAGTTTGGATTTCTTGTGAAGTAGGTGAAACAACTTCCTTTCATCCTATGTACTCAACATATTTTGTTACCTGCAATTGTGTATAACCATGAATTTTCATTAAGGATCTCATCCTTAGACTAGATATCCTTGTCCTCAAGATTCCACACAACCGGGAAATAAAATTCAAATAACACCAAAAACATGGTGTAAATCTGTGCACACTATCCAAACATAATATCAGTTGTTCCAAATGAAAGAAATAAAACATGAACCATATAGAGATATCTGACCCAAAGTCTCACTAGACTAACCAAGAAAACTCTGTCCTCTTTCTAATCCAAACATTGAAGTGATCAAAATTGTTTCTACCTATACACACTGTGCAAGAAACCTGATCCTCCAAAACATGACACTGAACCATACATGCCCTCTTTTAATATAAGAAACCTTGTCTAAACTCATTGTCACAGAGACCGACCATGGTTTGCTGACCGGTACCGGTTACCCTCTATGATCGATGTTGGTTCCCTAACTGAGGTCAGTGCTGCTGGAACTAACACAATGCCACAAATTAGCATAGGTCACCAAACTAGGTGCCTACTTTGACCAAATTTGATAGTTGTGCTGAGTCAGTAATTTCAAGAGGCACCCAAATATTTCACAAAAAACCTAACAACAATCATACATGTAATAAAAACTACACCAAGATGAAACACATCACCTTACCAGCACCAAGATACTCAACCACATCTTCAACCAAAGTACTTGCCTCTCTAATGGAAGCCCCGTCTTCATTCTATGTTATTATATTATACCTTTCTAAGAAGCATGTGCATCTAACTACACCAAGGATGTATAATTAATCCTCTATCTCATTCTCAAATCTAGATCTGTAATCCCAAATATGAATGTGTATCCAAAATAATATAAGCACTGCAATAGCAAGATAAAACCATACCTCAATAACCGGATCTGCAATCTGACCAACATGCTTGTGCCTCTAAGAACCAATGACACCTCAACAACCAAGATACATTCCATGCATCTTCTTAATTCTTCATATATGTGATTTTATATTTAAAACTAGGTTGTCCAGTAATCAACCACGGTCACCCTGTAACCAACCGCAGTCACCCTGCCGATGCCGATTTCCACTTAACCGACATCAGTCACTGTAATTTCTAGCAACCTTACTCTTCCAGCTCCCACTTGAGATTAAATCTCTTCCTGTGATCTTCACATCAGGAAAAACAAACCTTGCTCTCATTCGTGTCAGTAATAACCACTAACAAAACCATGAAACAAACCATTTCTCTGAAACTAAATCCATCGCTCTATCAAACAACACTCTGATACTAGTTGTTAGGAATTCAGGACTGCAGAATAGTGCTATGATTTAAGAACAAACAAAATCATACACACAAGATATAAAAAATTCCCCAAAATCAATAGTAGTGGAAGTATAAACTAGAATAATCCAAATCAAGATAAAGTACACACACATAACACATCATGTACCATGGTTCACCCAATGTGGGCTACGCCCACCAAAGATAGAGATCTCATATATATAATACAACAAGAGTACAAACCAAATCTTCAATACAAGAGTACAATGGATCTCTCCAAAAGTATCTCCTCTCCTCTAAATCTCTAAACGGATCTCCATGTGTGCACTACAACTGTGCCTCCAAACACCACCAAAAAATATCACATAACCCAGAACTACTACCAAGTTCTCTATGGATCTACGACAAGACCTCTTGCATGGGTCTACCAATGTGCAACCATGACTGTGCACCAAGAAGTAAGTTTGTCTCTCCATCACTGCATAACTTGAGAAAACATGAAGACAACCTCCTCTACAATATCTAGATCTACATGGATCAACAATACAAGACTAGATCTACATGGATCTATAATACAAGATCTCACCAACATGTGGATCTATGAGAAGAAACTCTATGTGATTTGCATATTATGTAATCCATTAGAATGAGACAATAACTATACAAAGGAAATACAATAGAAGATGTTACCCTATTCTCACCATTCAGATGTACCTACTATTTCCTTATGTCCAGCTCCTTTCCATGGAGACTTTGTCTTCATGTAACCTATTCTTTCTTTCTCTTCTTCTTCATCCTCACAATCTAGGAGAATCAAGGATCTAATTCAATCCTTCTCTTAATTCACTTTCTAAATCTAGGATTTCATGCTTATATAGGAATATACAAACTTAGGGCACAATATCCATGCATTTACAACCTTTAGATCAACTTTATAACAAAGTTAGATCTAATTCATGTGAGTTAAATATAAAATTTCACGCATAGGTAACCAACAACGGTTACCTTGATCGATGGTGGTTCATCTGCTGACCGATGGAGGTTTTTATGCTGACCAATGGCGGTTCTTATGCTGACCGATGACGGTTCTTATGTTGACCAATGTCGGTTACTGTGTAAACCAACAAGGTGTAAAATAAGCTATTTGTGAAGCAATTCAACTCCACAATCCTAACAGAATGTTTGATCCAAGGAAAAAGGATGTGGATGTAATCGATGGAAGTAAAATAACATCAGTGATGAATAAAAGATGATCCTAACAGAACATGTTGTAAGACAAGAGTCAGACTAAAACAAAAGTGTGACCAAGGTCTAAACAATACCTGGAAACATGTGAGCCTTATGTCTCTATGAGATCAAAGTGTGTGTGATTGTGATAGTTAATTACTGCTTGAAGTGAAGACTTAGTGGGTAGTATGAAAATAAAAACTAGTCAATGTATAAGGAGTGATTAATTCAAATAGGTGGATGGAGGGTGAATGGAAGGTTAAGCCATGCATTGCTCTGCTACCATCTAGGCGTCCATAGCCCCAACAGAGATGCATCTAATTCTTGTCACAACATTTCTCTACTGCTAGTCAGGAATCCATAACACTAGTAGAGTTGTTGGAAACACCCCTAGAGAGGGTCTTGATGTGGATTTTATTTGATATTTTTAATTTTGATATGATTTTTTTATTTTTTGTTTTTTGATATTTGGATTTTTTTGCAGAAAGACCTTCCACTCTCTTGAAAACTCTCAAGGGGTTAAGAATCACCAGTGGCTTGATGGGGGGATGGAAATGAGTGTAGTGATGACATTTGATAGAATGTCAAAAAATACACCCAAGGGTCTTCACCACAAGTTTATTAAGTGTGTTAAAGTGTGTGGATATCTAGGAGGAAAACGGTGCTAGAATATTGAAGGTAATGATAGACCAAGGTCACACTGTTGTAATATGTACTGTTGGCTTACAACATGTGTGAGCAAGTTGATCAAGTGTTCATATGAATGGATTGAAAGAGGATATTAGTGGATGTGATGATAAGAATGGATTAGATGCAAAGGGTTGTAGATATTAGATGAAAGGAGGGTGGGTGGAAAGGAAAGAACATTCGTGCGTAGGCAACGAATTATGTGCTCAATCCATTTTTAGGTGTTTGGTATATGTAGGGGGATTAAATGATTTGTGATTGGCTTGAGTGGCTGAGATGGTAGGATCAACAAGAGGAGTGGTAGACATGGTTTGTGATGGAGGAGTGGGAGGGTTGTTGTTAGTGTTAGGTTTATAACTTAAGCCTAAACGACCTGGATTTTGATGAAGGGAGATGGGTTCACGAATGCCTTGTTCATGGATGCCTAAGTCTTTGCCTTGATGTTTCATATTAACAAACATATTTTTGGCTATAGGGTATGAAGTGGATGGGGAGGATGATACCATGTGGTCATCATGAGACTGGGGGTTGTAATTTTATCATCTGCTAAGAGGTCATACTTAACAAAGGATGGGAGGTGATATTTTTTTTGGTTTTTGGTGGGTGAGGGATGTTTGGATGTACGATGAGATTTGGAGGGATGATGATGTTTGGATGTTGAGTAGGCTTTGTATGATTGATAATTGTTAGAGATGGGATTGGGATGGAAAGGTGGTGGATAGAGAGGTATAAGGATAATAATTCCTTGGTTAATGAGATTTTGGACATAAGACGTAAATTACATGCAATGATTTGTCGAATGTCCATGGGTGTGATGGAAGTCACAATAGTAGCGTTCCTAATACCAAGATGGTTTGGGAAGGGTTAGATTGTGTGATTTGATTTAGGGATGGATGATCATGTTGAATGTTTTTAAACAATGGAAGTTGGTGGTCAAAGATTCTGCTAAAGGAGTGAAGTGGTGTGGGTTAAATGGTTTGGATGGAGTAGGAAGTAATGGTTTGGAAGGAGTAGGAAGTAATGGTTTGGAAGAAGTATGAAGTAATGGTGTAGGATTTGGTGGATTATGAGATGGTTTATTTGGTTTGGATTTATGAGTTGGATTAGATTGGTGTGGCTTAGAATACGAAGGGAATAGATTAGGCTTGGGGGACAAAGTGGATGGTTTGGGATTGGACGATGAAGTAGATTTGGTTGATTTTGGATTAGTTAGAGTATGTGGTTTCGAGGTAAATGGTTTTGGCTTTGGATTATATTGTTTGGGATTGGTAGATGTAGGGGAAGGGGTAGATTTAGATGAAAGGGATGGACATGATATGGGGGTCACATTAGATTTGGTCGATTTAGAGGATGAAGTAGATGAAGGTGGCATATGAGCCTCATTATACTGGGTAGGGGACGAGGTGCGGAGAGGATTGGTATTGGATTTTTTAGGTTTGGGAGTTGGTGACTTAGGAGTCACGTTAGATGTTTTAGGATTGGAGGATGGTGGATTTAAAATAGGATTAGAGGATAAGATAGTGTGGACACCTAAATTCGGTATATATACCCTTATTGCCTGTGTGCGCATATTTATTTTATTCATCCCCCCTTTTTAATTAAATGCCCATCACCTCATCCTATCACCTTTAATTCCTATTCAACTAATATTAATTAATTAATCTAAATTAATTAATTAATTAATCTTTATGCATTGCCTTAACCAACCTTCTATTTTAGGATGCTTTCATTATAAATATACATTTATGCTTTTCCCTACGCTTTTTATAACCTATCTCTACTGCCAAATCACCTACAACTCATCCCTAAACAACCTCTTCTCACCTACATGCTTTAAAACAACTTTTCTAACTCTTAAATACACCAAAATCCCAATCAAATCACAAAGGCATCCCATTTAGGAAACTTTCCCTGTAGTCGGCGGCGACCTAGCCTGGTTGTTGTCGAACCTCTATAAACCAATTGTTTTCTCTCCATTATACATCAAAAATAAATCAATCAAGGGTGAAAATTAGCAAACACAACCGAATCGTAGCTAGATTATAGCTAGAATGCTACAAGAATGCAACAAACATGCAACAAGAACCCAACGAGAATGCAACCCGAACATAGAAAAAACATAGAAAACACACATGCACGAATTCTTTCCATTATGCAATTTCTCCTTCAAACTAGAGCATCTCAACAACCATCTTGCAGCCCTTGGTATCTCTTCTTGCTCATCTACATAACATCGGGAAGATTACATTTCTTTTTCTGTTATATTATGTCAATTATTATTATTATCTTGTTAAATCTAACACTGCAGGTCTAACAACCCTCGGCACTCCATTATTAGGTTGTTCTATTAGAGTTTATTATTTGTAAGCTGCCTTTTCAATCAATCTACCTTCGGCCTTGCCTTATTCTGCTATAGTGGTCGTCACCCAACTTGAGTCACCATCAACTCAGCTCTCTGTAATTATGTGTTTTCATCTTCAGAGCCTTCCCCAGCCTTACCTGCATTATGTATTCTATTCCAGTTTAAACCCCAGCCATCATCCTAGCTCCTCTGTTATCTTAAACCAGCTTATCTGTACTCCAGTTGGTCATCACCTCACCCTAGTCACCGTCGCCAGGGTCCTGATTCTTAATCTATCCCTCAAATCTCTATTTTCTATCACTTTCTGATATCTTCTCCCTAGATTCCTTCTATCGGTTGATTCCAACATCTTCAAACCTATGTTCCTTCCAGTTTACATCCAGATCTTGTAGAGTTTTCATATTTTTCTTATTTCTCAGATCTACTCATCCAGGTTGTCGTCGACCTGCTTCTGCACAGTTTGGGTCACCGCTAACCCAGAATAGGTACATTTAATTTCATTTATTCAAATCAGTATCTAGATCAGATTTGTATGTGCTTACATTTCTTCATACTCAGTTTCTATGTGCTTCAGATTCTGTATATTATCTAGTTTATTATTATTTCTTTTACCTTTATCTAAACACGGGGGTTGACATCCACCAAGGAAGTTAACTCTTCTTGGATCTGCTTTGTCGAGTAGCCCCTGCACATCCTATCTAATCAATTTTCTTTTTTAGTCTTTTATTTAGAGGTCTCACAACGAAGATCCATCAATCACCTTTGCACCCGTATCCATCACATCGCATCTGAGGTACCATAAACCCTTCATATTCTAAGTTTTCTAGTTTCTTTAGTACTATATCATTTAATTTGAAACAAATGAGAAATTTGGACAACATTCCTAACATGCCGGTGGGACCACCCTTTTGGTGATATCTTTCTTTTTTATCTATATTTTTGTTATCCCTGTCTTCCACTAACACTGCGGGGCGAGGCCTTGCTTTATTGCTTGATCGTGATCGTGGCTCGGATCATTCATCATTCAAGAGTGCAGATAAATAGGAAAAGTGTTATCCATGTATTCCAATTTTTCCCTATTTGCTCCTTTTTTCATCGTAAACTTTATTGTTCTTGTATGTGTTCCTCATTGAATATAACATTTGTTTTGGGTTTAAAAGGAACCCTTCTTTTTCTGCATCATGCCTACTCTTGTAGCATAAATAGGGGTTTAATTAAACCTTCTGCATATCACATCTCATCACACACAACCTTGAAACTCACAAATCAATTAACACATCAAAACATCCCCTTTCCTAGTTTTTTGATTGGGATTTGATCACCCAACGGGAAACCGCCTTAGACTTTTCTGAGCCATAACCCACCTTAAACCAGACATAGTTCACCTTCTTCTAGGCCCTTTGTTATCCAACCCCCCCTTTTTTCTTTTTTCACATTCTTAATCACGACAAGAATCGTTTGCTTGACTTGTTTGTTTAAAATGGAACAAAATTTCACCCTAAATGATTCTGCACAAACATCTACCACAATCGATATCTCTTGCTTTCCCCCTTCTAGATCACATCAACCAATACGATCTTCACCACTCCCTAACATTTTCATAGACCCCTTTCCTCACCCAACACCAACAAACTTGTTTTCACTGATCACACTAAACAAATATAACCCATTTTCAACCGATACCATACCTCAAACACCTCTACCTCCTACTCCTTTAGAGGCCTCTGAGCCTTCCTCTATCCCCATCTATGACTTTATACTTTGTAAACCCCCTAAAATATATCAATCATATCAATACAATCAATTTCTAGATATTATTATTACACCCACTACATCATGTCATATTCCTACTTCCTAATCAGTTTTACTAATCTAGAATACCCATCCAATCATCACAATCTACTAACATTCACACTTATCGATGTGTTCCAACAATCAAATATTTTAATCCAACCTTGAACATCCTATCAAACATGTCCTCCAACTTTGACACACCAAGCTTCCTTATATCCTTATCCATCCACTCCTTATATTGTATGACCAATACCATCCAATACCTATCCTACACCCACATCAACCGTAACTACAACTCCCATGCCTATCACACCAATTACCACCACTCCTCAAACATCTAACATGATCGATATCTCATGCTTGTCTCCTTCTAGCCCCATCTATGAATACTTTCACTATAACTCTAGTTCTCAATCATGTCAACTAGAGGGTCCTACTCCATCCCTATCACCTTATACCAATGTCATCCCTACTTCATCTACCACACTTTATGTACCTCAAAAATCTCAACCATCCTATTATGTCCCTACTTCCCAATATTACACAATCCCTTCAACCAATTCAGTCTCCACTCCTAGATATCTTCGAACAAACCTTCCCAGATCCACCATCGACATATCCATTTCTATCTTCCAGTACCATACAATTGCAATCCTTATTCAATCAATACTATCTACATCAAACACCTCCTTCAATATCCACACCTACATCTACCATTAGTTCGACACCTATATCTACCTCATCCACCCCATCATCCTCTATTATGTCCTTACCCATAACACCATCCATAGATTCAATCCTAGTTCTTGCACCTACCACATCAATCATTGAGATAACATCCACATCGTCCTCCCCTCCTACATCACTTGAAGAACATTTGAAAGCACTTCAAATTATGACAACTTCAAATGATCCTTCTACCTCATCAGTGTAATTAAATCAATCTTCACTTTCCTTAGATTCCATCAAATAAATATTGCTTCCTATGTTTATACCAACATCACCTCCAGATCCTCCAATGGAAATTATTGTCCATTCCTCCTAAGGACATAACCCCACAAATAAAATCTACAACCATCAATACAATACCTCAACAATCATTGTACATTTCTATAAGGAAATTGACATTCCTACCTATAAACAATCCAAAACAACAACCTTCTCATCAAGAACATTTCATCAACTAAAAATGAAACCATTCAACACTAAGGCATTTACCAATACCAAAACTGAATTCAGGCCATCAAGACATCAACATGCTTGAATTTTATCCTCAACATCCAGATCATCTCAAACATCCACTTATTCTTCAAAGACCAAGATATTATGAAAATACAAAGCATCTCCTAACGCTTTGGTTGGATCATGTACGGATGTCTTCCGACATTTATTACAAATTTTTGTCATTACGCTTCTACCTATTAGGGCCTTTGATCTGAATAGTAAGAAGCCATCATGGTTTAATTCCAACCTTGTTTGTGCATATCATCATACCCCTAGACATGATATTGAACATTACAGAGCACTTCAAGCCATTGTTCATAACTTCATTAAGGAAGGATACCTCCTTCCCAAACCAAACCAATCTCTTCCTTCCACTTCAACATTCGCACTTTTGACTTCATCTATCCAAATACAAAAGTCCCCTCATTCTTTACAAACTTTCACAACCATTTTCCCTCCAAATGACGATTCTTCTAAAGAGGATCCTTCATTGTCCATCAAAGTTGTTCGAGTAACCACTCGAGTCCAGTCCACATGACCCTGAATCATCAACCAACACTAAAACTGAAAACCAAAACACCAAAACCTCAAAGCAATCCACCCCCATCCTTAGCATCCAAATCAGCTCATACATCAACATCCCAAACATCCACGTCCAAATCCAAGTCTAAGACTTCCAAAGAAAGGACATCTCACAACGATAAATCCAAATCCAAACAATCTAATCCTCCAACCAAATTTGATTTGTCTTTCCAAGACACCTAATCTACCCATCCAATCTACATCCACACCTAAATCCAAACAATCCAATCTCCAACCAAATTTTATTTGTTGTTCCAAGACACCTAATCTACCCATCCAATCTACATCCACACCTAAATCTCAATCCAAACAATCCAAAATTGATTTTTCTTCAAAGACACCTAATTTACCCATCCAATCTACATCCATACCTAAATCCAAGCCAAAACATCATGTTAAAACCCATAAGAGTTATCTTCCTTTTGACACTTCGATTGGGTCCTACACAGATATCCTTCGACATCTAACTTGAATATCTACCATCACACTTCCCTCTATTAAATATTTTAATCCAAATAGTCCCAAACATTCATGGTTCAAGTCCTAATCACACTTGTACTTATCATCGTACTCCTGGGTCATGACATCGAGCATTGTAAGGCCTTTCAAACTATAGTCCATAATATTATTGAGAAAGATGACTTCCTTAGGAACCATTCTTCTCCATCTACCACAACCAATCCAAATCCAATTCTTACATCCCCATCCACCAAAATTAATAAATCCAATCCTTCATCCACAATCATCCCTTACCATTCCTCCTAAAGAGGGTCCTCCCTTATTTATTGATACTGTTGGTTTTGTTAATCACCCTTGTGATCCTCGACCATCTATCCAATCCAAGTTTAAGACAATATCATCTAAAATCTTTCAACATCCATTAACTCATCCACATCTAATTTTTTCCATAGTGATATAATTTCTTTCGCTGGGGGAGCAACCTCCCCTCATCCTTGATCATATCATTCACATTAATTAATTTCCTATCTAAACAACTCCCTTGATGCTGGGGTACTTCACTCTTGACATTGCTTTATTTAACCTCATCTAATTTCATCCAATCCATCTCATCTTATCTTAATCTAAATTTTATCTAAGTCCAAATCTCAATTAAAGACAACCTTTGTGGCCATGTTTGTCCTCCCTTTGGGGGACCATTTATTCTCGTTTGAAGTCCACCATCATGGCCATGTTTTATCCTTTTACTCTTCTCATCCAAAGTCCACCATTGTGGCCATATTTGTCCCTCCTTCTGAGGGACCATTCATTCATTTTCATCAAAGTCCACAATTGTGGCCATATTTGTGCTTCTCCTTTGAGGCACCATTCATTTTCATCAAATTCCACCTTTGTGGCCATATTTGACCTCCTTTGAGGGACCATTCATTTTCATTAAATTCCACATTGTGGCCATATTTGTGCTTCTTTTTAGGGACCATATTTCTCATTAAAGTCCACCTTTTTGGCCATATTTATCCTTCCATTGAAGGACCATATTTTCCATCCTAAGCCCGCTTTGGGGGGCCATTTCTTCACCTCGTTAGGGACGCATACTTTACTTGCTTCCTCAGTGTAGGGCGTATTTTCCTCACTTCCTCACTTTTGAAAGGTAGAGCATAGTTTTATTGTATCTATCTCATCATTTTCATCAAAGTCCACATTTGTGGCCATATTCATGCATCTTTTAGGGCACCTTTTTTATTATTATCAAATTCCACCGTTGTGGCCATATTCGTGCCTCTTTTGGGGTGCCATCTTTTCAATCAAAGTCCACCTTTGTGGCCATATTTGTCCTTCCATTGAGGGACCATTTATTTTCATCAGAGTCCACCGTTGTGGCCATATTCATGCCTCTTTTGAGACATCACCATTTATTCTCATCAAAATCCACCTTTGTGGTCATATTTGTCTTTCCCTTGGGGGGACCATCTCTTCGTCTCATCTCGGATGCATATTTTCACTTCCTTAAAGGGTAGCACATGGTTTTTTATTTCTTTCTCATCTATTGTATCTAGTCCTTTGTAAGCTATCATCTTATCCTAATAATAACTTTAATGTCTCCCCTCCCTTGTTGGTAAACTGGAAGTGGAACCCCTTAACGCACTGCACTTGTGATCGTTATATTGTTATCACATTTACCAATGTTCCTTTAGTCATATCTTTGGATCATTCCTCCATCTTAACCCTTTCCATATCTCATTGTGAGGATTTGGAACTATGTGATATTCCATCACATCCTAGATGTGACCTTAAATATGGGCACCATGCCTCTTCCCATAACATTTTAACTCATGGATAGGTTCTCCCTTTTTGTGAGAACTTTGCAATCATCACATCCATCACCCTCTTATTCACCTACTGGAACCATACAAAGGTTCCAGGGGTGTTTCTTGTACACTCTTTATCCCTTCCTAAGTTGTCTACTTAGCTAGTCCTAGCTATCCCCCATGTAAAATAAAAAATCATGGATGCTCAAATCAAAATCAAAGTTATCAAAAAAATACCGATCCCTAGATGGAAAATTGTTCACCGTGAAAAATAAAAAAAATAAAAAAATCAAGAGCAAAATCAAAATCAAAAGGAAATAGACCAATCCCTCAAAGGATGACTATTATTTATTCTTGTCATATATATATTTTCTAAAGCAGACCATACCATTGAAGGATGGCTACTCGTTATTGAATTTGAAGGCTTCCAACATTGATTAGTCTTCTATTTCATTAGAATCCTAAGAAATTTTCCCATGTTGATCAACTTTCTTCTAGCAGACTTCCCGCATTGATCAGTTTACTTTTTCCCCTTCCTAGAGCTGGGGCATAATTTTATGGAACACCACTTTTGGAGAACACTCTTTCCTATATACAAGTTACATCTCAAATCCTCTTTTATCCTGTAAAAATTAGGTTTATGAGATCATCTCATCCATTTCTTCCTTTTGATGTTTGAAATTCCCAATTATCATTGGTTATTTGCTAAAATTTGCTTTGGTTAGATGTGCCTTTCGTTACCCGGATCTCCTCCTTGTTTACCTCTAATGTAGTTGGAGGCATAATTTTCCTCACACGTTCCTCGATATACATGTAAATTCATTCATACATATAGTTCATCATCGTTAAGTTTCATCTTATCTGATCTTTTCCAATCTCTCTCATCGTAAGTCCACATTTTTGGCCATATATATTCTCTCTTTTAGGGCATTTCACTTCAGTATTTCACGTCCTCCATGTTTATCCCTTCCTTTGGGAATTTAATTCAACAATTCATCTCAAATTCCACATTCATGGCCATACTTATTTCCCCTCTAGGCATTTTACTTAGTCATTCATTTCCCTGTTTTGCCTTCAAGGCCATATTTACCCTCTTTTTGGGAATTTTTATTTCAATCCACGCAAAAAGCCTTCCTTTGAGGCCATATTTCCTTTTCCCTTTTAGGGGCATTCCATTTATACTCTCAAATTCCTCCTTTGAGACCATACCTTTCCTTACATGGGGCATATTTCAGTTCCACCTGGTTGGCCATACTTCTAATTCGAAGAATATTATTTCATCACTTCCATTTTTTGTTTTTCTACTTGGCCATTTTTTGCATCCCATTGGACATCATATCATTCATCTTCATCCCTTATGGAAAAATATATTTTCATTCAATTCCTCGTGTAAGAAGGATTTCACATACTTTTTTACATATATGCATACTTTGATGACTTTCTTGTGACCCATTGAGTCATCTCAGCCTGCATCCATACTTGCGTGGTCTTCACCCACTCACTCTTCCGTAGAATTTTATAGCCTGTCTACATTGAGGCCATAATTTTCATCTACTAATGTGATATTAGAATCACGACCATATTTTTCATCCATATTGCGATCCTTTTTTCCTTGCGAATATTGCCTTGGTTATGCTTTCACCCATCTTTTCATCACCCACCTGCCCTTTTTCATCTGCCCTTTTTTAAACACGTCATCAATTGCCTCATTGACGGCATCAATCCCACGTTTGAGGGGATCTTATCATCAATCCTTTATCCTCATCTATTAATTTTTTTTGTTTTTGTCTTGTGGTTTGCTAGATCAAACCACTCAATAAAAAGGGGAAAAATGTAGACACCTAACTTCGCTATCTATCCCCCTCATTATCTTTCATGTGTGCATATATTTATTATTCATCCTCGTTATTTAATCAAATGCCCTCTTTGAATTTAACTAATCCATCCTTATTAACTAATTAAATTCCCATCAATTAACTTTAAATCCTATTTAATCAACATTAATTAATTAATGAGTTAATCATACCCTAACTAACTTCCCATTTTGGAATGCTTTCATTCTAAATATATACCCCTTTTTTTATCTACGATTTTTATAACCTATCTCTACTTCCAGTTCACCTACACCTCATCCCCAAACAATCCCAATCCCGCCTACATGCTTTAAAGTAACTTTTCCAACTCTTAAATACATTAAAATCATGATCAAAATAAAAAAAAGCATCCCATTTGGGAAACTTTCCTACAATCGGCAGCAACCCAGCCTAGTTGTTGTCAACCCTATAAAACTAAGTTGCACCTTTCCATAATTAGGGTGGAAATCATCAAATTGCAGTCAGAACGTAGCAAGAACGCAGTCAGACAATAACAAAAACACAAAAAAACTCATAGGCACAACTTCTTTATGATTTTCTTCCATTCGAAAAATCCACCTTCGAACCATATAATCTCAACAATCCTTCTTGTAGCCCTTGGAGGATTGTCTTAATCATATCTCATATGACATCGGGAGGTTTACATTGCTTTTTATGCTATCTTTTCTTATTTCTTATATTATCTTGTTCAATCTAACATTTCAGGTCTAATATCACCGAGGACTCTATTATTAGGCTATTCTATTAATGTTTCTATTTACCGGTTGCCTTTTCAGTCAATCTACCTTCAACTTTTCCTTATTATGATACAATCACCGTCACCTAGCCTGATTTGTCATCGAATCGGCTCACTATAACTATGTTTTCCATCTCTAGAGACTTCCTCAACCTCTTCTGATGTTCTATCTCTATTCAATATTACAAGATCTATCATCCTACTCCTCTGTTATCTTAAACTAGACTATATGCGCTCCAGTCACCGTCTCCTCACCGCAGTCGCCATCGACCAGCGTCCTGATTCTTAATCCATCTCTCTAATCTCTATTTCCTGCCACTTTTAGTTTTCTTATCCCTTAGATTCCTTCTCTAGGTTGATTATAGCATCTTCATACCTCTTCTGCTTCCAGTTTATATCTAGATCTTATAGGGTTTGCATATTTCTCTTATTACTCAAATCTACTCATCCAGGTCATTGTCGACCTGTCTCTGCATAATCTGGATCAACTCTAACCCAGTTAGGTAAATTTTTATTTACAAATATTTAGATCAAATTTGTATGTGCCTTAAATTTATGCATAATCAGTTTCCGTGTGCCTCAAATTCTTCATATTATCCATTTTATTATTATTTCTTTTATCCTTTATCTAAACACGGGGGTTGACATCCACCAAGGAAGTTAACGCTTCTTGGATCCGCTTTGTTGGGAAACCCCCGCACATCATATCTAAATAATTTTCTTTAGTGTCTTTGAGTTACAGGTTCATCAACTTATAGCAGTGAGGACCACTCAGTCACCTTTGCACCCGTATCCATCACATCGCATCTGAGGTACCATAAAGCCTCTGTATTATGAGTTTTCTAGTTTCTTTAGTACTATATCATTTAATTTGAAATGAACAAGAAATTTGGATAACAGATAGTGTTAGGGTTAGGTGATGAAGGGGGTAAGATAGGATTAAATGTGGATGAAGAGGATGAGGATTTCATAGGATCCACACTCGATGTTTTAGGATTAGGGGTAGAAAGGGATGAGGGTGACCTAGAAGTCATGGTGGATGAGATAATATTAGGCTTAGGCGATGGAGGGGATGACATAGGATCAGAGGATGAATTTGATGATGGTTTAGGGGTTGAAGATTAAATATTTGTTGATTGAAATGTTGGATGATTTCTAGGATATTAGGATAAACGTGGGATGGTTGATTTGGATGAGGAGAGGATTGGTTAAGGTAGGATGTGAGATTTGATATTTGTTTATTAACGTGTTTGATAGTTTGCGAGATTTTGTGGTCAAAGTGAGATGGTTGACTTTGATGGGTGGGGATGATGGGATAGCTTGGTTGATAGATTTAGAAAATAGGTAGGGATTTGGATGTCAGTTTGGAGAGGATGGGGATTGAGGATCAAAGGACATGGTTAGATAAGATGTGTGGGGGATTAGTTTTGGATTAAGATTGTTGATTAAGGATAGTGATGAGATTTTGATTAGGATGTTGTTTGATTAAGGATGTTTGTTTATTGATTAAATTTTTAATGTGATGGGATGGTTAAGGGGGTTTACAAACAAAAAAAAAACATGCAACACACACCCTAACTAGTCAAGTGGGATTGCAATCAAACTATAGCCCACTTTCAATACCACACACCAACGGTTGTGCCACAATTGGCTCTCCACCTATGTGTCAATGTGGGTTCAACTTGCGAGTGATTTTAGGGAGTGCGGCCTCCTTGCACTATAGCTTGATATGCATCCAAATGGTTTCCTAGTATAGGATGCATGAGCTCATTATGGGAGTCCCCGATATACCTTGTGGTACGTGGGGCCCAAGTCCATGTTGTAAGAATGTTTTCTAAGGCTTGGGTTTTGGGACATGGAAGCCCCTCACTTCACACTGCTCTTAAAACAAGCAAACTTTTAGCTAGTAATGACAGTTGTCCTTAAATTTATATACCTCACCGAAACATGGCGCGTGTCTACATGCGTGGAGGTGAATCCCATGGTCATGAGACCCCTAGGACTATAGTAATTGCATGGATGTAATTTCAACGTCACGTTACCTCCTAAAAATGAAAAAGGGAAGGATGACTAGCTACTTTTGATCCTCAAGACCTTCCTAAGACGCGAGAAGAGAGCATACACGATGTCATATTTGAGTTAAAACAAGTAACAATATGTAGCACAAAAGGAAAATAAATACACACACAAAAAGAAAAATCAATGATAAAGTTTGTATGATGGGGGCCTTCGACAAGGGGACTTGTAAGACAAAATGATTAGTAGTTTATTTTATACCCCGCTGTTATTGGACCATTCGAGCTGCAATACAAAGGGTTAGTAGTTTTAATTAATTAGTATCTTGCAACCACAAGTGTTATGCACATATCAAAATTGATAAACTTTCCCCTTATTCTTGTGGTATTCCTGCAAAAGTAGAATGGAAGAAGCTACAAAATACCACTAAAAACACCAAAAGTGTGATTAGTTTGGTTAGAACTAATGCAAATTTATTATCAAAGAAAAAATGCTATTTTAGGGCAAATGCGTTGTTACAGAAAAATGCACAGTTATAGAAAAAGAATGATAATATATTAACATATGCACTACTTTAGAACATATTAGCTACTTTGTCTGCAAATAAGCTACTCTATATGTAAATATGTTACTCTATATGCAAATGCGCTACTTTGTATGCAAATGCACTACTTTTTCTACAAATGAGTTGTTCTATATGTAAACGTGCTACTTTGTCTACAAAGGAGTTGTTCTATTTGCAAATGCGCTACTCTATCTACAAATGAGCTATTTTGTATGCAAATGCACTACTCTGTGTGCAAATGAGTTGTTTTGTATGCAAATCTATTTGTAAATGAGTTGTTATGTATGCAAATGCGCTACTTTGTGTGTGAATGCACCACTTTGTCAAAACTAGAAATTTTGGGGTTTTAAAGGCTAAACAAAAATGCTGAAGTATTTATAAATGCGTTAATATAGCTAAAAATGTGCCAGTATAGGAACAAATGAACCACGAGTTCAACAAATGCACTGACATAGATCCCTGTACCCACATAAGTCAGTAATATGTACAAAAGTATTTTTTTAGGTTACAAAACCAATGTTTCATGTGCATAAGCATTGTTGACAGGTCAAATGCGCTGATACAGGTGACTATTATGAAAATTCAAAATTTTACGGTGTAAATCTTAATGAAAAATTCTGAAATTTAAACACCTTGTTTATAACACAAAATGCTACTAAAAGCAATTAATATTTTGGGGGGTAAGCCCCACGGTGGGTGCAAAAATGTAAGCAAAAAGTTTTGTTAGAGTGAAACTTACAAACTAGGAAATAAACTGATTCAAATCCTAAACTAACACAACTATCTACCTACTTCCGATTGAGACGGGATGAAGAGTATAATACCTGTACTTACCTACAAGATTTCAAGACTCCTCCCTTTTTGCTTTGGATGTGCTCTTGATTTATTCATTATGCTTCACATTAGTGGGATGATTTGGGCAACACCTCCTCTTGATTTGATGATAATTGCTCGATTGATGGAAATTTCTTGGTTATAGATGAATGGATTGATTGAATGATCGATTGGATGATTGGGTGAACAAAATAGCGGAGCTTTGATATGAATTTGTGACTTTGTCTCAAACTAGCTCTCATGGAGGATGAGAGCTCAAGTTATAGTTAATGGGTGGAGGATTCAATGGCTAAGATGATCCCATGTTGGATTTAGATCAAGGGTGGAGAATTCATGTGAGGATTATAGGATTATAGAGTGGAAGGCTATAGAAATTTGAATTCAAAATTCATGGAGGGAAGAAGCTTCTCTTGAATTAAGAATTCAATGGAAGGAGAAGGTTGGAGAAGCTTCTAGATTTAGAGGTGGAGCATGTGATTAGGTTAATAAATGATGACTAGGGATGTGAATTGATTTAAAGGCTAGGTGTAGGGATGTGTAGGGTAGGTGAGGTATAGGAATATTAAATTCCTATAACATGATAATTAATAACTAAAATACGATAATTGGATATAATAATGGATTTATGAGATTAATGATAAATGGGATATAATAATGGATTTAAAGGATTGATGATGAAATGATAAGATAAATGATAAATGATAAAGGGTAAATATAATAAAAGGGATTAATAATAATAATTAATCTTGCGATTAATTATTATATGGGTGATGTTGGGATATTTGTGAGACAAGTTAATCGTAATTAACCATGTCAATATTTTAGATGTCTATAGTATCTGTCAGGTCTAGTGTTAGGTTGTGGAGCCTATTTTCATGTGTGAAAGTGTTGAAGACTATACACTAAGAGTACTGTACACTTTTCATGTATCCTCACCGGGGTTCGGGGCTGGTCCGGGCCCTGAGCGGGGGTCCGGGGGCACAGCCCCCGATTTTTTTTTTGGGCCTTAAAACGTGCCCGATATATCAGGAAATGTGATTTTCTCATATGGGCGGGATTTTGACCCATAGGTTTATGGGACGGTTTTTGCCCATGGTTTTGATACCCACGGTTTTGTAAAACTACTTAAGTAGTTGTCTATTTATATGGTTTTATGCATATGATAGTAGTATGAAAAACATTGCAGATGTGCTTTCAATTCGGGTGTGAATTCTGTAGAGTTTGTTGAGCATAGATCCAAACAGATTTGGGTATTGTATTGAGAGAGTGGTGGCTTGTAATAAAATTTGAGCAAGTGATTCTTGGTGGACATAGCCCAAATTGGGTGAACCATGTTAAATACTGTCTCTTTGTGTTGTGTTATTTTATTCTACACTTTTATTTGAGATCTTTAATATTTTCTGCATATTAGTCTCTACTATTGCGATTCTGTGAGGGATTATTCCGCATATTTTATCCCTTATTCCCTAACATCTAGGACACCATCGAAGATCTCATGGTAAATTCCATCAATTATCGTGTGTCATTCCACTGTGATTTGCTCTATAAAACAAATAACCCACACATCAGATTAGCAATCTATTTAACATTTATGCCAACCATCACAATATATGTTATAGCATCCTCTAACTTTAAGGATCACCTGGATCCTTGGGCTACTCTCCTACAATATCTTCACCCACTCAACCTTGTAAAAATTGTCACAGCCTCCTCATATATCAGTCGACGGGATCCTACCAATCATGCCCACCTATCTTAGGGCACTAATATCATCGCTTCTCTCCTTCGTGCCTCTACTCTCTATCATGTCCATCCCATCATATATGTTGTTATCTAGGAACTTATATCTAGTAAGTATCATCCTCTAGGCCTACGTAATCACCACTCACGATGCCATCCCCAAGACATCTCTACTTTCTCCTCCTCTCTAGTAGTTTGTCTCTTGAGGATATCCTCTACCTCTACTATATGATGTCCCTATACACCTCCTGTTCCCTTCCATCATTTTCTCCTACCACCTAGCTATGGGGAACACCTAACTTGGCGTGGTTGCAATGATGGTATGCCTACCAAAAGTCCCACACTTTTTTGAGAGGAAAAACTATAGCTCAAATATGAAAACAAATTAGGATTGGGCACGCGGGAACATGGCGCGTACACGTGCGTGAAAGTGTAGAAAAACAGGAGCGCACCCAAAAACATGACTTAGCCATTTTTGCATATCAAGGCTATTTTTGGACATGGAGTGCAAAGAATGTAAAGGTATGAAAACTTGCAGTCTACGCAAGGGTATTTTGGAACAAGTGGAATTTCGAGCACCATGTATAATTTTGGGCTAATAATAGGATCTGTACTTAGAGTTAACTTTAGAAGATCTATTATTAGCACTTGTGTGCTTTTGTATTCTCTTGTAAAGGCACATAGCTATTATTAGCATGTAGCCTATTTTTGGAAGGTCTATGGGCAGTGAAGGGAAAGTCCCCACCCCTATATATATGTATTGATTTGCACAATTTAGATATATCGTTTTATTGTAGAGTTATGCTATGGAATTGCTAGCACACATGACTATGGAAACTGGATCATGATGTATGAAGCTTCTGTGTTTTACAACATTTAATATAATGGATACTATTGGCTGGATAATGGTGTTAAATGTGAGTGAATATGGTTCTTGCATGGTAAATCTCATTATAGCCATTGTTTAGTCAATCTTTCATATAGTTTAGATCTGGATTTGGTTTATGCGATTTGGTGTAATTGGTTATCCGCTATGAATCTGAATTATATTTGAAATCATGCTAACATCTTGAACAAACTACTCTAAAGAGGGACTTGGTACCTTTACGTGCTTCAGGTGAGTGTTCAGTCTAGTCTACGTGATATGCCAACGCACCTTGGGATTTGTGGGTATATTCTAGGATACATCATTGGTTCCATTACCGGGACCTCTTTCTCAGTTTTTTTATAGGATGTTGCATGATGAAGATGTATAGATTGACCTTGGCTAGTATTAAAGAGTGGTTAGACTATCTAGAAGAATAGTATGCTCAAAGATTTAGCACTGGACCTGAGTTTAATACACGCACATGGGTTGAGCAGAATCTGTATGATGCATTATATGAGATATTCTTCATTATCTTTCTCGTAGAGTTGTATGAGTGGTTGGTTGCTTATGCGTCTAAGAGGAATTGGAGGTTCACGTGCGTTTTTGGACGCATGAATAATTCCAGGCATTATATGATGCATATTTGATTTGGATGCGCTCTATGGATGTTTGGTTCTGTGGTGTTTTGAACACCTTTATTCTTGAGTACGCAGTATCCACTTACTCTTGCCCAAAAATGATTGAGTTTCAGTTCTTGCGCGATCCCAGAGGATATTATTTACATGGTATTCCTTTGGCAATCAAGATCTTGACCGTAGCCATGGATTTGGAAAAGAAGCCAATGCCTAGCTAAATCCCACCACACGTGAGGGCATGAATAGGTTTGGTAAAGATGGCGGACATAGCGGAAATGAGACATAGAGAAGAAAGATGACTTAAGTTTAATAAAGCACATGAGAGTGATTTGATGAAGCAATGAGAGATCATGGAAAGAATGGTGTTGCGGAGGGAGATGGCTCGTGAAGGATTTGGATCTCACGCGGAAGACATGGAACTAAAGCATCTAGAACTCCCCCATTTGGGAAAGCATAATAGAGAACCCTCTTTGGCTTTGGATGAGGGTGCATCATATGAGGGATTGTGGACCGCGGGCATGCATCTGAACCTACCTAGCGACCTAGGCTTCACACTTGGTTTTCCAAATTCTACAACAATTAAAAATAAGCAAACCAGTGTAAGTAGTAGAGTTGTAGTAGATAGAGTAAATTTGTATTCAAGTTTAGGAGTTGATTAGGGAAATTATTCATCTATGGCAGTGTAATCGTTGTCTATGTTATTTGGAGGTCCATCTAGAGGTTTCTTTTCCGGCACGTCATCGACATAGAATATGGTTGCACATTACATTGGTATAACGTTTGGAAGTAGCATGACTTCACGGATTGTGGGAGTCCAGTTTAACACGACCATTGGAATACAAGGAATTGGATCCTCTTGTTTGTTTCCTACTTCAGGAGGAGGATTAGGAGGGTCAGGTTGCTCAGGTGGATCTGGAGGTGGTGGAAACACAGGAGGAAATATAGGTTCTGGGTCAAGTCCAGCTATGCAGAGGCTCCAAAAAATGATTAAAAAAGGGATTTCCCATGATAGAATCAAAATAATTAGAAGGAATCCCAAAACATTGTGGCATGGCATCCTAGTCATTAGTCGAGAGCCCAAGAAACGTGATTAGCTCACAATTGGTCCACCTGGTAGATTGCATATCTGAATTTTTTAAATGTTGTTGTTTGAAACAAATTGGTAACAAACAAAGGTCCCTCGAATATTATTATCTTTTGGGGGGAAAATTGAGTGAAAAAAAATGTATAAATGCAATTAGAATAATCTTGCAAATGTTCGGAGTTTGAATTCTTGAGAAAAAATTTGAGAAAGCCGTCTTCTCGAGAGACCAAAGCTGAGATAACTTGTTATTTTCTTCTGTGTTAGATTTTCTATCGTGTCAAGTTGTTTACAAATGTATAGCCATTGACAAGCACTGAGATTTCTCTGGAAAATTTCCCTTGCTGATGAATCTAAGCAATTTTGGAATTAATTTGTGTCTAATCTCTAGCAATTTTGTGTCTACTTTGTTTCAGAATGTCTGCAAATAGTTTCTTTCGTTCCTATTGCAATCTTACACTAAATTTTTTGTGAAATTGCATAGGATCTCATCCCTGTGACATTCTAATGGTATTTGCAATTTCATTTCAAGAAGAGCCTTCATCTTGGATGAGATAAACAAATTTAAAATCAATTCACTGTCATTTGTTGATAAAGATTGTCTTTAAGTCTTCGGGTGTACCTTAGGCGTGATTAATCAGAAACTTTAGTGTTTAATTGAGTCTTTCAATTCGAGCCTTCATGTTGGAGTCTCAAAGATTATGTGAAAACGTGCTAATTTTGGCCTCCATTAAAGCACACCTTCTGGTTGAAGGAACGTCTTGATTGCTATGAAGTTTTCTGTTGTGAAGTTGTTCATTGTTGTGTAGTCCCTTCAAAGATCGGGTATAATCAACTTTATTCTGCTTCATCTCCCACCAAAATCATTTAAAAACCATTGATCCACCCTGAACTACCCCTGTTTTCCCTATGTATCGACAAAGGAACAAAATGTACTTGTAAAAATATGTACAACAATCAGGATTTCTTAATGTCTTCAGTAACCTTAGCCTTGTGTTGAAAATATTTCCATCATTTAGAAGTGACAACTCTTAAGAGTTAAATCATGGAGCATTGACTGTATTTTCCCAAGGTTCCCTTCATAGAATTTGTGCAAATGAAGGATATCTCCATCTCCTTCATCAAACAGAGGTTACACTAAGGTTCCTCTCACCATGGTCTAAGAGGCACGACCTAAAGCAGTGAGGACATGTCAAATCCTCTCAAAGGTGTTATCCATCTCTCCACAAATCTGAGTAACAAAGGGTCAGTTAGATCTCATCCCCAGCTACAAAACGACACGCACTATGATCTATCTGCCTCTAAGCTCCCTGTCAAATCTGTGTTGCTGCTCAGCTTGAAAAGGAGAATTAATTTGGATACCATCACTAGTGGCGCCATTGCCAGGGACTCTTTGAAGTATTTTACAAATACAGTACATACAAACCCTGGTAATACTTATTACACATGTTGTGTGCTAATACATTTTCTAAAACACCATTATCTGTAAGAATTGTTCAAAGTTGTAAGTTCTGAGTGTAATATTTCCAGCTTATATAGTTATTGCACTAAGATTTGTATCATCATTGATAAATTTGGGTAAAAGAAGAGAAAATCTGGTAAGCTTTGCATGAATCTGGTATTGACAGACTTTTGATAGGTATTTCATAGTGCATTTGCACAAACTAAGGTGAAAATCCTTAGTGGTGACTCCGTGCTGTTTAAATTCTTTAAAAATTATAGCGTTTTAACATGTATCAAGTAAGATTTGTCATTAATCCCTACAACGCTGGAAGGAAGAAGATCTTTCTTTGCCGAGGACCATAGTAGAAGGTTATTTCTAGAGTTTGGAAAGTCTAATTCAAAAGGAGGAAGAATTTGGAAGGTTGTTGGAGATCAAACATCAAGAAAAGAGGTCTCCATTGGTGAAACTGATCGGCACATGATTGAATATTGTGATACTTCCTCAACTGCTTCTGAATTAGGTAGTCTTTTTGTAAATCTAAATTCTCCAACTGGAGAGGGTCCTTCATCTGTATTTGAAAAATTTGAATCTCATTCTATCCATGTGCTTTCCAAATCTGATAGAGTTTGCTGTGAAAAAGAGCCATTAGGGGATATTCATTTTGAAAATCACATTCCTATTCCTAACAGACCCCTCAGTCCTCATCATCTTACAACTCCTCCAAGATCACCTCCATAAAACAACATGGCTCAGCCTCCACCCAGACCTCCATTTGTTGTTAATACCTTTGGTCCTATCAATTTTAGAGGGATGGCTGGTTATCCAAATGTTGTGCTATAAGACGCAAGAAATAGATTGCCTAAGTGTCAAGGAAATAATGCAATCATTGGTGATCAACAATTGAAGCTCTTTGTAAATATGATGGAGGAATTTGAAATAGAATTTGAGGATGTATACATTAAACTATTTATCCACACTCTAGAAGAAGATGAAAGGGACTGGTATAAATCTTTTCCGGATAATTCTATTGACTCCTGGACAGAGATGAAAAATACTTTTAGAATGCAGTATGGTGATAAGACAGACCCTAGGTTTCTTTTGTCAGAGTTTTAAAATATAAAAAAGAATCCTAATGAATCAGTGCATGATTTCAATACTAATACGCATGACTATGGAAACCGGATCATGATGTATAAAGCTTGTGTTTTACAACATTTAATATAATGGATACTATTGGCTGGATAATGGTGTTAGATGTGATTGAATATGGTTCTTGCATGGTAAATATCATTATAGTCATTGTTTACTCAATATGTCATATGGCTTATATCTAGATATGGTTTATGCGTTGTGGTGTAATTGATTATGTGCTATGAATCTGAATTATAATTGAAATCATGCTAACATCTTGAACAAGCTACTCTAAAGAGGGACATGGTACCCTTGCACTCTTCAGGTGAGCACTCAGTCCAGTTTGAGTGATGTTTCAGTCCACCTTGGGATTTGTGGGTATATTCTAGGCTACATCACTCTCCCTCTTCTCTCTGGCATGTCTTGGTTGATACACTAGGATAGGTAGGGATACCACATGCACTGGATGTAAAATTTCAATGGTACTCTATGTATTAGGTGATTCTCTACCCACCACAGATAACATCATGTAATCTCCAAGGCCCCCCTATGCTACCATTGTCTTAATTCAGTTATGCCTCTAGTTCATTCTCCCTTTATAACGTTCCCATATCACATGCTTCTACCTAACTTGTGGAAATCTCCTAAACCCAACCAAAAACCTCATTGTTGGGTCTTGATTTATTAAAATTTGAATATTAAATCTAATTTCAAATTCACTACTATGATAATATACAACAGAATACAAATGCTAAGCACTCTGAAGATACAATTGTGTAAGCAAATAAGAGAGATAGGGCACTTATCTGATTTACACTTATCCTGGAAAATATCTAAACTGGAACAAATGATGAACCGACTGGGAAGGGTGTCGGAAATGCCTGATATTAATTGTGGAACGTATGGAAAGAGTTGGAAATAGGCATTTGGACTAGGCCAAGGGTGTCAGAGACCTCTATTGGATTCCTGTGACTGTGCAGCAGCTCAGAACATGGTTTTTCTGGTGTCGCAAGATTGTTGCTAATAGTTGTTGTTGGTCACCTGTATGTCGCACCTTAATCACAAAAGTCACCTATAACCTGTAATGAGATGTTGATTTGTAAAACTATAAAACTACATCAAAAACCAAAAATAAAAGATGAAATATGGGGAGTCAGACTGACCCCGGTGGTCACCCGAATGAGTGAACTTACGACCAAGCGTTGCACTACATTTCATACTCCATATAGTTATTGTGTGTGTGTGAAAGAATCATGCCATAGGAAGCCCTTGTGCAAGTGCACGTGATAGTGGGCGGTAGCTAGATGTACCAATGTAAATAGATGTGTAGATGGAATAATGAACTTCCCCTTCCTATGGAGTGTATGCAGAAAATGCAATACCTTGTCCCTTGAATGAAAGCTATATGGATGCCTTTGATGCTCTTAGATGCCTTTGGATGTAAGCTTGGGTGATGATAATAGATTCTTACAGCTTGGTCCCTTATTTTGGTCACATAGCTTTGTATTTATATGATTCCCTTGCTTGAATTTCGTAATTGAAAAATGGAAGGCCGACCCATAAAAAATAAGATGCCCAAAAGATAAAAGAGACCCAAAAGAAGTGAGTAAGATAGGGGTCAAGGGTGCCCAGAGAGGATGAGGATGCCTAGGCACTGGTGTATTGGATAGGTGCTGGTGCCCAAAGTCATGAAATATAAAGCAATTAAGTTAAGACTGGGGTGTAGGGCGTGCAAGACCAAAGAGAAAGCAAGAAAGATAGAAAAAAGGCCAAAGAAAGCAATCAATTACTAGTTTTCTCACTTAGGAATCATATGAATGCAAGTATGTTCTTAGGACCTAGAAATGTACCCAAGTGCGTGATTTTTAATCTAGATTTTCCCCCACTTTATGTTATTGAGTGAATACTAGATAACATAAAGTAGATAAGAGATGTGTACCTGATAATCATGTCGAGTATGATGGCAATAACATGCCAAGGAGACAAGTGAAAGCGTGAAGTAATAAAGACGAAGTGTGGAAACTAAGAAAGAGAAACTGACCCTAGGGGTGAAGCGTATTGTGTTGTACCATGTTGTACATGTTTTTTGTGCTTGATGTAGGGTTGCTTCTTGTTTCATATTGAGGATAGACTTGCAAAAGAGGAGCGAAAGAGTAGTCAAAGTAATTGTTGACTATTTTGCCCCCCAAGCAAAATTAGCCAACCCGAACTCACATCCAGACAACAAGCAAAATGGGAAAGAATATGAAAATTCCAAAAATTTCCCATGCTCAGCCATATTAGGCTCTCAGATCCAAAAAATCCCTGAAGAAATTTAGAAAATCAGTTAAAATTACCCAGGTAGGGCCCTTAGAGGGTTTAGCTAAATTTTAGCTCACCGAGCTACTCAATGAGCTCATCTAATGCAAGAGGAGGCAGGGTATTTGCGTGGTTTGGGTGAGTTATTGCCCAACTCGGTGAGTTGGGGTCCTGATGCGGGTCACATTGGCAGCATTTTAGGTGAAACGACTCGACGTATGTGTTCAGGATGACAAAGTCGAATAGCTCGGCGGATGGCTCGATGTAGCGGATAGAGCATGCCAACTCGACTGGGTCAAAAATGGAGCCAAGCTTATCACAGTTAGAGGCATCGACACAGACGAAGGAGAGGCCAAAATCCCTAATTTTGGCCATTGAAAATGCATCACAGGAGGTGATGTCAAGGTCTAGGCTAGGAAGCTAGTAAGGAGGTGAGCCGATTCAACTCAACACTCTGCGACGAAGGGAAAGTAAGGCCATATGAGTGAGGGTTTGAAAGCTAAGTGGCTCGGCATGGAAAAAAAATGAAACTTGGGCTTGAATAGGTAAGAGTGGAGGCATCGGCGGCAAGTTGGATGGTGGATCAGGGGTGACTTGGTAGAGAAATTTAGGTTTAATAGGTAAGGTCTGAAACCCGAAAGCCCAAATTTCAGGCTTTCGGTGTTTCGGGGTTCGGTAACTCACCGTGGAAGAGATAAAAAATGAATCGCACCCCCCCTAAAATATGAAAATGTGAAAGCCCAAAATGGGTGAATGACGTGATGTGGAGAGGAGGTTTTAGGAGTCAAGGTTGTTTCAAGGTCAATGAGGGAATCGAGCCATTTTTGGTACTTTGGGTTGAATTGTTTCAGAGGTAGCTTTTAGGTTTGGCACGGTAGGAAACCTGAAACGATTTGAAAGAGTGATCGGAAGTGGAAGTTGTGAAATCCCAAAATGTGTGAGTGACATGGCATGTCCTAGTTATTTTGGGGATGTTGCCATTCGGGTTTTAGGGATGTTGAAGTTTGGAGTCATGTGTGAGTCATTTTCAGGATTAGGGGTCTGAAAGAATTAGAGCCGAAACCCGAACAAAAATAAACTCCTGCTCACACATTTTGAAAAAGTCATTAAAATTAAGATACACCAAATCAGCTCGGTGGCATGTGAGCATAGGAAGAGTTGGCCTTAAAAGGGATGAAGAAGCTCGCTATGTGGAAAACCAACTCGATGGGATAGGAGGAGAGATTGATAGAGTTTAGGAGACATAGAAAACCCTAACCGTACCCCAACTTCAAACTATCATATCTAGAGCTAGAGATGTCAACAAATCATAAAATTACAATCAATGGAGAGCTAAAAAGGAGGGAAACATGATGAAATCATAAAAAATGGATTTTATAAGGTTTTGTAAACCCCAAAATTACAGAGTCCACCAGAACCAGAAATGTGATATCTTGAAGCCCAGATGTCTGATTCTCGCAAGTGGATAACCATTGGAATTGTGAGAGCGAGATCTATACCATGGAATCATCAAATTTTAGGATTTCAGAGGTTTTAGACCCCCTAAATTTGGGAAGAACAAACAATATCCCTGGGTGGGTGAATGCCATTAATGAGGTAGGTGAAAAGTAAGGTCATGATAAGGCTATAGGGAGCTAGACTAGACCTAGGTGCAATCAAAGCAGGTTGCTTTAAACAAAAGAAAAATACATTAATTGAGGAGATATTTCTGAATATTTTCAAGCACCCATTGCAGATTAAAGAATGGATTTTTATGGGTTTCGTGGAATTTCAGAATTTCTCTCTCTCCTCTCCTTCAAAAGTCTTCTATAAATATGTAAGGGGTTACAAAAACAAAGGTTGTTGATCACTTTTATTCTCCCATGCACCCCATTTTTTATTGGGGCTTCAAGCCTTCCTAAAATCTTGTAATGGCTTCATGCCTCTTCCTGCTATAACATTTTACTGTGTAAACTTATATGGAGCAATAAAACATATCTGTGTTGCCTCTTTTCCAGCCTCTATTTTTTGTTGTTTACATCTTACCTCTCATTGTGTTTGTAGGATATGTGTGTATTTCTTGTCTATTATAGGTTTGGTGGTTGTGTTTACCATGAAATGGTGATTGTTTGCATTTTGGGTCTGTGTTACAGTTTTCCAACCTCCCCTCAATGCATCGGTGGAACTTAGGTTTGTGTTGCATTTGTCCAACCTCCCTAAAGTCACCCTTTCTCTGTTTTACAGGGTTGGGAAGAGTGATTAGCACTCCTTTCTTGGTGTATCACCACTCGTAATGTACACTTTAATTTCATGCATTCCTTATTTCCCTGTCCCCTTGGAAGCTTTAGATTAGGGTTAGTGAGTATTTTGGCTTGCACTTTGAGTAATTAGTGGCAGGTAGGTTAGGAGTAGGAGTCGGCCTTCTTTGGAGAGTTGTCTAATTCACAAGGTCTCACACTTCACGAAAAATCCATGTTGTGCAATCATACCAAATGCTCCGTCTCAAACCAGGCCATTCGGGGGGTGCAGTGATTATGAATCAACAATTTTGGGGTGTCTGGTGGGAGAACAAGGAGTTAGAGAGTATATTTTTTGAGTTTTTTCTACTGCAAACCTTGTCACATTCAAGCTAGGTTCAAACACTTCAATTTCGGAGCTTTCCTTGCATTTCAGAATTTGGGAGTTGTAAACTTTGGATTTTAGAGGTTTTAGTTGTAAGGTCAAAGTCCAAAATCAATTTTGGAGGGCTTAACGCATGCAAAATCGACTTAAACTTCATCAAATGATAGATTGGGGTCTAATCTTCAAAAGGGTATCCTTAGAATTTCAAAATTCTTACTTTCGGAATTTCAGAATTTCGGGCTTTGGGATTTTGAGATTTTTTAAATTTTGGACCTTTTACAATTTCAGGTTTCAGAACTTTTGGGTTTCGGAGTTCAAAATTTCATAGGTTGCTAGTTTTTCAGATTTCAGAGGTTTCTGATTTCAGAGTTTCTTCTACTTCAGATTTCTAAGACTATGGCATTTTGGAGCTTCGGAGACCATTTGCAATGAATAAGTCTAACCTCATAAAATTTTTTGAGCTCTGCAAGGTGTGCAGATAGGTATCCATCTCATTTCATAAAGTTTGTTGTGCACTTGGTAGAATTTTAGTCTTTGGAAACACACATGCAAGCACAACCGGTGACTCCATTTGGATAGCAAACCCATTTCTCGTAGTAGCAGGTGTTCCTTTTCTTCACCATCCATTTTTTCCCTTCTATCCCTTCCATTTTCTTCCATTTCATGAATTCTTACAACCATGACTTTGTTCCTGCAATGGAGCTCACATTTGTAAAAACAACAATGATCGTTAGACATATCTCCACACTTACAACATATATTCTCATATTACTATCAATCACCTCCAGAACAATTCTATGACGAAAATCAATATGCATATTCATATGACCAAGGAGTAGAGCAGTTTGGCTGCCCACCAAATTATGGAGATTTTCAAGGTCATGAATATGTAGATAATGGAGGCTATCTTACACCTAAGGATTATGAATTGCAACTGAAGGTTCAAGGATTTGAGGTAAAAATGGTGCATCAAAGGGCTATGTCTCAGATACAAGCATGTAAGATTGGTTTTAAGACCCCTTACTCGTGGGTAGGTCCTATTCCAAATTACTACATCCTGTAGGAGAAGCTTGACTTTATTGTTGAGATGTTTCCAAGGCTCACAAAGTGGATCCAAGAGATAGGAATTTTTGTAGACAATGCCAATCAATCCCATCAATGGGAAATTATTGCATTGCCATCCCGTAATACTCTCTCTACTCCCCAATTCACACTATTTCAGCCAGAGCCTCGATTCCCAAGTTTCTAGTCTATTGCCCCCATTGTGGATTCCCATTCTTCATCTTCTACTCTCCCACTTGACCTCAGTTTCTTTTCCCTTTTCCCTTCCAAACCCAAGTCCGCTCCACATGAAAAAATTTGTAAACCCCTTCCATCATCTCAACCACCAACAAAATAAAAATCTATTGGCAAACCACCCACCACTCCTCTCGTAACATTGAGTCCATGTTAGGAAGAAACCCAAAAAAGCAAAGAAGAGGAATAATAAGGACAAAAGGCAAACAAGGAACAAATGGTGAAAAATTTGGTGAGCTTGGCTCTAAAATTTGAAATTGGAAAAATTCCTCTTCTAGTCAAGCCTTCGGAGGAGGTCAAGGATGAAGAAGAGTAGGTGGTGAAGGGTGATTTAGTTATAGTGGAAGCGGAGCAAAAACAGGTTGAAGAAGATCAACAATCAGAATGTTCAGAGTGTAGTGTCCACAATGGAACCTTATTTGCAGAGATTGTTAGTTAATCATTAGCTGTAAAATTAGCACATGAGGGAAGAGAAACAATTCCAAATCCAAAAGAAAAGGAACACATCCTTGTTGTGGAGGAAGATCAAACATGCCCAGAGGATTCGAGCACATGTACAGTCATGCAAGAAGCTCCAAGTTCTTGCCCCTCTTCATCCTCTCCAGATTTCAATTTCGGAGAGAATTTTGAGCTCTCTAATTTTTTAATTGAGGATGAGGAGCCTGTTGACAATTTTTTCACTTGTGCAAAAATGGACAACTCGAAACTTCATTATGATGGATAGCATTGATGAAGTATACCTAAGCTAGGGGAGTTTCTTTCAGAGAATATTGTTACTGTTGAATTAATTAATGATTACATGAAATATGTAGCTATGTGTGCTATTACAAAACGTAACAGATCACATAGTCTACAATTTCATGACTATCTTCAGCAAAAGAACACAAATCCCCAAAGGACAGTTGTGTTGTCTTGATGAAGACATCCAATTACAGAATAGATGAAATGCTAAGTTCTAGAATAACAAACACAATTACATATTGCAAAGATATCAGAGTTCATTACTAGATGTTACAGGTATTCTTTAATGTTCTTTCCTTCATGATTAAGACATTCAATTATATTATTGGGTTGTTTAGTTAATCATACAATCCATATCAGAAAGCTGAAATGTAGAAAGAAATACACAACTCAATTTTAGAATTCAATGTTTTATTCATAAGGAATTTCAAATGTTCCCACACAAGCCATGGGATGTAACTGAAAAGTAAAGTACAACTACTGAAATAAGAGGTACACATGCATGAAAGAGAAAATAGAGGAGTATGAGTGAACCCATCATTTCCTTGGGTCTTCTCCTTTAGTTGATGCATCTTCATCTTCATCTTTGTTCCCTCTTCATCTTCATCACTGGAAGTACTGTACCTGAAAAGAAGAAAAGAGGAAGATTATCAGTTAAGAGCTCAGGGTTAATCCATATTCCTATACTGTCCTAATTCATGCATATGGATCTCTTAACAATAGGAGATATAAATTACTTGAAGATCAAAACTGCATACATGATTTTCTCACTCAGAAAGAAGGAGAAAGAAGAAAAGAAAACCATGGACATAAGAGAGGCCAAAAAGCCTAAATATTTTCTAACTGTTTTCTCAAGTGTGTAGGTGCAGATTGCAAAATCAAGAAGCAATAAAGAAGTCTGAATACCCATGCCAAAGGAGTGATACCCAAATCTGGGTTGTAATATTTCAAGCCACAAATTGAAAAAATACATGTGTATATACAGATTTTGGAAAAATAATTCATTTAGGCAGGATAGTTAAAAGTTCATATACATATTTGTTACAATACAACAACTACAAAATGGGGGAAAACCCCTATGGATTTGCATTCAAACTAAAATGGAACTCGAGATCTAAGTATGGAGGTTTCAAGTAAAGTGACTTTAGAATTTAGAGCTCAAAAATCATGTGCCCAAAAGAAATAACATCTATCTCAAGTAAAACTCCATAGTTGAGCACAAGATTTGACAGCCATATATCCTCTGGAACAAGAGTTCCAAGATAATCAGAGAAGTGACCACCCACAATTGGGAAATGGGTTTCAACTAAGAATCAAAGCTTCAAAGAAAATCAACATCTTAAAATGCACCTTTTTAAGATACTCTATACAACTCAAAATACATTCAAAAAAGAGAACAGGGATTTGAGGAGTATGAAGGCATAACCACAAAGTTACAAAGCAAAGAAATCCATGAATTTTTGAAAATATGAGTGCTTGAATTACCGTTTCTAAGTCTAGTAAAATAGGTGAGATTCTACTTAGACAGATCCACAGTTCCATGGAACCCATATCTTAAAATATGCAGATCTACTAAAGATATTGTATACAACTCAAAATAGCATTCAAAAAAAGGAAGAACATGGATTTGAGGAGTATGAACGCAAAACCACAAAGTTACAACAATAAAAGTGCCAAATCCATGCATTTTTGGAGAAAAATATGAGTACCCAGTTGAAACTTACCAGTTCTAAGTAAAATTTTAGTAAATCCTCGGGGTAAGATCACAAAATCAAAAACCCAGAAAGCTTCTGCTCAGATAGATCCACAGTTCCATGGAATCAGAAAATTTCCTCACCGAGCTAACAAATGGCTTTTAAAAAACTCAAACCAAAGATCCAACAAGGAGAAAGTAACCACAGAACTTCAGAGTTCATCAATGGTGGTTGAAAAGGTTTTCCCAGAGGTATTAATTCAGGAACAAGCTCTAAATACCAAAGAATTCTTGCATTTGAGCTTAAGATCAAAAGAATGGTGGCAGCATAAACAACCACCTAGTTTTCTTAAAATATTCCACAGAACTCTCCAAGCACTTCAAAATGGAACAAGACAGAGCTCGAGATCATCTTCAATGGCCGCCGTCTAGGACAATTTTTTTGCAAAGTTATTTTAGCTCGGATAGAGCTTGAGAATGAAAATATGAAAGACTTAGGGTTTCAAGTGTTTTTATTCATCAAACAAACTAAAGTAACTCTCATCGGGTGAGTTGGATATGTTTTGACAACAACCACGAATCAAAAGTATAGAGATCAATGCTCAAAATTCACCAAAATTCGATGCAAACCCCATCTTGACACATGAAAATGGTGGGTATTTATGGCGAACTTAGCATCTTTTCATCAACTTGTAAAAGTGTTAGATTGACCCGCAGACATGATGAAATCTAATTGGATGTGGCACAGTGAGGCCATATGCAAAACTTGGTACTTTTTCCTTTTTTACAAAATATTCAAATTGGTCTGGTGGCCTGATGTGGAGGGGTGGGCCCTTTTTGTGTTTTGAGACATTTTGGAAAAGGGCGTAAAGTTGTAAAATGACCCGTAGCCCCGATCATGTCAAAGGAAAAATTCAAATGTTGAGCCCACATCAAAAGAGTCAAAGCGGGGAGGCAGATCGTCAGAGCCTTTTGAGATTTTGAGATTTATTTCCAAAAAGGGATTAAATTTGTAAAATGACCCGCGGCCCCGCTCATGTCAAAGGAAAAATTCAAATGTTGAACATGCATCAAAAGAGTCAAAGCGGAGAAGCGGATCGTCGAAATGTTTTTTACCTTTGAAAATTTTAAGCTTTTTGAAAAAGGAGTAAAGTTCAAAAATTTCCCGCGACTCCGCTGAAGCATCGAAAGTCAATCATATTGAATTATGTCAAAAGTGGATTGTCAATATCAATTTGAAAATTTTGAGCCCTTTTTCGAAAAGGAGAAAAGTGATAAATTTACCCATGACTCTGCTTGAAGACCGAAAAAAGCCACGTATTCAATAATTCAAAAAGCGAATCATCAGGATCTTCTAAAACTTTGAGATTTTTTTTTTAAAAGGGGGAAAGTGATAAAGTCACCCACAACTCCACCATGCCATCAAAAGTTGGAATGGCGGGCCGCTAAAGTTATTTTTGACTTTTAAACTTTAAATTTTGTTTTGTAAAAATAAAGGATAAAGCTTATCGCTGACCCCGCTGGCAAGATAAAGACATGTGTGGGGCCCAAATTAAAAGCAGAAGGGTGGCCAAATGTTTAAAAATGCACAATCTCTATCAGAAATGAAAAAGAAAAGATTTTCCAGGATCGTTTGTAATTCAAATCTGTCCTACATGGACAACTCTTTTTCGAAATAATGAAAGACAAAGTTCTTACAAAACCTTCAGTCAAGCTTGAACAATCAATAATGGCGGAAAGGGGAAAATTTACAGTAGAGCTTTGAATAGCTCAAATGGAGCTCAACAATGTGCAAATACCAAAAATGATTAAGTTTGCAATAATTTGTGCACCTTAATTCAAAGTCCTGAGTTCACCCAAATTCAGCCATGGTTAGAAAGTGCTAATGTTATCACTACAAGGGGATAAGATTTTTTGCATGCCTTCACAAAAGGACAAATCAACAAGAAGACAAATTCACATGCACAAGGGAAGAAGACTTTCTCATCAAGCCAAACTTATTTTTAGCAAATTACTCACCCGTGCTTTTCTTAAAAATAGAATAGTCGACAGTAGTTGACTGAGTTGTAACCAATGGCTATTAATGCCTCTTTGTATTTGCATGTTCTATTTTTATTCCTTTATTTATTAATAGATGAAGGATAAAAATAGGATGCATGGGCGAATACGATTCTAGCCTATTTTTAGCAAGGGTGGGAAATAATTTTGCTATATATTGTGTGCTTTGGCAAAGCACAAGAGGAGGAATTTTAGATATAGGAGTGCTGAAGTAATTTTCTGCCAGTTTTTCCCTTTGAATGTGAAGTATTTTCTGCCTTTCCAATTATTTGCAGTCTTGTGTATGTTTCCATTAATCTTGTGAATTTGAATTCCCTGATTAATCATCTTACCCTGTTGCAAATTCAGTAATTTCTTGCATGATATTAATGTGTATGTGTAACTTAGCAGTATTGTTGTGATTTTATCCCTCAATACATCAAAGTGTTTACCCTTAATTATCTTCAAAAAATTGTTGGCATGTGCATCAGAAATTCATTCCATATCAATTGTGCATGTACTCAGTCAAAGACCTCATACAATTTTGTGTATCACCTCAGTTTTAATTTTATTTTACAGTCATCTTTTACCCTTAACCCCCCCCAGAAAATCAGTTTAGGATACATCAATAAGGAACCGGCCTTGATACCAGAGACTCACCTCAAAATAGGTATACCCACAAACCTGAGGTGTTTCCATTGTATCTACGAAAGAGAGAGATCCATTTTGCAAGCTTAGAACACCTGCAACCATCTCTCTACAGGGTGCACTTTCGAGAGATAACAGTTTTTGGCACACCTTGTGGGACAACGAATCAGATCTGCATGCAAGTTACAAATATTCTACACAGATCTACAACAGATAAAAGTTACTTTCGGGACAACAAGCTACAACAATTTATTCTAAAGATTTAAAGATCTATTTGGCGACTCCGTAAAGCTGATTTTAGACCAGTATTGCAGCATGTTCCATGCCTAAAGTGACTACAAGATCATCGGTAAGAGGAATTCCTCCCGAGTGTGTTTCTTTACCTTTGAATTTTGTAAGAAGGAGAAGAGTTGGTAATACTTTACCTTATAATAGGCCTAGTTTTGATAACCCTCCTCCTAATATTCCTTCACCACGTATCAATTTCTCTATTCAGATCCCAGTATTTCAAATGGCTATTTAACCACCTAGGAATTTTGTGACCTTTACTAATGGAAGCCCATTAGTAATCTTAGTTTACCATGACATCCCTAATGCTGCCATGAAAAGTTTTCCATCATTCACTGGTGAAAATCAGGTTACACCTACAGAGCACATTAAAGATGTTGCAGCCTTATGTGTAGTTCATAATATCACTCATGAAGATGTGGCTTTGAGGCTTTTAGCTACATCCTTTAAAGGACAAGCCTTGCAATGGTATAGAAATCTAGAGATTGGAAGCATAAGAACTTGGGATGATTTAGGTGGTAAATTGTTGAAACAATTTCAAGATAATTTAGATCATTTATCTCTCATAGAACAACTGTCTACCATTAAAAGAGCTCCCAATGAATTTATGTCTAGTTTCAACATCCATTTTTCTAGAACTTGGGAAAGAATTCCAGCAAGTGTCAAGCCTCAAGATGATCATGCTTTTATTTATTATCTTAGAGCATTAAACCGTGATATTTCAACTATGATTAAGTCTATGGGAGGTAATACTCTCCCGGATGCTTATGATATTGCCATAAAAGCTGAAAATAGTCTTATTCAAGCGTAAAATTAGCACCAAGGCCTTCAATGCCTTTTTGGGTAGATTTAGCTCCTATCCCACAGCCTATCACCATTATAGAACCTTTTGTTGTAGCCCCATCAGATGATATGTTAAAGCTTTGTAGACTATGGGAAACAAGCTGAATTCAATTGAGAATATGCTTGCATTACCTAGCAGACCTTATCAAGCTCCTTATCAACAAAATCAGCTAAACCAGCAAAATAGGTAGCCTTACCAACATAATCAAAATTATAGGCAACCTTATCAGCAAAGGCAATTTGACCCAAAGGCTCCTAGTTCATCTAATGCTTTAGTCTTGGTTAATATGGCTACAGAAGAGTGGTGTCAACCTTGTAATCAACCTCATTCAGATGTAAATTGCCCAAATGCTTTTTTGAGACATAAGTCTTGTTTCACAACCTCAATCTGAAACATTATTCATGCCTCAAATGAAGGCTGAGGAAGCAAGAAAGTCATGTTCAGAAAGCACCTGAACAGAACATAATCATTTTTAGTGAGGATGATTTCATTGTAGTTACTACTAGGGCTCAAGAAAAAGCTACCAAAGAGTAAAAAACAGTAAAATAAGCCTATTCTGCCTACTATCACTAATAAAACAACAACTATAAGCCCAAAACCAGCTAACAATGCATTTGTTTCTAAAAAACAACAGGTGTTACAGCTGGTAAAGAACAACAAAAACAACTACAACCTGATCCAAGAAGGTTATTTATACCTCAGATATCAAAAGCAGTTGAAGAAGAATCAATTTTTGCTAAATCCTATGCTAAAACAATAGAATCTGTCTCTAAAATTATTGCTTCTTTTAACATTGTTGATGTAATGAAAAATCATAATGTTAACATCTCAATTTGGGATGCTCTAAGTATTCCAGGACAACAAGATTTACTTTCTCATGAACTAGCTAAGATTGTAACACTCTGATTTTGTATGCTAACTTGGTGAATGTTTTACATACTGTTATAGCTCTTGAAATGAAAGCAAACATGTTAAGATATGTTTTGATCTTAAGAGAATGTGTTGCTAATATGGATTCTTGCATACTGTGGCTTATTGCATGGACAACAAATATTGTACTTGTATGATTGCTGATGTGACGACAGATTGTCGTATAATTGCTTGCTCTTGTGCTGATTGACAGCATACCCTGAATCAATTCCATTGATTCAAGTATGCTGAGGTCCTCTTGTGTTTTCTATGTTAATTCACACTTGAACTGGACTAGGATTATTATAAGCGTGCAGCGTCTGATTACAGGTGTGAATAGCTAGCACGAAAATGCCAACGACAGGGGTTCGATTCTTGAACCCTGTACTGTCGAATTCGGGACCTCGTGGGGCGAGAAACGCCTGGACACGGGTGGCCTTGGCATGTAATCGGAAGGACGGAACGTCCTGCTCTGCGTTAACGTGGATGTTAGCAATGGGCTGGAAGGAAGTTGTTAGTGTTAGTGGTTAGTGTGAATTAAACCTAAAACTAACCCTAAGACCTAACATACATCCTACACTACTATCCTAGTGGATTTTTAAATTATATATAAAAAAAGGGGGAAAAATAAATCTAAATCCTAAAACCTAAGGTCTAACTAAGACCTAGGTCGAATGAACTATGTAACCTAAAACTAATCCTAAGCTAAAAGGGGTACGCAGACCCTTGGGAAGAAAAGGATAAGGATGGATAGGAGGCATTCATTGGCATTTATGAACTGTCCCTTCGGGGACGGCGCCAGTTTTGGCGGGACAGGTAGGAGATAGAGGTATCCATTTGGAAGCTTGGCTAAATTCATTTGCATGGAAAAATTTGAAAATTGGAGACTTGCCAACCCAAGTGGAGGTGGCGTGGAAAATAAGGAAAAAGGGCAAGCCTTTATTGCATTAATGGTTCTTGGTCCTCGCGACCAGCTTGCCTTGGGAAGAGTATGAGGGAATTTTGATTTTCATTTTTTTTGTTGATTCGAGCTTTTGCAAAGTTGCTCTGCATTTGGTTTCTTGGTCTGGTTCAGTCGAACCAGCTCTTGCATTCGACATTTTCTTGGAAGTTTTGAGGCTGTTGATCAGCCAAGAAGAAGGAAGAAAGTGCTGGGAATATTGTGTTGCCGTTGTGGAAGAAAAACGCGGCAAAACAAGCTTTCTTCGAGTTCTGGAAAAGAGATTACAGGCATGTTAAGCCCTTCTCTTTAAAATCTTTGCTTGATTTAAATGTTTCATTAAAACAACCCTGCTCTTGGGTTGGGATTGTTTGATTGTTTTTGAGTTGATTTGGAAATGGATTTGTTGATTTCTGCCTTCTTTTCCTTGGAAAAAGATATGAAACGGCTCTGGTTGCTCGGCCTTGAATTGTTGTTGCTTAAATTTGGTTGGAATAGGAATTACCGTTGTGGTTGCTTACAGTGTTCTAGAAAGAAATAAACATTTTCTTCCTCTGTACATGTGGTATGGAGTGGACAGGCTGTTTAAACTTTTCTTATAATGTAATCGTTCTCCTTGATGTTGTGCGTGGAACTGCTATTACATGTGAAGAGAAAAATGGAATTTCAGTCATGTTATGTTGCTACGATATGGGATTCCTTCCTTTCTTGCTGTCATTTTTGGAAATAATGGGGTACAGTCGTCCCCTTTCTGTTGTGGTTAATCCGTCCTTGCATTTGATTGGTTGGAAACACTTCCACGACGTGCTGGTTTGTTGACAGTATGGTGTTTGAAATAGATATAATTCTTTCACTGTTCGTGTAGTTTGAAAGTGGAACAGGTGTGTAATCGTTCCTTATAGTGTAAAGGTTTTTCCATTTAGTGTAATCGTTTCTTGCTGTTGTATTAGGAACTGCCCTTGCATGAAAAATAGAAATGGAAATAGTATGAACACTGTCTTGATTATTGAGTTGTCTGTCTTTGTAATTCTCAATGAATTACCCTCCTGTCGTGCTGGTGGTTGATGTTGAATGGAAGTTGAAACGGATTCTTTTCCGTAAAATGTTTAATAGGATCAGTACAGGCAGTGCGAATTGTTTTATTGTTGTGTGATCGTCTTTTGTCACATGAACTTTTGAGATAAAATGGTGAAGGCTGTGTGAGCGGCTTGGCGTTGTTTCTGTACTGAAGTTTCATTGAAGGAAATGAGATCTTTTTGTTTTGCTATATGCTGTTTGGAATTAAAAAGGATTATCATTTCTTTTGAGCCTCATGGAAGGGGTATTCACTGTTTAAGAGTTTTGTATCCTGAACTGGTAGACTGTATGGTTGTTTTCACCACTATGATAATGCTCTTGTCATATGGACTTTCGTGATATGGTGGTACAGGATGTATGAGAAGTTAAGGTCGCTCTATACTGAAACTTCTTTTGAAAAGGAAATAATTTCTTTCTCTCTCTCTGCTGTGTTGATTATTATGAATACAACATTGTTTTCTTTATAAGCATACGAATGGCCTTGGGGAAAGAAAAGACAACATGTTTTGGCTGTTCATTTCTTTTCTTGCTTAAAAGGGATAAGGCTTTTCTCTCCCTTTGCTATTTCGGATTATGAAGAAATGGTATCTCATATTTTAAAGGAATGGACATTAAAATTTATATGAATGTTCGTGAGAGTTGGAAAAAGGAATAGTTTTTCCTTCTGAACTCATAGAGAAATATAATGTTTCTTGCTAGGAAAGTATGATGATTGGCTGTGTTCATTAATGCTGATCGGTCCTTTAAGATCGAATTGTTTTGGTGATTGTGTCTTAATCTTGGAATTGCTGTTGGTAATAGCAATGAATAATATATTATTTGAACGGGATAAGTTCATAGGATTATGAATTTATGTGGTTTATTGACTGCAGGATGTATAACTGGTTGTTTGGTTAACTATACAGTGAAAGAAGTATGGAACCTTCTAGTATAGTAAATACCTAGTATATATACTGATATGGTTTGCTCAACGATAAATATAATGTCTTACTAACCTGTTTGGCATTCATATGAACTGGAATTAAATGAAATCATTCTTGCTGCCAGAAAGTGAATTACGAGTGGATTTTGTAAGTTTCACTCTGAACTGTTATCTTAAATTGAATTTCGTTTGGATTCCACTGTTAGGACAGTCATGTGGAAGGAAATAGAGATATGAACGAATGTTTTAGAAAAATGATCTTTCTCTTTCATTTAGTTGGAATTCTGGAATTCGTGAATGATGAATTTTATAGTGCTTAGATGGGAGCTACTATATGCATTGCTGTTCGCTTTCTTGTTTGTACTTGAATGCTTTAAATTTAACATGCTTCATGAACGGAAAGGAAAGTAATGGATTTATATTCAGTTAGTTTCATCCTTTGCATTTGTTATTAATGAAAGGCGTGGAAAAGATAACTGTATGCTATATAGGCAGCAAGCTACTTGTATTCCTAACTTTACAAATATTGTAAATTGATACTTGCAATGATTATGTGGAAACGGGACAGCAGTCCCTTGGCTGATTGTGATGATGTTTTTGATAGTTCAGTTGTTATGCTGATTTCTCTTTTGTGACTTTTAGATTGATGTTTGCTGTCGTTTCATAAAAGCAGGGTTCTTTTATTGAAACAGTTAGTTGAAGCATCTTATTTTAAGGATAAGTGCTTAATGTGCTCAGTTCATTGAACTGACCCGTGCAATTCATTTTGCAGATGGAATTTGATTAGAATGAAGACTTGGCTGTTTTCTGATGCCTCTTGATTTAATGTAAATTAAATTGTAACTGTTGCTTTTATTCCTCTTTGAGGAATTGTGAACGAAGAAAATATATTCTTCTGTCCATGAGTTGTATGGATGCTTTGTATAAACTATACCCAATCAGTTGGATTGGCAAATGTACAAATTATGACTTGAAATATTGAATACAGTTACAAGTGTGATATTTTCAATAATTATATCAGTTTGATATTGTTATATAAATCGGGAATAAAATGTTATTTCCTGATTTGGAATTGTTTCATTATCCTTGGATGGATGTTGAATTGAAACTGATATCTATTCTTACTTAAATACAATCTTTAAGTTGAACAATGCAATTAATTCATACTTGGGTAAAGATGAATTTTGAATTGACATTAAAAAGGATTAAGAAGAATATGATTTTATAATCAGAGGGTATTCAGGATTAGCTTAGGAGCTAAGGAATATCAATTTAAATTTGGAGTATTCGAACTTCGTTTTCGAACTTCGTTTTCGAACTCCATCATTGATCCCGTTTGATAAAAATTCAGATTAAAGGATATAGGACACATATATCCATAACTAATGATCCTTAACTATATAATGTTAAGGGGAACAAATGAGTTCATTTCTTGAAGTTTAGACCTCGTTTGAATGACGTCTAATAAGTTAATATTCTGAAATAAGTTGCAGTTGGAAACATCTTGGTTAAGTTTAATAGGTTAAACTTATTATGTCCGTTGGTACGGACTGCTTAATCTAACGATTAAGAAATAAACCAAGTAAGGAAATGTAGCTCTTCGATACGAAGGAGACGATACATAACGAACTAATGGACAGTTTAGTCCCTCTTAGTTATATACAACTGCAACGGAAACGAGGATCAAGGGATCAGCGTGGACGCTGAAAATTGCTTAAACTATTAACTCGTGGCTAAGTCACTTGGGCAGGATGTGTATTCTCGTTGGGAGAATTCTGCAGGACATTGGCATACGCCAGCTACAGCAAGGTGTCTTCATGAAGACGGGGTCTTCATGACGACACAATGTTGCAGCTGACATATAGCAATGCCCTCCCGAATTAAAACATTGAGAATACATAGGCTGAAAGTGTAGATCTTAGCTGGGGTGGAGATAGGGTATGATCTGGTATACGGAGTGACTCCGGAATACTAAAGATAATCAGACACACGGAGTCGTGGGGTAACGACACCGTATGTCTGCGTATCTTTAGTTACCAGGAGTGCCTTCCTATACCCGCTCATATTACTGGCTGGAATCGAAAGTTTAAAACGGAACTTAAACGATGAGGACTGGTAGGAACCAGGAAAGACCATTCTAGATAACAGGTGAAGTGAAGTGAAGGACGTATTCCGTAGATGTGTATCACATTCAGGAATATGATCATGCAAAGCATGTGAAAATCTTTGGCCAAAGTATCGCAATTGCTGGTTGCGTTGTCCTTATCACTTAATTTAAGATGCAGGATGTCAGATGAATATCAGTAACAGATATTCAGATAGGCTTCTTAAATGGATCACTTCGATAACCGGGGAAGGTTATGAGAACAAGTATATAAAATATACTATGCATAAACAAACATGAAGGATCGGTTGTTGCCGAGTCATGTACATGAAGGATCGGTTGTTGCCGAGTCATGAAATGAAGGATCGTTGAAACTCCGAGCCATGAAAATGGAAGATCGGCAGTTCATCGAGTCATTTACAGCAGCATATAGAATCTGTTATAAGATTGAATGGCATTGAATGTGTGTTCCATATTGTAAATATGTGAACAGGGAACATTCGTTTTAAAAAAAAAATTGTATGATCCAAACTGTGTGGTTTGGGCAGAGAACAATTACTAAAACTTGAACGTGTGTTTGAATTTTATAATTCATAACAGAGAACGTTATTTTTTTTATTTTTTTAAAATTTCCCTTGTTCTGGTGTTTTAAAATGGGGATGTTACATCTTGGTATCAGAGCTGAAGGTTGCAGCTCTTGGACCTAATGAGTCCACGTTATTAATAAAGTTTACATTTTCTTATTGAACAGAAAATGGTCAGGACAAGAGGGAATGCTGTGAATAACCCGTTGTAGGGTGAAGAAGCAGCAACTACCCAAAAGTTGGATGAAATCCTTGCTGCCCTACTTGATACGAGGGATCGTTTGATTGTACTAGAACAACAGTCAATGGGCAATGAAGAGGAGGGGAATGAAGCTGAAATAAATGATCAGCTACCTCCTGTGGACAACATCAACGGAGGGAATCCGGGTGTTGATGATAATAACGTAATTGCTCCTAATCCCCCTGAAAATAAAAGGGCAAGATTAGCAGCTGAACTTACGAATGATATAAAGAGAATAAGTCCTCCAAAGTTTGATGGAACAAATCTTGGGGACGGAGCTGAGAACAGGCTCAGTGAAATGGAGAAATACTTTGCAATAAGAAACTTCTCCGAAGAGACTAAAGTGATATGGGGAGCATATCATCTTTCTCATGAAGCATCATCCTGGTGGGACAACCGTAAGGTTGAGCTAAATATTGTCGAATTAGACATAACTTGGGATCAATTTAAGGGTTATTTTAGGCAAAGATGGCTGCCTCAACTCTATTTTGATAGGAAAATGACTGAATTTCAGAACTGGTCACAAGGAAGGCTGTCGGTGACGGAATACTGGGAAGGGTTTACTAAACTCCTTAAGTATGTGCCGCAGTACCAAGCTGATGAGAAGTTCAGAATACGGAAATTCATAATGGGACTGAATCCCATCATCGGTGGCGAAGTGGATGTCCACGGTCCAACCACCATGGATGGAGTTGTCGAAAAGGCAATCAGACAGGAACAGAAATTGAGAGCAATCTCTGCTCACAGAGAAGAGATAAGGAAGAAGATTCCCAATCCTTCTTCGTCTCTTGCACCAAAAAGGGGACCTTGGAAAAGGTTTGGTGTGAAAAATAAATTTGTTGTAGATAACAACAAGAAACCTGTGATGAACAGACCTGTAAATAGTCTACGGAATAGCTTTCCAAAAGTTAATGGCATTGGACAGAAGTCCTATGGAAGCCAGAACGATAACTTTAAGGCTGGTAATAAATTTGAACCTAGAAAAGGGCCAGCTGGAGGATGCTTCAACTGTGGAAAGGACCACTATGTGAATCACTGTCCTCTGAAGAAGGATGATCACGGATAGCCGCATAGGATACATGCTGCAGTGTCTAACAGACAAGCTGAAAAGCAAGTGACGCCCATAGAAGTTACTGGTAAGCTATTCGGTAAACCTGTAGTTGTACTTTTTGATACTGGAGCTACAGAATGTTTTATTTCTACTGAACTTGCTATGAAATTAAAAAGAAAGGCTGGGAGAATGGATAAAACATGGACAGTGCATTATGGGAATAATGCTATCCATATAGTCGAAATGTGCCTTTTTGGGGCAATTCTTGACCTGCCTGGGTTCTCCACCGAAGTTGACTTGTATGTCACTCCTCTAGGATCATATGATATCATTATTGGAGTTAACTGGTTGGCTGAACATAAAGCAAAGGTTGACTGTTATGAAAAACAAATCAGTTGCCTTGATGACCTGCAGAAAGTAGCAATCATTCAAGGCGTAAAACGGGAAGTTGCAGTTAGGAAACTGACGGCTATGCAACTAAAGAGGGCTAAAAAACAGAGGCTGCACTTTGTATGCGGTAAAAATGACAGAAAATGAAGAGGAAGATAATGATTTCATGGAAAGATATCCATTGTTGAGGGATTTCCGTGATGTGTTTCCGGAGGAATTGCCGGGTCTTCCGCCCAAACGTGAGTTTGACTTCGCTATTGAGATCAAGCCAGGAACGGAACCCATATCTAAGGCACCTTATAGAATGACTACCATAGAGCTGGTAGAACTGAAGGCTCAGTTACAAGAACTTCTGACTAAGGGGCTGATCAGACCGAGCGTCTCACCTTGGGGAGCGCCGGTAATTTTTGTAAAGAAAAAAGATGGCACCTTGAGGTTGTGCATTGATTACAGAATGCTGAATAAAGCAACCATTAAAAATCGATACCCACTTCCATGAATCGATGATCTGTTTGATCAGATGCGAGGAGCATCAGTCTATTCAAAAATAGATCTGCGGTCAGGGTACCATCGGCTGAGAATAAAAGAGGAAGATATTCATAAAACAGCTTTTAGAACGAGGTATGGGCACTATGAGTTCATGGTGTTGCCTTTTGGGCTGACTAATGCACCTGCCGCCTTCATGAATCTAATGAATAACATTTTTCAAGAATACTTAGACAAGTTTGTGCTTGTATTCTTAGACGACATTCTTATATACTCTAAAAATGTCGAAGAGCACCAAGAACATCTCAGGATAGTGCTGGAAATCTTAAGAAAGAGGGAGTTGTATGGCAAACTGTCCAAATGTTCCTTTTATGATGCAGAGGTGCATTATTTGGGACACGTTATAAGCAAAGACAGGATAGCTGTTGACCCTTCAAAGATCACAGCTATAACTGAGTGGCCTGCACCTAAGAACGTGCACGAAGTAAGGAGCTTCATGGGCTTGGCTGGATATTATAGAAAGTTCGTTAAGGACTTTTCAAAAATTGCTGCCCCAATCACTTCGTTGCAGAAGAAAGAAAAGAAATTTGTCTGGACAGACAAATGTGAATCTACCTTTAAAAAGTTAAAGGAGCAGTTAACTACAGCACCTATTTTGACTGTACCTGATCCAAATGGAGATTTTATGGTTGTAACGGACGCCTCAGGAGAAGGCCTTGGGGGTATTTTGTTGCAGAATAACCATGTTATCGCTTATGAAAGCAGAAAGCTTAAGTTACATGAACAGAACTATGCTCCACACGATCTTGAGCTCGCTGCCATAGTACATGCGCTTCAAATATGGAGGCATTACCTTCTTGGCAAGCCCTTTGAATTAAAAACAGACCATCTGGGGCTGAAGTATATTTTTACTCAGCCAAATCTGAATGCAAGGCAACGAATATGGTTAGAATTTCTGTCTCAGTATGATTTTGATATAAGCTACATTAAGGGAAAGGAAAATAGAGTAGCAGATGCTCTGAGTCGAAGGAAGCATATCTCTGCTCTTATAACGTTAAGAACTCAGTTTAAGGATGAGGTAAAAGATGCCTTAGAATCAGATCCCTATTTTCAGCAAGTCAAATAAGCACTTGCTGCAGACCCGCAGGACAACAGGTATAAAGGATTTCGTTTTGATAACGAAGGAGTTCCGAGGTTCGAAAACAGGGTATATGTACCTGTGGCTAATGGCTTAAGAGGGAAATTGCTCACTGAATTCCATAATTCACCTTTTTCTGGACACCCTGGCATCACAAAAATGCTTGCTGATCTTAAGCAGCAATATTTTTGGAAGGGAATGAAAAAGGATGTGGTAGAGTTTGTAACACACTGCTTGGAATGTCAGCGTGTTAAAGCGGAACATATGCACCCTTCTGGATTATTGTATCCCCACAGCATTCCGCAGTATAAGTGGCAAGTGATAACGATGGATTTCGTTCAAGGATTGCCTATGTCAAGAAATAAACATGACATTATCCTGGTTGTAGTCGACAAATTGACCAAAGTGGCACACTTCATTGCTGGTAATTTGAAGGACGATGCACCAGTTTTAGCAAGAAGATTTGTACATGAAATCTTCAGGTTGCATGGAATACCGGAATTGATCATATCAGACAGAGATCCGAGGATGACATCAAGGTTTTGGCAAACGCTTAATGCAGCCTTGGGAACTAAATTAAACTTCAGTTCTGCATATCATCCAGAAACGGATGGACAGACTGAGAGAGTTAATCAAGTTTTAGAGGACATGCTGAGGATGTATTGCATGGACCAGCAGTATAAATGGGAGGAATACCTTCCGCTGGTAGAATTTTCTTACAATAACACCTATCATGCCTCTTTAAAAATGGCGCCCTTTGAAGCATTGTATGGAAGAAAATGCAGAACCCCTGTCAGCTGGGCCAGTCTGATTTTGATAATATAGCTCATGTTTCAGCATTAGATGGTGTTTCTAACTTGTTTATGGATGAAAAGACACATGAAGAACACGCTCATGATCCTTTCAAGGAAGTTGAAGAACACCTGTTTGGTGTGTATTGCTTGCATGAAGAAAATACACCAATTCCCTTACTGTCCAAAACAGAAAATGCAACGAAAGGGATTTGGAAGCTTCATTTCAATGGAGCTAAAAACAAGAAAGGACAAGGAGCAGGTTTGATGCTCACTTCCCCAACAAATGAAAGGTATTTCTCAGCTTTGAGTCTCCAATTTTCATGCACTTGCAACGTAGCTGAATATGAAGCATTAATTCATGGCTTACTTTGGGCCAGAAAGAGAGGTATTAGCATGCTACAGATTTTTGGTGATTTTGAGTTGGTTATCAATCAAGTAAGAAATTTCAATGTTTGTAAGAATCCATTAATGAAGTCTTACAAACATAGAGTTTCAGACTTAATGGAAGATTTCGAAGCTATTAACATTCAATCCATTCCTAGAATAGAAAATAAGCATGCAGATAGACTTGCCGCAATTGGTGCTAGTTTTGAAGTGCTGGAACAGATTGAAAATAGCAAAATTCAGCCTCATATAAAGCTAATTGTCAGGCCTTTGATACTTGATAATGACTTGAATTGGCAGGTTTTTGAAAGTGATGATCAAATCTGCAGGTTTTTGTAGCAAGAAGCTGAATTTTCTGTAGTAAATCAAGATAAATTACAGTACTTATATGGTGACCAAATTGTTCAGTTAAAGACAAACAAAACTACCTCGAGGTCTGGTCACATTAGAAGACATCTTCAACACTGACGATCAATTAAGGAAGGTCAAGACTAAGATGTCAACACATGCTGATAACTATGAAGAAATCTCAGTTGATGAAGGGAAAAATTTGTTTCTCGGAAAGGTATGTTCTTTAGCTGAAAAACATTCTTTTATTAATCTTTACAAGGAATTTAAAGATGTTTTTGCTTGGAAATACCAAGACCTGAAAGGGTTTGATCCCAGTTTAGCACAACATACTATTGAATTGCAGCCAAATTCCAAGCCAGTTAGGCAAAAACAGAGGCCTGTAAATCCCAAAATAGAGCCTCTAATGAGGAAAGAGTTATCTAAGTTGATTGAATCAGGTATTATCTTTCCAGTTAAGCATTCAAGTTGGGTAGCCAATCTTGTTCCTGTTAGGAAGAAAAATGGAGAAATCAGATTATGTGTGGATTTTAGAGATCTTAATAAAGCTTCATTAAAAGATCACTACCCACTTCCAAATATGGATCAGATTTTGAGAACAATTTCTGGTTCAGATAGACTATCTCTTCTAGATGGTTATAGTGGATACAATCAGATTTTAGTTCGAGAAGAAGATAGGTACAAAACAGCTTTTACCACCAAGTGGGGTACTTATGCTTACAAAAGAATGCCTTTTGGCCTTTCAAATGTTGGTGCAACATTTCAACATGCAATGGACATGGATTTTCACAGCTTGTTAAATAAATGCATCCTTGTTTATTTAGATGATGTTACTGTATTTTCAAAAAATTCAGATGAACATCTAATACATCTAAGGCAGACTTTTTAGTTATGCAGACAATTTGGGATATCTTTGAATCCACTAAAATCTATCTTTTCAGTACATCAAGGAAAATTACTTGGTCATATTGTTTCTAAGTAAGGTTTAGCAATTGATCCTTTCAGAATCGAAGCCATATCACAGCTATCATTGCCTCATCATAAGAAGGCATTACAGAGTTTTCTTGGAAAAATCAACTTTGTTAGAAGATTTGTTCCAGATTTTGCAGCATTGGTTAAACCATTGACAACTATGTTAAAGAAAGAGAAGACTTTCTCTTGGACCAGCGAAGGGAGAGAAGGATTTGAAGCAATCAAAGAAGCCATCTCTCAAGCTCCTACTCTTGCAAATCTAAATTTTGATAAATATTTTACAATGTATGCACTTGCAGGAGCTGAAACAATCTCAGCCATATTAACTCAGGTTAATGATGAAAATGTTGAACAACCAATTGCTTTCTTTGGACAGAGCTTGCATGATTACGAAACAAGGTACACATTTCTTGAAAAACAAGTACTTTCAGTAGTCAGAGGGCTAAATAATTTCAAGTACATGCTTTCAAACAATAAAATTCATGTTCTTGTTTCTCATCCAAGTGTGAAAGCTTTCTTGTTAAATAAAGAATTGAATGAGAAAAGAGCAGGCTGGATAACGAAAGTTATGGAATATGATGTTGATATCCAGGTTGCAAAGATAGTTCGAGGAAAAGGCTTATGTGAGCACCTAATTGCTGATATGGAAAAACAACATGAACCAGAATCAGAAGATCCAAAACAACATGCTGAAGTTAAGCATCAACAATCAGATGTCATGGTTCAGCTAGAAAACTAGCAACCTGAACTTTCTCAAGAGGTCCAAGAATCAAGATGGATGACTGATTTAGTTAACTATTTACAACATGGTATTTATCCGGAGGGTATGGACAAGAATAAACAAAGGTATTTCAGATTACAAGTTGTACCCTATGTTTTCATTGATGGTGTATTATTCAAAAGGGATATAAATGGAATCTTGCTGCGATGTGTTGACTATGACAAAATTCAGCAATTATTATCAGAATTCCATGAAGGACCTGGAGGAGGTCATTTCTCAGCACGTACCACAACCTTAAAAATTATGAAAGCTGGTTACTATTGGCCCAACATATTCAAGGACTATTTTGAATGGATCAGAAAGTGTAAGAAATGTGCTTTCTTTGTTGGAAAAGAACATTTAGCTTCGTTGCCCTTACAACCTATTTCAGTTGATCAACCTTTTATGCAGTGGGGTCTTGATTTTATTGGCATGATAAACCCACCTTCTTCACAAGGACACAAGTGGATTTTGACTGCTACAGATTACTTTACACGCTGGACTGAAGCAATAGCCTTGAAAGATGCTAATGAAACTTCAATACTATCCTTTTATGAAGGTATAGTTTGCAGATTTGGTGTTCCAACAACTATCATATCAGATAATGCTTTAGCATTTCTTAGTGCAAAGGTAACAGATTGGGCTGTTAATCATGGAATTTATCTAAGTTCTTCATCTAACTATTACCCACAAGGTAATGGGTTAGCTGAAAGTACTAACAAAAATATTTTAAGGATCATCAGAAGAACACTCAAAGATAACCAGAGAGCTTGGCATCTAATGTTGAATTCAACACTTTGGGCTGATAGAGTGACTCCTAAAAGATCAGTTGGCAATTCACCATACAAGCTTGTTTACGGAAGAGAAGCAAGAATGCCTATTTCAGTTGAGTTACCCACATTAGATTTGCTGCATCAAATGGAGCTGCTTGAGAATGAACCATTGCAGGTTCGTTATGCAGAATTAATGGAGTTACAAGAGCTAAGAGATCAAGCTCATTTAAACATGGAAAAGAATCAGAAATAGATGAAGAAGACTTTTGATAAGAAAGCCAAATTCAGAATCTTCAATGAAGGAGATATTGTGTTAAAGTGGGATGTTGATCGTGCAAAGCCAGGAAGACACATGAAGTTTGATACAATCTGGAGTGGTCCTTACATGATTTCAGCTTGCAAAGAACACAATGCTTTTTAGCTCTCGAGGCTGAATGGAGAGGAACTTCCCATTCCTGTGAATGGTATGTTTCTCAAACACTATTATTGAAAATCCTACAGTGTCTGTTTAGAGTAGGATTTCCCTTCAATAAGTGCAGTTCCTGCACATTGCAATGTTTTTCAATTCAATAAGTGCATTTGTGCACATGATCTAGTTTACCAGATCCTTTCCCAGTTTTAGTTTGTTTTGGAAGGGTTGGACCTTCAGGAAGGCAGATTTTGGTTACATGCTTTAGACTCCATGCCCAATGGACAAGAGCAAGGCACTGGTTTACAAGCTAGCAGGCAGCTTTCCCCGTAGGATCACCAGAAATGTTGACAATTTTTGCACTTGTGCAAAAATGGGCAACTCAAAACTTCGTTACGATGGATAGCATTGGTGAAGTATACATAAGCTTGGGGAGGTTCTTTCAGAGAATATTGTTATTATTGAATTAATTAATGATTACATGAAATCTGTAGCTATGTGTGCTATCACAAAATATAACAGATCACATAGTCTACAATTTCATGACTATCTTCAGCAAAAGAACACAAAGCCCCGAAGGACAGCTGTGTTGCCTTGATGAAGACATCCAATTGTAGAATAGATGAAATGCTAAGTTTTGGAACAACAAACATAATTGCATATTGCAGAAATCAGAGTTCATTACTGGGTGTTACAGGTATTCTTTAATGTTCTTTCCTTCATGATTAAGACATTCAATTATATTACTGAGTTGTTTAGTTCATCATACAATCCATACAGAAAGCTGAAATGCAGAAAGAAATACACAACTCATTTTCACAATTCAATGTTTTATTCATAAGGAATTTCAAATGTTCCCACACAAGCCATGGGATGTAACTGAGAAAGTAAAGTACAACTACTGAAATAAGAGGTACACATGCATGAAAGAGAAAATAGAGGAGTATGAGTGAACCCATCATTTCCTTGGGTCTTCTCCTTCGGTTGATGCATCTTCATCTTCAGCTTATTCCCTCTTCATCTTCATCACTAGAAGTACTATACCTGAAAAGAAGAAAAGAGGAAGATTATCAGTTAAGAGCTCAGGGTTAATCCATATTCCTATACTATCCTAATTCATGCATATGGATCTCTTAACAACAGGAGATATAAATTACTTGAAGATCAAAACTGCATACATGATTTTCTCACTCAGAAAGAAGGAGAAAGAAGAAAAGAAAACCATGGACATAAGAGAGGCCAAAAAGCCTAAATATTTTCTAACTGTTTTCTCAAGTGTGCAGGTGCAGATTGCAGAATCAAGAAGCAATAAATAAGTCTGAATACCCATGCCCAAAGGAGTGATACCCAAATCTGGGTTGTAATATTTCAAGCCACAAATTGAAAAAATACATGTGCATATACAGATTTTGGAAAAATAATTCATTCAGACAGGACAGTTAAAAGTTCATATATAGATTTGTTGCAATACAACAACTAAAAAATGGGGGAAAACCCCTATGGGTTTACATTCAAACTAAAATGGAACTCGAGATATAAGTATGGCGGTTTCACGTAAAGTGACTTTATAATTCAAAGCTCAAAAATGGGTATTCAAAATTAATGAGTAACTATCTCAAGTAAAACTCCATAGCTGAGTTAAAGATTTTAAGTATATATCCTAAATGGAACAAGAGTTTCAAATAATCAGTAGTAGTGACCACCCATAGTTGGGAAATCAAAGAAAAGAGCTTCAAAATCAACTACCATGGAGGCCTTTCTCTTATTATGAACCGAGTTTTCATAATAGTCAAAGCAAAAATCTAAACTCATATCTTAAAATATGAGATCTATCAGTTTTAAGATATCATATACAACTCAAAATAAAATTCAGAAAAGGAAGAACAGGGATTTGAGGAGTATGAACACAAAACCAACAAAAATTACAACAAGGAAAACGTTACAAATCCATGCCATTTTCGGAGGAAAATATGATACCCAGATGAAACTTACCGGTTCTAAGTAAAATTTCAGGAAATCCTGAGCTCAAAATCACAAAATCAAAAACAAAAGGCAGCTCAGAAGATCCATAGTTCGATGGAATCAGCAAAATTCCTCAGGAGCTAACAAATGGCTTTTAAAAAATTGAACCAAGATCTGAAAAGGAGAAAGTAACCACAAACTTTAGAGTTCATCAATGGTGGTTGGGGTAAAAGCTTTTCCCAGAGGTATTAATTCAGGAACGAGCTCTAAATACCAAAGAAATCCTACATTTGAGCTTAAGATCAAAAGAATGGTGGCACATATAAGCAACCACTCAGTTTACTATAAAGATATTCCACATAAACTCTCCAAGACTTCAAAATGGAACAAGACAGAGAGATCATCTTCAATGGCCGCCATCCAGGAAAAAAATTTTACAGAGTTCCTTTTAGCTCGAATAGAGCTCAAGAATGAAAATATGAAATACTTAGGGTTTCAAGTGTTTTTATTCATCAGATCAATAGCCATGAATCAAAAGTACAGAGATCAATGCTCAGAATTGATCACCAAAATCGATGCAAACCCCAACTTGACACATGAAAATGGCGGGTCTTTTTGGTGAACTTAGCATCTTTTCATCATTTTGTAAAAGTGTCAGATTGACCTCGCATGCCCGACGAAATCTAATTGGATGCGGCACGGTGGGGCCATTTTGTAAAACTTGGCACTTTTTATAAAGAATAGTAATTTTTTGCAAAATATTCAAATTGGTCTGGTGGCCTGATGTGGAGGGGCGGGCCCTTTTTGTGTTTTGAGGCATTTTGGAAAAGGGATTAAAGTCATAAAATGACCCGCAGCCCCACTCATGTCAAAGGAAAAATTCAAATGTTGAGCCCGCATCAAAAGAGTCAAAGGGGGGAGGCAGATCGTCAGAGCCTTTTGAGATTTTGAGATTTATTTCCAAAAGGGATTAAAGTTGTAAAATGACCCATGGCCCCGCTCATGTCAAAGGAAAAATTCAAATGTTGAGCCCGCATCAAAAGAGTCAAAGCGGAGAAGTAGATTGTCAGCCTTTGAAACTTTTAAGCTTTTTGAAAAAGGAGTAAAGTTCAAAAATTCCACGGCCCCACTCATGTTGAAGATCGAAATTCAAATATTGAATTATTCAAAGAGTGGAAGCAGAGTCAATTTGAAAATTTGAGCTTTTAATCTTTTTGAAAAGGGAGTAAAGTTTAAAAATTGCCCGTGACTCCGCTGAAGACCAAACAAGGCAACGTATTCAATAAGTCAGAGGTGGAGAAGAGGATCATCGGGATCCTTTTTTAATTTGAACCTTTTTGGAGGAAAAAGTTTAAAAAATGCCCACGACTCCGCTCATGCCTTCAAAAGCCCAAGGTGGAAAGGCAGGCCGCCAGAAATTTTTTGTTTTTGAAACTTTGAACCTTTGTTTAAGAAAAAAAGAGGATAAAGTTGAGCGTGACCCCGCTGGAACCAGGGAAAGACACATGTGGGGCCCAAATTAAAAGTGGATGGGCGGGCCAAATATTTAAAAATGCACAATCTCTATCAGAAATGAAAAAAAAATATTTTCCAGGCCCGTTTGCAGTTCAAATCTGTCCTACATGGACAACTCTTTTCGAAATAATGAAAGACAAAGTTCTTCACAAAACCTTCAGTCAAGCTTGAAGTCTCAACAATGGCAGAATTTCTTTAAAAGAAAAACTTTCAGAAAGCTTGAACAGACCAGAAGGTGAATTTTCATCGAAGGGAGGAGCTCAACAATGTGCAAATAGTTGAAAAAAGACATTATTAATTTGCAATACTTTTGAACCTTAATTCCAAGTCCTGAGTTCACCAGATTCAACCATGGTTAGAAAGTGCTAATATTATCACTACAATTTGATAATGTTGCATACCTTCAACAAAAGGACAGATCAGCAAGAAGACAAAATCTACATGCACAAGGAAGAAGACTTTCTCATCAAGAAAAACTTATTTTTAGCAAATTATCACTCATGCTTTTCTTAAAAATAGAACAGTCGACTGTAGTTGACTGAGTTGTAACCAATGGCTGTTAATGCCTCTTTGTATTTGCATGTTCTATTTTTATTCCTTTATTTATTAATAGATGAAGGATAAAAATAGGATGCATGGGTGAGTACAATTCTAGCCTATTTTTAGGAAGGGTGGGAAATAATTTTGCTATATATTGTGTGCTTTGGCAAAGCACAAGAGGAGGACTTTTAGATACAGGAGTGCTGAAGCAATTTTCTGCCAGTTTTTCCCTTTGAATGTGAAGTATTTTCTGCCTTTCCAATTATTTGCAGTCTTGTGTATGTTTCCATTAATCTTGTGAATTTGAATTCCCTGATTAATCATCTTACCCTATTGCAAATTCAGTAATTTCTGCATGATATTAATGTGTATGTGTAACTTAGCAGTATTGTTGTGATTTTATCCCTCAATACATCAAAGTGTTTACCCTTAATTATCTTCAGAAAACTATTGGCTTGTGCATCAAAAATTCATTCCATATCAATTGTGCATGTACTCAGTCAAAGACCTCATACAAGTTTGGTGTATCACCTCAGTTTTAATTTCATTTTACAGTCATCTTTTACCCTTAAACCCCCAGAAAATCAATTTAGGATACATCAATAAGGAACCGGCCTTGATACCGGAGACTCACCTCAAAATAGGTATACCCACAGACCTGAGGTGTTTCCATTATATCTACGAAAGAGAGATCCATTTTGCAAGGAACACAAGGAGGTCATCACTTCTTCTATACACTCCACCAAGGTGACACAAAAATTGTCTCTAGATGTGCAAGAAAAATAAGATCCAATCACTGAAAATCACCTTTTCCAGGAAATTTTGCATGAAGATGTTCTTTCTAAAACTCAGAATAGTAGGCACATTCAGCAGTTCAAGCCATGTCATATCAGGTATTTAGCTTCATTACAACTAGAACCAGAGTTACCACAACCAATCATGTTCATTCTCAAACATGAGGGTGAGCTTCACAGTACCAAGGATCAACTGCATCAGTTACAACATCCCCAAGAGCCTCATGTGGATCATTCTGAAGGGGTGTTTGTTTTATGTCCAGTTGATACCTTGAGAATTCAAGTGGAAATTTTGGTTCTTGTCAATTTTCACACATCCATATATCCATGTCTAGTGTCAAATCATCTGAGTGGCTGCCTATTGTAAGGAGGGGATGTTACTTTTCCCTACCGGTGTTGGGGTTTTTTTGAAATCTTCTCAGTTTCCGGTTAGTGTAGGATAGGAGTAGGATTTTGTTTTCAACATCATAAGTACTTGTGCACACTCTACACGTCCACTTGGGCGTGTATGATTTGTATTTTGTACATAGTTTTGGTTTGTGTTTACTCCAGCATAGTACATGGTGTTGCAATATGCCTTCCACATGCAGGAGAAGGTTCATACTTCTGGGAAACAATTTCAGTTCTAAAGGAAAACAAATGCAGAGATACTAAAATCAGGTTAAGGATTGATTTTAATGAGTTTACATTCTTCGAGTCCTTCAAGGCCAATCACAGGTGAATTTCCAGGTGCCTCCGCCAGATCAGAGCAGTCTCCTAGATCATGCCGAAGAATGGAACTTTCAAAAGAAAAAGAAAATCCAAATTTAATAGAGTTCCATGATGTAAAAAATTGAAAATTGTCTTATTCAAAACTCTGCAATGTGCGAAGCATGCCAAGAAATCGTTAGTTATGTGCTTCATACTTGGCAGAAACAAGTTTCAAGATAGTCCATTTCACTCTTGCAGGGCAGGGTTGCAGAGAGGAACAGGTGAAAATCTTAAGTCAAGACAATTTTCTACTCTCACAAACCTTATTTTTTAGATTTTCTTAGGGAAATTAAGAGTGTGAGCAGCGGAGCAGGTTTAGGCTTAGTGGTGTGTAGGAAACTTCAGGTTCAATTCAAAAGGTTCAGCATCAGCTGCAGGAAAATAGTGACTCCATGCCCAATGGATATGCTTAGGCTACTAGTTTGAAAAGATCTAGCAGGAAGACATCCCCACGAATCGCTAAATTGTTGACTATTTTGGCCCCCCAGGCAAAATTATCCAACCTAGGACCACATCTAGCCAACAAGAAAAACGGACAAGAATATGAAAATTTTAATAATTTCCCATGCTCAGCCATATTGGGCTCTCAGATCCAAATAAATCCCCAATGAAATTCAAAAAATAAGTTAAAATTGCCCAAGCAGGGCCCTTGAAGGGTCAAGCTAAATTTTAGGTCGTCGAGCTACTCAACAAGCTCAACTAATGCAAGAGGAGGCAAGGTGTTTGTGTGGCTCAGGTGAGTTATTTCCCAAATCAGTGAGTTGGGGTCCTTACGCGGGTTGTATTGGCATCGTTTTGGGCCAAACGACTCGGCGTAGGTTTTTGGGATGACATAGCCGAATAGCTCGGTGGATGGCTCGATGTAACAGATAGAACATGCCAACTCGGCGGGGTAAAAAATGGATCTAAGATCGTCGTAGTTAGAGGAATCGACATAGACAAAGGAGAGGCCAAACTCCCTGAGTTCAGCCATTGCAAATGCATCATGGGAGGCGATGTCAGGGTCTAGGCCAGGCAACTAGCAAGGAGGCGATCCAATTCAACTCAGCACTGTGCGACGAAGGGAAGGTAAGGCCATGTGTGTAAGGGTTTGAAAGATGAGGGGCACGACATGGAAAAAAAATGAAACTTGGGCTTGAATAGGTAAGAGTGGAGGCATAAATGATGAGTAAGACAGTGGATCGGGGGCAACTTGTTTGAGCAAGTTGAGTTTAGCAGGTAAGGTCCGAAACCTGAAAGCTCAAATTTTAGGCTTTCGACGTTTCGGGGTTCGGTAACTCACCGTGGAAGAGACGAAAAAATGAATTGCCCCCTTGAAATATGAAAATGTGAAAGCTCGAAATGGGTGAGTGACATTACGTGATGAGTAAGTTTTGTGAGTCAAGGTTGTTTCGGGGTCAACGCGGGAACCGAGCCATTTTTTGGCACTTTAGGTTACTTTGTTTTAAAGGTAACTATTGGGTTTGACACGAAGGGAAACCCGAAATGAGTTGAAAGAGGCATCCAAAATGGGAGTTGTGAAATCCTGAAATGGGTGAGTGACATGGCATGTCCTGGCCATTTTGGGGATGTCATTGTTGAGGTTTCAAGAACGTTGAAGTTTAGAGTCGTGCGCGAGCCGTTTTCAAGATGAGGGGTCTGAAAGAATTGGATCCGAAACCCAAACAAAAATAAACTTTTGCCCATGCATTTCAAAAGTTTCTGAGTCATTAAGACCAAGCCGTGCCAAATAGACTTAGTGGCATGTGAGCATAGGAATATTTGGCCTTGAAAGGGATGAAGGAGCTTTCCATAGGGAAAACAAGCTCGATGGGATAGGAGGAGAGCTCGATGAAGTTCAAGAGACATGGAAAACCCTAACCATACCCCAACTTCAAACTATCATATCTAGAATTAGAGATGTCAAAAATAATAAAATTACACTCAATGGAGAGATAAGAAGGAGGGAAACATGATGAAATCATAAAAATTGGAATTTCATAGGTTTTGTAAACCCCAAAATTACAGAGTTCACTAGAACCCAAAATGTGATATCTTGAGGTCCGGATGTTTGATTCTCGCAAATGATTAGTCATTGGAATTGTGATAACAAGATCTACACCATGGAATCATCAGATTTTGGGATTTCATAGGTTTTGGAGCCCAAAAATTTGGGAACAAAAAACAATATCCCTAGGTAGGTGAAGGCCATTAATGAGGTAGGTTAAAAGTAAGGTCATGATAAGGCTACAGGGAGCTAGATTAGACCCAGGTGCAATCACAGAAGGTTACTTCAAACACAAGACAAATCCATTAATGGAGGAGAGATTTTTGAATATTTTCAAGCACCCATTGTAGATTAAAGAAGGTATTTTTATGGGTTTTTGTGGAATTTCATAATTTCATTTCTCTCTCTCCTCTCCTTCAAAATTCTTCTATAAATATGTAAGGGGTTATACAAACAAAGGTTGTTGTTCACCTTTCTTCTCCCATACACCCCATTTCTTCTTGGGGCTTCAAGCCTTCCTCAAATCTTGTAATGGCTTCATGCCTCTTCCTACTGTAACACTGTACTTTATAAACTTCTATGGAGAATTAAAACATATCTGTGTTGCCTCTTGTCCAACCTCTATGTTTTGTTGTTTGCATCTTACCTCTCATTGTGGTTACATGATCTCTGTGTATTTCTTGTCTATTGTAGGTTTGGTGGTTGTGTTTAACATGAAATGGTGATTGTTTTCATTTCGGGTCTGTGTTACAGATGTCCAACCTCCCCTCAATGTATCGATGGAGCTTAGGTTTGTGTTGCATCTTTCCAACCTCACTAAATCAACCCTTTCTCTGTTTTGCAGGGTTGGGAAGAGTGATTAACACTCCTTTCTTGGTGTATCACTGCTCGTAATGTATGCCTTAATTTCATGCATTCCTTATTTCCCTGTCCCCTTGGAAGCTTTAGATTAGGGTTAGTGAGTATTTTGGCTTGCACTTTGAGTAATTAGTGGCAGGTAGGTTAGGAGCAGGAGCCGGCCTTCTCTAGAGAGTTATCTGATTCGAAAGGTCCCACACTTCATGAAAACTCCATGTTGTGTAATCACGCCGAATGCCCCATCTCAAACCAGGCCATTTGGGGGGTGCTGTGATTCCGACTCAACAATTATGTATTATGAAAACTCTGTAAAAGCATTTAAATGTGTGTAAAAAATAGTAAAAGGAAAGTGTGCAATTTATGTATAAAAGTGTAAAAGCGATAGAAAATGTGTTGAAATGTTGTAGAGGAGTGATTTTTTTGGGTGATCTCATGCCAAGAGTGAGTTTTTTAGGAGATATCACACCAAGTGTGAGTTTTTTGGGCAATCTCACACCGCAATAGAAGAGTGTTGGGGATAGAGGTCTAGTGTTACTCTCCTTCCATGACTGTTTCCTGATTATAAACCATTATAGATGGTGTGATCTTGTTTTTTCCCAAGTTCTACCGTATTAGTTTCATATTGTTCCATATGTACTGATTGTCCTAATTGAAGGAGATTATAGGAGACTGACTATATTTTGTATTATGAGGTCAGCACCTGATCCTATGAAACTACTCTTAAAATTGTTGTAGACTATGCTGATTTGAGAAAAAATAATTATATGCCCCCAGGACATGGGCGCCCAGGGGAGGACACATGCACCCAGGCACTACTGTATGGTGTTGGGTGAAGGTGTCTATGGTATGCTAAGGACCCAAGTCAAAATTTGGGTCATTTCTGTAACTGTAGCATGTTATGTTCTTGTGTTGAATTGTATTGTTATGTAACTCTGAGCTATTGTATGGGGTGACTAATTCACCAAGTGTATGCCCCCATCGTTTGTGGTGTATGCAATGTTGCTAGGAGTATGCGGCCCAAAGAGAGGACCTTAAACTGAATTGAACTATATCCCTACAGCGGGTAATGTACATGGTAGAAACCAAGGCACATGCAAACAATATGGCTAGGAAAATGTGTAAGTAGAAAAAGTAGCAAACATGTCATAGGAAAATAGTGTAACAAGCAAATGTGCATATAATATGGACCGTGAAAATCGGTTTTCAAACATGGTACATTGTTCACAATGTCACAAGATAATTAGGGTCGAAGCGGCCAAAAGCATACTGTGTGCATACAAGACAAAGGGCATAACCCACAAAAAATGGTATACAAGTAAAAATCAATGACAAATAGTGTCAAGAAAGATGTAACAGACAAATATGGTGGTAAATAGTCTTGCAAAGTAAATGTTGCAGATGAAGCACCTGTTAGCATGTTAGAAAGATAAAAATTATGTCAAAGCATGAATGTTCCGATAGAAAGTAGTGTGCTAGTAAGAATATGAAGTAGTAAATAATGAAAAGATAACACCTGTGAAATGTGAGAGTAGAAAATTTGGGTGCCCCCAAGAGCCTCGGTGGGACTGATAAGAGGTACAGTGCCAAACATAATTATTGTGTGTAACGATCTATAGGAAGTCTGCATTCACAACTGAAGACCAAGTGAATGCGCATGTATATATGATAAAGATAATGGCATACTAAGTATCCGTCTAACATGGAAAACAAAGTGTACATTGAAGTATAAACAAGCAAGAATAAGTGCAACCAAGATATGTAGTATGCTGTGTATGAGTGAGATGGTACAATATGCACTGTGAATGTGAAGATGGGTGGGGCAGCATGCCCCCCAACATATGCGTGTGATATGTTTATGAGATGAGGTTCATTTATAAAAGACCCCTCGACAGTCGAGAATGAACCATAGAACAAGAGTGCGTAATCGGGAAATGGTTTGAAAGTGAGATGCTAGAAAGATGTATAATATGAAGCGTAGAGCATAAAAAGTGAATGAGGTGAGGTTCAATTGAGATTTAGACCCTCGGAAGTCAAGTATGAACCATAAAACTATAATGCATCATAGGGTAGTGAATTTGGTTTATGCATAATATTGTTTAATGTGCATCACATTGAGTGGGTTTTTAAGTGGCTTACCCAGGAGAGTGGTAAGGTGATATATGCCACCCTAAAGCTTGTTCGTGATGACATAAGGACTGATCCAATTAGGTTTGAATTTTCCTCTTAGGGGAGCTTCGGTGTTTGTGTTTTTTGATTTTATTTTAACATGAGATCATCCACATTGAATTCTTGAGGGAAATTTTTGTGATTGTATACTTGGGCGATGCAAGATTGATAGACTTAGAGATATTCAAGAGCTTGGACATGGCGAGAGTCAAACATTTCAAGCTCATTCAGGCAGTAGATTGAGCAATGAATCATCTAGTTCTAAAGCTCCCGTGATTGGATATAGTGATAGTGAGGATGATGTATGATGTATATGGATGTAGTGATGTATGGCAGCTTACCCCCGAACAATTGTATTTTGAAATTATGATTTTTGATGAGATATATATAGATGGATTATTGGTATCATTATATTTGTGTTAATGTGCATTGATGTATGATGTGTTGATTGTATTGTGATTTGTAAAATTTGATATGCAATGCGTAAATGGTCGTTTTTATTTGAAATAGATAGGTAAATAATGTGTGAAAATAGGATTGTGTAGTTAAATGATAATGCATCATAGAATATATGATGAATAGAATGAGATGTATGTGATGTAATGTAATGAATAATGTGAGATAACAATGTGATTAAGATGATAGGAATTAGTGTGATAAGAGATGGAAAATAATGTATGTAATCGCGTGTAAGTATGATAAAGAGGGGGGAAGAAGAGCGATGACCCCCAACATATGTGTAGGAAAATGAGGCTCACTTATATAAGACCCCTCAACAATCAATAATGAACAATAAAACGAGAGTGCGTCATGGGGAGATAATTTGAGAGTGTACACTAGAAAGATAAAACATGAAGAGAAAAACATGAAGAATGAGTAGGATGGGGTTCATTTTATAAAATACCCCTCAACAATCATGTAAAAACCTTAGATAACACGAGTGCATCATTGGGTAATGAGATGATCATATAGAAATCACCTACCAAAGATTAAGAGGCTTGTGAGGGACGGTGGAAGCATGTGAGGAAATAACAACATGGGTGTAAGATCAAAACTGAATGTTAGATGAAATGGTGCTAGTGATGGGAGATGTAGTGATAGGAAGCATAGATGCCGATGAATTAAGAGCCAATGGGAAGTAGTAGCACTATGAGGTGGGTGAGATGATGTCACGATGGATGAGCTATGTTGAGGATGTGAATGGATAATGATCTTAGGAGGTGGATGAATAAAAACCTTAGAAGTGGGTGGAGGAGATAAGTGAATAGATGTGGAAGCATGCTTATGTGGAATGGGAGAAAGAGAACACTCACAAGAGTGAGAGCCAAAGGAAATGACACCCTTGTATTCTAATTGTTGTAATTTTTTGTGAAGGGCACAATAGTCACTGTCACAATGTGTAGACACTAAATCACGCACTTGGATACATTTCTAGGTCCTAGTCACATACCACTATTCATATGATTCCTAAGCGAAAAAACTAGTAATTGATTAATATCTTTGGCCTTTTTCTTTGCTTTCTTTCTTTCTATGTGGTCTTACGAACCCCACTGCCCAGTTTGAATTTCACTACTTTATCTTTATTAGCTCTAGACACCTGTGCCTAGCTTGGACATTAGCGCCCAGGCACCCTTATCCCCTCTAGTCGCCCCTGACCTCTTTGTATCTTACTCGCCCCTTTTGGGCCTCTTTTATTTTTGGGGCATATTGTTTTCTTATGGGTCAACATTTTAGCTTTTAATTACGAAATTCATAAAAGGGAATCATATAAATACAAAGCTATGAGACCAAAATAAAGGATCAAGCTCTAAGCATCTATTGTCATCACCTAAGGTTACATCCAAAGGCATTCTAGGAGCGTCAAGGCATCCATCTAGCTATCATTCAAGGGATAAAGGATTGCATTTTCTATATACATTTCATAGGATGTGAAGTTCATTTTGACATCCACACATCTATTTACATTGTTACATCTAGTTATTACTCGTTATTTGGTACATCTTGCACAAGAGCTTCATAGGGAACGATTCTACACACACAAAACTACATGGAGTCTGAGATGTAGTGCAATGCTCAGTCATAAGTTCACTCTATCAGGTGACCACTGGGGTCAATCTGAATCCCCATTTGTATCTTTTTCTTTTTAGGATTTGATGTGTTTGGGGTTTTGCAGGATATCAATTGTTTTGCAGGTTACAGGTGAATTTTGTAGGCATAGTGCAACATACATGCAACCAACAGGGAAGGTCAACCAACACCTTGTGATATAAGAAAGATCAAATTCTAACCATTTTCTCAGTCACAGGTGCCCAGAAGCAGACTCTAGTGCCTAAGCACCCCTGACCTATTCCAGGTACCCTAGTCTAAGCATATCTGACAGTTCTATAATTTTCTAAGTGTGGTTGCAACAGATTCCTCCTCATGTTCAACATTTTTCCAGCCCAACATACTTCGGGAATTAATTTCAAAATCAACTAAGTCTTCTATTCCCTCTCTTACACCTAGTGTTTCATTTTTATATAACTTATTACTTATGTCAAATATGTACTTCATTACTTATTATTATGTTGTGACTCTGCAATTAGGGTTTAACATATTTCTATTTTTTTAAAAATCACAGTGGTCGTTGATGCGGTGGCAATTACAATAAGGATGATCACACTAGCAATGCAAACAATGGGGAGGATGATGTTGATTAGAAGGTAGGCAGATGAGGCACTTATCAAGTAAAGTACATAAGACATCATGAGGCTTAATAATATTTGGAAAATGTAATGATTCACAAGGAGGAGATGGAGAATACTTAGGTGTAGGCTGACATTGTGGAGGAGAAGGAAGACGCTTACATAGAGGCAAAGATGGTGACCTTGGAGGACACTCAATAGATGGAAGAGGAGATGAAGTAGTAGGAAATGGAGTAGTAGAAAAAGTAGAAGTAGGAGGAGATGGAATAACATGTGCTACGATTAAATCTTGTTCTAGATCTATAACTTTAAAGCACAAAAGTGTAAAAGATTCACATGTATCATATAATAATTTTTCTTTCAATGCATAAATTAAGCCACAAAAAAAGATAAATTACTTTTCTAAATCAATTGGCTCAAATAATAATTGATGCATACAAGAATTAAAGCATAAAATGTAATCTATAATGGATTATTTCTTTCATTGATGCAAATGATCATATGTAACTCTAGGTCCATTATTAACCATAAACCTCCTAAGGAAAGCATCCTCCTTATCACAACAAGTGCTAATATATCCATAAGGAAAATGAGCGTACCATTGAAGAGCCTGATTAACAAGATTATGATGAAAAACTTTGAGGGACAAACAATCATTAAAATAAGAGGCCATTGCTAAACAATAATGCTTGAGATGTAAATAAGGGTTTCCAGTGCCATCAAAACATGTAAATGTAGGCATGATGAAATCCTTAGGGAAAGTAAAATTGTGAATTTTCTTAGGGATAGGATTCCCATGAAAAGAATTATTGTCAATGGAAGCATAATAAGCTTTGCTTTCAAGAGTGAGAGAGTGACCTTGAGATTACAAATTTCCAACAACATGCATGAGTGATATAATATCATGTGAAGGAATTGTAGAAGAAGTGAGAGCAAAATTGAGAGGTTACAACTTACCATTACGAGTGATCATGGAGACTTGATAAGGAGGATTGGATGTGGAAGGTGGAGAAGGAGGTAGAGAACATCGGGAGTCACAATGAGAGGTGCACTAGTGGAAGGAGTAGAATCATCAGGAATGGCATTGGAAACAACCTCAGAGGTGGAAGAAAGAGGAGTGGAAAATTCACATTCAACAGTCTTAAGAGAAGTAACATCCTCACTAACATGTTCATGATAAAAAATATAATCAGCAGCACTATCAGTCATATTTTCGCAAGCAAGTAATTCTTCAAGACTATCATCATAAGATGTATCATTACAATCATTGGAAAGATTTTTAGAAATAAAAGAAAAATGAGATATAGCTTTACATTCATATTTACTAGTACTAGAAACATCATCATACACATATACATTTGTATCGTTAGAAGTAGATGTATTTGCATCTATAGAAGTAAACATGTCACCAAAAAAAGATCTATAATAACATTATCATGCGTGACAATAGGAGGAGAAGAAACTACAACAACATGGGTGGATATGGAAGATGAGGGGGAACATGCAACATAACTTTGGTCATGAGAGAGCATATAAATATCATAGTTATCAGTGTCAAGAGGAACGGTGTATTGGTGGGCAAGAAGTTATTTTTGGACTTTGTTATCAAATTGAACATTGTGATAAAGGGCACTAAGTTAAGCCTGGAAAACATCATCAAGGATAAGATTCACACTAACATGAAGAATATCTTGCTTGGGTAAGGAGGATCTATTTTTAGCCATGAGGGTTTTGGGGATCCTAGGGCAAGGAGTTTGAATAGTGACCGGGTTCACCAAATGGTTTATTAAAATATGAATATTAAATCTAATTTTAGAGTCACTACTATGATAATATACAACAAAAACAAATGTTAAGCGCTATGAAGATGCAACCATGTAAGCAAATAGGAAAGATAGGGCACTTACTTGATTTATGCTTATCATAGAATAGATTTGAACTGGAACAATTGATGAACTGGTTGGACAGGGTGTCAAAAATTATCGATGTTAATTATGGAACCTACGAACAGAGTTGGAAATGAGCGCTTGGGCTAGGGAAAGGGCACCTGGGTGCCAGAGACCTCTATTGGGTGCCTATGATTGAGCAGGGGCTTGACATAGGATTTTTTTGGTGTCGTAAGATTGTCGCTGATAGTCACTATTGGTCTCCTGTATGTCCCACCTTGATAAAAAAAAGTCACTTGCAACCTGCAAAGAGATGTTGACCTATAAAACCCTCAAAATACATCAAATCCCAAAAATAAAAGATGCAATATGGGGAGTCAAACTGACCCCGACAGTCACCTGACTGAGTGAACTTACGATCAAGTGTTGCACTACATCTCAGACTCCATGTAGTTCTTGTGTGTGTGTGAAAGAATCATACCCTAGGAAACCCTTGTGCAAGTGCACGTGATAGTGAGTGGTAGCTAGATGTACTAATATAAATAGATGCGTAGATGGAATAATGAACTTCCACTTCCTACGTATATAATGTGGTCCCTTGTCCCTTGAATGAAAGCTAGATGGATGCCTTTGATGTTCTTAGATGCCTTTGGATGCAAGCTTAGGTGATGATAATAAATGCTTAGAGCTTGGTCCCTTATTTTGGTCACATAGCTTTGTATTTATATGATTCCCTTGGTTGAATTTTGTAATTGACAACTAGAAGATTCACCCATAAGAAAATAAGATGCCCAAAAGATAAAAGAGACCCAAGAGAAGTGAGTAAGATAAAGAAGGGTCATGGGCGCCTAGAGGGAATGAGTGTGCCTGGGTGTTGGCATCCTAGTTGGGCAATGGTGTCCAAAGTCATTAAAGATAAAACAATAAAGTTCATATTGGGTTGTAGAGTGTGTAAGACCAAAAAGAAAGCAAGAAAGATAGAAAAGAGATCAAATACAACGCTCAATTACTAGTTTTCTCGCTTAGGAATCATATGAATGTAATTATGTTCTTAGGACCTAGAAATGTACCCAAGGCGTGATTTTGTGTCTACATGTCTCTCACCCACTATATAATCCTCGAGGCATATCTTACTACCTATATAAGTGTCCCCATAAGCATATACATCATGGAATCTTGTACAAATCATGGAAGTGCCCTACCACCCTTTGTTGCCTCAATCGAGTCTTGTACAAATCATGCACTAGATTCACCCATGTGGTTGTGCCCAAACTTAAATATATCCCACCCTCTAATGCATCCCCACACATCACTAATACAAATAACAATATTTCTCCATCTACCTTATGGCACAAGATTCATGCCATAACCATCCCAATAATAGTCTTTCAAATATCTAGAATCTGTGTAGCAAATACAACACTCAATCCCAACATTAGTATACCAAGGTGATAACCATCAATTCATGTGGCCCACCTTGTTAGTGAACTCCTCTCTGCAGTATCCATTGTAACATCGCAAAACATACAGACTCTATGAATCGGTAGCCCCAAAACATCATGTACATCCTGCAGTGTCACTGTAACCTCTATTGTTTATCCACTGACCCTCCATCTGAAGATGTTAGACCTAAAATCCCAATGGATTAATTTTTTTGTATCAAATGTATATCCAATGGGACCCACACCATTTGTAAAATTCCCTCTGAATCCGGGGCCTTGTTGCTATGCAATATCCTATATCGATAACACACTCAACAACTTTGGTAACCAGGCCACATCTATAGATCTCCATAGTCAAATCCTCAATGACACCTATAATATATCAAACAAGTACCCATCATATATCAATCCCAATCCATCATCAAAACCAATAAAATACATCCCAAAACATCAAAATTTCACACTTTCCTACGATATCATCCCTATTGGCTTAATGCCATTAACCCTTGAGAGAAATTTCCCATCACTTATGCCATCGTTCATAGTGGAAAAATGCCATTGGCCATGGTAGATAAACTCCCCTCATCTAAACACTATCAGTCATGTTACGAGTGGCCATTTTAGCATGGTCAATCCCTTCCATTTCAGGGTCCCACGAAATCTTTTGCATTAATTATAAATTTAAGCTTAAGACCTCAAAATTCAAAATGCTCCCAAACCCACCTAGAACTCCACTCAATCTACATTTCAAATATAATTGGGGTGAATTTCACGAGCTAAACCTTCTTTGGCATATAGTTTTCCATTTTCTCCTAACTACCCTTCCCAATTCAAAAACAATACCTACCATAGGATTCACATCGTTGTGTGCCCATCTCGGCCACCTCGCCCATCGTCTCATACTCTCACCATCGTCACTAAAATCTCTCAAATTGGGTAATATCATAGCTAAGTTTCTCTTAATCTCAACTAACAAAGTGGTAAATGAATTCATCCCTTTATTATTTATAGCAATTTTTATACTCAGTTTCATAGCGACTTCCTTCAAAATTCAAACCTTCATATCTTTCAAACTACAAACCCTACATTTTTTTTGTAAATTACCCCACACTTGTGGTGGAAAGCCTCTAATTTTGACATATTACACTTCCCTCCACCATATTCAACCACAAATCCTCATTTTTCATCATTTTGACGCTCTCCTACATCCCTCCCAACCCTCCTAGCTAGGTGATTTATGTCTTATTTTACTGATTATCTTCTAGTGTTTATTTTAATTCTTACTTATTTAGGGTTCTAAACAACTACTGCGCCCACCACATGTAATCCAAGAGACACCAACAAGTAAATATGAGGTAGGTATATTTCATTTAGTGGAGTTCATTATTTCCTTTTAATACTTTTATTTTAGATTTACTTTCCATATTTTCTTTAAATTTCATGTTGCATAGTGATTTAACAAAAATAGGATTTATGCTAAACCCTAATTGTAGAGTAACAAATGTAAACTATGATAAACAACTGCTAGATACAAGATGAAAGAAACAATAAGCTAATGAAAATTGAAACCCTAAGTGCAAGAGAGGGAATAATAGACTTAGATGATTTCACAATTGATCCCAAAGTATTCTGTACTGAAAGAATGATGAACAGGAGGAGTAGACTATCGCAATTGAACTTAGAAAATCCTGGAACTGTCAGATGAGCCAGGACTATGGCACTTGGGATAGGACTGGGGCACCTAGGTGTTAGAGACCACTGGTAGGAGTCTATGATTGTGCAAGACCTCATAAACTAATTTTTATTGTGTTGCAAGGTGGTTGCTAACCTTTGCCTTTGGTCATCTGTATGTCTTTAGATGATCGCAGAATTCAGCTGTAACCTGAAAAAAAAACGATATCTTGCAAAAGCCCCAAACTACATCAAATCCTAAAAAATAAAGATGCAAATGGGGAGTTGGACTGACTCCGATGATCACCTGATAGAGTGAACTTACAACTGAGTGTTGCACTACATCTCAGACTCCACGTAGTTCTTGTGCGTGTGTGTAGAAATTGTTCCCTAGGAAGCACTTGTACAAGATGCACTTGATAGCAAGCGATAGCTAGATGTAACAATGTAGATAGATGTGTGGATGAAAAAATGAACTTCTGCTCGTATGTGTGTATGCAGAAAATGCAGTCCCTTTTCCCTTGAATGAAAGCTAGATGGATGCCTTCGATGCTCTTAGAATGCCTTTGGGTGACACCTTAGGTGATGATGATAGATGCTTAGAGCTTGGTCCTTTATTTTTGTCACATAGCTTTGTATTTATATGATTCTCTTGTTTTAATTTCATAATTGAAAACTAAAAGGCCAACCCATAAGAAAGCAAGATGCCAAAAAGATAAAGAGGCCCAAATGAGGCGAATAAGAAACAAATAGGTCGGGGGTGCCCAAAAGGACGAGGGCGTTTGGGCACTGGTTTCCAGAGTCATGAAAGATAAAGTAATGAAGTTCAGACTGGGCTGTGGGGTGTGTAAGACTAAAGAGAAAGCAAGAAAGATAGAAAAGAGGTCAATGACAATAGTTGATTACTAGTTTTCTCACTCATGAATCATATGAAAATTAGTATGTGATTAGGACCTAGAAATGTACCCAAGTGCGTGATTTTGTGTCTACACATAGATATTATTCCAAAGACCATCTCATGTTTCACTATTCTGACACGCGATGATCTTTGGTTGGGGCATATGCATATACCATATCCTTTACACTTGTTATTCATTTCTTTTGTGCAGAGGTTGTCGATGCATTCTCCTCCTTAGTGGGTCCCTTAAGGGGCTTGTCAGGATTGAAGTGTGACTGGACTTAGTCATGTAAGCTAGACCACAACATCTGAGATATGTCACTAATAGCCTTAGTTACCGTATACTTACGTCATTTCTTCCCTTTGTTCACACATTACATTCGTTCTGTTCACATATCTCATCATGTCTACTTGTTTCTTCTCATTGTACACTATTATCCTTACTTTCGGTCACCCTCAAACTTCATCATTCACCTTCATTTAGCTTCTGACCTCCATTCCCCATGTTTTTCACCTTTTGAACTTAGGGTTTCCCCCAAGGTCAACGCCACCATCCACGGGTGATGGTGTATGTTTTGGTTTTTCAATAACTGACATCATTTCCCATGAGCGATGATGTCATGAATATATACTTGACCTTTCTTTTGTAAAACCACCACCAATGCAACTAATTTGCATTACACTTACACTTACTCTTGCTCATAATAATTCACACTTATTGGATGACTTTGGAGTCTTGGAACTTACCTGTTTTGCATTTGGCTCACCATAGTTAGGAATGGAGGTATTCTTGTTGAGTTTTCCCGTTTTCCACCCATTACAGTTCTCCCTCAGTGTTGTTGTTTATGGGGAGGGTTATGCATCAATGATCACACACATTATAGGTAAGTATTTCTAACCCTCTTTAATATCTTATTTTGTATGTGCATGTCGTATGTTGGTCATTCATTGTTATAGGCTACAATAGATGTATGTTCTATTTGATTTATCGCTTTGTCTTATTATATTAGGCCCTTTGGTTTATCCATCCTCTTAGTTACTCTTACTTTTGAATCCTAGTAGGGTACTTATCTTTATTTAATTATAGGTCTAGGAAACCTATAGCTATCCTAGGGTTAGGGTTACCATCCTCTATAATTACGACACTAACACTGCTTGAGCACCTTTGTATCTACACAATGTGGTTGGTCTTAGATTGGATCCCTATATTTGAGAACCCACTTGGGAACCTCTTTTACCCATCATACACTATTTGTGTTGGATCATCATTGATCTAATATTGACCATCAAACATGCATTAATCTTCCTACATTGGAGTTGCTTAGCTCTTACAACAAATTCATATTAATATAATCCCCAAAAACTTTAGCAACTTTAAAGTAGGTATTCTCACACATTAATAATAAGTGAACGTGAGGATTGTGGTTGTAGGGAAATGGGTTATTTAAAGGTGTTCATAAATTTGGTACTTACGATATGGTTGTACAATATATTCATTTAGCAATTAATTAAAATTTAATAATTATTGACTATATTAATGACGATAATACTTTTTGGATAAGTTTTTTATTTATTGGTGAATTGATTAAATTTGAATATTAAAAAAATTTGTTATAAAAAATTAAATCTTAATCAATTTTTAATCTTAAAATGCACACAAAGCTATTATACACCCGAAAGTATATGTCTATAGACTAATATATTTATTTTAAAGTATACATATCTTAAAAATGTAAATAGATATCAATCTCGAGTGGTTATCTTAGATTGTCAAAATTTAATTTCCTCTTTATTGAAAATTTTATATTGATTGACAAGTCTATCACTTTCTCTATAATTTTTCCATTTGCTAATCGCAAATGGCCTCAATCTAGTTGTATATTGCATAGTGCTAATTTTTATTCTTAAAAATAAAAAACGGGAACCAAAATGTATCGGATCCCCAATATATAATTTTTTTTAAAAAAATCACCTTTTAAGTAAAAATAAAATATGCCCTACAACAATTAAATATATGCCATATTTAAGATTGTCTTTTTTATTGACATCTCACACTATTACACTTCGCAACCACCCCTTAGCTGTCATTGTAGTTTACATCCAATAGCATAGCTAGTACAATTATCTTAAATACATATATGCAAAAAACGTCAAGAGATATCAATCTCAAGGTCTTTACCTTGAATTGTTTTGCAAATAATATTGATTAATAACTCCATTACATTCTTTACAAATTTCTCGCTCATTGGTAACAAATGATGTTAATCTAGCTACCCCAGTATGTTGGTCTTGAAAAACACTTTTCTTCAGAAAAATACAGGCTCCAAACTCCACAATATGACCAAAGTATTACCATTTTTGATTAACTTCCCAAATAAAAAGAAAAAACAATTACTTATAGTCACATGGATGTCAAATTTAAAATTGAAATTGATTTGTGCTAGTCAAATAGATGTCAAACTTATACTCTAGAATTCATATATAACAATGCATAGACATTACAATCCACTTCCACCATCCCCAATTATCATTGTAGAATCCTTATCGAACACTTGTGTTGATTTTTACAAGTCATATCTAACTCGTATAAATTGTTCAACCTTTATAATCACAAAAAAATAATTGTTTTCCAAAATTTATAAAATAATTTTTATTTATAAAACTAAAAAGAATAATAAATCATTCTACAACTTCATAACTTTAATTTAAGATTGATAAAAATGTAATCATTATTCACGTAAATATGTCCCCAAGCAATCAGCCAAGGGTAGAGAGATACATATGACCTTAAACAAAGGTTATTCAAAAAAATTTATTACGAAAATGATCAGCTTTCTTTATAACCTCAAATAAGGGTTATTCAAAGCTTTTTATTACAAAAATTATCAACGTTCTTTATAACCTCGAACAAAGGTTATTCAAAGTGTTTTTATTACAAAAATGATCATCAGCCTTCTTCCACTAAGTCACAATATCCTTCTCAAATTAACACCATCCTCAAACCTAATTTACATCCACTCTAAACTTCCCTTTTAAACATGTTTAGGTTACACACCTACAAAAGAATATGAATAAAAGAATAATAGTCTTTTGACTGATCTTCCAAAAAATCAGTATTCTAAGTCAAACATGTTTCTTAATTGTAATTTGAAATTGTTTCTACGACTCTAAAATTCACATTCTAATTTCCTAATCCAAAAATAAATATCTCTAAATACATATCTTACTACCTCTCGAAAACACCTCTTCAACATATCTAGAAATTAGATCTACCATTGTAAAAAGGCAGGTTCACCAATAAACCATAACTACCATGACAAATTTTCTACCTTCGCCTGAACCTTGTCCATCCTCTAATGCATAGATTAGAATTAATGTTACAGTAATCATCCACAACCTCTGATAATAATCAATGGCCAACCCCTGGGCTTGGAACAGATTCCAGCATTCCCTGCAAATTAATGCCATTTAACACTGGTTTCTTCAGAAACATCTCCCTGCCATTGAATTCCAACAAAGGCCTGCATTCACTAAAGTTTATCATCACAAGAAGAAGAAACATAAACACCACCATCAATGCCTTATAGCTCTTCCCCATTCTCAAAATCTCTGAAATTACAAAAATATCTATAACTGTAGAAGGAAAGGGCCTTTTATGGGTCCAATTTTTAACTTTTTTTTGTTGGAGTTTACGTTCAATCAGCCGGCTTTTATGGGCTGCCGGCATATTATATTATAGGAGGCTCAGAAGGGTATGTCAAATCAGGATCCCTTGACTGTTTTAATGTTTTTTTCTGTATGTACTCTCTGGTGTCCAAAATGAGGCTTATATATTATTTTCTTAATAAAATGGTGTCCAAAATTGATGCATATATATTATTTTCTTAATAAAATGTTGGTCAAGGTACAGCTATGGGTCATAAAAATGGAATAAATCGACTTGGAAATTTCTTGCTGGCTGTCTTAATAATTTTGTCTGTAACGGTGATGTGGTATAATGTTGGGCACCAATCAAAATGTGCATCCATTTTAACTTCATCGAATATTTTTATCTGCCTAGTTGGTATTAGTCTGCCTGTTTTTGTAATCTCTTTGAATTATGGTATATTGCAGATTCGGTAGCCATTGAATAATTGGCTCACTACTATGTATTTTTCATGATTTCATTTTTAGTGAGATTTTTAATTGATAATTATTGTTTTAATTATAATTGAAAAATTAAGTTGAAAGTGCCTTATGGTAATCCTAGTTTGGGTGTGGAAAGTGGTTTTCCTTAACAATGCATTATAATTAATTACATATATTTCAATTCATTTTGATGTAATTTTATAAGATTAAAATTAATTGTATGAAGAATGTTTGTGTTCAGTAATTTTTTTGTATTTAATAAAAGTAAATATAGTAACAAAAAGAACCATCTTTGAAAATTGAAATCATTATTAAATGGGTTGTAATCTAACAATGTGTATGATTGTGTAAAAGGTGTTGTCTGACCATCCACCAAAATATAAATTTTAAGGGAAATTAAATAATAAGAGATGACATCGAGATTGTGTCATGCATGAATTTGACATAATGGAAACCTCTCAATGCTTGACACTTAAACCTAAGAATTTTATACACCCGACCCATATAAATTTCAGATTCAGTCAAAAAAATTAAAATAATTCAATTAAAGAATAAGTATAAGACTCTCTTACTTACATTAAAAAAATATTTGACAAAATCTCTAAAATATTAAATAAAATTTTTTACTTGAAAAATAATATTTAATTCTCAAAAATCAAACTTAGACAATGATATATATATATATATAAGTAATTAGATGCTCAAACTAAAATTTAGCAACATAATAAAAACATCATACAACAAAAAATTGATATACTCATATAACAAAACATTCTATTTGCATTAATACAACATAGAACCTTAATAAAGATAATATTTAGCTATTAAAATCATACAACATAGAACGGAAAAAAAAAGTTAAGAAATGACATTCCGGTTGCTCCTTAATCTTACTTACTATATTAATTTTAAAATGGTACCCATTTTCAATTTTAAAATATTAGTTATTTATTCTCTATTTCTCTAATATCCAAGTTTTAATATATATATATATATATATATATATATATATATATATATATATATATATATATATATATCAATTTTTATTTTTTGTTATGTCTCGATGTTCCTAAATTTGATATATGTAATTGTTTTATTGAAACTACATACGAAAGTGGAAAATATATTATTGATTATAGTATAACAATCCTCAACCTTAAAAACATGAAAACTAAATTGATATAAAACATGACTATCCTATTTGAAATATGAAAACTAAAACCCAAAATCCAAAAACACCAAATCTTAAACCTAAAAACACCGTAACCCAAAATATGAAATTGAAACTTAAAAACCCCAAAACTTGAAAAATATACCTATGAAAACATTGAAAGTTGAAACCCATAACCCATAAGATCCAAAGCCAAGAACTTGGACTAGAAAACCCAAGAAAGAAAAATATACATTGATATAGAATGTCCCCAAAAATTGAAGCTCAAATCTTGAAAATTAAACTCAATTCCAAAAACCCTAAAGCTTGAAAATTAAACTCAAATTCCAAAAATCCCAAAACCTGAAAATTGGAACTCAAATCCTAAAAGCCCTAAAACTTGAAAGGCCCAAACCTCAACTTGTTGAAACCACAAAAACCTTGAAACTTGAAATCCTTAAACCCGCAAACCATGTAAACCTTGAAATCCAAAACCTATAAAATATTAATCCTTAAACCTAAAATACTTAAACAAAAAAAATAGAATGATATAAAAGTGAATATCCTATTCAGAATTTAAATAATGAAACCTGAAACCCAATAAAATTGAAACCTAAAACCTAAAACCTAAAAAACCCCTAACCCAAAAAATCAAAACTTGAAAACCCTAAAACTTGATTCTTGAATAAGATTCTTACTGAAAGCTCCAAAAATTCTAAAATCGAAAACACAACACAAAAAAACCCAAAACCCCAAACGAGAAAACCCCAAAAATATAAAAATTACATTGACATAATTCCATCAAAACCTAAAAATTGAATGTCGGAACTTGAAAACCAAAGGCCCCAAATTTGAAAACCCTAAAAACATGAAAAGTTATACAAAACCAAAACCCAAAACTCAAAATCCATAAACCTAAAATCTTGAAATTCTCAATACTTGTAACAAATTTTGAAACCTTGAACTCAAAAACCGTGAAAACATAAAAATTGATAGATATAAAACACCATTGAAACCCAAAACTAGAAACCAAAAACTGAATCCAAATAACCCAAAAACCTTTAAAATGTCCTTAGAAAGAATCCAAGAAGATCTAAACCCTTAAAAGCTCCAAAACCTAAAATCGCCTAATGAGGAAACCTAAAAATGTGAAAAGTGTGTTGATATAAAATGTCTTAACCTCAAAACATAATACTTAAAATTTAAAACCTTGAATATGAAAAATTCCTAAAATGAATACCAAAATACCTCAAACCTCAAAACATAAAAGCCCCAAACCTTGACCTGAATATGAAACGTTGCAAATCCATAAACTATAAGTCTTTAATATGAAAACCCCTAAAATGAATACCAAAATATCTCAAAAATCAAAACTTAGAAGAAACAAACTTGAAAACCTTGAAACTTGAGTACCAAAACCTAGAAATCCAAAAACACAAATCTTGAAAATCCTAATGTCATGCCCCTTTTTTCAAATAAAGAAAAATAATAAAGTTAATGTTTTTACGTTGTCAAGCGACTCACTTTTTATTCAAAAGGTGACAACTTAATATAAATTTATTGTAAAATAAAAATAAAGGTGACTTTCCAAATTAAGATAAAATCCAGTAATAGATTAGAAGATAGAAAGTTGTTGTAGTAATTCCACATGGAGCACCCAACTTTGGAAAAAGTAATGGAAATTATAAAAGGAGTAGTTGCGATTTCATTTGAGACATTTTTTTGCATTTCTACATTTTATTTTGGAGTGTTTGGGCTCATTGCTCCTACTTTCAACTATTGAGGACAAAATCCCTCATTGGCTAGATGTTAAGGATGAAAACCCTCATTGGCATTCAGATTTTGGGGATGAAAACCCTCGATGTCTCCTTGGTGGTTTCTTAGGGAGATCACACTTGAGCTTATATTAGATTCTCAAAGGAAAAGCTCAGATTTTCAGAGCTAGAGCACTCTTTCCGAGCATGTTTTCTATATTTCCCACTCCAGATCTGCATTTCAAGCACAAAAAATCAACCAATAGAGAGACATATGGCAAGACTTCAAACAAGGACAACTAGGGCACAATTTGCATCCATTTCTAGGTCTATCTACACCCTTTGGGATTTCAAACAGGTGTTTAGGGCATTGTTCGTGGGCAGATTTCTTCGATTCCGGGTTGCATATTCATCATTTAGCCTCTTCATGCCACTTGGGGTGTCATTTATCAAAAAAATGTTGTAATCATAAACGTGTATTTCCTTAATTTTTGGGTGTGAAAAATAAATAAGAAAAATTCATAACCTTGATAGAAAAATTATTTTATTTCATGGTTATGTTCCTAGAGGCTTCTTGGATGTTTTAAGCCTTATGGGTATTCTAGATTACAGATATTTGGATCAACAAATAGAAATTTCAAAAGTTTAGGTTTTTTGGTATCAAGGGTTTGAAATAAAAATCAGGTCATTTACTTATTCTTCGCATTAACAGTTGATTGTTGTCATAACTTTCAGTCCATTGTTATATTTTTGTAAAAGGGTTTGTGGGTGTTTCCAGATTTCTTGTAAATGCGCCCTAAGGGGCCATTACACATGATCGTAAAAATCTCAAGCCCAAAAACCTTAAAACACAAAACTATCTCAAATACATCTATCTAAAAAAAGTCAAGGCACCTATCTTAGATTTGCCACATACCACATTGATTAATAGGTCCATTACATAGTTTACAAATTTCCCCTAACTTGTGACTCATCACCTCAACCTAGCTACACCACTATGTCGAGCTCAAAAAAGACCTTTTAGAGAAATAAAATCAAGGTCCAAACTCAATCATATGGCCAAGATATTATGAGTGTTTCGATCAACTTCTCTTAAGAAAAATAAAAAAAGCCAAATAATGGACAAATAGACATCAAATTTAACATCTCGTATCAACACTTTTCTATATTATTAAATATGTAAAGAGACATGTCATTGTTTTATTATATTCATTGACCAAAGAATAAAATACATAGTGAAATTATTCCATCCATAGACAAAATAATAGTACATGTTGCATGAAAATATGGGTTTGCGCATCACTATTAAACATAAAACTCATTAGAGAAGTACCTTACAATCGACAAAAGGGAGTTTTAGAAGAATCTATGGTTTTTCGCAATTTTGTAGATAATTATCTGAAATGGACAATTATCTAGAAAACAATGGGAATAAGACCGAGAAAAATTAACAGAATGGCGAACCTTGCTAGAAATGTGCTTCTCAATTAGCATGACCAAAACAATAGGGTATATTTATATAAAATATAAAATATTGTAGATTTGATTGCATGAATCCTTTTATCTACTTCAAAGCTCCAAAAACCTTGCTCACTTTTCCAAAAGTATGTGTGGATCTCTCGGAAATTAATTTTCTTCCTTGGAACCCTAATATGGCTCTAACATCTTGCAAAAACAAAATTAAAAATGGGGAAAGTTATGAGGGGTATGTGATATCACTTTGTTATTATCAAGCCCTTGGAATAGAGGAACAATTGTTTGAAAGCGGCACACCAAGTATAGTGCAAATCGACAGGAAGTCCATTGTAATGCAAGTACACAACCCTTATCACTTTTTAATAACATAATCAATGTTTTCCCTAAATACTTGACATTGCTCTAAATAATTCTAATTTCTATAGGCATGGGGATGCTTCTCTAGCATTTAAATCCATAATCCGTTACTTGTATGGTTGTCGTAAATGCACTAACACACCTATATATTTATAGATTTATTTGATTTAAATTGGGACCTCATTACCACACATATCGACACATAACAAGTAGTAAAAGTTGGAAAAGAAAGGTTGAAAACCTCAAAGGACCGAAACAAAGGCCCATGCAAAAAGTGGCCACAACCATATAGTGTGGTTCTAGCTTGATCAAAATAAACATGGGGAAGAAAGAGAAAACGAGAAAAAAAGAGAAGTAATAGAAGAACCAAGGAGAACATGTCAAAAGATGATAAAAACAAGGAATGTATGTGCCAATAAGGGCTTAATACAAGCCAATAATCAATAAACACACACAAGTACATTAAACCGTGCAAAACAATAACATATCTTGAAAAAAACCGAGAGATATCAATCTCAAAGCATTTATTTTAGATTTTTTCACATACCATGATTATTAATAACTTCATTTCCTTCATGTCATATGTTCCATGACTAGTGACAAATGGTGTCAATCTAAATACAATAATGTGTGAGGCTTGAAATATATTTGCAGCTAAAAGGAGCTCCAAAATCCACCGTTTGAGACAAGATAATATTATTTTTTATTGATATTCTAAAAAAGGAAGACTTTTAAGTGACAGTCAAATGGAGGTCAAATTTAAAGTTGGAATTAAAAGTGAATACGCTCATGATATTACAAACCACCACCACCTCCCGGATGCCATTGTAAAATGTCTCTCGATGTAATAACTAGTAATGTATGCATAATGTCCCACTTTGATATGTATACGCGCACATAACAAAATAAAACAAACAAATATACACCAAAAAATACCTTAATCATCTTCAAACAACAAGTTATTTATAAGTGACATTCAATTCAAATTAAACAATATTCACCCCATGCCAATCCAATAGTTAGTACCTGAAAAGGAAGAAAAAGGTGACCAGGGTGAACTCTACTTAGAGGAGACCTAAAGCATATTATAAGAAAAATATAAAGATAGGGGAGAGGACCCTATAACCGTGCACCTAACTTTAGGGGCATGCAAATATATGTAGGTATGTCGGTAGCGTAAAAAAATTATATCATCGTGTAGCGTATGATCGTGCCATATTGACATTTTCGTTTCGCGTGTTAATTTGGAGGGTAAAGTAGTTTTTGAATTGATTTAATATGAAGAAAATCAATATAAAGCATTTGAAAGAGGGACCAATGACTGAGCGCCTTATGTGTCACATTCTCATTAACTCTTAAAAAGTGTAATTAACCAAAAAGTGAACAACTATTGGTGCTTTTGTCAACAACCTATGGTGAAAAGAGATGTACATGTTTTGGTACCCGCTCGGTTATAGGGTCCTCTCCCCTATTGTGGACTTGCAAAGTGACAATATTGACCACTCCCAAATCCTCAACTAAACAAGATAGTACTTAATAAATCAATATTAAATTCCTAAGGGGAAGAAAAGCCAAAACCACGTCGATAAAAATACGCCGAAGGCGTTGTTGCTACACAAATCAGACCTGGTGATTCTGACAAATGTTAGAAATCGGACGCACTGCATTCCTCCTCCCGAATTCGTTGAAATCCAACGGATGAGCATTTTAATTGACTGTTTTTTATATTTTCTATTTTTCTGCTGCATGGTGGAGACAGGTGGCTGGTTGCATGCTATTTCTTGTCTACAGCGGCGAGAACATGCCGGATCTGTGGAAATCCTCGCATTAGAATTTCATGCAATATGAAAAAGATTTCAGACATTTCTAAAAGGGGTTCTGTATCGAGTATAATATACCTGTTTTGGTTGGAGGGCGACCTGTTCTGCATCTTCTTGGATATGGGAGGTCCTCTGATCCTCCAATTACTTCCCTTCTCAGCTTCGGATCTTTGTCAGGGTTTCCAAGATCGTTATAAACATCGTAGTCATATATTCGATCTGAATCCTTTCTCTGCTCTGTTCCTGTTCCTCGCAATTGTATTAGGTCTGGACTCCTCAACGCCTTGAGCCCTTCTGGCGTTTCATCAGGAAGATGACTCTGTTTCAACACACTCCGGTGAATCAGTCAGTAAGATCATTCCTCCTCTAATTAATAAACCTTGTAAAACAGGGTTGTCCATTTAGGTTGATTAATGAATTTTATTAACATGATACGAGAGCCTGTAGAATATATTGGGCTTGCAGAAAACAACGTAACATATACCTTATTGGCAAAGAAGACACGGTCATTCTTGTCTATTTGCTCTGGAGTGATCCACGAGTTACAGCGAAAGCCTAATTTAGCTCCACCGGGGACATCAATGGTTAAAGATTTCAGGAAGAACTCTCGTGGATGCTTATTTGTTATCAGAAATGCTCCGGGCTCTCCAAAATTGGTGTTCCATTTGAAAGAGATCTTGTAGTGTTTATCTCCAGCGATGGGCCCATCCCACGGATTCCACTCCAAATAAGACACTTGGGATAACTTCCCTGTTCCAGTCTCTGCCATAACAGATGGATTTATGTGTGAATAAGAAGATAAACGAAGAAAATATAAAATGTTTAACAATAATAATAAATTTGGTTACTTGGATCAATTTGGTTGCTGTTGACGAGCTGAAGGCAGACTTTCTTCCCAAGGAAATCTGATACCTCGTCCACAAAAGTTGCAGAGTAATCTGTCAACTCGAGAAGAGAGGCCTTATTCAAGATTACCTCTCCCTCAATGTTTATTTCAGCTTCTCCCTTAGATGAGCTTCCCCAAGTATCTTTTGTGACGTTGAGGGCAAAGATTTCAGGAGCTTTTCCAGATTTGCAGACCGGAAATTTAGTACTAAATGGAGATTGCAAGGAAAACTTACTGTTGGAAGCATTGAAGTTAAAGGGACAACCAAATCTATTTAGCTTTTCACGATTCCAAATACCGGGAGAGGAGAATGGAACACGAAATATGTGGCTGGAAGTGGAGATGATAGAACTGTGTATAGAGGAGGATGGGTTTAAAGCAGTCCTTGCATCCATTTTTTTATCAAGATTTGATGAACAAAGATATTGTAGGAATAGGATGCTTCTTGCATAGCTCTCTACCAATTCTTATAGGAAGACATAGTTCTTGCACGGGCAAATTTACTGCCCTTGGTAGAAAAAAAATTGTAGTCCTACTGTAATTATTGATGTTGTTCGTCATTGTGAGCAACCTGTCCAATTCAAGCTATGGCAATTTTTTGTGTAATTTTCTGCAAGACATCCATAGTCTAAAATTGTCTAACTTTCAACGCATTTTAGAATTTCAAACACTTTTGCATTCACTATGGCAGGATCTGCCATATCACGACCTTGTTAAATAAAGTTAGGACGGGAGCTTATAAATTGGGGTTACAAAATAAGTATTTATTGTTTAAATTGATGGATTTGCGTACTGACCATGATGCGGGGGTGATTCTTCCCAGAGTAATACGATTGTCCCTTTACACATGATGGACACCTCACACGACTCCATTGCATGCCTTCGCACATAATCCGCTATGCCTAGTGGTTTCATCTTTATTCTCTGGCATAATTTTGTTTGTTTTTCTTTCAAATTGCAATACTGTAAAAAATTGCAAAATAGAATATTGTACTGTTTAGCTTACTTAGATATGGCTCCCATGGTTGATGTGGTACCAATTATTGTGGAAAAAGAATGTAACTTAGTGTAATTGCCTTGTAAGAAGAAATTCTTCCTTGTATAGCAACAAGACAATACCGTTGTTCTCTATAAATTCTTGCTTGTCACTTGTATATTTCATTCACCAGATGGAATTGCCACCTGGCCATTATGGTGCATCTGAAGGTATGGATTTGACACTACCCTGTTAATGGGGCCTTTATGATTCTAATAATAAAGGAGACTGTATTTCTTATTTTGTTGAAAACCATATTCTTTGACATCCGAGTTAAGTCTAACATTCAAATTATTTCTTTTGTAATATGTTAATGAGGATGATGTGTTGGTATTGTCAATGAGGGTAACCCTCAAGACAGTTGTGACTGCTTGATTGGCATTGAAATATTTAATTTATTGATTTCTTATTTTTTGTGACTTTCCAACAATGAATACTACTTTCGTGACAGGAATAGGGGTTATCTCCACCTCTCAACATGAATAGTAGGTTGGTACTTCTCTTGGTGAGGGTTACTATTGATCAAGTAATAGGAAGGGTTGGACTACCCTTCCTGGTTACATTGATATATGATATTGAGGCATATTACTTCTTATGTTCATGACTAGAGCACGTGTATGATGGGGTGATTAGTCAATGCTTACATATCATAGAGAAATATGTGCAATGATAGGAAAATAATAAAGGTTACAAATTGGGTATAGAGATAATATTATTTCCTTAAAGGTATTTCAGCTATGAGATTTGGTTTCATAAGCTCTGTTGTATTAATTACTAGGAGGTAAGGTGGTGGATGTCAAAAGATGTGTTAGCTCTATCTATAAGCTTGGGTATGACTTCCTCTAAAGCAATAACATGAAGTGGTTTTGTATCATTAATGCTAAAATGTCTATCAACAACTCGTGTTGTTTATAAACATACACCTTGACTGTTAACTCTTATAATAATTGCAGTCCATAAAGTTAGAATAGTATGGGGTCATTAGATCCCATTACAAACACTTGATTCCTTGGGTGGAAATTACGTGGAAATCATCCTTGACGTTTCCGATACATTGTTTTGAGAGCTAATGTTCTTGAAGTGCCTGAAGGGAGTGGTTCTTCGGAAATAGAACTTATTTACTCATCTTTGTACAAGTGTTTGTATAATAGAATCCTTGAGGCAGTCGCAACATACTAACTCTAACAATTGTGCATTGACAAATTTGTTGTGTTGGTCTTGGACAGTAAACTTTCAACTTCCTTCCCTTCTATTTTTGCCACCTTTTTACTTCTCCACCCTCTCACTTCTCCATCCTTTAACGCCTTCTTCTCCACCCTTCTTCCTCTCCTTTTGTTTCTCTCTCTCTCGAATTTGACTCTTATTAAAGAATACTCTTGCACTTCTCCACCCTCAGGAGCCAATATTTACCTCTGAAGGTGTATCCTCCTATTGTAGAGGACCTCCGGACGTCTCTGTTACGATTATTAAAATAAACGGCCGTTTGGACCATTTTTCAGGCATTTACACGTATTTTACTGTTACTCCTTTAAGCATGATGTGATAGTCCTAATCATATCAAACATAAAAAGTATATCATGTTTCTCACTACAATTATTATTTCCCTTGTACATATGTGAAACTCAGAGTTTGAAGACATTCAATACGTATTCCGAATTACCATAATGTTAAGCTTTAATTATTTAGCAATAATCATTTGTGCTGAAAAATCATACTCAATCCTAGTTTTCTATCATCTTATTATAACGGAGTTTTCCTCATTGAAAAATAGATTATAATTTTTTTTACTTGCTATCAATTTCCTATCCACTACATAAGCTTCATTCAATTACTAAGAATTTTATAACAGAATATGTTTTTAAAATTATCCACAATATCATAAATAAATAAATAAAAATATTAGCCTCAATACACTCTTCTATACATAATATTCATTCAATTACCAAGAATTTTATAGATAAAAATCCTCTTGAATTCTGAATTCTTCGATTCAAAAGTGAAATCTGTAAGTCAAAAACAGAAAGTCAAATTTCACTAAATGAGCATGCTGACCCGAAAAATCCAAATTGAAAAAGAATACTTTACTAGAACCATCCCAGAACCAACCAAAAACCTTCACTATGAAACAGGATTTTTGTATCAGAAAAAGAAAACAAAATTTATGAAACAAAAATACAAAATATCCTAAAAATTGAAAGGGATGTAGTCCAACTGGTGAAGATGATGTTTTGTCACACCATCCACCAGGGTACAAATACCTCTAGATATTCGGTGCGGACATACGGAAACAGATAGGACCAGGTTCGTTTTGTGGGTAACTTTGACGGATTGGATTTCCCCTATTCATGGTAGCTTAGCCAAAGGGGGCTCTGATTTAGATGTACACTTACTCAACATGATGTAATCTTTTTTAATCCATGCACATGGGCAGAGATGTCGATATGTAAGTGATTTAGTAGAGTCTTCAATCAAAAAAATGTTCTTGAAAGAAGAAAAACCTAAACTTCAAATTTCAATCAGTATTAAGAGAGGAAATAGTTTCAATTTCTCTTGGCTTTTTCCATTTTGTCAAAACAAAACATGGATTGAACAACAAATGATACGAACCTCACATTAGTAGTCCTATTGTAGGGCAACTATAATAACATTAACCAGTGTTCAAAACCCTGCGGCCAGGATCCCAGTAAAGCAGATGAGGTTAGAAGCAAGTCCTGGGTATTTTCAAGAAAAAATACCTATCAGCCAAGCATATAAGCCACAAATCCAACTACTTTTGTACATGCTCTCAGCACATGGGATAGTTTTGGTTTAAAACAAAATATCACACCTCTGTTTAAAACTAGTACAGATATGCAAACGCAAATTCTCCAGCACATACTTAAATGTACAAATATGTAACATAATTAAATGTACACATATAACAATTCAATGTAATGTTTCAATTAAAGTCCTACACTACAACTATCAATCACACACATTATCAATTGTATAATAAATGTTTCTCCAACAAAACACCAACTGAACAACTAATGCACAACTAACAACATAAACTATAAAATTAATTAACTATCGAAAACGGTATCCCAAGTAATCATGTACAAATTTGTAACAAGTTTGAAATGTAGAGATGGAACCTTTAAATGAAGTGGATCATCTATATTCCTACACTTAACAAAATCAATCACACCCATTATCAACATCAACTACACAAGTAATAACTATCCCTCTAAATCAAATAACATATATCGTTCGGCGTTCACATTGCATTGTACACATGCGATTGCTAGTTTAGGTCCATTTTAAAGTCTTCACATTCATAATAATCAAATGCACACTTTTAAGTGTCATTTAAAAAACGGAATTGATCAGTGGTAGTGATCCCCTCCTCTAACCAGCCAAACCCACATAATATTTACCAAGCTGAAGGCGTTCACCAGTTGAATCGGGGTCGGCCAACTCTGACATCCGTCAGAATCAGACAGAGGGCATTTACATTGGGAATGCGTTGAAACCAACGCATGTTCAGAAGCATAAGCAACAAAATCAATTCAGCTGCAAAGGTTACAGTGCACTTGGCGCAGATGCTCAGAAGCAGAAGCAACAAAATCAATATAGCTAGACATTACACCTGAAAGAAGGCCTCCTAATCCTCAATCTTCTTCTTCTTCTTCTGCATACAACAAAGAAAACAGTAGTTTCCTCTCAGAGACAATTAAACCCGATACAAATACAGATACAGAGCTAGATCAATCAATTTGTATATAGTAAAATGAGGAGATATTAAGGGTTGGGATCGGTGAACGTCCGGGGCCATCCCATCAGAGAAGGACCCGGTCCATCCTCCAACTATGTGGGGAGAATCCAAGGAATGGAGGCCAGTTCCGATTGGAGATTAAGAAATTTTATTCATGTTACCTCTGTTATATTTGAGAATGAGAAATACAATGGAAGCAACCTTGAATTGCAAGGGGCAAATAGATTTCGTCTCCCGCTGAGGGAGGTTTCTATGGTGGGAGGAACAGGTTAATTCAGATATGCTTGTGGGTATGCCATTCTTGAAGCTATCTCATTTGTTGGAGTCAATATTAGTTTCAGGTTTAATGTCACCGTTCAAGTATAATAGGAGGAATTGATGGGGTTCCATTAGAGGCATATGTTACTAAATTTGTTCTGGTTCAAAGCTAGTTCTTTTGTTATTTCAATTGAAAATTTAATATCCAGCACATTTTGGAGTTTTTTCGCCTAAATTTTTTCTGTGAGGTAAATCTAAGCTTTACTTGATTATGATGATATAAAAAATTACATGTGTTTATCAAATGTCTCTGCAATTTTTTCCAAAATTATGTATTTACGCACTATTTTTTCATTATGAATAGGATCTTGCTGAACAACATAAAATCAATCTGCTGCGTGTATTTGAAAATATCCAGCCTGAATTTGTATTAATGGAGGCCTTTCCATTATGGATCTTTTCCAAGACCCACTTCATTCTGTATGCTGGAAGCTTTTGTTGCCTACATCCATCAAAGCAGGGGATTTTCGTTTTGATTTTATCGTAAGGGATTCCGATCTGGCGATGTTTCTGGCTGAAATTTAGCATCATTGATTTATGTTACATTTTTTAATAATTATTTGTATGATTTAGAGTGCATAGGAGATTTGTTGAAATAGGTATGCTATAGGAGTTTTTTGGGGTTTTTGTATTAGGGTTTAAATTTGTTGATCGTAAATGAGGGTAAGTGGGAATTTTGTTGGTTTTATGTTAGGGTTTCATTTCTGTTTAATCGTGAGTCCTTCTAATACATGTGATCGGATGGTTTGATACACTCGGGTGATGTTATCATGTTCAAGGAGCGGGCAGAGGAGGAGAGGGAGGAGCAACACCTAGACAAGACCACTCTGCGGGAGGAAACACAATAGCTACACAATCTTTATGTACTTTCATGTGTTCTTTAGCGGCTGGTGATGCACAATGACAAATACATGAATTGGCAATGTTTCCATATTTGTTTTTGTATGTCCATAGCTTGTCTTATGTTGAAAGGAAAGTTATTCAAGCCCATTTGTGAATTGCATTAATTTTTTGCATAGAGAAGATTGTTATTGTTTTAATTTTGACTTGGGGTGCTTTGGGTTGTCAGTTTGTGACTTTGTAGTGACCTATGGATAGAATATATTCAAAATTTTCTTTCATGTAAAGCTCTGCTAATATGACAAGCATTATGAGAGTAAAAATCCCATGAAAAAATTAAAATCATTTTGTTTTGTTCGAGTCTAGTTATTTGGGTTCTCAGTACTATTTGATGTCTGTGTATAATGTCTTCTTCTTCTCTAGGTGTGAGTTAGTTTCTAATTCATCCTGACATAAGAGAATCTATGTTCCCAGGGTGCAAAAATTGTGGCATATGGTGAATTCTTCAAGTCTCAAAATAGAATTTGTTTCCAGTTGTAAGAAATTGTTCTCAAAGAAGAAATTGACACCCAATATTTCAACTCAGAGAAGCTCTAAAATCGAATGTAATAATTAATCAAAATGAAAAGCTACCTGTGAGCACTAGATTTTCAGAACATAAGAGTGATCAGGGCTTGTAATTGCCATTTAGGTCAAGGTTAGCATCGACAACAACCCATACAGAAATGGTCTTTTCTAAACAATGGGGCATAAAATCACTTTACCTTTTGCTATGCACAGTAACCGCTCGTATGAAAATGAAGGCCTTCTGCCATCGCTATCTATTTACCTAATCAAGCAATTATAGTTTGTGGAAGCTTATGTATGTATTAATTTTAAGTTCTCATTTTCGTAAGTGTATGTGGATTTGCAGGATTACTGCCATGCAGAATTGCACCTTCACATGTGTAAATTATACTACCCCAAAAATGGGGAATTTGATCCCTGCATTTACCTTTATATCATATGTTATTTATAGGTACCAAGTTCAGTCAACAATTTACATTGAACATAACTGCATATTTTTCATATATATACTTATAGCCCTTACCCTATAGTGGATTCAGTGGAGGAGATTTTGGGTATCTATGGCTTTTAAATGCCGTATGTTTTTGTGCAACATGCTTGTAAACCTTTTTCACATTTCAATTTACTAGTACGACTTTCGACCAATATCCATGCATTCAATACATTCCAATTATTGAGATTTGTTAGCTTATCGATAGAATATAATCTTCAAACTGACCAAATGAATTATAATCTTCAAAACAATCAACCAAATTATATTCTTCGATTTGAAACACTCCCTTTTCGTAACCAAATTAAACATAATTCAGTTGACAACCTTGAAGCTGTAAAATAATAAATTCAAAAAAAATACAATGTATGTTCGGTACATAATTACTCTCTTTTGTCGAAGTGTAGTCATACCAAAAAGTGAAAATGATCTCGCTAAATGGACTGTAAAAGATCAAAATCTTTAGGATTTTTGAAATGGGTGAGCTGTTGGAGGTAGGATTTCAAGGTGGTCGAGCAGGTGTACAATAGGAGGTAGACGACTCTTTTCCCCAATGTCGTTTTCTGCAAGTGTCGTCCTCTGTAGATTCCCCTTACTCAGTGGTCGTTGGAGTAGAGGACGGTCTTGGGGCCCAGGGGAACCTTTTTTTTTTCAGAAGAGCCCTGGTAGAGAAATTCCTTGGCAGAAAGCTTTTTAAGGATGACATTTGGAGTTGGTGTGAAAGACAATGGGGGAGCGGTCTCCGAGTTAGATTCTTGGAAAAAGGGTATTTTTTGGTGATTTTTAGGAGCGAAGCTCAAAAAGAGGAGACCTTGCTTCGTAAAGAGTGTTTGTTCATTGATGATGGGCTCCTCATCCGCAAATCGACTGCGAATTTTGATCCTAATGCGGTGGTTCAGGAAGAAATACAAATTTGGATTAGCTTTTATGCTCTTCCAATTGAATACTGGAACACACACATTCTCTTTAAAATTTGTGGATCCTTGGGAAGAGTAGTAAGAATAGATCCCAAAACCTTGGAGGGAAACCTGGAAACTTATGCTAGGGTGTGTATTGCACTAGATGGGTCTTACCCTTTACTTGAATCCATTTCTATTCTTTCCCCTGAAGGGACATGGGTTCAACAGGTGGAGTATGAGAGGATCTTCTTCAAATGCTTCAGATGTCATCAAATGGGTCATCTAAGGAGAGATTGCAGGGAAAAACTGATCTCCAAAGCAGTTAGGGGGATCAATCCCTTGAAACAAATGGGTTTGAAAGCTAATGACGACTAGAAACATGACTCTCCTCGTTCAGGGAGGGATAATATGGAACTCGAAGTTTCTCCTAACAAGGTGGTGGAACTTTTGCCGCAGACCCCCCTAAAGGAAACCTCCAAAATGGTAGCCGATTCGTCTTAGCTTCTGTCCTTGCTGCAGGAAGGAGTGGAAATGGGTAATGAAGCTTCCACTTCCGATCTAGATCGTTGGGTCATCAATAGAGAAGAAGCTGAGATTGGGCTAGAAAGGGAGGTAGAGGAAGAAGATAGAGCCCCTATATCACCCATTAGTATGGATGGCAAGGAGGATTTCTTTATTGCTGAAACTCCTGGCCTTAGTTCCTTAGAAGTGGCAAAGAATTTGGGTCGGATAGGCCAAGCTACAAGAGGAAAACTAAACGAGATGTTGATGCAGGAAAGCAAAAACAAATGAAGTCCTTCTATAAACCAGTCAGTAGGGCGGGCTAGTCCCCCCCGAAGAGCCAATGAAGATGGTCTTGTGGAATGTCAGGGGCCTAAACGCCCCTGATAAGCAATGCCTGGCTAGGTGTCTGTCTATTGAACAAGGAGTGGATATTTGTTGTTTTCAGGAAACTAAGATGTCTGGAATGGATTGCTCTTCCTCCTGGTTGCGCAAATGGAAAGGGTGGAAGGGTTCCTTCGTTGATGCTCAAGGTGCTTCTGGGGGTTTGGGTGTGGTGTGGATTTCAAGCAAGGTGGAGGTAACCAACTTGGAGGCTTCCTAAAACTTCTAATGGTGCAAGGTAGAGGTAAAGTTCTCGGATAAGTTCTTTTTCCTTTGTAATGTGTATTGTCCTACTAGCATTTCCATGAAGAGGAATTTGTGGGCTTCTTTACTAGCCTTTTTGGTTGATTTGGGGGATGTCCCAATGGTCTTTGTTGGCGATTTCAATGTTATGGTTTCAGAGGCTGATTATGGGGGTTTCACTCGAAGTAATCCACACTCTCAAATAGATTTCTCTGCCTTTTTGGAGAATGCAGACCTTTGGGATATCCTTCTGAAAAGTGGATGGATGACATGGTCCAATAGACACATAGGATTAGCGTGAATTGTTGTTCTTCTTGATAGATTTTTGGCAAATCCTCATTGGTTGCAGTCTAATATTTTGATGGAGAGTGAGGTGATTCCTTGGTCCGGTTCGGATCACTTTCCTATTGCTTTGCATATTGTTATTGATCTGGCCCCAAGAAACTCTCCTTTCAAATTTGAGCTGATGTGGATGAAAGACCCTTCGTTTAAAGATCTTGTGAAGGGGCGGTGGTCGTCTTTCGTAGTGAAAGGAAAATTTATGTTTGTTTTGGCTAAAAAGTTGGCTCTTCTTAAAAATGATTTAAGAATATTTTCGAAGAGAAAATGAGAGTGGAGAAAGCCCTGAAGGAGCTCAATGAAAAGGTTTTCAGGCTTGGAATGGATCAAGATGATTATCTTTGGTAAAAATTGTTGCTCGCTGAACGGAACGATCTTCTTTTGAAGGAAGAAGTTTATTGGTGCCAGAAATCCAGGGAACTTTAGTTGAAAGAGGGGGATAAAAACTCCAAAATTTTCCATGCCTCTCTAAAGCAACGTCGAAGACCCAATTACTTTCAAAGTTTAAGAATGGCTTGGGTGAGTGGTTGTCAGATCAAAAGGCCATCAAGAAGGAAGCTATCTATTTTTTTGGTACCCTTTTAGGAGGGGAATCCCATTCCTCTCTTCTTCAGCAACAAGCCATGTTTGATAAAATTCCTCGTCTGGTTACTGAAGAAGATAATAAGAAGTTGATGGATCCCTTTTCTCTCGAGGAGGTTTGTCAAGTGGTCTTTTCTATGGAGCGTGATAAGGCTCCTGGGCTGGATGGCTTTCCTGCGACCTTTTTCTAGGATTTTTGGGAAGTGGTACGCGTGGACATCTGGTTTGTTGTCAAAGAATCTAGAGCTACTGGTAAAATCCTTAAAGAATTGAATCAGACTTTCATAAGCCCTTTTCCTAAGAAATTCCTAGCAGAATCTTGTTGGGGTTAACATACCGGTTGTACAGATAATATATCATATCTAAGCATACATGTAAATAAAAGTGGATATTCTACCAGAAGAAATATACAAAACAAGATACATAAATCAACCTCAGATTTAACGTGGTTCACCTAGTGTGGGCTACGTCCACCAAGAAACATACCAATCTATTATCCAAAGATTTGACAAGATATACAATGAAGATTTACAATCTTCCACACCTCTCAGATGTTCAGTACTTTCTTTCGATCAAGCTTTTGCTTCATCACCTATAATTCTCTCTCACCAACCTTTTTCAAGTTCTTTTTAATTCTTGTTTAATTCTCTTACTTCTAAACCCTAGCTTTTATGCTTATATAGTCGTTTATAGACTCAGGGCACTTAGCCATGCAATTACAATCAATAGAAATATTTTAATGATCTAATTCCCGAGAGTTAATTAACACAGGTAACTAACGCCGGTTAGACATAACCGCTGCCGGTTCTTCCCTTGTTTGACTGATGCCGATCATACCTGACCGATGCCGGTCCTGGGTGACTGATGCCGGTTCCCCCCTAACCGATGACGGTTACTGTATTTTCCAGCAAGTTCCATTGCATGCTAAACTGAAGTAATTGAGCTCTACAACTCAACAATCTCCCACTTGGAGATTAATTATTGCACCATACATGTACATCGTTATCCTTAGATCCTTCATTAGCTTTGTTTCTCCCTCTTCAAGTCTTAAACTCGAAGACCAACATAAGTGGAGTGTAGCTCCAACTTCTCCTTTGCTGATGACTTCGTTAGCATATCCACAGGGTTTTTACTTGTATGAATATTTTCCATAGTCAACTTTCCATCTTTCAATACATGTCGTATGAAGTGATACCTCAACTGAATGTGTTTCGTTCTCGAATGAAACGCTGAGTTCTTTGCCAAATGAATTGCACTCTGACTGTCACTGAACAATTTACAATCACCTAGCTCCTTTCCCAACTCTTCCATGAACCTACTCATCCATATCATCTCATTGCTAGCCTCTATAGCTGCAACATACTCTGCCTCTGTAGTAGACAAAGCCACAACCTTGTGCAATCTTGAAATCCAGCTAACTGTTGTTCCACCTACTGTGAAAATATATCCAGTAGTGCTTCTCCTACCATTCAGATCTCCAACCATATCTGAATCAACATAGCCACATAATGAAATATCTGAACCTCCATAGCATAACTACATGCTAGATGTCCCTTTCAAATACCTGAGTATCCATTAGACTACTTTCCAATGCTCTTTACCTGGATTAGCCATATATCTACTCACAACTCCCACTACTTGTGTAATGTCTGGTCTTGTACAAACCATAACATGCATGAGACTTCCAGCTGCTGAAGCATATTACACTCGCGTCATGTATTTGACCTCCTCATGTGATGATGGACACTGATCTTTGCTCAATTTGAAGTGTCCAACCATAGGTGTGCTAACAGGTTTTGCATTCTGCATGTTGAACCTTTCTAACACCTTGTAGATATAATCCTCCTGAGACAAATACAATTTCTTGTTTCTATGTATTTGCATGCCAAAGATTCTTTTTGCAGCTCCTAAATATTTTATAGCAAATGTGTGAACTAGTTTTCTCTTAAGCTCACCAATGTCCTGCATACTAGATCCTGCAATAAACATATCATGCACATGCAGTAACAAAATAGTATAGCTCCCATTTTCAAGCTTTTTGAAATAAACACAATGGTCAAATCCACATCTCAAGTAACCATGCCCATGCATAAAACTATCAAACCTCATGTACCATTACCTTGGAGCTTGCTTAAGCCCATATAGGCTCTTTTCCAACCTGCACACTAATTTCTCCTTACCCTTCATTTCATACCCAAACGACAGCTGCATATAAATCTCTTCATCCAAATCACCATGAAAGAAAGTTGTCTTCACATCTAATTTTTCTAAATGCAAGTCTTCTACTGCAACTAAACTCAATACAGTATGAATAAAAGTCATCTTAATAACAGGAAAAAATATTTCACCAAAGTCAATACTTGCTTTATGTGGAAATCCTTATACTACAAGCCTTGCCTTGTACCTTTTCTATCCACCCTCTCCTTCCTTGATCATGTAAACCCACTTGTTCTGTAATGTTCTCTTATTTGCTGGCAACTTAACCAAATCCCAAGTTTGGTTATGTTCCAATGAGTCCATCTCGTCATCCATGCCATGTTCCTACTACATTACTTCTTCAAAACTCTCTGGTTCACCATTATCAGTCAATAATAAATAAATTAGAGAAGGTGTAAATCTTTCTGGAAGTTTACTTACCCTTTGTGACCTTTTCACAGGAGTTTGGGGGTACCAGAGGTTCAATTTGGACCTCCTGGACATTCCTATCCAAATCTGACAGTGACCGACACTAGTCACCTCTAACCGACATTGGTTCTGCTAACCGATGTCAGTTTGGATCCTCTATAACCGATACCAGTTCGTCTGACCGGTGCCAGTCAAGGGTCAACTGACACCGGTTATTGTGTAACCTTGTCGATAATTCTTTTGAATCCGAGAGTTCATTTTGATTCAAAAACTTCTCAACTGATTCATCATTGGGTACCAAAATTTGATCCTTGTATATTCTCTTTTCATTCCATTCAACATCACAATTCCTAATGATTTTAGATTTCTCTAAATTCCAAAAATGGAAACCGAAATCACCATATCCATAACCTATGAAAGTGCACCTTTTGGATTTTACATCTAACTTTTTTCTATTTTCCTTAACAACATGGGCAAAAAATTTTGGACCAAAAACTTTAAGAAAAGAAATATCTACCTCTTTTTTGGTCTAAACTTCCTCTGGTATTCCTCCATCTTGTGAACTTAGAGGCCCATAGTTAATCAAATAAATCATTGTATTAACTACTTCTTCCCAAAACTACAAGGGAAATCCATAATGTATCCTCATACTTCTAGCATGTTCTATGATTATCATGTTCATTCTTCTGCAACACCATTTTCAAGTGGTGTTCTTGGAACCGTTCTTTCTCTATGTATTTCATTCACTGAACAGTAATAATTGAAAGCATTGCTATAGTATTCACCACCATTGTTAGATCTAAAATTTGATTCATTTTCAACAAGAACTTTCCATCTTTTAAAAGTCTTAAAAACATCAGATTTACGTTTAATACAATAAACTCATACCTTTCTTGTAGCATCATCAATGAAAGTAACATAATACTGTGACTCCATGAGAAGCTACCTGAGCTGGTCCCCACACATATGAGTATGCAAACTCTAATTTATGCTCCTTATTAGTTGCCCCAACTTTGAGAAATCTCACTTTTTTTTTACTTTCTAAAGATACAATGCTCACAGAAATCAAGATCTAAATCTTTCAAATCTGATAACCTACCCTTAGCTTTTAAGATCTGCATTCATTTTTGACTCATTTAAGATCTGCATTCATTTTTGACTCATATGACCCAACCGATTATGCCACATGCATGCATCTACATTTGAAATAGATAATACATAAAATGAATCAATAATACAGGTAGATAAATATATCATTCCTACCTTATTACCTCTTGCCACAACAAAAGCACCCTTGGTGACTTTCCAAGAGTTAGTGACTTTCCAAGAGTTTTATGTAAATGTAACCATGTAACCAGATTCACCTAGTTGCCCTGCAAAAATAAGATTCCTCATAAGGTTTGGCACATGCCTCACATCTTTCAATACCCATGTATTTTTATTCTACATTTTTAGATGAACTCCCCCTTTACCAGTAATACTGCAAGGTTCATCATCATTCAAATAGACATGCCCAAAATTGCCCTGGACATAATTTCTAAAATAACCCTTATTAGGGGTTGCATGGAAAGAAGCTCCTGAATCTAAAACTCATGATTCAATTCTACTATCTAAAAAAAGAATAAAAGCATCTTGCATTACCTTTGATGCAAGAACAAGATTTATTTTTTTATATTTGTCTGGTTGTTGGTTCTTTTTATCCTTTGACCAACAATATTTTTTTGCATGTCCTTTCTTTTCACATTTCCAACAAGTAATCCCTTTACTTCTGGATTTAGATCTGCTATCCCTTGACTTTGATTTCCCATTACTCTTACTTTTAGATCTCTCATTTTGCTTGCCCATGCTTTCTACATTCAAATCATTTTCAGATGATTATTCCTCTGTACTCTTCCTACAATTTTTTTCATTTAAGATTATACTAACCACATCATCAAACTTCAAAATATTATTAGTAGATGATGTATTACTAACAACCATTACCAAGTTGTCCTAACTATCAGGCAAAGAACATAAGAATAAAAGTGCTTTTACTTCATCAAATGGTATAACAACTGATTTTAACTGATTTACAATAGATCAGAAATCATTCAAATGACTAGATGCAGATCCACCTTTATACATCTTAGAACTAAATAATATCTTCATCAAATAAACTTTATTTGAAGCACTAGGTTTTTTATTTAAATTAGCAAGAAATTTTATTAACTCTATTGTAGAAGTCGTTTCTATAATATTGGAAGCCACAGATGCTGTCAGGCTCAATCTTATAGATCTCAAAACCTTTTTGTCAATAATCTTCCATTCTTCATCAATCATCTTCGTAGGTCTAGACTTCTCATCCAACGGTAAGTACAAATCTCTTTGATACAGATAATCATCAATCTGCATATTCCATAATTTTGATAATTTCAGTCGTCAAATTTCTCTACCTTGTATTTATTATCTTCTGTCATAGCTGTGGCTCCCACTCAATCAGAAACCCTCTGTGAGTAAATCTGTTAACACACAAAACCCTCAAACAAAGCTTTGATACCAGTTGTTGGGGTTAGCATACCGGTTGTACAGACAATATATCAGATCTAAGCATACGTGCAAATAAAAGTGAATATTCTACCAAAGAATTATACAAAACAAGATATGTAAATCAATACCATATTTAACGTGGTTCACCCAGTGTGGGCTACGTCCACCAAGAAACAAGTCAATCTATTATCCAAAGCTTTGACAAGATATACAATGAAGATTTACAATCTTCCACACCTTTCAGATATTCAATACTTTCTTTCCATCAAGATTTTGCTTCATCATCAAGAATTCTCTCTCACCAACCTTTTTTAAGTTCTTTCTAATTTTTGTTTAATTCTCTTACTTCTAAACCCTAGCTTTTATGTTTATAGACTTAGAGCACTTAGCCATGCAATTGCAATCAATAGAAATAATTTAATGCTAAATACAAATCTAATTCCCGAGAGTTAATCAAAACATCCTTGCATAGGTAACCGACGCTGGTTAGACATAACCGCTGTCGGTTCTTCCCTTGTTTGACCGATGTCGGTCATGGGTGACCGATGCCGGTTCCCCCATAACCAATGACAGTTACTGTATTTTCCAGCAAGTTCCATTGCATGCTAAACTGAAGTAATTGAGCTCCACAACTCAACAAATATATGGATGTGTTTAGACCACACTCTCTCTGCAACACGACTTACAAAATAATCTCAAAAGCCATCGTCGGTCGCCTTAAGTCAGTGTTGGACAAGCTTATTTCCAGCGAACAAACGAGTTTCATCTAAGGAGCTCCATGACGAAAGGAATCATTATTTCTCATGAAGTGATGTATTCCCTTTCAGTTAATAAAGTCCATGGTATGATGATTTCAGCAAGGCTTACGATCGAATGAATTAGCATTTTCTTATGAAGACTCTTCAGTTGTTGGGATTTGATTCGAGCTTTTGTAAGTGGGTTTATAGCTACATTGTGACTCCAAATTTCTCGATGTTGGTGAATGGTTCAGCTGAAGGTTTCTTCAAAAGTAATAGAGGCATTCGCCAAGGAGACCCACTGACATCTTTTTTGTTTCTTCTGGTCGCTGAAGCTCTCAGTAGGGCCATTAAAGTTGCTTCCTCCGCTGGTCGAATAAGAGGATTGAGGATATCAGAATCTTTGGCTCCAGTTACTCACCAACAATTCGTTGGTGATACCTTTATGTTTGGTAGATCGTCTGTCGAAGAAGTCGTAGTTTTCGTATCGTAGTGGATATGTATTCTGACGCTGCAGGTCAGGAAATTTCCCTAGCCAAATCCTTGATTTTCTTTTTTAATACGGCCCCTCGACTTCAGAGGCACATTTTGGAAATTCTTGGTTTTTCCACAGGATCTTTGCCCCATAAATATCTCGGTATCCCTCTCTTCATTGGAGCCAGTAGAGCATTGTTATGGAATGGTCTGGTGAAAGCTATCGAGAATATAATATAAAGCTAGAAGGGTAAATGGCTAACTTTGTCGGGGCGTATTATCCTTATTAATTCAGTTTTGAAAGCAATCCCAACTTATATGATGACTATGATGAAACTTCCTGTGATGGTTATGAAGAGGATTGAGAAAATTTTGAAACATTTCCCGTGGCATGGCACGAGTGAGGAAAAGAAATTGTACTTGGTTGGTTAGGATAAAATGACTCTCCCCAAATCTCAAGGGGGGGTTGGTATACTGAATTTGAAATGGCAAAATTTGGCTTTGGGAGCCAAAAATCTGTGGGGCCTTATTTCTAATCCTAGAAGTAGCATTGGATCTGTTCTCAAAGATAAATATCCAGAAGATGGCAATCATGAGATGGTTATCTCAAACTTTGTCATCCCTAGGGGATCTCATATGTGGAATTTTTTTTTTCATGTAGGGAAGTTTTCTCTCACCTTTCTTCGTGGAAAATTGGTAATTGCCAGATGGCGAATTTTCGGGATGATTCATGGAACAGTCGCCCAATTGTCTCCTTGAATTAAGACCTGTAAGAAGTTATGGTCGAGGCGAAAGCTCAATGGGGAGTGAAAGTGGCAGATTATAGCCTTCCTGCTTCGGATAATTCACCTTCCCGTATTTGGAAAGACCCTGGTGATTTGGAGATTTTTACTTTTGCGAAGGATTGCTTCCGAAAGGCTATGTCAAGTAGGAATGCTTTAGCTCTTCTAGCTAACAATTCCCTTCTTCGGCTTGGTTCAAAAACATGTTCTTATAAGGTTAAGGATGGTTACAGATAGTGGGCCGCAAAGGAAGGGATTTCTTCTCTTTGTTGGCTTAGTTGTTGGGAATCTAATGTCCTTCCCAAAGCAGGTGTGTTCAGCTGGTTAGTCTTTTAAGGAAAGATTGTTACACAAGAACGTAGAAAGAAATGGGGTTATGCTGGCCCGTCACAATGCATTCTATGCCACGTAGTCGAAGAAGATGTTGATCATTTGCTTCTTTTTTGTCCTTTTTCCAAACATTGTTGGGATTGGCTCTGCAATCATTTGGGTATTGCTTGGGTGCAGAGCAAAACCAACTGGGAAACGTTGCTCTCTTGGCCGAGGATTGGGTGAGGGGGTTCTCTTCATTCTATTTGGCTTTGTGCACCTATTTTACTAATATGGCATATCTGGTGGGAGCGGAATCCCAGATTTTTTTGGGATTCCTTCTTTGAAATTTCAACTGTCTTGAATAAGTTTGAAATCTCAATTTCGGAGAATGTGTTAGCGAAGTGTAAGGATGCTGCTAACTTCTCTTCATTAGATGCAAGAATCAGGCTAGCTTGGCCTTTGATCAAATTACCTCCTCCAGGTTCAATTATCAGGAAAGGTCTTTCTAAAATGGAAAAAGCTCTTCAAAGGAAAAGTGCAAGGTGGTCCCCACCCCCTCTTGAATTTCGTAAATTAAATTTTGACGGTGTGTCGAAAGGCAATCCCGACTTATCAGGAGCGGGGTGCTTGATTAGAGATACTATGGGTAAGTTATTTATTACAAGGTCCTTCCCCCTTGAGGATGGCACATGTAATGTTGCGGAAGCTCAAGACCTTTTAGAGGGTTTGAAGTTGGCGGTCTCTCTGGTTGTGAAGCTCTTGAAATTGAGGGGGACTCTCAAGTTTTGATAAATGCCGTTAGAAAAGGGAAGGCTCTATTATGGAATTTGGATTATTTCTTAGGTAATATATTGTTTTGGCTTAACAAAATTCCTACTTGGAATATAAGGCACGTGTTGAGGGAGGAGAATGGCGTAATCGATTTTCTTGCCAACCATGACATTCTTAATCGTGATGGCCTAATCGTTTCCGCTCGTGTGGGAGATTGAGTGAATTTGGAAGCAATAATTATAAAGGAAGGTAGCCCCAAGGTTCATTACTCCTCGTTGCTTTGGCATTTGCTCCTTTGTTTTCATTTGAAGTTTGCATCGACGGTGGAATTTGTGTTCATTCGGTGGAGTCGTCTGGTATCTGTCATGGCGGCCATGCCACTTCCGTTGCTTTTTCTAGAAGATGAAAAGAGGGAGATGGTGTTTCGTGGAGAGGTCACGTAGTCCTGTTTGAAGATTATTTTTAGGACTAAGTCTGACCCGTTAAGGGAAGCTATTTCCCGCATCTTGGGGGAAGAATACCTCGTTGAGTCAGCTCGCTCTCGTGTCAACTCTGAGGTGGCTTCATGGTTTGTAATGCGGTTGCTGCTGATTAAACAAAACATTGCAGAGGTGCGGTGTATTGCCATGCATTTTATAAAACCCATGCATAAGGTTAATTTGGTGGAGGCTCTGGAGGAATTTAGTTGGACCTAGTCCCTTCCAGACTCTGTTCGAGAAGGTCACGCTTTAGAGGAGGCACGACAAGTCATTGCAGAACTGTCGCCGTGCAATTTGGTCCTATTGAAGTTTGTTGAAGGTGTTCATGCGGCGTGTGAGGAAGGGAATATAGAAGGAAAGCGCCGAGATAAGTTGGATCTCCTGGGTCTCTCAGCTCATGTCTTCATTGCTTTCACCGAAATTGTAGGTCTTCGACGCAAGATGAGATTCTCTTACAACCTTTTGCTTGGCATTGCTCATGTTAGTCAGACGTTGGGAGGCAAGAAGGTGCTCGGTCCCTTGAGCTCGACGTCAATGGAGTAATCTAGTTCAGCTAGCTAGGGTTTTAGTATTTTGAGTTTTTGGTATATGTTGTTTTTTAGTTCCTTCGCTCCATGCATGCTAGCAGGTGTTTCATTTTTTTGTTTTAGTATGTATTGCTCTATGTATGGCCATTAAACTTGGGTGGGATCCCTCCAGTCCCCAGGTTCTAAGCTCCTGTAAAAAACGTTTAAATATCTAAAAAAAAATTACTCTCTTTTGTCCATCTTTTGGGTTTGCTCAATTTTCGATGAGTGTTTTTGCATTGCCTTCCTATTTGTAATTGCTCCAACTTCAAATTTAAAAGGGCCCCTAAAAAGTTCTACGAGAAGTTATATTTATAAACAATTGTTTGCTTCAAGAGTACTTTTACACTACTCCTTACATTATGATATATCTCGGGAAACAGTTCCCTCAATGTCTTGCATAACATGAATTTTCTCCTTTTTGAACTATAGTCGTTATTATCACATCACCATTCGAGGGTACACTTTCCCATTTATCCACAAAGTCACTTTCCTCTTCCTTAGTCTTCTCCCGAACCCTTCATCTTCGTCTCTCTTCCTCTCCCATTGTTTCTCTCCCTCCAATTTGACTTCCTCAATAAATCCCCTTCCGCTTGTTTCCATCGTTCATTTCACGTACGATTACTAGTTTATTATAGCATATATACTCTTGAGCATTCATGGCGCACAAATGTATTTTTAATTTTGAATAGTGCAAGCTTATCTTCATATAAAGAGTTTGTATTCCCTTCCATTTTCTTACTAATTTTCCAAGTACATCTTGTTATTGTTTTTAAAGTTCATGGATATTGATATTAAAAAAGGAACATAAGAAGAGAGGTATCCTGAGAAAATACAAATTCAAGGAAATATTATTTTACCATATTTTTTAGGCAGAATATTTGCAACGTCGAATCAACATACTAGAGATTATGTTTCTAGAGAATATCCTCCATGATTACCTAGACTGCAAACATTTTCAAAGAAAACTTTTGTTAGGGAGGGCAAATTGCATTTAATTAACATGGTGATATGTTTTAAATTTTTAGGACCCATAATCATCTCCAACATTTTCAAGGTGACGATTTTTTTGGTATTTTTGGGTTAATTGGTGGAATTTTATCATCTTAGTGTAATTTTTTTAGTGTGTTTTTATGTAAGGCGAGGCTTTATAATCCTCAAGTGATACATAAATGTCCCACTCTACATGTTACGAGCAAATTAGGGATCAAACTCTAGATTTGAGTATTTGAAATGATTGTTATAGTGGAATATTAGAGAGAGCACTATACATTCATAGTGCTCCATTGTGTTCCATTTGATCCACACGAAAAAGTGTGACCCCTACTTCACAATATCATTGTGACCACTCTAACCACCATGCAATATACAAATACTTTGTAACTTCACATATTATGGAAATAAAATTATTGTTTTTAAAACACATCTATATTACTTATTAATATGTTAAAGATAAACTTTTTTTTTTTAAACAATACATCTATATTAATAAAGTTATTTTTTGCATGACATCAATTCAAGATCAACTATTTAAGCATGCATCCATCTACTAGTATTGAGTCCCCTCAAACAATTAAGTGCTTCCTCTTAATCATATTCCCAAGTGTCTTACTTTGTCTAACTTGCTAGTGTCTATGGGCATATGAAAGGAGAATACCCCCAAACAATGATCCAATTCTATTGCAGGGGTAGCCCCAAATTCCATGTATACATTGGTTTCTTTTTGGGGCCTTGTAAAAAATACTTCAACCAACTTATAAGGGATTGATCCCATTTTATTAAGGCCCTTTTTCACCTCCTAACATGCACCTTTATGGGGTAAGGTAATGCATCTTACTATCATTATCAAGATATGATTGTTGATTTTTATTATTATAGGAATTGTATACACCCAATTTTTCACTTTTCATCTTTCATACATGTTATTAACAATTTCTTTTGTGCAGATAAGGGTCATTGATACATCTATTTCTTGAGCGGGTGCCTTAAGCGGCTAGTTGGGAATGAGGTATGATTATTCATGTAATCATTATGGGTTAGAGATAGTACACAAAGAGAGTATCGCTATGTGGTCTCAATGTTAGATGTCCTTGCACTAGTTATCCTTGTTGATTTATGTCGCATATACATTGCACTCCCAACACCTTGCTTGCATTTCACCATTTGGCACTTTGTTCATCCATTTTCTTGATCCACGACACCTATTTTCACTCTACATGACATTTGCCATCCTTAGCCAACGCCATCGCCCATGGGCAATGTTATCAATGTTAGGTTTTTCCCTAGCCAACGCCATCGCCCATGGGTGATGGCGTCGTATATACATACCGCACTTTGACATTCATGAAGGAAGCCAAAATAAGAGGAACTGCCATCTACTCTGCTCTATTGCGCCAACTTCACTTCTGCTCGCTCAACCCTTGGTTCATCTTGCACTTGACTTGGATTGGATTGGACACTCTTTTTTTTGGTTGGATTGCTTGCACTATTGGGTCATCTATAGTGAGTCTAGGAAAGGAATGGTGTTCCCCTTCTCCACCTAATAACGACTCTCTCTCAATGTGTTGCTTCTCTAAAGAGATAGATGCATCACCAACCACCCCACAGGTAAGTGCTCTAACTCTCTGTCATTTTGCATAAATTAGTTCATTTCCCTTCTCCATTACTCTATGTTAACTTAGTCTTATGTGTACATTAATGCTAGTTAACATAGTGTTCTTATTTGATCAGCGCTTTAGCTTTCCCATTTCAATCATATTTTATATGTTTATCTTATCCACTATCGATCTATACCTCTTCTCACCCATTTACCGATATTCTAGTAGGGTGCTCTCCTCTATCTTGATCGCAGGCCTTGGACGCTAGGTTGACCTAGTGTCGGGGTTATTGCCCTATGAATATGCGACCTTAGTGCTCATCGTAGCCCCTTTAAATCTATCAATTATATGTCAGTTCATGTTTCTCATATTCGTTGCCTCAATACCTTTGTAGAACGAAAGACTTAGGAGTGCAAGCCATTGAAATACATTCTTGGCTCGTCATAAATGAACATAATTTCAACATAAGTTCTTGCTAATGTTATATTTCTTTAATCATAACAAAATTTTAGTTTCTAATTTTAAGATAGAATTATTTGCTTGAAATCTCTCTTTCAATTTTAAAGCTCCTCATAAGATACCTTTTAACTTGGCAGCCTCTTGATGGCAACTTTTGCTTCGATTGTTATTAATAAACCAAAGGTTTTATAAATGCCCTATGGTTACCTAATTCATAAGCCAGTCATAATGGTCAACCAATCAAATGCTAGTCATAAAAGGCTAGTCCCGTTTTTCTAAAGGCCTAGAATCAATAACCAATATGAGTACACATTTATCAACACTTTGAAAAACCCTCAAGATTGAACCCAATAAGAAGCACATGCCTTCTCCCAACCAACCCATACAGCGTCTCACATCACCTCTCCTAGATTTGCAAATGTAATAGACCAAATATGATTAGACCATTAATCCACCCCTTTGAGAAGGATATGGCCTTCACCACGAACACTGATTTCAAGCAAAGTGTCTCCAATTCCCTTAGCCAGACTTGCAAAGAGATCTTGCAACAATTTCTTCAGTGTCACGCTCAACAAAGATTTATTGATATAGGGGCTTATATTGCAAAGGTTGTAACTTTTGATCCAGGAAGTTGATTGAGCCCGTTTCTAAAAAAAACGGATATCTTGAAAATATTTAGGTTGCCCAAAACAGCAATAGCTGCTTGAGGCATTTTTGACAAATTTTCAAGGCCAAAAATTGCAATTTAATTTTATTTTCGATATTTATAAAAGTTTAAATTTTAATATTTTTGTATATGGGTGTAAACTTGAATTGCAAGTCACTCGTACAAATATTTAGAAACGTAGGGAATAAGGGACAGTTCTTCGGCCCGTCCAATCTTGCATGCAAAAATTACCAAAAATAACATCTAAAAATAACAAATTCAGTTATATCTCAGATATTTTTATTTTTTTATTATTTTTTTTTGCTTTTATTATTTTTTCAAGGTGTGCATGACAACTCCACTCCACCTTCGGAAGATGCTTTATTTAATAACTCTTATGTATTGCTTTGAGATAACGAAGAATATAATTGGTTCTTTCCAGCTAATAGTCTTTTGTACGGTTTATTATTTGATTTTTGAATTGCTCCACTTTTAGATTTATCTAGTACCAACTCCAAGCCAACTTTCCAAACATGAAAGAAAATGGTTGTTATCTCAAAGCTTGAAACCCCCCAAAGGTCCCATTCCCCTATGATGAAATGGAAAATATGTTCTAGCTACTAAAAAAAAACTCTAATATATAGATTCATCGGGGCTTTCCCGTACACAAAAACTCTCAAATCAAGGATCCGGGACTATTGGCAGCCTATTGGTTCTGTAGATATTTTCATGATGCCAAATGAGAATGTCATGGCTAACTTTTCATCCAAGAAAGAGTGAGATCAAGCTTTTCAAAGGGGGACCTGGTTCGTGAACAAATCTAGTATTTTCACCAAACATTTAATCCAACAGAAGGTTTTACCACCTTTTCCCAGTTTGGGTTTCTGAAACCTCTACTTCCCAATGAATGCTAAGAAGAACATATCCTAAAGAAAACATGATCAACCATTGGAGAATACATCACAACATCTTATCTCAACATGAATCCAGGAGTTCTCAACTACCCATGCATATATGTGAACCCAACTCTTGACAGACCTCCACCAAATTGGCTGATCTTGGGCATGGGAAGTATTGAATGGGAACAACCCATCGATTACAAAAATATACCCTCGTGTCATGAGCATAGCCAGCTAGCCAAGGTTTTCCCTTTACTATCACATGAACCCTCTCAAGAATCTACACAACCTCTCAAACGACAAGTAGAAAGAAAAGAACATCAACCAGCACAACACACACAAACAACACCAAAATCTCATAAGGAATCAACGTACAACAGCAGAACAAGTATTAGAAAGAAAATCATAAGATGATAATGTGTGTGAAGACAGAATCATCTTTCACAACTGCTCATCCTTCCCACCAAAACCCCTTTGAGGTATTAGAGGATCCGGATCAAGTAAACAGCACCCCAAATGCTTCACTCCCCAACAAGACTCCACCAAATCAGCAAACAAAACAACAATCTGTAGCTAAAGGTAAGTCTCCTCTCCTTACTGCTTTCCACGCCAAAATGAACAATACTAAAACTTCTCTGAGAAACACAGAAAATAAATAATCATCTTATTATCAAAAACCCTCATCTCATAAATCTGGTTCCAACCAATCTCAATCTTTGGTCATACAAGAAGGCTAAAACCATAGTTACCATGTTTTTACGAACTTAGTGAAAATTCTGTTCGAACCGTGCTTTTTGGTCTCACCGAACTTACCAAGTTCGGTCGAACATTATTATTATTATTATTATTTAGTTAAAAAATTAAAGCATTTAAATTAAAAGAACTTCAACACAAAACAAAAACGAAACAAGAAACACCAATACCTAAGCACGTAAAGGGAATACTCCATAGATAATATGTTTGTTTATTATTATGTGTAATTGGTTTTTCCTTTCAAATATCATCATATATGTATAGTATTTATTATTTATATATATTTTATATTTGTAAATTTTCTAAACCTAACTGAACCGAAAATTTTCGAACTTCTGAGCTTTTTTCCCCTCTTGAACTATCCGAACTTTTCGAACATGGTAACTATGGCTAAAACCCCGCAAAATGAAGGAAACCTTCCGATGAAAAAATAGATAAAGGAACGATGCTACACAAATAGACTCAGACGACATCATTCAATTCAGGGGTGAAGGACCGACATTTTCCAGTGAGTTATGACAAATCAGGGGCAGATCACCCCTTGTACACTCGGCATTTAATGTGCATCTTATGATGGAAGGCAAGTGAGATGAGAGCTCCATGGAGTGGAGTATACCAGTAATCCATAGCCGCATTTGGAGCAGACCAATTTGATGAAGAAGACAACATATAATCTGCTTCAAGCGACAATTTTTATATCTGGTTTTATCTCTCTTAACTTGGGCTCTCTTATTTCCAACACAGTTTTGGGCTATCTTGAGGACAAAGGCATGTGGGCATTAGGCTTCTGGTTGTCTTGTGGAGCAGCTGCACTTTCTTTGCTTGTATTCCTGTGGGGTACTCCATTTTATTGCCATCATAAGCAAGGGGAAATCCTTTGACTCATTTTGCTCAAGTATTTGTAGCTGCTACTAGGAAGTATAGTGTTGAGGCTTCTCGTGGCATGCTTTTTGAGTTGCCTGAGAAAGAGTCTTCCATTCATAGGAGTAGAAAGATTTTGCACAGAAATGGATTAAGAGTTGTATCAAGGGATGACTGGATTCATTGAACTGCGTTCAGTACCAGATTGAGTAAGAGCCCTGATCATATCCCCTGTTCTAGAAAAGGTGGCATCGATCTCAAGAAGAAATAGCCCTTCCTCAATACCTTTTGACCTATCATTCAGAGAGGAGATCAAGAAAAAAGTTTATGATAAATATCAAAGTAATAGGTAAACAGAGTCTCACCCTTCCTCTCCTCATCGATCTGCTTTTAATATGCAGTCAGAAATGGGAGAAGTTTAGGAGAATAACAGTAAACATTGTCTTCGTGGAAGTATGGCTATCTAGATGATATTATCCCGCAAAAAGGGCTCTGGCTAGAGTCTTATTAGGTCTGATTTCTGTTTCACTTTCAGCATATATTTAGTTTTGTAAACTTCTGTGAAGTTCTGCTTGTATGCAGCTCTACCTTCAGCATATGGCTTTGACAGCTCTGCCTTGAGGATTTTGTAACTTTTTTCCTTTTCTTTAACATGGTAACCACTTTTTCAAAACAATACAAGTACACATTTCAACTTAGAAGAACTACAGCAATGGCACAGCACAACAATATCCTCCTATATACACTCCAATCAACTGATCACTTGCATGATCCAAAGGAAAGAATGTTTCTTCATGTAACAAAAATTCTTTATCACAAATATTTCATTTGTTTCACATAAGATGTTTGAGATAGATATCATGCATGCAATCCAAGACAATCCATAACATGCTCACTAACAGGCTTTGAAACAACCACAATATCACAAATATTTTGTGATACGAATTGTCACTTGGCATTTGCTATCTCAATTGCTTACAAAACTTGACTTCCTCTTAAGGTTCTACTACATTGATCATAAGCCATTGGTGTCGGTATAAGAGTAACCGTGTAAAAGGTAAAGGAGGTTTCCTTTTAACCGGTATAGATACAAGTAACTACTATGCACAAGGTTAAACCTGAAGGAGATTATTTGTTTTTATTTCATGGCACAGCCAACATGCCTACTTCAGCATATGGGACTCCTTTGCATTGATAACAGAATGTTTTCATATTATCCATATTTTGTTTTTATTTTGTACCCCTTTGTTTCTACCCTACAACAAAGCTCGAGAGAAAACCCAACCTTATATGGGACCACTTTGCATGGACGAGAATGTTTCCACATTGTCTATTTATTGTTCTAATTTTGTACTCCCAAGTTTCTATCTTGCAATACAGTTCGGGAGCATACAAAACCTTTCCTATGCACCCTTAGAGGTACCAAGCCTCACATAGTGATCTACCTGCTTGACTACCACCACTGATGAGGACAGCCTGCAGCATATACTCGATCAGTTCACAAGTTGACAAATGTTTCCATTTCAATTGTCAATTGCTCTCGAAAACCGAAAGAGGCACATTATTTCAAGCAACAAAGATATTGACTTACATGTTTGTCATTTCTGCTCATCATAACCACAGACAGATTTATGTTTATCACCATACAAGATAATTTTTAAATATATAGACTTACGAATGAGATAGAATTCATGAATATTTTGGTTACCAATTACATTTTTCATCACTTAAGTATGAATAAGTTGCCAATATGACCTTTGGTTCACTTGTGGTATTAATGGAATATTAACTACTCGCTAGAAGTCCAATATTGTCAAGCTTTACCCCATCTGAAAAAGCATCTGGAACCTAAATTGACAAGGTAAGATGAGAGACTAAAGTGGATTTTGGTGAAATGGATACACCATGGATCTGGAACCTTAGGTACATGAAATCCATATATGCAATGCAGCCTCTTAAAAGCATCCTCGAAAAATAGAAAAAGTGTAAACATGCAATTGAATTTCCAATCTGTATTGTACTGTTTCAAATCTATTTTTGTAATCCAAGGATGATCTATATCACTATCCATGTCCATTGCCAGTGCCACTGACAACAATTGACGTGTATGGTTCGTTACCAGTATTATTTTGGCCTCAATAGACATTCCTAATTCACTATTGAAGCTTTTTGGCTGAAATTATGTGGTTATCAAGCATCAGTTGTAGATCAAAGCAAGGAAACGCCTGGTTATCAAGCATCAGTTGTAGATCAAAGCAATATGCAAATAATGGTCATAAGTAACATGCCTACCTATGTTACCCATGCCTGAATTAAAGGTTTGTCAGTTGATTTACAGACATGGATAGTCGCTTCAGAATGTGATGACCATATTCATGAAATACTACATTTCCAAAATCATGCATCAATAATCTTCTTAGCTTTCAAGGCCTCTTTTCATTTTTAACGTGTTCCTTTTCTTAGGAAATTTCTAAATTTGCATTCGTGCAATGTTCACAAGGCAAAGAACTCTGCTGTAAAAGAACACCAACCGTCTTTGCACCAGCCATATCAGAGATGTTTGTCTCATAAATATGCCACAAGGGGTTGGATTATGGTTCCAATGGATACCTATAAACACCAGCTCCCAAGTAAACTAGCCACAAAGCTAATGAGGACAATATATTACTCAATAAAGAAATAGACGCAAAGGCAAGAAGTTTTTTGGTGGATTTAAAGAAGTATATGAATGATGAGAAAGCACAAGGACCAAGGGAGATGCAGAGGTTATAAAAGGCCAACAAAGTTGATTTGGAAATAAATTTGACCAAAATTGAAGATGCAAAAATTGTGTTATTGCAGAGAAGAATCGCAATTTTCATTCATACGCAATGTTTAAAGGTAAAGAACTTTGCTGTAAAAGAACATCATCCATCTTTGCACCAATTACATGGGAGTTATTTGTCCGCTAAACATTCCAGGAGGGATCAGACATTGGTGCCAGTGAATAACTATCACCAATGCACACACAAGCTCACAAGTAAACTAACCAAAAAGCAAACAAGGGCAATACATTGCTCAATGAAGAAAAAATGGAGACAAAGGAAATAAATTTTTGGTGGATGTAAAACTGTAAATGAACAATGAGAAAGCATGAGGACTAAGGGAGAAGTAAAGGTTATAGAAGGCCAACAAAGTTGATTTGGAAATGAATTTGACCAAAATAGAAGATGCAAAAGTTGTGTTATAAGAAAATGATGATAAATAGATTGAATAGGAGTGCCAATTATAGAGCCCAAGAGCGGCTGATACTACATCCAAATATGGTATTGGGGATGACTTGCAACCATAGCATGAACCTATCACAAGTGAGGCCCATGAATTAAGACACCTCAAACTCTGTCAAAAAATGGAAAAGAATAGTAAATAACCAACCGAACACAGAGTGTTCAGCTTGAGAAGGACAAGAAAAAAGCCAACATCCATTGGAGCAGAATCTAAATCAGTTTATGATGGCTTGAAATTTATGTGACTGTTCTCAACTTCTCGTAGTTAGCCGAACTAGAAAATGTGACAATCCATAGATGGAGAAAATCCATCAGATTCTAATTTTGATTATTAGCATCAAAGCAGCAATTATTTTTCCACATAAAATATGACACAAGACAGAAAGTTACCGTGTTCAAGCAGTGGATTTTTCCCAGTGGAAGAAAGCTGTTCTAATAGCACTTGAGGACACAATTATGTATTTGGCTCAATGTTCCAAATTAAACCCTGAGTAACATGCGACCCTGTTTTTTGCTAACACTAAAGGTAGTATTCAGCTAAACAGCAGCATGCACACATTGATGTCACAGCATTGTTTAACATATTAACAGTAATATATCAGCAGAGTTGTCCATTCAAAATCCACAACAGTGTGACGAGTATCATACTAGGAATCAAAACTTTGACATCTATAGAACATGCGGACCAAGATGACATCTCTAAGGAATGCTTAAGTTATACATGTGTAAGTAACCATACTATGCATCTTTTGGGTGTTTGTGTTAAGGCTTTCTAGTTCGTCCTGGACAGCTAACCTAGTATACCTTGAATATTAGGTTCAGTATCAACATCAGTTGTAAAATTTACAAATACGTGCACTAAAAACACCAATATTACAATGATGCCTGATAGGAGCCATTATCTACAGTATGCAAGTTACTGTAATATGTTCACTTTAAACACCAATATTACGCTGATGCCACACAGGAGCCATTACCTATGTTGTGTCGGATACTGCAAAATGAAAGCTAGATGCAAAAGAAGGTTTATATCATTCATTCCTACTTCCTAGGGGATACTCGTTGACTGAATTAGGCTTAATGCCACAGGCTCGTGAATAACTAAAGTTCATGGTTAAATCCAACTTGAGATGCTTAAATGTACGTAATGGTTCATCTGTGCTATACCTATGCATGTGTGTCTGATAGGGATGACTTGTCTCCTGATTCTACATCCTCTGATACTTGAAAAATTGAATTCTGCATGCTCCAATGCTCAAGAAGCCTAGAATCGCAGACATTCCTGGGTTATGGCAGTTACATTTGACAACAGAAAAAAATTGCACATTGGTGGAATAAACTGTAAGTGTGGAAGACATCGGAATCATTTTTCCATGTATAATCAAGTAGGCCGTTTTTCTCTTCCATTGTGAGACTAAAACATCTACAAGAGCTTTGATAACCAATCTCCAAATCATGGCAGCTTCAGATGATACTGTTTATTCCCTAAAACCTTTTCAATCTTCAGTTATTTTGAAAACAGACCTCCCAATGTCATTCCCGTTCAGTTAAATTGGAGAAAGTAGTTACTAAGACACTTGCAGAAGCCCTAAAAACTAGGTCATAAATGATCAAGACGGGAAACAATCGTGTCTAGCTTTCGAGCTTCCTCTCATCATGGGTCATGTGTAGCATGCATCTGAAATTTTCTATTAGCTAACATCTAAGTTGGCAAGTGAATGAAAATGGCTTCCAGCTAAACGTATAACTAATAATTCAAGGTATAGTAACCTCATTCTTTTTCTGAGCCTAAGTAAGAAGTACTGTGGACCACAACACAAATTAATTCCTAGATTTAGATTAGGAAAGATTAAAGAGCCTAAACACCAAAGAGAATATGCTTTGAACGAGATTTGTACCAATAAGGAAATTGAGAAATCTGTAACTCTACCCTAGTTTAAACTGCTACCTCGGAAGCAAACTATTTGCCAGTTCATCCAATCCAGCATTTTTCGACTAACCAATAAGAAACCACCGACCAAACTTTGGTGTGATGAATATAATGTATGCACCATCAATATGACAGGCTCATAGCTTGTTAAGCATCAACAAACTCAGACCACTTATTTCAAATTTGATGTCATTTAGATACTTGAACAATATGGCAACACACAAACAGAATTTTCTTTTCCTTTCTAACCTCACTTTTGTAGGTTTATAGGTGCTACTGGTTTGCAATGATCAGGTAATTACGTTGTATCACGGCCTTAGGTACATTGACCCACTCTGCATGAATCAGACTTGGAAAGGTCTCTGCAAGCTTAAGAGTGAGAGTCGACTCAGCATATGAGAAATGGCTAAAAAAATGTATAAAATTTAAGAAAAAATCACTCGATAAAATACTTTGTGATAACTTAGCAAACTTTAGAATACTAAGAGATTTGTCAAAGACTAATAAATTTTCCAAAACTGGTTGATTTTGATCAAGTTTGAGCCAAACAAGTTGACTGCATGTTTTTCCAAGCACGTTGAAGCTTTCACAACTAACTAGTAAGAATTACAATAATAGAACGTCACCTTGTGGTTCAAGTTCAAAACTAAGTTCGAGCTTTGCTAATAGTCACTTGTGATACCCTAAGTCTGTCTGTCTTATACTCATACTTTGGTGCTACTGCTCTAATACTCACATTTTGATTTAGGTGCTTCTAATGAATAAAGACTAAAGTTTAAACTTTGAGTGCAATTCCAAGAGCAAAAAACGGTTTTCCAATGCAAGATGTGCAACCACTAAGTCATAAAAGAACTAAAACATGCCCATTTACAAAAGGCCCGTGAGGGCTCATGGATACACCAGGTCATTTTAATATTCAATAGCTATGGTACATGGAAATGAATATATGCCTGTATGCCTGCCTTGAAAGGAGTTCAAACTTCAACCTTGATCTCAGACATCTTCAGGGACTCCATCCATATGAACATAAGAAGACAATCTGAAACCTAATTGGTTTTTGTCATACCACACTCTTGTCTCATTAACTAGTGCAAATTATAGCAAGTGTCTACAAAATAAGTAACAAAAAAGCTAAGATAAGGGAATACAATGTTGCATTGTCTGGGCAGGTACAATAAAGACCCAAGACCAATCATGAAAAGGCCTCGAACAAGAAATGGGTGTTCTCCTAAGCAAAACTTACATCTGAACCATATTTGTTTAGCAAATCTTGAAAGGCCTCAACCTGGCCATGTTCATATTCACAATCTGTATTTGGGTTCCACATGACAAGAAAACTAGCAGCAGAATCCCCCTTGTCATCCATGAACCTAATCATATAAGTATCATTTTTCTTTGATTTCCCCTGCACAAGCTTTGCACCTTTAACTTTATCTACCAATAGATGAAAATCCACATTCTCATCTTTATTCATTACATTAGCATACTCCCCTCTTCCTTCTAATGTATGATAAAACAGGTTGTCCATCCTTGTTACAGATTCCAAAACACCCACACCTGTATTGACTATGATGCGAATCTACAACAACACAGAACAAAAAAACAAAAACAAAAAACCATAACTACAATGTGTATCTAACAAATGGAATATCATATTCCCTATAATTATATATGGGAATCGAAATTATTAAAAAATAAATAAATAAATACTTACAATGGATTATCCAATTTACCAAAATAATTTTTGAAAAACACAGTAATGGATATCTAAATTACTGAAAGAATAATAAAAATAGGCGACTAAATTACAAAAAAGAAGAAGAAATAAAAAAATAAAATTAATGGGTGTTCAAATTACCAAAAACAAAGGAAAAATCTATAATGGGTATTTAAATTACTCTGGGGCATCTGACATGAACATATGCATTTATGCCTAGAAGGTTGATAACTTTTTACTGGAGAAGAGGATGTGAAATAATTTACCCTGCCCAGAGTTTTGATCTCCTCCATGAAATCCTTGAATGACCTCTGTTTCTGAGGCAAATCATTGCCCATAGTAGCATTTGTACGCACCCTCCATCTAATTTTCTTTAAGCATAGAGTTAATTTTGGGTACGGATTAACCTGAACATGATGAGTTCTGTTATGGCCAACTCTAATTAGGCTGGTTGTTAGGCAGGAGTTGAAGGCAGTCATGGGCAGCCCTGCTGCTGCTGCCATTGTTCTTCTAGCGCAGTAGGACGTAAGAACAGTCGTTTGCATTGATTATCCATTTGTGTGTTTTCTGGATACGACACTGTAGCTATGGAAAGTCGTTTTACATCAACAAATGACATTAACCAACCATATCTACTTGCAATTCAGGCTTAATTCAGGATATATCAATACATGGTCTGAATCGCATAAATAAGAGGTTATTTAGGCTATAAGAAAATATAGAATAATTTTTATATTTGAGAAATTAGGGTTTGAGACATAATATATTGGACCGTGTAAATCTAGAGAGAGTGGATAAAATGGCACTGATCACTTTCATAATGGCCACAAAATAGGTCGACCAAAATTGTAATAGTTATAGCTAATAGTCACACTCAGGGGATGTAATGGAGACACTGAAAGGGGAAGATACAAGTGAAAGAGAAGAAGATTATGCAGAATGGACATTGGTGTTGGAGGGAGATACATGCACAATATCTTGTCATCATGTACAAAATTTTAGGGGACGTTGATCCATTGTAGCATGACAATAAGGTGCTCTTTTTCTTTTCTAAATTTGGTATATGGCCTGAGAAACAATTTAAAGTACAGTTGAAATGGACAAATGATAAAGGTGCATATTGCTTCTAAAATAAAGGAGCATATTGCTTGAAAGTAATGGTGTCCTTGAGCTCAACGCTCAATATCTACGAACATCAACATTCTTCGTTCCAACAACGAGTGACAAAAATGGATTCATCATTTTTGTCACCATAGATATCATGATATCAATATGTCATTTAATATGGGACCTAAAAGCCCGTGGAGCTATTATTTTCGATATTTGACTTGAAATTTTTTGGAGTCATCATTCCATTGTATGGCCTCTAATTGTCCTGGATGTTTTTTTTCAGGCTAATACTGTACTGCTCTAGAATATGGATGATGAAGAATGTTTTGTCCTGTCTTCTTTGGTTACAAGATGATAACAAGAGCATATGGGACCCATCTTCCACCTCACATTATTTCGTTGAATATAATAAAGAAATAAGTGACACCTTATAAAGGCATTTACAAGCATACAGATGACAAATATTCTATCAAAAGGCTATGCTTGATATTATGTGCCTTGGAGTATATTTCTAATGAATCCTCTCAAGTATGGCATGAGGTGCATACAACACAAATGGATTGAAAGGGGATCTAGCAGGTAAAGACGCATAGAAGACTGGTCAACCCAATTGATAGGCCCCAGCAGCTCACATCCCTATTCCACCATATCTTGGAAGACTATATTAGAAGTGTTGAACAGAAAGGCCTTGACTTTCACATCAAATCTCTAGCATGTCCACTCCCTTGATGACATGTGCACATTTCTCCACTTTTCTCATTTCTAATGCTACTCAAATATGGCGCATTTAGGTCCACTTTTCTCATTCCAACGCTACTCAAAGATGGCTTTGGGTCAACATATTCCAGAAATTAAAGAAATCCATAGCAACACCAATCTTGTGCAAGGGTAGTGAAACAACTTGTAGAAATGGATGTTTATGCAACCATCTAAGTAGATGGAGGTCAACAAATAATTATTCATTTCCAATCTCAATCTCGTGGTGTCATGTACAAGAAAGCATATTACGAATTTAGTGAACATGTTTTCCATAGAGGAGAGATGAAGGCCCTTCATCAAACAACAATTACAAATTAATAGATTTAGGATGGTTGTTTATATAAGAGAAACCTTTTGTTTTGAAACTCATAATAGAATGTGAATAAGAGACTCAATGGGAGTCTAGAAACACAATCCATATCAAGAGGTAATTATTTGCATAAACTAGCAATCTTGAACTCTCAGCATGATGGCTTAATACACCGTCACCCACTAAGAACTACATATGCTAAGAGGTTATTACAGTAGGAGGAAACATGGATGACCTAGAATAAGCCATGAAAATTTCTCAATCCATCAACCAAGTGTTAAAGAAAAAATATAGGGTTGTTAGGCCTTTTATGGGCTATGACAAAGGACATGAGTGATATCCAAAGAAGAGGTGGTGTTATAGCAAGCCTTGGTGACCTTCACATTGTTAATGTCATTGACTTAACGAGAGACTAGAAATACAATCTAGATTGGAGGAGAGTATCACATAAATTACCAATCTCAAAATCTCATGATATGGCTTAATAAACACTTCCTACAAAACACCACATAGGCTGAGAGGCCATTATAATATGAAGAGACATGGATGGCCTAGAATGAACCATGTAAAACTCACATTTAATCAACCAAGTGTTGAAGAAAAAAGACATGGTTGTTAGGCCTTCTATGTGCTACAACAAAGTCCATGCAAGTGAGATCCAAAGGAGATGTGGTGTTATAGCAAGCGTCGACGACTTGCAAGTTGCCAATGTCACTTAAACCAAATGAGTGCAAATATGTCGTCGAATATTGAACAAGACTATAATCATTTTCCATTTATTCTCGAACTACATCGAATCTATGTTTATGTGTTAAAAGGTTTATGGTTTGAGTATCGACTTCCATGTGTTCAATTTTTTGTCAACTTTAAATTGAATGAGATGTGTCATTCTAAGTGGTTAAACATGCAGGTGAGTAAGTTTGGCATAGGTGGAAGCCCCGAAGGTGGTAATAAGAAGAATAAGAATAAAACGAATGGGTTTACAAAGGAAGCAAAAATAGGGGAAAATGAATTAGTTTAAGGTTATTGTTGTGGCAACAAGTGATATGTGGGTTCCTCAATGGGCGGACAAGCTAGAGATGGTACAAAATAATGGTGTTTTGTGGCTTTTGGTTGAAAATGCCATTGCTTTGTAGACCTATTTGATGCGGATTTGGTGGCATGTCTTACAGATGCCATAAATTTTGATCAGAGAATCGAAACGGCTCTGTTTTATTTTTTGATGCCAAGGTCTCAAAAAGATCTACACCATGATAAGCTACATTGGTAACTTATGGCAGATTTTGACAATTTTTAGAGGCCAAAATTATCTATATAGGGCCCACAAATTGGGTATGAAGTTTTTTTTCAATTTTTTTAAATTTAAAAATATTGTTGTTTATTGAACAAACTTATTTTTTTGAGCTTTCTTTTATCTAAACAACCAGCTAAATCTATTAATTTGGCTTGTTGTTTTCCCAACAGACTTAATTTCTCCTCTATGGAAAACTTATTCACCCACTTTGATATGCATTCTTCTACATACATCAGGGGATTAAGATTGGAAATGAATGATTATTTGTTTAACGTTACTTGATGGCCACATAAATAACCACATCTACAAGTCGATTCACCACCCTTGCACAAGATTGTTGTTGTGCATTTCTTTGTTTCTTATTGTGGTTTTTTTTTTAATTTTGACATACGAACCTAAAGTCATCTTTGAGTAGCATTCGAATGAGAAAAGTGGAGAAATGTGCAAGTCATCAAGAGAGAAAATGTTGGAATCTGATGTGAAAGAAAGGTCTTTCCCTTTATCGCTTGTGATATAGTCTTAGAGAGATGGTGTAGGAGGGATTTGAGCTCATGGGGGCTATCAATGGGGTTGACATTCTTCTGTGTATTTACTTCAATATGATCCAAAAGGTTCATACAGATTCCTGCAACGAATTTAGTATCTTTGTTTGGTTATTTTTATAGTCCAATTTTTTACCTTAAATGTCGAATAATTTTAGTGGTTGTAAAGATCTCCATTTCGCACAAGTCTAGGTCATGATTTAGAAATGTCTCATCCAATCTTGTTGTGTTATGCATTCTACCTACTCGCCCTAATGGAGTAGCTTGTTAAGATAATCCTTAACACCACTAATCACTTTTGTTAACCATATTTGACGGTACGATGACTTCTGCTAGACATGATAAACTCTAGGGTAGCCAATTCAATTATTCCTGGCATTTTGATAAAGCAATATGTGTGTCACTTATTATTCCATGAAATTAATTTACAATACTTGCAACTTGGATTATGTGTATACATGTTTGTATTTGGAGTTTCTTTCAATTCTTTTCTTTCTCTTAAGCATCATTCCACTACTATTTCAAAGACATGGTTGGTTATTGTGTAGCTCAAATCAAACAGACACAACCAAATGAGAGGAATATGTTGGCTCTTGTTAAAATATTTTTGGGGATCATTTCTCTTAAATTAGGTACAAATGCCAACTCACATTTACATTTTCTAGAATATTTAAATGCAATGGATGTAAGTTATTTTAATGGTATTAAACAATCAACCATATTCCAAAAAACATAGATCATAGTAGAAGATATAAAACATAGTGTTGTGCCTCTATCTTCATTTGGGCATTTTCGTCCTGTTATTCACAAATGCAATACTAATTTTCTTAGAGAGGTGAGATTGACTTTTGGGTGTGTAGGGAGGCTATGAATATAAAATATATGTTTAAAATCCCATAGACATAAATAAGTTTTATTATAATTTTTTACCATGTGGAAATTAGGTTAACACGACATTCTCTTTACTACTCAAAGTTCAAAGAATATGGTTTATGTTTTCTAAGAATGTGAGCTAATATAATATAATTTCAGTGCATTAGGTGTATATTTTCTGCATTGAATTGTATAGTTTTTCTAGTAGTATTATGTCTATTTACCTACATTGAAACTCACTGAACTCTTGTATTTACCTATATTTCTTTACCTTCATAAAATTCTACATTTATTTTTCAATGGATTATTCTTTATGAATAATATCTTTTCTTTGAATTCCCAAAATGATTATGTTGGATTAGATTGAAGAGTTATAAATTCATAAATCTATTACACCTATTTATTTATGAGATCCTTTTAATGGATTTTAAGTACTAGGAGAAGACAATGTCCTTATTACAAATTCTTGAAGTTAATTATATACGTAAAAAATAAAAGAGAGTTCTTCATGGGCTAATATATCCTACGTAATTTCTGGGCCATCCCCTCTCCTCTGTTTATAAATTTTGTTTAAAAAATCAATAATTTTTTCTCTAAATATATGTCTTTCTATTCAAGTTAGATATGCTTCTTTAGTTCGTCTTGGAATTGCTTCTACTACTCTAAAAATACTTAATAAAAAAAATCAATCCCATAGTTAATTGGATAGGTCCGCACTAATATATAAACCCCAATTTATCATGATCTATAGACAATTAGAGGTGATGCCACAATGGAAATTACCCTCTTACTAAAATAATAATTGATTGGTTGTGGAATGATTATATTTTCTTACTCAACCTTCCCCCTCCTTTGTGGCTTAAAAAATCTTGTAAAATTACTTCTAAATTCACACCTTACTACCCAAGTCAGAGATACCTCTTCAATGCATCCTTATTTCGATAGAGGTGACGTCATAATGGAAGTAGCCTTCTTTAACATAGTGGTTGAAGGATGAAGGGTGATTATGTATGCTTTCTTAATTATAGCTTCAAAATCTAAAAAAAATCTTGCAAAATTAATTTTAAAAACAAAATTAACTACCTAAGTTGGAAATTCATCTTTAATGTCTCTCAGAATTACTTCTGCCACTCTAAAAATCCTTACCTCTCATTGTAGTCACAAAATCATGCACTTGCTACTATTATTATACTGCCAAGTATGTTGTTTTATATGTGGATCTTGTGTACGAAAAGTATTCACTAATAAACCATCATGTAGTCCAATCATTAGTCTTGCTAGTCTTTGTTGTTATTTGTCGTACACATTCGTCACTCACTCACATAGTTAAGATCAAGGTTTTAGGGGCTCCTATCTATCATGGTTCACTCAGGTGTTCATCTCTAGTCTTTGACTAGGGTACCTAGATAGGGATTAGGGTAACTAGGGTGCCCTGGTCCTAATTTATAGGTGCCCTGGTCCCCCATCACACTTGGTTTTGTTTTAGACATTTGAGGTCAGTCTTTATGGTTTTTGCTCTCATCTCCCTAGGTACTAGTCGGCATGTCAAATCATTGGTGTCAAAATTTAAACAAGAGATCCCTATATAAACAAAACATATATACTACCTTACGGGCAAACTATTTCTACTAAGGGCCAGCTATCTACATAGAGTAAGGGACTACATTTGGGCACTATTCTTCATCACACACTGCATAGAAGGGGTGTATTCATTCTATTCCATCCACCATTTTGCATCTTATCTATTTATTTCTTGCAATATATGTGTCATTGGTGCTAGGGCACCCTAGGCACATTATTGCACACAAAATCACATAGAACTACATCGGGTCTGAGATGTAGTGTAATGCTTAGTCATAAGTCCATCCATTTGGCAGCTGAGGACAGTTTGACCCATTCATTTGCATCTTTATTTTTTTAGGTTTGATGCTTTTGTATGGGGTTTTGTAGGTGATTATTCATTGGAGGTTTACAACGAAATCAGATGAACTAAGTGCAACATCCACCTGACCAAAGGTGAAGTACTGTGAAGACCTAAAACCATATCAAGATCATGTTTCAAGCTATTTCACATACCAGGGCACCCGGATTCCAGACTAGAGCACCCCAGGCACCTTGTCCTTCCCCAGCACCCCAGTCCTAGCCATATCTACCTCTGCTGCTATTTTCTAGGTTCGTTATGACACTTTGTTCCACCATTTCATCACTCTGTTCAGTCCTAGATCACTGCAAGGTAAGTCCAATTTAGGTTAGTACCCTTCCCCTTTCATTTCATTTCATTTAAAATAATCAAATAATTATTTAGCATTTATATTTCAGTATATTCCATTTACTGTATTGTTGTACTCTTTAGATTCATAGTAAAATTCATATTTTATAGAATCATTTTGGTGAACTTGTAGATTTGAAACATTTTCCCTAGGATCCACTAAAACCCTAAATAGCTAAGGATAGCTCTTCTCCTTCTCAATTCATCATGCCTCATGTGAGTGTTAATCCTATCTATGATGAGGCAACTATCACTGAACTCACTTCCATATATCATGATGTTACTATGCCAGATCATATTCAACAACAACTCTTAGCCCACGAATGCCATGTGCCTACTAGCTTTGAAAATTCTACCATTGGCATTGTTTCTGATCCGATGAGCTTCACTCGTTGTACACCATGTTATACAGTTAGCCATGACCCTCCTTCTGACATTTCCAAAGAAATTCTAGATGATTCTCTTATTAATTTCATGCTTGGTCTTGACACTATGGTACATCTATGCATACTGATTCTCCTCCTAGTCAGACCACTACTATAACTACAACTCATGCTTCTCCTATTTTTGATAATGTTTATTATGATCCATCACATACTTGTCCACATGCTCATTCACACTATGTCGATCTAATCAATGACAATTTCATATCAGAGTCTTTCTGATTTTGACAAAACAATTGATAGACATGATTCTACTACTTTACATATTGCTGAGTGTGAATCTCATGCTCCATTGTTATCTTCTTATGAGGTTGTATCTATGCATGACTCACTATCTATTAATTCACCTCCTCCTATCACTATCTCCATATTTATTAGTTCATGTCCTCCTATTGTTGCATTTCCATTAGACACTCCATCTCTTAGGGATGTTACCGATGATAGTCCTACCGCTTCTATGGATGTTTCATGTCCTTCATCACCTATTTCTTCTTCAGCATCTACATTCAGTGTGCCTTTAGCATCAGATTCTCCTACATAACATCCCTATGGTTACTCACAATGGAAAATTACAACAGCTTAACACATTATTTCCATCTTCTACTATTCCTTCACAAGACATCTTGTCTCTCATGCATGTTGTGGGTCACTTACAATCTCAAGTTCAATCACTCACATTAGAAATAAAAGGCCTATTATAATTCCATTGATAACAATTCATTGCATGACAACCCTATTCCTAAAAATATTCATAACTCAATGTTTCCTAAGGATTTTATCATGCCTACCTTTTCATGTTTTGATGGTATTAGAAACCCCTAATTACATCTCAAACATTATCGTATGGCTATGGCTTCATATTCTAATGATTGATTATTTCTTAAATCCTTTTGTCATAGCCTTACTGATGATGCTTTGCAATGGTATACTCACCTACCATTTGGGTCTATTAGCACTTATCATGAGATGGAAGAAGCTTTTCTCCATCACTTTATCATCAACAATGGCCCTAGAGTTACTTATGATCATCTACCTACTTTACATCAGGGAAAAATAGAACCTATCATGGATTACATCTTATGATTCAATGTTTGTATGCACCAATTATTCTTTCAACCTATCGATCTAGAGAAGAAATTTATCTTTTGTCGTGGTTTGATTCCCACACTAAAACAATGGTTACAATATGACACATGTGAATCATTCACACTTCTATGCTATAGAGTTATTGATCTAGAACAAGACCTCATTGCCACACATGTTATAGATCCTCCACCTATAGTTACTACTAATACATCATCTAGTTCTTCTCCATTACCATCAGTTGAGCATCCTACATGATCTCCATCTCCTCCTTGCAAGTAAGCTCAACCTACTACATCACAAAAGTGTCCTTCTTCTCCTACTTCATGGCAGGCCACACCTCAATCTTCTACACATGTTTCACGTGAGCCATTGCATTTCTCTCATCACGCTCAACCACATGATGTGTTGCATGTTTTGATTAATGAACACTTAATTCACTTACCTTCTAACCAACATCATCCACAACATCATTTACAATGTTAGCGTGATTGACCATATTGTAATTATCACCATATCAATGGCCATAGGGATAATGATTTCTTTTCCCTTCATGATCGATTGCAACAATTAGAGGATAAGGGCATCATCTCCTTTGGCTCTCTCTCACATGAGTAGTCCATATCTCCTCTCCCTCATCCACGAACTACTACTCTGGTTGAGTTATCTCCTCCTTCTAGTGCTAAGGTCATTGTTCATCCATCACCACAGGTCATCACTCATGCACGCTCTCCATTACGTCCATCCATCGCATACCACCATCTTATCCATCTCATTCACATCTCATCTATCTCATCCATCACATCATGCTACTAATTCACATTGGCTTCCATAACCCTTGGCATTCACACCTCCCACCGCTACTCCATATGACATTTAGTTTGGCTCATACACTCACGCTACTTCCATCCCACATGCTTCCACCACTTCACGCCACCTTGGTCTTTGGTAGGTGATTATTATCACCTCACCCCATCCTGATGATGTACACTCATGTTCTTACAATATGGTTACATGACTATTGAGGGATCTGTTATAATAAGAACCTCTCTTCACATGCTCTATTAATTCATCTAGCGCATTCTATCGAATCATTTCCCGATGACACACTCTTGCATTACATGGTTCATTCTTGACTGCTGAGGGGTCTTATCTAAATGAACCTCATCATCTATACATTGGGGGCATCACTAATCTTCCCCCCTATCTTCATCTTACTAACATACACTTCATTACACTATAATGACTATATCATACTTTTACACAACAATTGATCATCCATCACAATATCATCATCTATTATCATCTACACTATATCATCATCACATTACAAATTACTTGACAACTATGCATTACAACTTAATTCAACAAATACAAAATAAAACTTAACACATCAAACATCATATATAAGAAACAATCACATACATCATCATCACATCATAACATCAATACAAAGTGAAATATAATCATCATATGCCAATAAATCCATATATATATATATCGATCACAATCATAGTTACAAAACATCTCATCACTGGGGGAAACTCCCCTACATCAAATACATCAATACAAATCATATCTCATCATCATTTTCACTATTTGGTAATACAAGTGCTCTAGAACTAGAAGCCTCACCACTAACTCCGCGTCACTGATCGCACCCCTATACCTCTCCACCTACCTATGTAATAGTGTGTTCTCCATAGACTGCTCCACAAAGTGACTCTGTAGTGCAATAAATTGTGCAAACACATATCCTGTGCTAAAGGACCACACCTGCCACCTCTCTAGCTCATCGTGTCTCCTCGTGTGCCTCATCCCTCTCACTCAACATCATGGTACATGTCACATGCTTGCTATGGCCACTAGCTCAAACAAATGGGCATGCTCGCCCATGATGTCTTCCACCCACTCTAACATCCCTCCATCCACAAGTATGTCGGTCAACACATTCCATGTCAATGTGCGGATAGATGTGTCCACAATCAAGATCCAATACACGTCACCTATAACCAAATAACACAACACATTAGACAACCATGACCATCACATAAACAAGTATCCAATCATACAACATAGCTATATAAATACTCACGCTCTGCTATTGCCACTGCTACATTATCAGGGGCATGTGCTTTCCCCTCCACTCCTCCTCCCTGTGGTAATCCCACCACATCCACAAAAATGGAAACAAAAACACCCATTGATGCATTGTCCACCATGCACGGTATGCCTCCGTACACCCCCACATCATCTGCGTCAATAGATCTATGACCACATCAGCCTCGTCAGGCCCAAGAGGTACTAGCTTTCTCTCCTTGGGCCCTAGTCTAGCTCCGGCCCTCCTTAGATGCTCTAATAGCTCTAACCCAAACATATGGCTCTAGGGGCACATCCTGAGCCATACTAAACTGTCAAGATATCCACTCCACCTAAAATAACTTGGTCACACTTGGGAACCGATCCTCCAACCACATAGTCCTTTGTATGCATCGTAGCTCTACCGCATCCTCTATGGCCATCCCCCATAATCTTGGTATGGACTCTATATCACTGCCTCTGGCCCATCCAATCTATCAAGGCTCTATAAGTATCAATATCCATCTTCTACCCATGTACTCCAACCCACCTCCCAATGAATATGTCTGCCTTAGCCCACTCTGCTTTCAGAGCACCAATTGGCCTCAATACTACTATATGCTCGTAGGCCCATACATGCAATAAAGTAGTCACTCTGATCCCACCTTCATGTTCCTCATGTGTAAATTTATAATGATCTCTATACAGGTGGGCCAACACACATCATGCCTAGGAATACCTAGTACCCTCCTCCTCTATCATCTGGAAAATATCAAGCATCTTATATAAGATTCCCACATCACCTCCCTCAACTGTGATCGATGATGATATAAACATGTCTATAAAATTCCACAAGCCTGGAACCCCTTATCTCAAAATTACATCCAAGCTAATATGGGCCTCGACAGGCACTCAAGTCCCCAAAAAATACCACCTATAGGCCCTCATCTATCTCTCCATATTCTCCACATCCATTATGTGTACCTTCTCACCAATAACTAGTAATTACAGAATGTGATATACATCCCTTAGTGTGACTGTCATCTCACCATTAGGTAGCCAAAACGTAAAAGTATCTACACAGCATCTCTCGCACAAAGGTATAAACATCGGCATATTATGGGGCACATCCCCCATCCTTTCTATGTGATGTAGGTAGGTACGGTCCGTAACCTCCCAATCATCATCTGATAAACTCAACCTAAGTAAATTAATCAAATGGATACTACCATGGAACTCCCTTGAATGGGTATCCCTCTGCACAATACAACACAAAAACAAACAATGCATTAGAACACTATACATAGGTAAACATACACATTTATGAAATCACTACACATCAAATTTCACATTTACATCACTCTGGAAAAAATTAGACTCTCTAAACATGGGCACCTAGAAGTAGAATAGTGGCGCCCAAAAGTAGAACTGGGGTACCCATGAGTAGGACATCAATGCCCAGGTCTGGGTGCTCCTATCTCAAAGGCCACTAGCACCTTCACTGCTCTTGTCCATGTCCAAAGCACCACAAAAAAAAAAAAAATTTGCAAACATTCAGCAAAAATGACTACTATACACGCATTTTTTTGAAAAAATCAAACTTACCAGCTCCATCATCGTACGCGATGCCATGGTGGTCGCTACCATCTCAAAACGGCTAGGTCGTGGTGCTCTAACTTGTGGCATCCTTACACACTCATATCTCACTCTCACACTCACACAAAAGAAAAATGATTTGGCTAATCACTTTTTCACTTTAATATTTGTAGTCACTTTTCATTATTCACTCTACGGGTAAGTGCACCAAGTTGGGGGACAATTAAGTGGACATCAAATCCTGAATTTTACATTAAAAACAGCAAAACATGAAATTTAGTCTTCGCGGACTTGAACTCATTCCGAAAAGTAAAAAATATGTCATAAAAATGGTACCATTACGTAGGGGAGACTGTTACACATTGTAGAACTACTAACATTAAAGTGAATAGAATAGGATAAATATCATTTTATAATATTTCACTAATAGTAGGTCTTTAAGACACTTTTTCCTGTAAATGTTTATGTCTACGTTTAAGACTGTAAATTTTGTTTCACTTATCAAAATGTGATAAAACTTATACCATCCCAACTGTGGTGAAACCATACATGTTCAAAAAAAAAATTATTTGATTTTAATATTTTTTTATGAAGTTATGGCAGGCAAACGGAAAGTACTCTGTTTTCTTTATGTTTTTATACCACTTTCACGGAAAAAATCATAAAAAATAAAATATTGCTCAAAAAATACAAAATAAAATCCATCCCAAGATAGATAATGGCATCTAACTTCTCACCAAAGGATAAAAATATATATCAATTTTCTGGTCATCCAAATTGTGGGCAAACGGTCTATAATCTTATAGGCATTTTTTTAAAAAATTGCCAAGTCATTGAATTTTGAGTGTTTAATATAGCTAATCTTGTCCGTTTTTAAAAAAAATTAGTATTTTAGAAACTAGATTTCGGATGCTACAATTCATACGAAATAAGTTTTTCTACCTTTGAAAAGTATGTCATTGTTAATAATCTCTCTACTTGATATTATTTTTATACAACTGCAAAGTATCAATCTCACCCTCACACAAAAGATGACCCCTTTTTTTTTCCCCAACTTGCTGCACTTACCCCTACTATGGTCATACTTCACATTCACTACTCAGCTAATACATGTCACACAATTTTGCTAATACCTTGAGCATTTTTACTCCGATTTCTATCTTGTTTGCGGAATTCTCTTCAAAATTTAACATGTTATCATATCATACACATAACACACATGTTATGTCTCCTTGAAGTTGTCTTTCATTACAATACATAGCTTTTTTTGTAATATCTATCACACACCGTCTATTATTGTGCTTACTTTTAGCTCAACATTCATTCTCATTATCACTTCCCCTTTCACCGAAAGGGGGGCATACAATTGGGGTCATCCTATAATTCCCTGTACACCAGTGTGCATTCATTAAACACCTCTAATTCCTTCATTTTCCAAAAATTTACTAATACACAGTGTGATATTTCATCATTTTCTATTTATTCCCCTCTAATGACCTAACCTGGAGATAACAAGTGTAAAATCTCTCTATGAGTAAAGCAATAAATCAACCAATCCAATACGTTCAAGTTTCTAGCAATCAAATATCATTCAATCCATTCAATGGACACAATGACCTAACTTGGGAGTTACATAGCCTCCCAGATGACCCAACTTAGGAGTTACATTTGTTACTTTTCTACATGACCTAACATGGGAAGTTATTCTAAATTTTGTGTTTTCTTCCAGATGACCTAACTTGGAATCCACCATACATTACAGTGACACCCTTGCAATGGGGGCGATGAGACATCATTCTCTTTCCTATACTGCTCCTATATGGGTCAACACGTTTGATCAAAATCTTTGAATCCAAAATCTCTGAAAATTTGATATGTATTTGTCTATAGCAACTAGATATTTTGACGATGTAGTTAAATATTGGAGAATGACACACCTTTCTCCCTACACTCTTCCTCTAGTGGCATAGTACCCAAATCCTCCATTTTTTCATACACACGCAATCGGGTTGGGAACTGGTCACTCCCTACTCCATCATATCATCATCATACAACATTTGAAATCATCAATCATTCAACATTACAATCACCATTCTCATTTAGTGCACTTCATCATGTAGTTTTACATCTCTCGCTACATTGCATGGATCAACACATTGACCTATGGTTCTTCACACTATATGTTCACATTCAACATGCTCTTCTACCACATCTGCACATTCTTCTACAAGATGGGATTCTTCATATTTCTCTCAGGTATACATCTCTAACTACTTTATGTTACCAATCCTTTGCTCACCAACATAAAGTGGGGCCAAATGTATTAAAAAAATCTAGCACTTACTATTATTATTATACCACCAATTATGTTTTTTATATATGGATCTTGTGAAATAAAAGTATTCACTAATGACCCATTCCATTGTCTAGTCGTCTTTCTTGTTGTCCTTTATCGTTGTTTGTCTCACACATTTTTCTATCATTTACACAGTTCCGGTCAGGTCTCAGGGAGTCTTATATGTTAGTACTCACTCAATGTCATCACTATTCTTTGACTAGGGCACCTAGCTAGGGATTAGGGCACCTAGAGCACTCTGGTCCTGATTTCTAGGTGCCCTGGTCCCCATCACACTTGGTTTTGTCTTAAATATTTGAGGTCGGTCTTTACAATTTTCCCTCTCATCTCCCTAGGTAGTAGTTGGCATGTCAAGTCATTAGTGTTGAAATTTGAACAAGAGATCCATTTATAAACACAATGTACATACTACCTTATGGGCGTATTATTACTATCAAGGGCTAGCTATCTACATAGAGAAAGGGACTACATTTGGGCACTATTTTTCATATCACACACTACATAGGAAGTGTAGTATTCATTATATTCCATCCACCATTTTACATTTTATATAGCTACTACCTAATATCTCTGTGTCATTGGTGCTAGGGAAACCTAGGCACATTATTGCACACACAAGAACATAGAACTACATTAGGTCTGAGATGTAATGCAGTGCTCAATCATAAGTCCATCCATTTGGTAGCTGAGGATAGTCTGAACCCATTCATTTGCATCTTTATTTTTTTAGGGTTTGATGCTTTGTGTGGGGTTTTGTAGGTGATTCTTCATTACAGGTTTGTGGCGACATCAGCGAAGCAAGTGCAACATTCACCCGAACAAAGACGAAGTACTGCGAATACCTAGCGACCATATCAGGATCATATTTCGAGTTGTTTAGCATACTAGGGCACCCATAAGTGCCCTTATCCCTCTCCGAGTGCCCCGATCTGGCCAGATCTACCTCTGCTACTATTTTTTTTAGGATCGTTGTGGCATTCTGCTCCACCATTTCATCACTTTGTTCAGTCCTGGATCACTGTGAGGTAATTTCAATTCAGGTAAGTACCTTCCTCTTTCATTTTATTTCATTTTAAATTACTAAATAAATTACTTAACATTTACGTTTCAGTTTCATTTATGTACTCTTAGATTCATAATAAAATTCATATTTTATAGAATAGATCACCATTCCAAGCTATATGCTAACATGTACCTATTTAAAATAAAATACAATTAAAATTGCATCTTACTTAAACACTCATCAAATATTAATGTACATATATTTTCTCCAAATTTAAAATGGAGGGAAACTCTAAATTGATTTAAAGAAGGGCAGGAAATGAGTTAAAAAAAAGGATTAATACTTATAACATAAAGAGACTAAGAAAACTTTGGAACTTTAGTACTAGAAATGGGAATTAAGCCACTTTTGTCACTGAAACTTTAGAAAAATTAGGTTGCCTATGATGTGTAAGTAGTATACATATTTGAAATATGTTTATATGAGAAAATACCAAGAGTTATCGATATTAAGTTTTATTACAAAAAATATTTTTTCATGATTTTATACACTAGTGTTCTAAATTTTATCGTATCTCTATATCATGATTTTTGGATTATCTTATCCAAGAAAATTACTCTACGGTAGTCAAATAAATTTCAAATTTAAGGAAAGTCATTTTTATTATCTCACACTATATATTATGTGCATTCATCCCACATTTCTTGGCTACCATTGTAAGTTATTCCTATCAACATAATTAAACCTTGCTAGTATATACATACAATTATCAATATAATTGTGTGTGTTATGTATATATGTAGTTATATTTATATGTTGGACTTATTTTAAATCCTCAAACTAGAAGAGAGTATGATATTTAATATATGCAAGTATTTTATGGCTAAAAACACAAAAATGTAAACAACCATCAAATTTAGACATTGAATCTACATGTTTGGTAAACAATTGCTAATGTCTTGACAAATTTGCAATCAATGCTCGATGAAATCTAAAAATCATTTCTATGTATACAAGTGTCCCAACCATTATCTTTTAATGCATACCAAAACAATTATAAAAAGTACGATGCTCTCCAAATTCTCAAATTCAACATTTAACATGTGAGTGATTTTGAAATATAATAGAATTTGCTAGACTATAACTTGAATATCACTCTTGTGCAAAAGTAGTTGTCCTCTCATTCAATGTTCTAAGTGCACTAATCCACTTTTGTATTTATAAACATCTTGATTTCAAAATAGGACCCTATTAACAAACAAGCCAATTCATAATGATTGGAAAATACGAAAAGGAAAGCCACAAACCTCGGAGATATAGAAATCAATTGAAATGAAATGAAAGATTTTAATTATGTCCATGAGACCAACAGGTCTATGGGACCACAACAAAGTTTCAAAATAATACAAACAAGGCCATGATATGGCAAATCCTACCGAAGGTAATGTTTTCTTTTTGTTGTGCTGGATGCATTCGGTCTATGTTTTTTTTGCATGGGAATTGTGTGTTGGAAAGGGGAGGGATCCATTGATTCACAAGGGAGGATATGTTGGAAGCATTCAATTTGAGTTTGCATTTATAAGAGTTTGTGTGGACATTGGTTTTGTAATCAAATGTCAACATGAATCCACTTTGGAGGTGGAGAGAAGTGTCAACATGTAGTTGGAATATACCGAACAAATTTTCATAAATCAATAAACTTTGTTTAGCAGAGGTAAAATATTACATTATAAAAAGGGGAAGAGGTTACATAAATAATTTTGAAAATGCCAATGAAACTATTTTGATTGCGTCGAGGTGAATATCCATATGAGGCTAATGAAAGGCAGCGTGTCATAGTCTTTGGAGAATGTCAATTGTCTAAAGTGACATGTGGCATGCGACGACCTGTATTGAAAATGAATTTGTTGTGGAAGACAATGCTGAACTCCTACTACAGACGGTGTTGGTCCACTGTGACTGTTGTGAAATGCAAAATAGGTAGAACATTTTGGAAGCATTGTGGACTATGTTGCAGGTGTCTATGGTGCATATGGACTTGTTACCTTTTCCCATGATGTTGGATTTACTAGCAACAAAGAATAATAATGTCTACATATTTTAGGATGTTGTAAACATTAAGTTGAAAATATTTTTGAAATTACATTTAAATTTAAACTCGCAAATATATGCAATATAAGGAGTCGTTTGTGTATACTCAGTGCAATGAATTAATTGAAAGATCTATTTCTAATACAACAGGTGGACAAAAACTTCCTCTCTATGTTTTCGCATCACAGACAACTGTAAGCATGCCAAGATTTGCAATTATAAGATTGCACATAAAACCTTAAATCCAGAAAATTAGACAGAACTCGAAATGTGCATATTCTATGTTTTGATGCCTGTACAATGATAGGTCAAGCATATTATGCCAACTTAAGAAATTCGATATCAATATCATCCCTTCCCCTATTTGCATATCAAATATTGTGGAACTCAATGAGAAAATTTTTCAATTGAAAATGTGTTTTGATAGAATAATTTAGCACGAACACATAAGAGTAACAAAAGGTTGTTGTCTCTGTTTTCGCAGTATAGACAGAGCTATAACGAGGTTCAAATTTTCAATTATAAGATGGCATCTGAAAGCTAAAATGTAGAAAAAAAGACCAAACCCAAAATGCACACATTGCAATTATTGAAGACTTTACAATTATAGGCCATGCATACCATGACAAACAAAGGAATTTGATTATAGCAAGCATCCCATCCAGTATCAAGACATACAATATTATGCAATGTAATGGGAAAAATTGCTGATTCAAAATGCATTTTGACAGAAGGAAATAGATCAATGTCAAGATATACATGGCAATATCTCATTTTGCCATCACCAGTGATGGCACCCAATGTTTAAAGTGGCCACAACTTGCTGCATTTTGAGGGCTCTAGACCTATAACTCTCAGGTTTTAGGCATTATGTTTATATGCGGATTTTGCTGCTACGGATATCCAAAATGGAGGTATTGAAATTTTCATTGTGGAATGACTAAGCCATAGCTCATGGTAAATATTCCAGAGCTGGGCATTCAGGTAAGAGGTTTATAAATTTTTTTATTATGTAAGTTTTTGTATCTTTGTAAAGAGTTTAGATAGAATTGGGTGTGTGGTAAACTGTTTTAATTGATGTGTATGCTATCTGGTCATTATGGGGCAAATGCGGGCTAGGTTTTACATTTTATGCTTTTGTTTCATGGTGTTGTCTAATTCCCCTACTTATTGTGATTCGCTGAGGAGGTTGGGGTCCCCTGAGCGTGGAATCTTGACGAATACTTTTGGAAAGGGTTCCGGGGATGTTGAGATGGAAAATATACTGAGGGCTGTAAAAACTTCATTGAGGATTGGGTTTATCAAGGAATCCAATATTAGATTGGGAATTCAGTCTACCAAGATGGTGGGATTGGATTATAGGGAGCTAGGCCTTGTTCATGGGAGATTTCTGGGAGAAAATGTGGCTACAATTGAGACTGGGGGTGATCATGTCAATGCACCAAGAAAGAGGAAAAGGATGGGCATTGATAGAAGAGAGAGGACATATGTTAAATAGAGTTTTCAAAAGGGTAAGGGGGTTCAGAATTATAACACCCAAAAAGAAAAGCAAGGGAGAAAATCAGTTGGAGCTAAAGATGTGTTCAAGCACCAAGAAGAAAATTCCAAAGTTAGTTGAGCTCAATCGGGTATCAACGGGAGAAAACAAGAAAATCCAAATGCTAAAATGCCATAGAATAGAGTGAATCCAAGTGAGATTAAAGGAGAATCCAAGGGAAATGAACTAAGATCTATTGTTAGGGTCAAAAGGCTTGTAGTAAAGTCGATGAGAAAAAATGAGAGTCAGGAGGAAGAAGAAAACCCAAATTTTGCAATTGAAGTGAATAAAGAGACAAATAGTGCTCGAGATGATAAAGAAGAATATGAGCCAAAAGGATTGCAGAATAGGGTTCAGTGAAAAAGGGCAGTATCCAAGTCTATTCACAAAATTGTGAAGGAAGAGGAAGAAGCAGGCCCAAATGTTGTAATTCAAAAGGATAAAGAGAAAAACAACGACAAAGATAGTGGAGAAGAATATGGGAGAAAGGGATTGCAGGATGGAATTAAGGGCAATGGGTTGATATCCAAGTTGATTCCCAAAGTTGAGAAGGAAGAGGAAAAAATCCCGACTACTGCAATTCAAGAGGATACATAGAAAAACAATGGTGGGGATAGTGAAGAAGAATACGAAGGGGAAGGATTGCAGATTGAAATCAAGGGCAAAATACCCATCTCAAGGTCATTTTACAAAGATAAGTGGGAAGAGGATGATGTAGTTGAGGATAAATGGTCAATACGCAAGTTGATACCCAAAGTTAAAAAGGAAGATGAAGATAACCCAACTCCTACAATTCAAGAGAATAAAGAAAAAAATAGTGGTAAAGAAAGTGAAGAAGACTACAAGAGGAAAGGGCGGCAGAATAACATCAAGGGAAAAATGCCAGTATCCAAGCCAATCCTCAAAGATGAGAAGAAAGAGGAAGAATAAGACCTAAATGCTGCAAGTCAAGAGAAAAAAACAGTGGAGATAGTGATGAAGAATACAATAAAAAAGAATTAAAGAAGGAAGTGAAAGGGAAAAGGAAAGTATCGACTAACAAAGAGGAGAAAGGAGGAGAAAATTCAATTGCTTTGATACCAAACAGTATTGACAAAGAGGATAGTCAAGATATGGTGGATAGTGAAGTGAATTCCAAAATAAATGAATTGAAAGCTCAAGTCAAGGAAGAGAATTCAGAGTTGCAGTTGGGTGATAAATATGAGAAAAATGTAAATGATGATGGTTTGGAACTAGCAGAGGAAATTCTGAGTCCAGATGATCAATCAGCTTCTGATATTTTGGTCAATATCTAGGAAGATAAACATTCCAAAAAAGAAACGGGGACAAAAACCCAAGACCTTAAGGCTGATCAAGTGAAATTGGATCCAACTATTTCAGATAAGTAGACCACGCAGGACAAGAGGAGAGGTAAGGGTATGTCAACCCAAATGCCTGAAGTGATCAATGCAGAGGAATTCACAGAAAGAGAAATCAAGGAAGATGACATTGAGTCTAGTGCAACCTCCAAATTTCAAAAGACAGAAGAGGACAATGCAGATGAATCTGCAAACTCTGGTGCCAAGGATGATAATCAATACAAAACAGATCAAATTTACAAGCAATCAAAATCAAATATAAGAAATTGGGAAGAGGAGAATGGAGGTGAATCTGTAGTCAATGGTATGGAGCAGGATAATGAATCTGAAACAGTCCCGACTGACAAGAAATTGGATTCCAAATTCCCAAATCCAGAGAAGTCAGCAATTTACTCCAGAGTCCCTGTTTATACTACATAGGAAAAACAAGAATCAGAACTGTCAATGACAGGGAAATCAGAAATAAAGAAAAACCATCACACCTACTATTCTTGAGATTCTTGTATCTCCCTCCAATTTTATGAAGAAGCAAACGGGAATACATTCTAAAAACAATAATCATGCCAGCCCTCGAGCCGCGTGAAACTTCCTAACCTACATCACACACAGTAAGGGCATTAAATGATGAAGAGGACATCCCCTTTTTCCTTCAATAGTGTCAAATAAAGGCAATGACCAATACAATCTTGCCAAAAAACAAAAAATTGAACCATAAAACTATAGTTGAACCCACTTAAATACAAGTGACACAAGTTTATTGCATAAAATCAAAATAGCTAATTGTCAATGTGAAGACAATATCCTTGCCTTCGGTAGGATAATAAAAACAGAGCGGAGGGCTTATTAAAGGCAAGATTTTTGAATTTAAAATCATAATAAATGACACGTGGATGAAATTCAGGTTTAAGTGCAAAGACCAAAGTATATACCGTAGCGACAACAAATGGAAAACACTAGTTTGACTATTAACTACAATTGATGGGTTAATAAAGAGTCAAAAGGCTGATTCAGCAGGAGTTGGGAACATGTTGGTAAGTTATGCTCAACACTTGTTAAGAGTTTCTTGTAGTTCAAGTTTTCAATATTATTTATTTTTCGATGTTTTTTAAGTATGTAATTTTAGTTTATATGATTAGTGTTTTATAATGTCATCATTCCATTAGGTCATATAATTTTGTTTCGTGCATAGCCATTATAATATTTAATAGTGTTAAGCGAGTTTGTAATTTTAAGGGCAAATAGTCTATATTTCACTTAGTCTAATGTTTCGATTTAGTTAGTTTTCCTTTAGTTAAAGCAACATTATTTAAACGTTTAGTAATAGTTATAATTAGAAAGGTCTATGTTATTGAATGTTTTATTTTTTCTTAGTCTATTTTTAAAGACAAATGGAGTGTCTTTTATCTAAAGTTCATGTAATAGTCATCATAGTCAAAGAAAACTCGTGTTGTTGTATAAAGTAATAATCATCAAGTTTTGTTAAAGTACTAATTTTATGAGTCATTAAAAGATTATTTTTACTTCAAGTGTCAAAAAGTGTTGTAATTTTTTAAAAATTACCTCACAGACATATTTTCGGTGTTACTCGATGTCCTAAAAATAAATAATTTCACATTGTGGGGGTTATAATAAACAGTGTGGAAATCATTGAGCTTCAAATCCATATTCAACTGAGTTAAGCAACATAAAAAACGAAGGAGGAAGGAGGTCATTCAACGACCTATCGTCAACCACTAACGACGGGGCTGTACATCTCCATTAGTTGCACATTTTTATTTTTATTTTTTAGTATGTGAATAAGAACATAAGTATGTGCATGTTCGCTTGGAATGTGATATTCTTAATGTAATCTCTTGAATGTGTTGTGATATGGCGTGCAAGGTGCATAATTTTAAAAATAGTTGCATAGGAGGGCAGTTGACTACAAAGTTCCTCTAACTACCATACTTCTTGGAAGTGTGATTTTTCGCTGATAAGTTCACTATGTTGAAGTGAGTGGTCATGTCCAACAAGATCTAGATAGTAGTATGTAGACCTAAAAGTATGTGGTGGCATACAATTCTATTTTCGATGCTCCTTAACTCATGTTCTCACTAAGTGGGAATGTCAAGAAATATATTATCTAGTCCTCACATTATTATTGTAAATATTAGATTAATATTATAATGTATGGATAAATTATAATTACATAATGGTAAATGTAACTGTATATTATAAGTAAATTGTTTTAACTTACGTGGGTAGTTTAGTGGAGCATTTTGTGAAGTGAATTATTAAATCCAACTCCTTGAATAAAGGAGCAACCTTACCTATATATTTGTATGATATCGTATTGAATGAATTAATAAATATTATAGAGTGTTCAGAAGCAGTTGGTTACTGTGTTGGTTTGATAAATCTTTGACCAAAATAACAATTTATCATTGCAAATAGAGACACCAAAAAATTTAGCCACTTTTGGAGGACCTTATGGTAAATGTTAGGCACTAAGCTACAATTTAGTAGTGCAAACCATCCTCAAATGGATGGAAAAAACTATATTGGCAATAGGATCTTAGAAAATTTGTTGAGGTGTATAGTTGGTGAGACTTTGCATTACCATAAGCAAAATTTGCCTACAATATTTTAGTGAATAGATCAACGGGTAATTCACAATTTCAAATCATTTATGGAATATTTCCCAATGGTGTCCTAGATTCGATACAACTACCTATTTTAGAAAGGGCGAGTGATGATGCTGAAGTTTTAACAAAGTGTATTCAACAATCATAGGAAACAATAAGAAAGTACTGAAGAATATAAAATGGTAGCAGATATCACTAGAAGACAAACTATTCAAGGAAGGAGATTTGGTGATGGTTTATTTGAGGAAGAAGCTATTTCCCAAAGGAATGTATAACAAGCTATAGTACAAGAAGATTATCCCTTGTAAAATTGTGGAGAAGATAAATGATAATGAATATGTGGTAAGCATGCCACAAATTTTTCATATTTCTCCAATATTTAATGTTTCAAATATGTATGCATTTCATGTGAAGGATATATAGGAATACAATGAAGAAGTGGACTAGAAGGATTAGATTTCAGGGAATAAAAAGGAGAAGGTGGTGTAAGATCTTGACAAAAAACAATCAACACAACGCAAGGTAGTTTCAACAAATATTTGGTACAATGTAAAGTTTTGTCATAAGAGGACAACACATGGATTTCAAAATGGGGTTTGAAGAAAATTGATATACAGAAGCTAAAAAAATTCAATCACAAGAATTCACAAGATCTTAGTTCTTTTCAACCAAAGGAGATTGATGTGGATTTGGTGGCTTTCCTTGCGGATGATCCAAAAATAGGGTATTATAAAAAATTGACTCAATTTTTATGTTCCACTGGATACCTTAAATTTTCTTGATTACATGATTAATAGTTGAAATAAGTTGCAAAACACAACATAAAGCAAAACCACAAATTCACGAGAATAATAAACACTGAGATGATAACGAATTTTGTTTCAAAATAGATTACATCTTTGGGTTTGTTAATAAGATGAATCGATATATAAATGATGTATAGATGCAGACACCTAAATTCCACTTTTGCAATCTTATTGCCAAAACGTAGGAAAAGCACTCTCATTCTCACAAATTCTGTTATAATTAGTGATTTTTGCTAATTAACCAATTAATAGTGCTTTGTTGATTGTGTGGCCCCTTTCACATTCAGGATGCCACTTTACGACGAATCGTAAGTCAAAATCCTCCTCAAAACAAGCAATTAGTGATTATAAGCTAATTAAGCCTATTTTCCCCTTGATTTGGTCAATATGCCCTAGTATTGAGTCAAACCCCTCTTCCAACCACTCAAAATCACCCCATTCACCTCCACAACATCTCATCAAGCTTCAAAATCTTATCCTAGCCTTCTAGTTGACCCTAAGCGGTTGATTAAGGCTACACATCTCTTAATCACTTGTTAATTCACTAATTGTGATTAGCAAAGCTTAATCACGATTAACAATTCTAATCTAATTTGGGGCTTTTAGTCCCACATGCACGAAAATATAAGTTTTTCCGAAAAGGAAAACTATAAAAAGACTACACCTCTTACCTTAATATTTTACACCATGCTTTAATTTGCATCTCATATAATAAATATGATATATAACCAAGTTCAATCCTTGCCTAAAGCCTTCAACAAAGTTAGTAGATGAATATCTAAAGTGACTTAACAAGTCATTTGGAGAGGTCATTTCACCATTGTTTGGAGTAGCAACCATACCAATTTGATTGTCCTCTTAGGTCTATTTAGGCCCATGTTAGGTAATTGACCATATTAGTACGCTTGTTTAGTTAGATTTTGAATTGTATTCATGTTAGTTAAACATTCCTTTAAGCTTCTATCTTAATGTTACATTCCTAGAATTAGATCCTTGACTAGAGGTGGCAATGGTGTTAGTCTTCCTTAGTTAGTCATGCAATTTTCTTTGTAAAGTTTAGGGTAATTTCATTTGGCATGCCTGGTGGGAGTCAAACCCCATTTGCATTCATTCTCAAGCTTTTTAACATAGTTTTAAAAGTTTTAGATTTCAAGTTTTCTTATATTAACTTCTAATTCTTAGATTAGATTCAATTTTTTCTAGATTAATTTCAAAGCTTTCTAGTTTAATTTCAAAGTTCTTAAATTAAATTCAAAAAATTTCAAGCTTTTTAGAGTAGTTTTCAAAGTTTTATAGATCAATTTTGTAGCTAGGTAGTTGTTTCAACTAGATTAGTGGTAGAAGTTTTATTTTCATGTTTTTTGCATGATATAAGGAGGCGAAACTCTGTCAAAATGCCTCAAAATACTAAAGATTGGATCTTTTTGAAGAAATTATTCTCAAAATTTGGATTTTGGTCACCTACAGGAAAGGTCAGCGCCTGTGCATTGAAGAGTGTGTATGTGCATCAAGAAGAATGCCTATGCATTAAAACATATACATGTGCATCAAGACGTGTGCCTATGCGTCTCTAGATGCACCTGTGCAACACTACAATTTTGGTCACTGAGTCAAGCATGCACATGTGCATTAAGGTCTACACCTACGCCTCTTTGGCCGCACCTATGCACTATTGACTGTGAAAATTTGACAGAGGTGGGCCTATTCTTTCAAGCTTGCGCATGTGCTCCAAAGGGCGCACCCATGCTTCAAAACCCATGCATGTGCACTAAAAGTCACGCCTGTGAACTCAGGAAATTTCCTTCAAAGTTCATGATTTTTATTTCTAGTTTTTAGGATTTCTTTTAGTTTTAGAGGATTTTAGTTGTTGTTTTTGTCAAATTACTAATTTTAGAGCAATGTTCCTAACAAAATTCACTTAGGGCTTGATAAGAAATCTTTTTTGAAATTGACTTAGGGTTTTATAAGTGATTTTTCATGATTTATTTGAGTTTGGAATAGGGTGTGCATGTTTTTCCCTTTCACTTAGTGTGATCTTGGGAATCAAAAACACTTCTAAGTCACTTTTTTCTATTTTAGAGTAAGTAAGAAAAATCATCATTCATTTATATGCTTGATATTTTAGTTTGAGAGCTTTTTCATTTGATAAAGAACCAAGGATAAAATTTCTGTATGTTCTTCCCTTGCACCTAGTGTGATCTTGGGAACCAAAAGCAATTTTAGTCTTTCATTAAGAAGCGCTTGGATTAATTGGGAATAAACCTTGTTTTACAAAGTTTTATGGTAGTTATTTGATTTACAAGCTTTTCATCTAGTTGGGTTATTTGTTGTGTATGTTCTTCTCTTGCACCTAGTGTGATCTTGAGAAACACAAGCAACATTTAATCCTCTTTATATGATATTGTGAATCTTTTTGAACTACTAACCATTAGTGTGAAGGACCTAAAATGGTTTTCAAAGAAAGAAGGGCTCTCTTCAAACCAAAATCTAACATTCACGTGTGATTGTAGGTTGCCAAAAGGAGTACAACAAAAACCGCATTAAGTCTAAAAGATAAAGAATACACCACAATCATCACATTGTATTAGGAGGTTTCAGTTAAGATCCACGACTCGTCCGCTTAACTAGGACATAACCGCTTTGGCATAAGCCTTAAGCTATAACAATGGGGGTGGTCCTAGGAACCCTAAATTAGTTCACGTAAGAGGGAACCTTATGAATGAAACACGAAAGTGCTCCACACTACCGACTTGATTAGTACGCCTTGGAGAGATTAGAGTAAAAGTTACTTCCATTGCTATAGACACCCATAATTACACCTGAGCATATTAAATACATAAATTGCGCTAATTATCCCCCTTCTTGCAAATTGGTGACATATCGTTAATAAGTGCTCATATTCCCTCGTATTGTCGTTAATTAATTACAATATGCTAATTGATTAAGTCACCTATCCAACTAATATCCCGATTAACGATATTCCGTTAATTATTCACCCCTTCTATCTAGAATAATTAATTATTATTAATTAATTAGCTCTCCCTTCCATTTAACCAATAAATCAATATTTAATTGATTTAATCCCCTTCTAATAGCCTAAATCGTACTAATATTCCTCTAATTAGCTTCTATAAGCTTATATCTACCTATTAATTAATCACCTTTGATTAATTAAAACACCCCCAACTCCCATAACTTGCTAAGCATAAATTAAACCCTTCTAAAGTAAGGTTACCTTTAATAAAACAACCTTATCCATTCCTAATCGTGTTTTACCTTTATCCCACATGTAAAGGGATGAAGTGTTTCCTTTATCCATTGGGCTATATAAGGAGCCCTCTACCTTTATACACACACCTAAACTCCTTGAGAAAGTAAATGCAAAGCATATAGAAAAATAAACTAAGAGCTTACTTTTTGTTTTCTTGAGAGTTCATCATCTTGAAGAGTTAAGCCTCTTTCTTAAGTGCTTAGGTCATATGGGAGGTTTCAAAAGGATCTTGTAGCCCAACTTTGACAAGCCCTCATTCCTAAGTTCTTGGAACATCAAGGGCAACCATTTTTGATAGCCAAGGAGCCTACCTAGGTTCCTTCATTTATATGTTGTTAGAGAATAGAGGATTTGTAGATGTTTAAACATTGTTAGGTTCAAAGTTTTGTATTAAGGAATGTTTAACATCTAACCCGTGTTCAATTCTGATCATGATGGTGCTTAATATGTTGTTTGATTCTTGCTAATTAAGACTATTTAGGTGTTAGTCTTTTACTCGCATTTATCATTAGTTTAAAAACAACACATGCACACATTTGGCACACCTGGTGGGACACTTAGTCCCATGGCATTTTAGTTTAAGTTTCATTGTTATGGCTAACTTTTGATATGCACATGTAGTAATTAATGTCCATTTTCTTGGAATTTTTGCTAATTTGATATGTGTAACTTCTTGTTCATAGCCATATTTTTAATGGGTAATTGCCATTTTTAAACTAACTTGTCAAAAATTGAGATATTGTGAGATTTCTATTGTTTTTTGCCGTATTTTGGTTGCAGGCACATTTTTAGGAGTGTCGACACATTTTAAGGAGCGCATGCGTGGTTTTTGTGGCACACACACTTCTTTGGTGGCATAGGTGCATTGTCAAAACCTGGTTCTCAGTTTATTGACCCTGGCGTAGGCGCGCTAACCCCGACGCACACACCCTAACTAGCATGTAGATGCACTAACTTGGGTGTAGATGTTGTTTCGTACTGTACCTTCACTGCAACTTAAAACCTGTCAGATTGGTGAGTAAACCCTAACCCAAGCGCACACGCTGTTTTAGTGGCGCAGACGCATTTTTGGTGGTGCAAGTGTTATGTCGGAAACTGGTACTATTTTACAAAGTGGCGGCACACACGTCTTTCCGATGGCACAGACATTCTGTCCAAATTTTTGCCTATTTTTGTCGCAGGTAGCGCATACACTCTTTTCGTGGTGCACATGCCTCTCGGGTGGCGTAGGTGCATGGTAAGTTGAAATTACACAGAGTGATGCACATGTCTTTTTGGTGGCACACACGCCTCTCGGGTGGCGCAGGTGCACTATAAATTAGAAATACACATAGTGGTGCACATGTCTTTTTGTGGCACACACACCTTTCGAGAGGTGCAGGTGTCTCTGTAAGTGGGGTGTAGATGCATAAAAGGAGGTGCAGGTATATATGTTTAATCTAGTTTTGGCTACAACTTTTTAGGGCTCCTTGTTTTGATAATAAATTTTGACTCGTTAACCCGTTTTCAGAGTTTGGATAAGTGTTGGAAAGATAACGAAGTGTACTTTGTGAGGGAACTTCTAAAAGTTAGATACTTTTGGTATAATATTTTCTATCAAAAAACTCCCAAAATGCCCCAGAGACCTCCAAAAATGCAAATTACTAAAAACTACTAAAAAAGTGCAAAAAATTGAATTTCTAGAATTTTTTGATTTTCTTGGTTTTCTAATTCTTGCAGGTTTTATCTAATCACATACTCATTTTTGTAGGATGTTTTTACATGATTTTACTTGATTAAATAAACTTTGCATGTTTACTTATAGGAATAAGATCATGTATGCTCTTCCCTCGCGTCCCTTGGGGCAATCTTGGGAACTAGAAATGATTCTTAGGTCCTTTTTGATGCTTTGAGGTTGTTAGGAATATTTGAGTTGGAATTGGTTAACTTGGCATAGTTGAATTAAAGTGTTTTTTCCATTTGATATCTTTTTAGATTTTGAAGACATCACGTATGCTCTTCTCTTGCGTCCTTGGACGATCTGGAGAATCAGAAATGGTGCCTTCTCTTTTGATGGAAAACTACTAAAAATCATCATACAAGACCAAAAAACCATCGCTTGTCAAATAACGGAGGAATCAAGACAAAGTCAAAACTACTAATATAGTTGTTATATAGGTTGCCAAACGATGTTCAAGCAAACCACACCTAATTAAACAAGATAAAACGAACAACATATTCAAAAAACTATATTGCAAGTTTTGGAAAAGTGTACGTCCCTCTTCGCTCAACTAGAACATAACCGCTTTGGCATAACACCTTAAGCTACAACAATGGGGGTGGTTCCAAGAACCCCAAAGTAGTCCACGCAAGAGGGAACCTTGTGGATGAAACGAGAAGTGCTCCACACTACCTATCTGATTAGTGATTCCTTTGTGAGATAGCGTTGCAAGTTGTCCCTATGCAACCCTTTTAAGTACGCGATGGATGCATTTACTGCCTATTGTGCTTGAAGGGGGCAAAGTTGAGATACTCCTAAACTAGTCAGTGTGAGTTTTTGGGTAAATCACCCCACTCGTGGACAACTTTATAACACCTAGGACGAGAGAACCACCTAGGAAAATATACTTTGGCCAGGAGCCAACTTTGACCATTCTAAAACAATGTTGAGTTGTGAACCATCTTTTCATCACGAAACGTGTGACGCGTTACTTTCGCTTAGTTTTTCACTTGCCTTAAGGTGAGGTGAAACTCTGCCGAAGTGAAGCCAAAAATTTTCATCCTCATTTTGATCTTCTTCCTTCACATTCTTTTGACACTTTGTTGATCAAAAGAAGGGTGACTACCTTTGTGTTACCAATCGATTGTTTCTGCCGCTTTTTTGTCTGTTTATGCCCATCCATGTTTGCGGCTGGGTAAGTTAAATGTCTAAAGTGTGCGGAGACGTATTCATATCATTGGTGGCCTTTATGATCTTGATACGCACGTCAAGATCATCATTGTAGTTAGGACTGATTCATCATTTTATCTCCCTTTGACATGTTACCTCGTTTGCATTGTCTCGACATAATTAAGATACTTATGTCATGTTTCTCGTAAATATGATCTAAGTGTCTGCATTGTGGTGTTACGCTACCCACGTTTTAACACATCCTTAGTATACTTTGACTTAGTTTGATTTCAAACATTTTCCCAAATCTTGGAAGGTGTCTGTACGTACCCAAAATTGCAGGGTACTGCACCACCAAAACAATGGTACATGTGCCCCAATGATGATACAGGTCTCCTCGCAAGGTGTTCAGGATCTAGAAAATCTCTCTAAATATGCGTTAACATCCCGCATGCCCCGCTTAAATTCTGCATGCTTTGCTTTTTCCTCCCCACCTCTTTTCTTTGCTTTTCGGTCTTCAGTGGAAAAACTGCCGCCCTTGCTGGGCGGCGGTCTCGTGACCGCCACCCAAGCAGGGCGGCGGTCCTGTAACCACCACCCTGCTTAGGGTGGAGGTCCTGAACGTGTTTTTCCAGAACATTCTTTTTATCGTGACTCACATAAAAATCAACGTTCACCAGCTTTTTTTCACCACCTTTGCTTGTATTTATGATTCTGGTTCCCTGGAATAATGTTTTGGCATTATTTATGGTTTAAGAGATCAAATTGGTTTTCACCTTTGGGTAAATGGGATTCTATAAATAGCTGGCTTGTGCTCAAGCAAATGGCCCCTCAAATTTGCCTCTGAATTTCTCATTTCAATAGCTTAGCCTTTTAATTTTGCTTAGGATTCATAGTTTCATTTGTTGTATGCATGGTTAGTATTGTTTAGCTGTTAGGAAGCCACATATTCTCCTTGTGCAAGTGTTTTTATTATTTCATCAATCAATTAGAGTAGGATAGTTTGATTTTCAGTAGGAAGCCATTAAAGTTGTAGGTTTTGTTCATCAGAAAGAATAGTTTCAGGTTCTAGATGTTTTGTGTTGCATGACTCACAATAAATCCCGCTAGGAATTTCATAAGCCAAGCTCTGTTCTCTTACGCTATCCCTCTCTTACTCTCATTGTATTCAGTCTGTATCTTAAGCTACCATTGTTCCAATATCTACTTCTATTGATGCTAGCATTACACGCTTTTCTAGATCCACGTGAGCATGAAGGAATGAGGAGATCATACTGAGGGGAAAAAGCCATACACAACCAGATTTGCCACTATTCTATAAAGTCGAGGTTCAATCTTTCAAAGTTCTAGCTAAAATATATCAAATAAAATAGTTAATCATTTCATTTCAGTTAATCTCACTTTCGATATTACCGGGGAAGTTACGGGGATCGATGGTTTCTAAGAAACTATGATTCACTCCTCACTTTTGAGGTAGGATCGAGAGTCTTTCAAATAGATTAGATTAGTTATTTGGTTACTTAGATAGATTTACAACTACACAGGCAAGTAGCCATACTTGGCTGCTTTGTTTGTTTTAAATTTTGTCATTAGTTTAGTTGTCAATTTCTAGATATATTAGATAATTTCTCTTTTGAATTCTATTCAGTAGTTTATCAATAAAATTAGATTTAGGAATATACATAGATATATCTTGTGTAGTTAATTTATTATGTCATCAGTTAGCTTTACATCATTTCCTTTTGCATGAAAATCACGGGACCTAGAGATCCCAGAGAATACGTATTTGAACCAATCATGCCTCAACCCGAACTTGTTACAGCAATAACTGATATAGATCAAAATCTTAGAATTCAAGTCTTCCAAGTAACAATAGACCTACAAGAAATCAGCTCACAGTTAAGAGGGTTGAACGTAGAAGATGACAAAGCGTACACGTTTTGGTCAAACCAGTCAATCTACAGGCTACCCTAGATAAATATCCACATGACTGTAGAAGGTCTTGAAAGAGAGAAAACATTCGGTTGTGATCCTTTGGTCCCACAGCTAGATGCAGGAGACACTCTCATGAACATAGATACTAGTTTAAGAATTTAGGTTGCAATAACACCTGTAAGATACTCTAAGAAGATTACATAATTGTTAATTCTGAACATAGAGGCCGAAAAGTCATACAACTATTGGATACTAGGGATTAGGGACTAATTCGGCACATGACCATAACAGGTCCACAACAACCACGAATCTACGGTTGCGATCCACAAATCCCACAACCCAACGAGTCCACAGGTCAATCCAACGTTGATGCTGGCTTACTCACATTAGTATTTAGATCCACTCCACTTCTGCCCATCATCATCACACAGTTATCCTTATTGGATATATCAGCTAATGAAGCTAAGGATTTCTGGACTAGACCGGAGAATCACCCGTAGAGTCCACTATATCCATCATCCATTTTCATGACCCCATCTAGAGACATACATAAAACAATCCTGGGTCATTTTCCACGCATCCCACAACCCATAGATCAAATCACGCTAGAGCTCGATATTGATAGGAGCCTTCGAGCAATCATCCTTGCCGATCGATCTATCATGCCAGTTCAGGTTAGGAGGGCCTTCTTTGCCTTAGATTCACAGATTCCACTAGTGCGCGTCGAAGACATAAGATTGCCTAACTAGCTTGTCTGCATCCCACACATAATCCATCCCCACCGGCTGTCTCGGCACGACCTCAGGAGGTCGGGTGTGAGGAAGAGTTACTTATAGATTCCCACGCTCGCTTGTCACTTTTTCATCGTACAAAATTGGTGAACCCGATGTGAATCAAATAACATTTTCATCGTTTCCACCTCATTAGCCTTTGCACCAACTTCACCAACAAAATTGGTGAACTTGGAATAGTTGCTTCACTCTTGCCTTTTCTCATTTATTTTTTCGTCTTCTTTCATCCACCTTTGCTCTTTCCCATTATTCTGCGGGTATTCATATACCCCTCGAATATGGCGGGATTCGATGCATATGGCAAACCTCTCCTAGGTCTTGAGGCATACTATGATCAACTGAATAGACAACCATCACCCTCGCTCTCAGCATGGGGTGAAAATTATTCAACTAACCGATTGTCAACACAAACTCTGCCTCCAAGGACTATATATAATTCTTCTTTCCAAACAGAGGAGTTGAATCAGCTCACCCAAACACAACAAATAGAGCCTTCAAGCTCGAACAAGATGACGTTCACAGGAGAATCTAGTTCATCTCCTCAGGTGCTGCTTAGACCACAAATTAGTAGACAATCATATCCATACCTAGTTTTAGATGATGAACATTTAGTGTGTTATGCCAGGAATGAACAATGCTCTTGGAGTAAGTACCCACCTGTAGGAAGTTTACAAACACAACCCGAGGTCTCTTTTCAAGAAAACACCTCCATGCCACTACATATAGGAAATGCCCTCGGGGAAACTTGGCAGGGCAACGATCAGTTCATAGCGGGGTATCACATGCCTATACAACATCAGGATATACAACAAACACCACTAAGGTAAAATACTATGACTTCGCCAAATGAAGTCATTTCGACTTTAGTAGAAAAGGTTAGAGGATTAGAACTTGCTCAAGCAAGTCAAAATTCTCAATTCATGCAGGCAAGAAATTCCAATCCTCCACACCATCCTAGCCAAGTAGACCTCCTCATAGGAATAGGCACGTTGGGCATGCTTCCTCAGTATTCACAACAAACGCCAACTAGAACCACCGTTTCTAACACCGTTCCAGTGGAAACTATGTTGTACCTCCTAGTCTAGTATAGAATAATCCATTCGTAGGCAATACTCCTTCATACTTAAACATGTATTCCAAATCACCACAAGTAGATATGTTCTCTTTTCCCTGCATGTTCGCTCAGCCACAGAGATTTCCTTATGTCCCGAAAAATGCATACACTACGCCATGTCAACAACCCATTCCACCTCCACCCCTTCAGCAGGCACCATCGATGGTCGAAACCTATGCAATAGCGACTTATTCAGAATATTTGAAAGAGCCCCTAGACTTCACCATACGAAGCGTCATGCTCCCAAGACCTCTTCCCGATTTTCCCAAATACAAAGGTGAGGGAGACCTGAATGCACACATTAAGGCCTATGCCACATCCATTCGAGAATTGCTTCCTTGGGATGGGGTTGTTGCCAAATATTCCCCAAAACCTTAGAGGGCATCGCCCTCGATTGGTATTATAGAATACCTGAAGCTTCCATCCATTCATTTAAACAACTCGTTTAAGAGTTCATTAAAGTGTTTGACATGAACAAACTGTTGAGAACATGAATCAGGGAATTCTTACACATTAAGCAAGAACACAATGAATCTGTTGCTCATTTCATCCAGAGACTGTGTACAATCCTTTATTCTTCAGCCAGTGCTCCAAACATGGACCAAATGGAACTATGTGATTTATTCCTTCATTCTCTCAGCAGAGAGGTAAAGGAAGAAGTCCAAAAGTTCCCACTAAGGACTTACGATGAAGTAATTGAGAGCGCCCTCCGAATAGATCAAGCGGCAATAGATAGCGGTCACAAGACATATTGAACAAACGGGAGGTTAATCACCCCCAACCAGAATACTACGACTTATTCTACTGCCACAAACGTCAATCAAGGACCTAAAATCCTTAACAAAAATTGCGGCGCAACAACTAATGGAGTAACTGACCAAGCTAAAAAAGCCAATGTTGTAAATACTCCACTACTGATTAACAATCAACGAAACAACAATTTTACCCCAACAATCAATACAGTTGATTTTAATAATCCAAAACAACAACAACAGTAACGGCGGATCCAGACACAGGGTCGAAGCCAAAACTCAACTGGATATCAAAACCAGAACCAAAACCAAAAACAACAAATGCAACACTTTAATCCTAATAGGCTATGGTTTGATCAGAGTTTTGGACCACAATATGCGCTAAACCAACAACCTAGGAATTACAATCCTAACTTGTATTGTGATTTCCACAAGATTCGAGGCCACGACACTAGGACTTGCTGCGATTATAATAAATTCATGCAACGTCTACCAGAGGAACAAAGACAACTTTTCATAGATATGTTTTTGGTAGATCCTGCATCACCAACACCAAATACTTTTACAGGGGCAGTTTCCCCTCAAAATGCTCCCCTCAAGATCTTTAACGATCCACTCCCAAATCACAATAACAACAAATTAAATCCAAATGGGACGAACAAAGGTGTAATGGTAGGAAACAATGATCATGAAGCCTCGACTTCACTAAATCCATCTATTGCACCACAGTTAGGAAGTCAGCCATGACCCAAGATAGTCGGTTTAGTAGAATTAGATACCAAACTACCCGTGGAAGCCGTAACAAGGACATGAGAGTATTCCTCACAGCCAAGTCCAAGTTACCTGCTAGAGGCAGATAACATCCAACAAATATTAGTGAAACCCATAGGTGCCTATGATTTAATTAATGACCTAACAAAAACCTTCTCTCACATCTCCTTTTTGGACTTGTTGAAGAACTCTCCTACCCATAGGGTTGCTCTTTTAGAGGCAATAGGTTTAGGTCATTTAATTAACATCACTCCACCTCCCGAAACACAGGTAAACCATATAGACTTTGATATCCACCCTCCGGGGAAGCCGGATAGGGATACCGAGTTTATTTTTGAAATAAACAAAATGCCAACAGACGCTGAGATTACACATAGAGGTGATCTAGCCTTACATTTGCAAGTGTGGGTTTATAACAATTATGTTAAACGTGCAATGGTTAATGATGGAGCAACAGTTAACATAGTCCCCTTCTCTTTCCTTCAAAATCTAGGGTATGGAGAAACAAATTGTTCCACGACTCGGAATACACTAAGAGGCTATGATAGCCTTAAGGATACTTCGATTGGAACTATAATACTACCAGTTACCTTAGGACCCAAAACAATCTTGACTGAGTTTTATATTATAGATCAGGAAACCAATTATAATATGATCCTCGGCTGACCATGGATACACCATATGAAGGCAATCCCTTCTACGTTATTTAAAGAAGTAAGGTTCTTGCACTTAGGAAAGATATTCGTAGCCAAAGGTGATCCAAAACCATTCGATATACACCTAGCTGACTTAAAGAAAAGACCGGGCGTTCACTCTGAGTTTGAACTCCCAACAAACCAACTTAATAAACCAACCGACGTGAAACCAGAAGAAAAGTTGGTACCTACAACAGAACTAGAGACTATGAGCCTAATCAAGACTATCCCAACCCTAAAGGATGAGGCTAACATTGTCGAAGTAGTATCATTAGGAACTATGGCAAAAATAGTCGAATTGTTAGAACTAAATCTACCGATTTTCCTACCATTTGATTCTGTAGGTATGAGATATACATTAGAAGTTGGTTCTCTGCCAGAGAAGAGCTCTACATGGTAGAAGTAGCTGAAGCAGAAGAAATTGACATAGCAAATGTGCTAACATCCATCTTCCCAACTAAATATTGGACTCTCCATTTCGATTGAGCAAGATGTCGTTATGGGGCTGGGGCAGGTGTGATCTTCACTTCTCCTGAGGGAAAGATCCTACCATTCACCTTTAAACTAAATTTCAAATGTACAAACAATGGCGTGGAGTATGAAGCCCTACTCCTTGGCCTCATCATAGCTAAAAGGCTCAGTGTTAATGACATCAAGGTGTTAGGAGACTCTCAATTAGTAACAAACCAAGTCTTTGAGGTGTATGAGACCAGAGCTAAACACTTACATCTTTACAAAATAGCGGTATTAGATTTAAGCAAAGAGTTTGACTTCATATCAATTGAAGCAATCCCGTGAGAACAAAATCTTCTCGCATATTCTATAGCAACCTCAGTGTCACGCTTCACTCTAAACAGTGAGTTGGAGGATACCTGTTTCAAGGTATCCCTTCGTACTGAACCATTAGTGAAAAAAATGTCAAACCCTCTTTTAACGAACATAGCTAAGAATAAATCTACTATCCTAGACCACGTTGATAGTGATAGAGCCACTTTTGATTACTTAAATGCCTATGCAACGTTACATCTCACCCATCACATGGTAGATTTGTCCTTAATCCTACATTCATCTTCCTACTTTGGAAACCCCATGATAGAGCTTCCCCCACAAAAGGAACTCGGCGTATACACAATAGACAATGGAGACGATCTGGAACTACCTCTAGCTCTGCCTGAGTTTGAAGAAGGTAACGCTTCTTTAATCGAAGAAAAAATTGATATTAGCATTGGAACAGAGGAAGAACCAAATATCTTGAAAGATCTTCGTTAACTACGGAAGAAATAGAAATACACACTCGAATCCTCAAAGAACATCAGAAGGATTTTACATTTAATTATAAAGAAATGACAGGGGTTGCACCACACATCGCGGTACATAACCTCGTCACTAAATCAGATGCAAAGCCGATTAAACAAAAATCGAGACCAAAGAAACCCAAGGTAGCTCTCATGGTGAAGGAAGAGGTAATGAAACTCCTCTAAGTAGGATTCATCAAACCGGTCGATTACTCTCAGTGGGTATCTAATATCATTCCCATTCTAAAAAAGAATGGGAAAATACGCATCTGCATAGACTTCCGAGACATTAACAAGGCATGTCCCAAGGATGACTTCCCATTACCATCCATTGACGCAACAGCTGGGTTTGAGCTTTTGTCTCTCATGGATGGATTTTCAGGATACAACCAAATCAGAATATCTGAATAAGACCAAGCTAAAACCACGTTTATAACTCTTTAGGGAACCTATTGCTACGTTGTTATGCGATTCGGTCTCAAGAACACTGGCGCTACATACCAGCGGGAAATGACATATATTTCAAGATCTTATTCACAAAATCATGGAATCCTATGTAGATGACTTGTTAGCCAAAGCCAGGAAATGTTGTGATCACCCGGAAGTGCTCCGCATCATTCTTTCATGTCTAATAGAATACGGAGTCACACTAAACCCAGAAAAATGTGTCTTTGGTGTGACAGGAGGGAAGCTCCTAGGTTACATTATATCGTCATGAGGGATCGATGTGGACCCAGCTAAAATCCGGGCTGTTCTTGAAATGATCCCACCGTCAGATGAATTTGGAATCAGGTCATTTCTTGGGAAACTCGGTGCAATCCGAAGATTCATCCCAGATTTAAGCTTTTCCATCCATCCAATCAACAATCTACTGAAGAAAGAGTACACCATCGATTGGACCAAAGACTACAATGATGCTTTCGAAGTAGTTAAGCGTTTCTTGTTATCACCACCTACACTAATGCCTCCTAAGCCAGACCACCCTTTAATCTTATATTCACGAGCTACCAATGTCTCACTAGCCTGCATGCTGGCTCAAGAAGACGATGACAAGAGAGAACGTGCGATCTACTTTATTAGCCAAACATTGCTCGACTATGAAACATGCTATACGTAAGCAGAAAAAGAGTGTCTTGACATAGTCTTCACAACCAAACGCTTAAGACATTACATGCTAAACAAAGAAACAAGGGTCATTGTAAAAACAGACCATTTACAAACTTTACTCACGCAAGGGTCCTTGTCTAAAAAGGCTGGATGCTTTATAACCTTAATGGGTGAATTCCAATTAAATTTTATAAATCAGAAGTCTGTTAAGGGACAAATCATTATGGATTGGTTAGCTAATAACCCATTAGACGGAGGTGATCTAGTAGATCTCGACTTTCCCGATGAATGCATATATTACGTCAAAACCAAACCTCCTATTTCCGAATGTCCTTGGTATACTGATATTGTTAATTATATCATGGACCATACATATCCAGAAGGTGTTATGCTGCAACAAAGAAGGCGGTTACACATTATCATAGCTAAATACGTTATTATAGAACAAGTGCTCTATCATAAGGCTTTTGATGGAATGCTTCTAAGGTGTGTTGACACAGAAGAATCCAAGAAGATTCTCCATACGAATCTCACAGTGGAATATGTGGAGGCCACTTCGGTGGTCACGCCACCACTCACAAAATACACTGGATGGGCTATTTCTGGCCCACTCTAGAACACAACACAGTAGAGTTTGTACACAAGTGTCATAAATGCCAAGAATTCTCCCATGAGATTCACATGCCGGCACAAGCTCTACAACCAATCGCAACTCCATGGCCCTTTTCTACGTGGGGCCTAGATTTGATAGGGAAATTCTCTCCCTCATCTATAGATGGCCATAACTTCATAATCACAGCCACTGAGTATTTTACCAAATGGGTAGAGGCTATGCCTCTTACCACTGTACCAAGTACCGTTATCACCAAGTTCATTTTGAACTAGATCATTTACAGGTACGGTGTCCCACAAATCATTATCTCATACAATGGGACTTCGTTTAAGAATGACGAGGTTTGTGAACTATGCAGTAAATTTAAGATAAACCATCATACGGCCTCCTTGTATTACCCTCAAGCTAATGGACAGGCTGAAGCAACAAACAAAACATTAAAATCTATTCTCCTTAAAACGGTGAAAGAAAACAAACGAGATTGGCATTTAAAGTTATATCCGGCCTTGTGGGCCCACCAAACCTCAATAAGAACACCAACAGGAGCAAATCCTTTCTCGCTGGTATTCAGAGGGGAAGCAGTTCTCCCACTTGAGGTTGAAATACCCAGTCTCCGCATCTCATTACAAGGGATTATGGATGAAGACACTTATAGAGAAGCATGTCTCTCCCAACTAGAAATCCTAGATGAAGCCAGGTTAGATGCTGAATAGTGACATAAAGTCTATGCTGACCGGATGTGCCGGCAGTATAATAAAAAGGTCTATGAATGAGATATATATGAAGGAGATCTAGTTCTAAGACTAGACAGCCGGATTGATAAAAAGACCGGCGAAGGAAGGAAGTTCCGGCCCAAGTGGTTGGGCCCATACCGAGTCATAAAAGACTATGGAAATGGTGCATATCTCTTATGTACACTGGAAGGTGAGGAATTTGGTGAAACTGTCAATTCCCTACACCTTAAATGATTCTATGTATAAGCGACCAGCACTATCTGTATAATTATATCTACATGGCATCTTCATGTAGCTAGGTCCATTTTGTCCGCTTGTTTCATACAATTTTGTGATCAAGGAACTTATTCTCAAATCAATTCATTACAAACTTCTGATGGTATTGACATTAGCTTTCAAATCATACTTCTTCACTTTCATAGTCACATCACCCATTTCTGAATAATTTCATCAGATAAAGTTAGATATGACAAAGTCTTAACAGTAACCATACCAAGATCTGCAAGCTTGTTCTCACTTTTGGTTTCTTCTTAGGATAGGTGTCTTACTTATGGTTTATTCTAGAAGCTTCATCGTGTCACATCTATCCTGTATGTATATCTCTTTAGGAAGTAAGAACATATTGACATTTTTCTCAAATAAACAAGTCAAATATAGATCAAACAAAAAATTTTATTTTTACACATTTCCTTGCCCTACCAACCTTCGGTGATGAGCTTGCATCTCTTACTAGTGACGTAGGGTTGGGAAAGGATGGGAATGCCCTTACTCTCCTGTACCTTGTCCATGGTGATAAGCCCATGCTTCTGACTAGTAGCATGGGGCAAGGTATGGGGGGTCCTCTTGACAATAAACGTTGAAGGTTGTCAGAAACAATTCAAATGAACCTTTGAAATCTTGAGTCAAAAACAAATGAATCAGATGTCTAAAATTCCAAGAGAGTTCAAAACCCTGAAAACCAGATTTTGTCTACCATGTGGCCATCTACGGATCTAAGTCTAGATAAACCGCAAAGCAAGTAGCATTCTAAACTATGGATTCACTTGAGTAGAATAGGTTTGTAGCATCCTAATTTGGTTCCACCAAATCTTTGTCTATCTCTCATCACTGCCATTCAACAAATTTCATAGCTTGTGCCCTTTCTAGCTCTCGGTGATGAGCCCCTGCATCTTACTAGTTGCGTGGAGTTAGGAGTGGGGCAAGTTCATCTGCTCATCATACCGGTTTATCATCACATTTTGTCAAAAACCAATATGAAGTACCAAAAATTGCTTATAGAAACTAAAGTTCAAAATCACATTGTGTCTACATTATCATACATCAGCATCACGAAATACAAACAGAAAGAAAACATTTGTATCATTTGTTCTCCATTGCATACATTCTGAAAAGCATATAAAAACAACATTATAATTTACATGCGAAAGCAAATCACAAGAACATTGATACCAAGAGTCTGATCCAAAATATATATATATATAGATAATCAAGTTTCCTGTACAATGCCATCATGCGCTGAGCATGGTCAAAATGCTCAAAGAGCCCGAGGAAATACAAAGAACATCATACAAACAGCCTAAGAGGGAGCTAAGTGGCCTCTCAACCCCTATGAAATCCCTTCGACGGTGCACGCCCACATCTAGGACTCTGGCTACGCCGGTGCTCTGAGTGCACGAAGGGCTCACGATCCTGAGGAGCAGCTACAGTCTCGCCATGAGAGTGACTCCTCATCAGGTGCTTTGATGTCCTGTATCCTGCCAACTCAGTACGGAGAGTAGACACCATCCTGGCCACATGTAAGACAGGGGAAAATTTTTTGGTATGCCTACCGGCTGCTGAGGGCTCCCCTGCATCCACGGATAGCTCCGCACGGGTCTTCTCCATGGGGATCATTAGAGTATTAGTGCATACACAAAAAATCAGATCTCGTCACTCATCGGCGGTCTCTGCAAGAAAATGAGAGAAACAAATTAGAAATAATCAAAATATAAAAACAAAAAACAAAAGGAGAGATAGCAACTAAGGCAATCCTAAACAAACATTAAAAGGAAGGATGATAACTCACTAGGATCTCCAGGCCTCCAGGAGGGATCCCTAGGGTCAGAGCCTGCCACAGATGCCGCTGTTGACTGATGCGCTCCTCCTGTGCCTGGGGCCACATAATGTCTTACTATGGACTCATCCTCTCCACCCAAGTCCTGTGAAAGTGGCTCCTCTAAAGCTAAGGTCACCCTCTCTGCACTCTGCTCTGCCCTCTCTTCCTGTAAGATATCCTGAGTGTCATGCCACTCAGGATCGCTGTCCTCCTCTCCACCCGACTCACTGACCTCAGCCTCAGTCTCCTCCTCCGTCTCCCCCCTATGAACTCCTCAGACTCAGAGTCTATATCAATGGGGTCGTCGCTGCTGTGGGCGGGACTGGCAGCAATCTGAAGTAAGGGTGCCTGAGGAGCACCAGCTCTCCCTCGAGCTCGTACTACCCTCCTAGCTGTAATGGGGACACCATGAGTAACAACTGTCCAACCCCAGTCTCTAGGACCTCCCCTGGCCTCTCGAACTGATTTATATACTGGCACCACTGAGGGAAGCATACCCATGTAAGGAAGGCCAAACTGTTAAGGCACTCAACCAAAAGGATGTATCTCCACCCTCCTCATCCTGTCCACAAGCTTCCTTATGGTGGAGCAAGAAATTAAAGTAAGAGCCTCCTTGTCCCATAAACCTACCATGGCCTGATAAGGTGTGGCCTCCATGTCATTAGTGGTCAGGGAGGCGACTGGCTGGTGAGGTGCTCCGAGCACCAACATGTCTGTCCATCTGGATGCCCTCACAGCTCCAGGATCTACCACCTCTACCCCTCTCCCATAGGGGATGAAACGCTCATAGACCTAGCTCATAACTAGGTCGGATGGCTCAAATACCGCCCCTGTAAACAAACCACCTGGTAAAAATCATGATAGGTGTTCCCAAGAATGTTAGCTCCCCATGCGTAAATTCGGCCATGTCCCTCAATCTGTGTAATGATGGGGGACCAACAATAAAGTAAAGTGTCTCCTCCCTTGTCCCCGATCAATCTTGAGGCAAGGATCCCCATAATGGCCTAACGAATCAAGGGGATAGGCAGGCTAGGAATAGATCAGACCCTCACCCCCTTCTTCGAACCAGTGGAGATAACTGCATCTCCCATATATGAGGCCCAATGTGCAATCTGAGCCCGTGACCCTGCCGTTTCAAGTGTGAGTCATCTCCCGATGATCGGGACCCCCAGGATACGGTAAACATCCTCCAAAGTAATGGTCCACTCCCCCCTGACTCCTGGTAATCGAAAAGTGTTCCGATCAGCATCCCAATATGAAAACAAGTCACAAAGTATGTGACTAGAGGGTGCAACATGTGGGACCCGTGATATACGCAGTATACTGGCCCTCTGAAGAGTGTCCTGCTCATCCTGAGAAAGGGCATCCAATACTATCGGAAGCCAATCACACTCCCTCTCTTGGCTCCATCGGAAATACTCCTCCTTCACCTGCATACACCCAAAAACACAGAAAATGGAGTAAGTTAGTATCCAAATGACATTAGAAAAATCATGAAAGCGGGTAAGGATGTTAAAAATGCAAAAACAAATTCAAATAAGTGTTGTTTGTACATTCTGTGCAGGACCGCCGCCCTGAGCAGGTCGGCGGTTCCATAATCGTCACCTTAAAGGCGGCGTTCTTGTAACTGTCGCCTTGAGCAAGGTGGCGGTCTCATAACCGCTGCCCTGCTCAGGGCGGCGGTCATGTCCCGAAAACCCACACGGGTCATATGCCCTAAAAACAACTAAAAAAGTAAAACAAAGACCATTTTGACTCAAACAAAGCCTACCTAGTAGGTGCCCCCCCTAGTTGACCCTATTAAAACTGACATTTTCAAAAATAACCCCCCCATGACAAAGATTTCACCATTTTAATATTTTGGGGACAAAAACGGTAAATCGAGAAAAACTAACCTGTGATCTCATGGGTCGGTGTTCCACTCATGGAGGCATGATCACGATCTCGTCCAAACATTTTGACTATACTCTCATCAGAAACTGTCACCGTGGGTCCCAGAGCTCAAAATCAATCAAATCAACACGTGCAAATGAATAGGAAAATGGACCCACTTTTACATATATAGCATCCTGACTTGTTTTAAATGCCCCTTTTCACAGGTTTGGAGCACCGATGGAGGTAAGTTCTTATCCCCGCACAAATGGTACGTCCCCATTTCATAATATTTTAGTATTTATTCTTCAATCTATTTTGTCTATCTGCACTTGAGTCCTCTTTTCATTTTGCAGGTGGCAGGAATTTTGGATGGCGTCATTTCGACACACAGACATATCAGGTAAAACTTCTAACTTCCCATTTCGGGACCGCCATACTCGGACCCACCGGTTTACGCCTCTTCATGGCTAAAATGCTTCTCCGAGGGGGCAATATGTACGTACCCAAAATTATAGGGTACTGCACCACCGGAATAATGTTACACGTGCCCCAATGATGATACAGGTCTCCTTGTAAGGTGTTCGGGATCTAAAAAAGCTCTCTAAATATGCGTTAACATCCCACATTCCCCGCTTAACTTCTGCGTGCTTTGCTTTTTCCTCCCCCCCTCTTTTTTTTGCTTTTCGGTCTTTAGTGGCGAAATCTCCGCCCAGGCATGGCAACAGTCCTGTAACCGCCACCTGCTTAGGGTAGCGGTCCTGAACACGTTTTTCTAGAACATTCTTTTTATCGTGACTCACGTAAACATCAATGTTCACCAGATTTTTTTCACCACCTTTTCTTGTATTTATGATTTTGGTTCCCTGGAATAGTGTTTTGGCATTATTTATGGTTTAAGAGATCAAATTGGTTTTCACCTTTGGGTAAATGGGATTCTATAAATAGCTGGCTTGTGCTCAAGCAAATGGCCCCTCAAATTTGCCTATGAATTTCTCATTTCAATAGCTTAGCCTTTCAATTTTTCTCAGGATTCATAGTTTCATTTGTTGTATGCATGGTTAGTATTGTTTAGCTGTTAGGAAGCCACATATTCTCCTTGTGCAAGTGATGTTATTATTTCATCCAATCAATTGGAGTAGGATAGTTTGATTTTCAGTAGGAAGCCATTAAATTTGTAGGTTTTGTTCATCAGAAAGAATAGTTTCAGGTTTTGGATGTTTTGTGTTGCATGACTCACAATAAATCCCGTCAGGAATTACATAAGCCAAGCTCTGTTCTCTTATGCTATCCCTCTCCTACTCGCATTGTATTCAGTTTGTATCCTAAGCTGCCATTGTTCCAATATCTACTTCTGTTGATGCTAGCATTACACATTTTTCTGGATCCACGTGAGCACAAAGGAATGAGGAGATCATACTGAGGGGACAAATCCATACACAACCGGATTCGCCACTGTTCTGCAAAGTCCAGGTTCAAGCTTTCAAAGTTCTAGTTAAAATATATCAAATAGAATAGTCAATCATTTCATTTCAGTTAATATCACTTTCGATATTGCCGGGGAAGCTGTGGGGATTGATATTTTCTGAGAAACTACGATTCACTCCTCACTTCTGAGGTAGGATCGAGAGTCTTTCAAATAGATTAGATCAGTTATTTGGTTATTTAGAATAGATTTACAACTACACAGACAAGTAGCCCATACTCGGCTCCTTTGTTTGTTTTAAATTTTGTCATTAGTTTAGTTGTCAATTTCTAGATATATTAGATAATTGCACTTTTGAATTCTGTTCAGTAGTTTATCAATAAAATCATATTTAGGAATATACATAGATATATCTTGCATAGTTAATTTATTCTGTCATCAGTTAGCTTTACATCATTTCCTTCTACATGACAATCATGGGACCTAGAGAACCCAGAGAATATGTATTCAAACCAATTGTGCCTCAACCTGATCTTGTTACAACAATAATTGATATAGATCAGAATCATAGAATTCAAGTCTTCCAAGTAACAACAGACCTACAAGAAATCAGCTCACAATTATGAGGGTTAAATGTAGAAGACAACAAAGCGTAAACATTTTGGTCAAACCAGTCAATCTACAGGTTACCCTAGATAAATATCCACATGACTGTAGAAGGGCTTGAAAGAGAGAAAACATTCGGTTGTGATCCTTTGGTCCCAAAGCCAGATGCAGGAGACACTCTCACGGACATAGATACTAGTTTAAGAATTCAGGTTGCAAGAACACCTGTAAGATACTTTGAGAAGATTGCACAATTGATAATTCTAAACATAGAGGCCGAAAAGGCATACGACTATTGGATACTAGGGATTAGGGACTGATTCCACACATGACCATAGCAGGTCCACAACAACCACGAATCTACAGTTGTGATCCACAAATCCCACAACCCAACGAGTCCACAGGCCAATCCAACGTTGACGCTGGCTTACACACATTAGTATTTAGATCCACTCCACTTTTTCCCATCATCATCACACAGTTATCCTTGTTGGATATGGTAGCTAACGAAGCTAAGGATTTCTGGACTAGATCGGAGAATCGCCCATAGAGTCCACTAAATCCATCATCCATTTTCATGACCCTGTCTGGAGACATACATGAAACAATCCCGGGTCATTTTCCACGCATCCCACAACCCATAAATTGAATCACGCCAGAGCTCGATATTGATTGGAGCCTTCAAGCAGTCATCCTTACCGATCGATCTATCACGCCAGTTCAGGTTAGGAGGGCCTTCTTTGCCTTATATTCACAGATTCCACTAGTGCACATCAAAGACATAAGATTGCCTAACTAGCTTGTCTACATCCCACGCATAGCCCATCGCCACCGCCTGTCTTGGCACGACCTTGGTAGGTCGGTTGCGAGGAAGAGTTACTTGTAGATTCCCATACTTTCTTATCACTTTTCTATCGTACATTGTTACTTTGTTTGTGTCATTTCGATACCACCTTGGCACTAATATCTCACTTCACTGTGAAGCTTGATAGACGTGTCCAATTGGTGTGGTTACGTGGCTTACATTTGTAAACCTCACCCTTTAACGTTTAGGACTTGTTGGTTGTTGAAATTTTCATGGTATCCTTTGATTGGGAGTCGCATCTACCCTTTGTTAATATTTATGCCTTGTTGATTTCGAGCTTGACATAAATATTGACATTGTGTTGATCACCTTTGCATCGAACTTTGCACATGCATTTTCATATGGTGTATTTCCTTCTTGATTGGCTTTGTGTTTCACACTTCCATGATTGTTCCTTGTGATTATTCATTTAGAAAACTTATTTTCTAGGACAATCCCTCTCGATCTCATTGATATTACGTCATCACAATGTCTATTTTCCTTAGACCTTTGAAAAATCACGCACGCATCTTCGTACTTACACAATGTCTAGTTGGTTGCCATTATGCTACCTGGATCGACAGAGAGTCTTCTTCACTTTGAAGAAGTTTGATTACACTATATAGGTATTTATATCAAACAACACCAACAATGAATGCTTATCGCAAGGTTCCTTATACATACGACAATAAGGAATCAAAGTTTCGGTGTACAAATCAAAAGACACCAATCATGATCAAACCTCATTTGGTTCTTCATGCTAGAGATCCCATACGGGTAACCCATTCCCCACCTTCATCTCATAGTCGGCGGTATGGTTTGGACACTTATGATCCAAATTATTATTCGGGTTCCCCCCACTCTTCTTCTGATTCTAATCCAAACATTTCCTCTTCTTATGAGGATTCCAATCCAAACATTTCTTCTGATTCTTCTGATGATTCAGATCCAAACTACTATTTCGATTGAAACTACTATTTGAATTCATCTAATTTGACTCCTAGGTCATATAATGTGACTCATATGTCATGTTCCTCCCTATCTTTATAATAACCTGTTCATCATACATCTAATATGACTCCTACGTCACGGTCCTCCCTTTCTTTGCAGGACCCCTTTTATCATTCACCTCAACGACATCTTCTTCCTTTGAAGATACGTGCGACTCCAAATCCCTCCAATCAAACATCTAATACAATTCTTGAATTGTGGTCCTCTCTTTCTTTGTAGGACCCTTGTTATTATTCATCCAATATGATTCTTGAATCACATTCCTCCCCTTCTTCGCAGGACCTTCTTCATAAATCACCCCCAATAAGTCTTCCTCCTTTGAAGATTCGTGTGACTCAAAGTCCTTCGAGTCAAACATCTGAATCGACCCATGAGTCATAATCTATAGACTTTAGACTTAATCCTACTAGTTTAAAGATGATATACCATCATATAGGTAGGTCCACACCACCTTCTTATACTCCTGAGACATCTAGCTACACATCTTCTTCGTCTCTCATGTCATCTTCTTCTATTAATCATCATCAAACATCTTCTAAGTCTTCCACACCAAGTGAACCTCTTTCTTCCAATCAACCCCTGGTCGTCGATCAACAACTCATACTGATTGATCTCTTTAAAAATGAAGAAACAATCAAGGCACTTATAGGGGCACATGAAGATATTCCTTTAAAAAATTACGAGAAAGGATTCTCTTTAGACTTCGATGAGCCCGCATATTATGAGAAAAATGTTGATTCCTTTTATCAAGAAATGGAGGAAGAGCCTCAGATCATGCAACTTGACCCTCCTCTTGTTCTTACATCTTCACATTCTTCATTATGTCATGAAACTCCTTGGTCTTGCATTGATCTATGGCCTATCTTCTCATCACCCAATAAATCTTTGTCTATCATAATTCTTCAATCACAATCTCTTATGGGGTCAATGCCAAGTAGCCCTTCATCTTCATCTAGTCGTGGGTCACCTTTTAGTAGCCCTCCCTCTACTATTTGTGGGACATTTTCAAGTAGTCCACTATCTTCTATTCTTGGGGCATGCCCAACTAGCCCCTTGTATTCTAGGTATAGATCACCCTTGGGTAGTCCATCATCTTCTATTCTTAGACCACATCCTAGTAGCCTATAATCTTACATCTATGGGTCACGTCCTAGTAGCCCTTCTTCTTCTATTCTTGGGCAAAATCCTAGTAGCCCTTCATCTTCTATCTATAGGTCACATCCTAGTAGCCCTTCTTCTTCTATTCATGGGCCACATCCTAGCAGCCCTTCATCTTATATCTATGGCTCATCCCCAGTAGCCCATATTATTCAATCCTTGGACCGTATCCTTTTCATCCATCACATTATTCTTCTACTGAAGACAGTGGCAAGCCCATGGTCATTTCTCACATCATTTCTAAACATCCACGTTCACTTTATTCTCCTTCTTGGGATCAAACAATTCACGCATTAGCTTATAAGAAACCCAAACAGTTTCTTAATCAAGCTTAGATCAAAACTGCAAAGAGCTCTATAGTTCCCAACAAATAAAAAAATCTCAAAATTCTAAATCAAGCACAATTCAAGAACGCACATCAACGTAACCATCAAGTATGGCGCAAAGTGCATAAACCTTTGGATGGGGAATTAAATCTCCCACATACGAAATCCATGTTTCAGAACAAATCACGGTCATTTATTGAGTGTGAACTCACCTCAATCATCAAGATCAGGGATAATATCACTCTCGTTAAACAAACGCGCCTAGTCTCCCTTATCAAGGAAGTCGCAAACATTGTTGTTGGATCGTACCACATAGAGTGACTTTGTTAGTCCCAACCTCTTAAAACTGTAAAAAAAAATCTAAAAAAAAAACAATTCAAAAATAAATAAAAAAATCATCGAGAAAACACAACAAAAATCAAAGGTACAAAGATCAAACATTGCAATCAAGTGTTGCGTACACATGGATATTTCTTTCTTCCCTTCCTTGCTATTCTTCTGCAAGTCTTCCTGCCATTTTCATCCCTTCGGTGATATTTTGGTTGGCTTATTCACATGGATTTTGGTGACATTTATCTCTATGGTATCCATTTGACCCTGGTCTTTTATCATCTTGGTAAATTAAAGAACGAATGACCTCTTGGAGATCCTATCACATTCAACATCTAATAAACTTGTTACGAAGAACTTTTGGACATATTTGTTGACACTAGCCAATGTCGTCATCATAAGCACTTCCACATCCTTCCATCAAGCCATCTGTGGTTCTTAAACCCTAGTCAAACAAGAGAGCTTAAATAAGTTTTCAGAAAGCAAAAGAATCAAAATCAATCAAAAATCAAAAGCTAAAAGCTACAAAACAAAATCAAATTGATATATTACTCTCTCTTGGGGTATTCCCAATAATCTCTCTCAGGGCTATGGACACCTGACTGGCAGTAGAGAAATGTTGTGATTAGAATCAAATACATCTCTGTCGGGGCTATGGACGCCTAGCTGGCAGTGGAACAATTTACAACTATCCTTTCACCATCCATTCACAAAATCGCCTTTCACAATAAATCATTCCTACACATTGGCTAGAGTCTCTTCACTTGTTGTCTATTAAATCTTCACTTCAAGAGGTAATAAACTCCACGTGCACACACTGGGTCTCTATAAGTAGGCAGGATTAGTATGTTACCAAGTGTATCATTTTGAATCTTGTTTAGACTCTTACTCTAGTCCATATATCGTCTTACGATTTTTTCCTTTGGTTAATCACTTCTTCGTCACAAGGCTTCGAAGCTACATTCATATCATTCACATCATTCTTCTACTTCATTCAGAACATCCATGTGTATAAGATTACTTGTTTGCCATGTTTGCAGACATGTTTATCACCTTTCACAAAAACAATCTTCTCCTTCCTTTTTATCATGTGCTTTTAGGCCAACTTACGTTGGGGGAATCCTTGCTTCTTCCCAACATTTCATTGGTTTATGTTCATCATCATATTGAACCTATCCATAATGGCCTTGGGTCCCGCTTCTAACTTTGAACAGTTTACCTTTGAATACTCCCACCTAATCGTTGGGGCATTTTTGCATCTTCACCTTTCTGGTACGCACGTGGTCTTATACCTTTGTACACCCCACCTATCGCTAGGGGCATCCATGCTTCCTTGTATTCCCGTACATAGTTTCATAAAAATTTCAAAATCAACCAAAATATTTAAATATGTTAGAAAAATCATCAAAAACATTCAAATATGTTTCAGAAAACTTCTAAAAATTGCAAATCATCCTACAAAACGTCGCTCTTTGATTCTCACTTATTTATGTGTGTGACTTGCGGATCATCTTGATCTACCTCCATCAACAAAATCTAGGTTGCTTACTTCGTCTGTACTCTAGGGCACAACGAGTTGCCTGGTACTATTTCATAGTGCACATTAATTTTCCATCAGACCCAAGTGTCCTCCGTTATTCCCCTTACATGTATCCTTGCTTGGGGCACCATCATCAACCCTTGTTGTTAATTTACATAGGTCGTAACTGAAGCTCGATAATAAAAACATTATATTATGTTTCTCTGTTAGTTTAGCTTGTTTACTTTCTTGTATTGCATTGCATTTTTTATGTTGCATGGAGTTAGGCATCTTTCACTTTCTCGTATTGCATTACATTTTGTATGTTGCATGGAGTTGGTGTTTTTTAGCAATGGAAAATTGTTCGTAGTATGGTTTTTCATGTCATTCTACTTTTGTCGTATGCTTATATTTTTCCTAAGGACCGATGACGTATCTCTTATAGAAATATAATGACATCGAAATTGTTCCAATATACAAAGGCTAGAGACTAAGCTCTTCACTCCCCTCCTCCATATTTCTTCTGCATTGATTTCCTCTCACCCCTAATCTTCCATCTTACCTGGGTATCCTGCCCCTTTCCATTCTTCTATCTATCTCTCATCGTTTTCGATTGCCGATCATCTTCCTTCATCACCCTATCGACACTCGAGGGGGCATATCTCCTTCCTACTAATTTTTCTTCTATCCCTTCAAAATTTCTTCCGTCTACTATCTTTGAAGTGGCGTCACTTACGCCACCCTAAAGAGGGGCAAATTTAGACACCCATAATTACACCTGAGCAATTTAAATACATAAATTGTGCTATTTATCCCCCTTCTTGCAAACTGGTGACATATCATTAATAAGCGCTCATATTCCCTCTTATTGTCGTTAATTAATTACAATATGCTAATTGATTAAGTCACCTATCCAACTAACATCCCGATTAACGATCTTCCATTAATTATTCACCCCTTCTATCTAGAATAATTAATTATTATTAATTAATTAGCTCTCCCTTTCATTTAACCAATAAATCAATATTTAATTGATTTAATCCCCTTCTAATAGCCTAAATCGTACTAATATTCCTCTAATTAGCTTCTATAAGTTTATATGTACCTATTAATTAATCACCTTTGATTAATTAAAACACCCTCCAACTCGCATGACTTGCTAAGCATAAATTAAACCCTTCTAAAATAAGGTTACCTTTAATAAAACAAATTTATCCATTCCTAATCATGTTTTACCTTTATCCCACATGCAAAGGGATGAAGTGTTTCCTTTATCCATTGGGCTATATAAGAAGCCCTCCTTCTACCTTTATACACACACCTAAACTCCTTGAGAAAGCAAATGCAAAGCATATAACAAAATAGACTAAGAGCTTGCTTTTTGTTTTCTTGAGAGTTCATCATCTTGAAGAGTTAAACCTCTTTCTTAAGTGCTTAGGTCATATGGGAGGTGTCAAAAGGCTCTTGTAGCGTAAATTTGACAAGCTCTCATTCCTAGGTTCTTGGAACATCAAGGACAACCATTTTTGATAGCCATGGAGCCTACCTAGGTTCCTTCATTTATATGTTGTTAGAGAATAGAGGATTTGTAGATGTTTAAACATTGTTAGCTTCAAAGTTTTTTATTAATGAATGTTTAGCATCTAACCCTTGTTTAATTCTTATCATGATTGTGCTTAATATGTTGTTTGATTCTTGCTAATTAAGGTTATTTAGGTGTTAGTCTTTTACTCACATTTAGCATTAGTTTAAAAACAACACATGCACACAATTGTGACCCCCAATGATAATACGACTGAACGCACTAGTTGCTTATTGTATTAGAAGGGGGTAAAGTAAAGCTGATATACTCCTTGAGAAACCTCGGTAGATCGAGCTTTTAGAAGTAAACTTGTGACACATAGAGAGAGAACCACCTAGGAAGCTTGTTGGCTTGGAGCCATTGTTTTTGTCTTAGTTGTTATACTTGAGAGCTCTCACAAAGTGACAAATTTGTTAGATTCAAACTCTTGTTTTTCGAATTAGGGAAAAAATATCTTAAATTTGAAACCACGTGATATTTCATCACAAAATTTGTCCTAGTTTTTCACTTGTTCCAAGACAAGGTGAAACTCTGGAAAAATAACACCAAGTTTATTTCAACACCACTTGGTCTACACCCTAGTTTTCTTGTTGCCCATTTTTTGATAAAAGGAAACAACATATACGGATGCCGCTAGATATAATCATGTCCACCACTTTTGTATTCTACTTGCACATGACTAGGTTACAATGTTAGAGCACATGTGAGTGTTGAAAGTGTGAATGGTATGTACTTCATGAATCTAGTAGGCCCCTTTGTCTCACAAACCCATATTTGAGACATCATTACCATTGTAGTTAGGTTGTCTTCATCATTGACTTCCTTTGAGATGTTACTTTACCCCCATTATATCAATACAGTTGTGATACTTACATCATTTTTTCCTTTGTGAAACTTAGATCTAAGTCTCTATAGTTATAGATGTTACGTTGCTCACATAAATAACAACTATCTTGATATACTTGGACTTAGTATTTACATCCCAAGCATTGTCCTTGAGTTTTATGAAGGTGTCGTCGTTACACTGCTCAGCATTATGGTATACATGTCATTTTGATACTAAAATATTTCTTTGTCTACAAAGTCTTGATTAACGTGTCCAAATAGTGTTGTTGTGTTACTTGCACATTTGTATTGCCTCTTTTACAAAGACTTAGACTTTATTAATGTTTATCTAAACTGGCTTTTAGTATACCTTGTTTGGAGATCACGTCAACACATCTCTTAGTATGTAGGTCTTGTTTATGTCTATTAACTTTACCTAAGTGTTGATATTGTGTTGTCATTATTTGGTTTCAAACCTATCTAGATGAAAACATAAGTGAGTAAACTATTATGGTATGATTAGATCTTGTGTCATTGTACTTCACTTGTATTATGTCCTATATAAACTTCTTGTCATATATGGTACCTTGCTATATGGGGGCTCATTCTTTATTCTTTAGTACCCTTGGTTCATTCACTTTGACCTACTGATTCTTTGGTTATTCTTTAGTCACATTGATTATTTGACATTATTTAGTGACATTATGCATTAGTGCAGCAAGTTGGTGGACAATTAAGTGGACATGAAAACCTGAAATTTAGGTACCATGCTCACGCAATTATTTTTTATAGGTTTGGTGATTTCTGAACCTAAAACCGCGATCGCGGTCCTCTGAGACAAAAAAAATAGACCCATGACTCCTCATTTTCCCCCATTTTTCCTTTCAAACCATGATTTCTCCTAGACCTTTGGCACTCGCACTTTGAATACCCCCTAAAAATTGCTCTTCGGACTTCTGGATCATGATAGTTTCAACCATGCCACCAAGACAAAGAGGTAAGCCCTCGATTTTGATCAATTTTTTTGCATTTTAGGTTATTTTTTGTGATTTTCATGGGTTTTTCAATTTTTTGTTTATGTATACAATTTTTTTGTTTTGTCAGTTGCTCGGAAAGCTCGTAATCCTACAAACCGTCTAAATATTCATCAAAACCTTCCAAACATTCCTCAAAACCCTTCAAATAATCCTCAAAACCCTCCAAACATTGCTCAAAAACCCTCCTCCAAACATAGATCCACCTCCTGTGGCTCCTTCTATCCCTACAGAACCAGTAGGAACACAAGATGATATCATTGGAAGAATCCAAAAAAGTAAAATTGTCATTGAGAACCTTATTCAGACTATAAGACAAAATCATGCCACAAATCTGTCCGCATGACTTTATCCAACACATTGCAAACATTGATTGGCGAAGTTGACTCTGTAACCAACCAAATAGACAGATGGAATACCTTTAGAGTTGATTGTAGGTGGTGGTATGTAGATAAATTATCCCATGTAGCCGTAAAAGAAATTTTTTTTACAAAAGACCACATTTTTGTATTATTTACTGACCCGAGAACCAATGCCTCCTGCATATACTTGCAAACGGTTCCCAATCCATTGGTGCCACAATGACTGAATCAAGAACAATTTTTGGGACCAATGGTGGATGGTTTTTTATTATCCACCATGCAACAATAATGAGGTTCCTCTCTATTTTTTGAAGAAATTATATTGCGAGTTCGTGCTTAATGAGGTCCCAAATTATTTTGACTTTTCTGAGTTTTATGGGCGAGGAGGTGGCTTTCCACAGAGTAGACTTGGTGCATGCATAGGTCAACCAAGGATCCCCTATGCCCCAAAACCCCCACTGCCTTCAGTTATCCCTCCTACAGTGAAGGAGGTTGTGGAGATTGACACACTACATGCATTGAGGGAGCTCATTGACACTCTGACCTACCATAGTGACTATATTACATATGGTGATGTTAGTGGAGGTGCAAGTTCTAGCACACCACACCACTGTGGATCATGTGGTTCCATATGCATTGTAGGTGATACATCATTTGTTGGATCACATGATTTCTTTTCTCTAGATGAGATGATGGTGGATGTTATTGGAACTGGTGCAAAGGATCTTGGTCTTTCACAGGTAAATGTGAAATAAATATTATATATATACATATATATATAATTTATAGTTTAATTCATGTTTAAGATATTAATATATATGTATTTGATTGTACGTCATGTATATACATGTAAAAAATAATTTTTTATTTTATTTTAAATAGCAAGAGCTGGTGAAGGAAACATCTGGCATTGACATGCTAGCTACTACAGTTGGGCATGTTACAAATGTAAGTTTCAAGTTGTACTTAAATTTCAAATTTCATTTGATTGTGCACTTTTATTATTATAATGTTTCACCTGTACATGTACATATTAATATATGTTTGTATTTTATACGTGCAGGAGCCTGGCAGGTCATCATCTACTCTGGGAACTGAGGCTACTGGCATGCCTCACGTGACTTTTACGTAGGTTAGTTTCTCTTTACACTTTGTTTCTAATTGTGGAAATTCACATGGATTATGCTTTGGGTTTGTTATGTGGCAGTCATGTAGATTAATATTGATTTGTACATGTTTTTTATATAGCTTATGACTGCCAAAGAGACTCCCCCATATATGCAAACTATGGAGGCTGTTGTAGATACTGCCATAGCATTTGCAGATCCACTAACTGAGGTACAATTTTTCAAATTTGTTAAATTTTGGAGGAATTATTTCTTATTACTTAAATCTACAATATCAAATTTTGTACATGAAATATTTAATTTGAAATTTAATTATTTATATGTAGCTTACCCCTCATGAGTCTATTGTTGTCCCTACGACGCATCAACGAAAAATTGATAGGGATCATGACATTGCGGTAAGATTTCACATGCATTTTAACTAAATTCTAAATTTCTAAATTTTGAATGTATTTTAAAAATCTGGGTGTTAAAAACTTGTTGTTTATGAATGTGTAGGTTAGGTTGCAGGCCTGCTTAGAGACGCCTAGGACCACACGGATGAAATCCATAGTGGCATCTCCCTCCACTACATCCCCAGGTCATGGACATGCTACTTCTAGTAGGGAAAAGAGAGGGAAGATGTTTCATGATTAGATTCATAGGACCTGGATGTACATAGATATATATATGGGCCATCTGGTCCTAGTTCATGATTCTTCATATATTCCATTGTATATATAGCCTTATGTGACTGCATGTGGTCCTATATGTATGACACACTTAGTTCGAGATGTGCACATGTTATGAACTTATATTTTCAGAGACATACGTCCAACACACTTAGTTTGAGATGTACATATGTTAACTTATATTTTCAGATGCGTGCATCTAGTACACTTAGTTTGATATATTATATCCATATTTTGGTTTTCATAACGATATTACTTCTATGTTTGATTCAATTTCATTGCACATGATATCCTTCTATGTATGTATATTCTATGTATATTAGTTCTATATGTATGTTTGATTTAAAATTAAAAAACCACGTCTCGGAGCACTACATGGTACAATTGTTAAGCAAATCTATTCCATTAAGAAAAACCTATGATAACCATGCTAGGTGAACTACAAAAGGGCAATACGTAATTACTTTTTTCACAGTAATTACGTAGGGTGTATGTGTAACTCTAATTATTTTCCCGCCTCCTAACAATGTCCACATCTTTGAAAGAATGGTTGTGAGGGAATTTCTATCACTAACATTTTTTCTTTTAAAGCTAACACTCATTTGTTGCATATCAACTAATGAGAACATTGTTAGAAATAAACGAGGTAGAGTTCATCTTGATCTATATGAATATAACGTTACTATGGTGCAACATTGCATGGTACAATTGTTAAGAAATTAAGGGAAGCATTTATGTATTGTTTTAGAGATTATCCCATTAATATGGCTTATCCCATTGATCAATAGATACACCTTAATATCTCTTTATAATTTAGTGCCATGCTAATCAACTAAGAAGCTACACATGATTTGATTATCGTAAGTAGATTCACTTCCCTATTAAGTCCTATATGTTTTTGTATTTAAGAACACAATTTAAAAACCCCATTTTTTGTATACCCTACAATCCTTCTAGTCCAAACTACACATTTTTGTGAGGGGGTTTGTCAAATAATTCACATCCTTACCATTCCAAGGTATTTGAAAAAAATTCAAGGTTTTTCAATGAATTTTAAAACGATATGTCAAGGAATTTGTGAGCATTCTTTACATATTTATTTAGGATGTTTGTACATATGTTACGACATATCAATCTAGATAAGAACACATAAATATGTATGTAATGTATATTGTCAAATAATTCACATCCTTACATTTTAAAGATGACGCAATGACAATATTTTAGGCATTTCAAATGCTAGCAGGTATCCTTGTCATATTTATTTGAAACCCTAACATCTAATAAAAATCTATTTGTTTAACATTTAATTTTAAAACTAAGTTATAACAATCGACACATATCATATATGATGTTATATGGTATATAAAGGTAAATTGAAGGTTCTTAACTTAGTTGGCAAAAGATATGCAAACGATATTCTTAACAAGTTCTATTATGTATTAACATGTTTAAAAAGAAATCATTTAACAATCATTAGAGTATTTACATGGTAATGTGTTAACCTTGTTGCAATCTCATTGATGCTAGCCGAGTAGCATGAGAAGTCATGCCTCAGGACATCGTAGTCCAACAAACTATCACTGCCAACGCATTCAATTGGGGGGTATATGCCTTTAGGTGCTATGGCGAGCTCTAGGGAGGCCCGGATTGGAGTCATATCACCCAATCCAGAGCCTTCCTGGCATTCCTTGAGCCTTCCTGGCATAAATGTTTACAAACTACCTTATCTAGGTAGTCCTAGGAGATGAACGGAGGTGAGTAGTGACAAGTCATGCCTTAGGACATCATGGCACCAAAATGAGTCTGCCGATAGGTCCAGGTGGCTAGGTGAATGATAGAGGAGGCATCGTTTCGGTGCGCGACAACGTTGTTGCTTCTGGGCTACTTCGTTTGGGCATAGTCCCTTAAGATCCCTGAGACCAAAAAATCGTTCAATTTTGACTGGTGACTACGTGGACTCCATGGAACCTAAGGATGTCTCATCTAATCCTACACATTGGCATAGGGAACTCTATACAATATCCTGTCTTGGTATTTTTGTTCTCCAATTGGTGCTCTCGTTGCCATATTGTTTGCAAATGCATGAAATAGTGCAGTTTGAGTCAGTGTAAGGCTGTCAAATACTATATTTTGCAAACGGTGGACCGTGGCACCAAAACGATTATGCCAAAATGTCTGTATGGCTAGGTTAACACTAGAGGAGGCATCGTTTTGGTACATGACAACATCGTTGCTTCTGGGCTACTTCATTCAGGCATAGTCCCTTAAGAGCTCTAAGAGCAAAAAATCATACAACTTCGACGGGTGACTACGTGCACTCTGTGGTACCTAGAGACATATTTTATGATCTTACACCTTGGCGTAGGGACCCTCTACAATAGCCTATCTCATTTTTCTCATTCTTCAATTGGTGCTCTCGCTGCCCTATTGTTTGCAAACGTGTGAAATAGTGTAGTTTGAGACAATGTAAGACTGTCAAACACTACATTTTCCAAATGGTGGATCATGGCACCAAAATTACTACACCGACACATCCAAGTGGCTAGGTGAACACTATAGGAGGTGTCATCTCAGTGTGCAACAATGTCTTTTCTTCCGGGCTACTTCGTTCGGGCGTAGTCCCTTAAAATCCCAAAGACCAAAAATTGTTCAACTTCGACGAGCGACTATGCGCACTTTGTGGCACCTAGAGATGTCTCGTATAATCCTCCACCTCAGTGTAGGGACCCTCTACAATATCCTATCTCAATTTTTTCCTTCTCCAATCGGTGCTCTCGTTGCCCTATTATTTGTAAACGTGCGAAATAGTGCAGTTTGAGCCAGTGTAAGGCTGTCAAATGATATATTTTACAAATGGTGGGTCATGGTACCAAACCAAATGCTCTAAAATTTTGGGTGGCTAGGTGAATGCTAGAGGACATGTTTTTTTGGTGCGCGACAACGTCATTGCTTCCGGGCTACTTCGTTTAGGCGTAGTCCCTTAAGAGCCCTGAGACCAAAAACTCGTTCAACTTCAACAGGTGACTACGCGCACTCCGTGGCACCTAGAGACGTCTCGTCTAATCCTAAACCTTGGTGAAGGGACCCTCTACAATATAATGTATCGATTTTTTCCTTCTCTAATAGGTACTCTTTTTGCCCTATTATTTGTAAATGCGTAAAATAGTGCAGTTTGAGCCAGTATAAGGCTGTCAAATGATATATTTTGCAAATGGTGGGTCATTGCACCGAACCAACTACACAAACACATCCGAGTGGACAGGTGAACACTAGAGGAAAGGTTGTTTTGGTGCATGTCAATTTCCTTTCTTCCGAGATACTTCATTCGGGTATAGTCCCTTAAGAGCCATGAGACCAAAAAATTGTTCAACTTCGATAAGTGACTACACAGACTCTGTGGCACCTAGAGACATCTCATCCTATCTTACACCTTAGCGTAGGGAACCTCTATAATAGCCTATCTCAGTTTTTTTCTTCTCCAATCTAGTACTCTCGTTACCCTATTGTTTGCAAAATGTGCGAAATAGTGCAGTTTGAGCCAGTGTAAGGCTGTCAAATGGTATATTTTGTAAATGGTGGATCGTGGCAAACCAAATACGCTAACACATCTGGGTTACCAGGTGAACTCTATAGGAGGCATCATTTTGGTGCATGACAACATCATTGCTTCCGGGCTACTTTGTTCAGGCGTAGTCCCTTAAGAGCCCTGAGACCAAAAAATTGTTCAACTTCAATGGGTGACTACAAGGACTCTGTGGCACCTAGAGACATCTCGTCTGATCCTACACCTCAGTTGTAGGGACCCCCTATAATAGCCTATCTCAGTTTTTTCCTTCTCTAATCGGTTCTCTCACTACCCTATTGTTTGCAAATGTGGCAAATAGTGTAGTTTGAGCCATTGTAAGGCTACCAAATAGTATATTTTGCAAACGGTGGGTTATGGAACCAAACCAAATGCACCAAAAAGTCTGGGTGGCCAGGTGAATACTAGAGGAGGTTTCATTTTGGTGCTTGACAACATCGTTGCTTCCAGGCTACTTTGTTCGGGCGTAGTCCCTTAAGAACCCTGAGACCAAAAAATTGTTTAACTTCGACGGGTGACTACGCGCACTTCGTGGTACCTACAGACCTCTTGTCCAATCCTACACCTCATCCTACACATTGCATAGGGACCCTGTACAATATCCTTTCTCAGTTTTTTCCTTCTCCAATCGGTGCTCTCGCTTCCCTATTATTTACAAACGCATGAAATAGTGCAGTTTGAGCCAGTGTAAGGCTGTCAAATGCTATATTTTCAAATGGTGGGTCATGGCACCAAACCGACTAATTGACATGTTCAGGTGGCCAGGTGAATGCTAGAGGAGGCATCATTTTGGTGCGTGACAACGTCGTTGCTTCCAGGCTACTTCATTCGGTGCGTAGTCCCTTAAGAGCCCTGAGACCAAAAAATCGTTCAACTTTGATGGGTGACTACGCAGACTCCGTGGCACCTAGAGATGTCTCGTCTATCCTACACCTCAGATGTAGGGACCCTAACAATATCCTATCTTATTTTTTTTCTTCTCCAATCGGTGCTCTCGCTGCTCTATTGTTTACAAATGCGTGAAATAGTGTAGTTTGAGCCAGTGTAAGGCTTTCAAATGGTATATTTTACAAATGGTGGGTTATGGCACCAAACCAACTATGCTGACAATGTCCAGGTGGCCAGGTTAACACTAGAGGAGGTTTCGTTTCAGTGCTGTGATAATGTCGTTGCTTCCAGGCTACTTCGTTCGGGCGTAGTCCCTTAAGAGCCCTGAGACCAAAAACTCATTCAACTTCAAAGGGTGACTACGCGGACTCCATGGCACCTAGAGATGTCTCATCTGATCCTAGAACTCAGTGTAGGGACCCTCTGCAATATCTTGTCTTAGTTTTTTCCTTCTCTAATCGGTGCTCTCATTGCCATTTTGTTTGCAAACGTGTGAAATAGTGCAGTTTGAGCCAGTGTAAGGCTGTCAAACGGTATATTTTGCAAACGATGGGTCATGGTACCGAACCGACTGTGATGAAATGTCTGGGTGGCCAGGTGAATGCTAGAGGAGGATTATTTTTGGTGCACAACAACATTATTGCTTTCGAGCTACTTCGTTCAAGCGTAGTCCCTTAAGATGCCTGAGACCAAAACATCATTCAACTTTGACGGGTGACTACGTGTACTCTGTGGTACCCAAAGATGTCTCGTCTGATCCTACACCTTGGTGTAAGGACCCTATACAATATCATCTCTTGGTTTTTTTCCGTTATCCAATCGGTTATCTCACTTGCCCTATTGTTTGTAAATAAGCGAAATAGTGCAGTTTGAGCCAGTGTAAGGCTGTCAAACGCTATATTTTACAAACGGTGGTTCGTGGCACCGAACCAACTATGCACTCACATAGGGATGGTATTGTGAACACTTGGACATGCGTCCTTTTGGTGCGCGATAACGTTGTTACTTCTGGGCTACTTCGTTCAGGCGTAGTCCCTTAAGAGCAGTGAAAATAAAAATCATTCAACTTTGACGGGTGACTATGCGGACTTTGTGGCACAAAGAGATGTCTCATTTAATCCTACACCTTGGCGTAGGGACCCTCTACAATAGCCTGTCTCGGTTTTTTCCTTCTATAATTGGTGCTCTTGGTGCCCTATTGTTTGCAAACGCGTGAAATAGTGCTATTTGAGCCAGTGTAAGGCTGTCAAACGCTATATTTTGCAAACGGTAGGTCGTGGCACCGAACTGATTGTGCACATGCATAGGGATGGTCTTGTAAACACTTTTCTAGCACCACTAACTTGCACATAAAAGTGTTAGTCAAAGAAATTTAAGTTTTAAATCAAAACCATACTAGTTATATACAAAATACACAAATTTAATAAAATATATGAACTTAAATTTATCTAACTATCAAATAAATATATACCAAATAAATTATACCAAAGAAATTATATATACCAGACACTAAGTCATTGTAAATTAATTCCAATGAGCCATCAAGATCCAATCTACTCTGAATAGTGGACATGATTTCTTCATGATCTGACTCTTGAACCTTCCAAAGAATCTTGTTATTAGGACTTCCTCAATATCTATACAGCTGAATATTTGTCTCTAAAACTAGATGTGAATATAAGAGTATTTTCTTGTGTCTCTTAAAGTCTTCAAACACCCAAACAGAGGATGGTTTTAAATGAATACAGTTAAAGCCAAGTTCCAGTAACTACCATTGACCATGTAGGGTACTCAATATCTTTGCCATCTATAACAGGAGAAGTCAACTTCTTTCTTTCCTCGATGCAATGACATAAGAAATAGTTTGTTCCTTCTTCATTGTCTTCTGTTGCAATAACTACAAACACATGTCCTATAAAAAACAAATGTTTCAACTCAATTTTAAATTGTACATATTAAAATTTCAATGGACATAACTCAATACAAAAATTGTAAATAACCATAAATACCTTGTCGCACAAAAATTGAAATTTCATCAATGTCCTTAGATGTTGCAACTTCATCTACAGAAACAAGTCGTAATGCTTGTGGAGGTTGATAACTAGGAAGCGGAGTTAGAGGCCTACAAATCCATCCATCCACCCATTCTTGTGAATCACACTTAGCAGTGACAAATTCAATACAAGATGCACAAAAACATGTCAACTATCTTGTCCATGTGGCTCACAAAAGTAGCTTTTGAGATACAAAATGAGTGCATATCACTGGACCCAGTGAGTGTCATACAATCCTCATAGTTAGCAATATGTTATTCCTCTATCAACCAAAAATATCTGTGAACTGTGTAATTTTCTTGAGATCCTCGGGAATTATTTTCAATACACCATTCCACTATGTTCTTTGCATCTTTCAATTTAGCACCATCTTTGTACTTCAACTCTTCTCTTGCAAGATGTGTTTTCACACATGCCCCTGCATCGTCATGCTCTCCTTTTCCATGTCCAGCCTCAGTGAAACTCCAAATATGTTGCACACCCATCTTCACATGCATCCTACTCATCCAATAAAACATTCGTGCATTCTTAAATTGAGACGTGCAACTATCTGACCATATATAATGTTGTTTAAAGTGGATGTCCCTATCAGATGAGTTTCCATAAAATAACTGGAAATACCCTTGCAAAAATTTAGTACAATGAGTACGATCATTACTAATATAAAAGTGGTACTCTCTTTTAAAAAATTGATCATTCTCTGTATTGTCAGGAGAATGTATAAATGTTATATGCACAAAAATGACAACTTATACTGAGTTGTAATATTGCGATTGAATCTCCATTTCTGGTTGCAATAGGTAATTCTCTACAAAATCGACCATTGAAACAATAGTACCAATAGGAAATGTTTCCTTGCATATCTTGAGTTGTTCATCCAACCATCGAGCTTTGTGTGTATGCCTAGCATACCCATAAACAATTTCATCCTTAAATTTTCTCATAAATTGAAAAATAGACATATGTTCTGTAACTAGCTCACACCGTTTAGAATCTTTTCCATCTTTCAACTGGTATGCAACTAAATTATATTTATCAAACTCAACTAAATTATGTCCTATTGCACCTTCAATTTTTTCATGGATGCAACTTTCCAATTTAGGTAATCTGCCGCATGTACCAATACTTCCATCTAAACAATCCTGACTATAAAAAAAATTGTCTAACTTATTTTTCACAAAATATCGTAAGAATGAAATCCCTGGAAGATATTGGTGGAACTTGAACACCACATTCCGATAACATGGTTTCATAATGAAATTTATAACGAATACGTAAAAATGTAGCATAATGGATCGCAACTTCAACATGTTGCCTACAACAACAAGTGGTGTGAGCGTGGTTCATTTTCACATAGAATGGTTTCAACATTTTAAAAAAGCGTTGACTAATTCTAATTTCTAGATGCTCTTGTTCAAACTTATGAAAAAATTGAGTTTGAGTCATATCTAAGAAATACTTTGGATGTGGTTCGCGATTAGTAGAACCAACTCTCCATTTTACAAAATCTCTTGTATTAGGTGAAACTCTAGTGTTATAATGCCAAAATTGAATAACAACTTCTCTTATAGCATCATAAGTACCTTTTTCCTTACTCGGTGCTCTAGTAGAAAATGCCCAAAAATCAGTGTTATTGAGTGATAAAAGGATATTACATCTTTCAATTGCTTTCATTAGAGTTTTTTGATTGACTTGCAACATTCGACTTGTTTGCGTAATCAAACATTGTTTTTTATTGATTCACTTACAACACTAGTAGCGAGTACATGACGCACAATATTACTATCCCTAGTGTGTATCTTGACACCAACAGTGTGATATGCATCATGAAGGTTTTCAATAATTGTAGAGGTTTGACCACGTATATTGGATGTTGTCAATCCTAAGGTGTTTAATGTAGGCCTCATTTTAATCAATTTCATCAAACTAACCAACAAATGACATCTTTGGGAATCATTTAAAATTTCAAAATGATTATCCCAAATTTCAGTGGCTTATTTGTCGTTCAAAAATTTTGTTAGACATTGGTTTCAAAATCTTTTCATCAATTTCAATAAAATAATTAGGTTTCTTACGGAAAATCCTAGGAGGTGTTTTTGTCAAATTTTGCTTGTCTATAGTTTCAACCTGAATTTCCTTATTCACATTTTTATCATCTCCTTCAATTTCAACATTTGCTACATCACGAGTATTTAATTCTTCTTCGACATTGACAGTAAAAACATCTTCATCATGAGTATTTAATTCAACTTCAACATTGACAGTAGAAACAGTACTTGGGTCCTCATTGCTTACAATAGTAGGGGTTGAAGATAAACCTCTTCTTGATTCACAAAGATTTTGCATTCACTCAACATTTCGAAATATGTTTGCCTCTAATTCGTTTGGTGTTTTTTTACTTAGTGACTTACTTTTTTACTTCGTTTCTTGTAAAATGGTATAGACATATTTGCAGATGAATATAATAAACTATATTCAATTCATACGGGATTAATACATACTGAACAGGCTACAAATATAAAGGGAGATAGTTTCCTATTAAGTAGGAAACAACTCAACCACAAATCTATATATATGTGAGTTGTTATAACTCCCAAACAACTCACGTATATAAGATAATAACCTGATATTATGAGTTTGTTTATTACAACTCATAATATATTACATAATATTATTCATCCAAATATATGAATAATGTGAACACTATATAAATATTCCTAACATCTTGTCTCCCATGATGTTTTGCTTCCGGTGATAAGAAAAACGTGTAAAAAATGACAAAATTTCACAATAATTCATAAAATAAATTCAAACAATTAAAATCACATGGTAATTAGAACATTAGGATGTGTGTAAATATGATTTGAGAACTGCGATCGTGTTTTACAAATCGTGCTCATGGTTTATAAAGTGCGATTACGGTTCTTGTTATAAAACCCGCGATCGTGGTTCTATCTATGTCATCAAATCCTACCCTAAGGCTTGGGAAAAATTTTTTTCCCTCAACCAAAGCTATGTAAGGCCATTATGAAGTGTAAAAGGTCAAAAAAATTCAAATTTGCTCTTCCACAGACTTGAACCATGCTAAAAAACTAAAAACATTTCACAAAAATGGTGCCATCGCGTAGGGAAGACTGTTAGCTTCATAGAAATATTGATTTTAAAGTGAATAGAATAAGATAAATATCAGTTTATATTTCTTACTAACAATAGGTATTTAAGACATTTTTTCCTGTGAATGTTCATGTCTACGTTTAAGACTGCAACTTTTGTTTCGCTTATCAAAATGTGATGAAACTTATACCATCTCAAGCGTGGAGAAATTATATACACGTTAAAAAAATATAGATTTGATTTCGATATTTTTTGATATAGTTATTGCGGGCAAACGAAAAGCGCTTCGTTTTCTAAATATTTTCAGACCACTTTCACGAAAAAAATCATAAAAAAAAATACTACTCGAAAAAATACAAAATAAAATCCATCCCAAGATAGACAACTACATCTAACTTTTCACCAAATGAAAAAAAATAACAAGATTTGGTCATCCAAATCGCGGGCAAACGGACTACAATCTTATAGGTTTTTAAAAAAAATGAAGTCATATAATTTTAAATGTTTAATATAGTTGAACTTGTCCATTTTTAAAAAAACTTAGTAGTTTAGAAACTAGATTCCGGATGCTACGATTCATTTTTATATATTTTTTTCTAATTTTGAGTGCGTGTATTGCTAATAGTCCCTACAAGTTGAGATTTTGTTGTTTTTTGCAATATGACATCCACTTATGACCCCTTTGTTGACCACCAACTTGCTGCATTTACCCATTAAATTTTTCAAAACAAACATGAGGTTCTTATGCATGTTATGGAACTAGGAGATAATTTACCTCCCACGGTGGAACCTTCTCTCATTGCCACAATGGTTCGAGGGGAAGAAGAAGTGGAATGTCCTCGTCACCATATTGATGACATATTAAACCTAGCTCACACCTCTACTTCTGCACGACAAAATAATGAGGAAGTACCTTTCAAAAATGATTGAGACTATCGTTTACCTCCCCTTAGAATTCATTGTGAAGACCACAAAGTACTTGCTCACCACGAGCAACCTGTTCATGATGAAACTGTTAGTGCAAATAAACAACACCCCTGGATGTTTTCTCAGATTTCTAGTTTGATAATGGGCATCCAGTGTGATTGCACAACATGGAATCCTTTCCCCAAGTGTGGGACTTGTAAAAATGGGAAAAAAATCTCCAGATTAAATGTTGGTTCCTCTACTCCTCTGATCAGATGTATACATGAAATTTGCAGAGGTTCAACTCAAAATCCTACTCTAATTCTGCCAAGGAGACAAGGATAGAAGAGAGAAAATAAGATAAAACTAAACTAACAAGGTGATACACCAAAGGAGTGATGGACATATAGTTCTACAAATTGACACATATTATAAAAATGTAACACACATCATACACAAATTGCTAAAATGTAAAGAAGGATCAGTTTGAAGCAAACAACACAAGAAAAGGATTGAAAACTCATTCACAGAGATTGCATTGTCATTTCCATTTTTAAATACAGTGCATTACAACAACAAGGAGGTAGAAAACATGTTACAGTCCTAAAAGAGGTCTAATATTCCATAAATTCACTTGCCAAGGTGAAGGAGGGAGCCTGCAGAACATAAAAAAATGTCCAACCTTTACAAATGAGCCCAAAAATGACTTTTAACAATGAAAACCCGAGCCAAGAAGGAGAAACGTGGGAAAAATTAAAGGAATCATTTAACCATCGACCAGATCTATTAAAATAGCATGAGTACCCTTAAAATTCCATTCCCCAAGATTTTCGACCATGCTGGAGAAGAATGGAAGCCATAGGTGCATTAAAAAATGGTGGTTGAATGTCAGTTCTGCTCTTTTCCCCATGCCATAGGTGTTTTCCTCTCATTTTCTCTCACTAACTCCACCAAAAAACAAAATTGAAGATTCCATCAGTAGAGGGACTTCAATAGATTTCCAATGACACCAAAATTGAGAGAAAAACCGAGCTCTAGATCAAAAGATATGCCCCTTTGAAGAGTTAGGGAAAAATAGAGGTGAAAATCAGGTCGGCGGGCCGAAACCCAAAATTTTCCCCCTTTTTTGAATTTGGGAAATAATTCCCCAAAAACTAAAACTCCGCCCCATGTTGCTTCGATGCCACGTGGCACATTCATTTGGTTCACAGGTTTAAACGGCCATTTTGCACTTTTTGAATTTTGGGAAAAATTCTAAAATCACTCCGCCGCACCGCTGCCCAACGTGTCACCCTCCTATTTTGTGTGGACCTGAATCACTTCTATATCTTTCTTTGGGCCTATGGAACAATTTTCCTTTGCGCCATTTACAACACTTTGGAAAAAAATAACAGATTTGGTCATCCAACTCGCGGGCAAACGGACTACAATCTTATAATAGTTTTTAAAAAATGCAGTCATAAATTTTTGAAATTTTAATATATTTGACTTTGCCTTGTCCTTTTTACATAAACTTCGTAGTTTCGAACTAGATTCCGGATGCTACGATCTTTCTATATGTTTCTAATTTTGAGTGCGTGTATTGCTAATAGTCCCTACAAGTTGAGATTTTGTTGTTTTTTGCAATATGACATCCACTTATGACCCCTTTGTTGACCACCAACTTGCTGCATTTACCCATTAAATTTTTCAAAACAAACATGAGGTCTTATGCATGTTATGGAACTAGGAGATAATTTACCTCCCACGGTGGAACCTTCTCTCATTGCCACAATGGTTCGAGGGGAAGAAGAAGTGGAATGTCCTCGTCACCATATTGATGACATATTAAACCTAGCTCACACCTCTACTTCTGCACGACAAATAATGAGGAAGTACCTTTCAAAAATGATTGAGACTATCGTTTACCTCCCCTTAGAATTCATTGTGAAGACCACAAAGTACTTGCTCACCACGAGCAACCTGTTCATGATGAAACTGTTAGTGCAAATAAACAACACCCCTGGATGTTTTCTCAGATTTCTAGTTTGATAATGGGCATCCAGTGTGATTGCACAACATGGAATCCTTTCCCCAAGTGTGGGACTTGTAAAAATGGGAAAAAAATCTCCAGATTAAATGTTGGTTCCTCTACTCCTCTGATCAGATGTATACATGAAATTTGCAGAGGTTCAACTCAAAATCCTACTCTAATTCTGCCAAGGAGACAAGGATAGAAGAGAGAAAATAAGATAAAACTAAACTAACAAGGTGATACACCAAAGGAGTGATGGACATATAGTTCTACAAATTGACACATATTATAAAAATGTAACACACATCATACACAAATTGCTAAAATGTAAAGAAGGATCAGTTTGAAGCAAACAACACAAGAAAAGGATTGAAAACTCATTCACAGAGATTGCATTGTCATTTCCATTTTTAAATACAGTGCATTACAACAACAAGGAGGTAGAAAACATGTTACAGTCCTAAAAGAGGTCTAATATTCCATAAATTCACTTGCCAAGGTGAAGGAGGGAGCCTGCAGAACATAAAAAAATGTCCAACCTTTTACAAATGAGCCCAAAAATGACTTTTAACAATGAAAACCCGAGCCAAGAAGGAGAAACGTGGGAAAAATGAAAGGAATCATTTAACCATCGACCAGATCTATTAAAATAGCATGAGTACCCTTAAAATTCCATTCCCCAAGATTTTCGACCATGCTGGAGAAGAATGGAAGCCATAGTGCATTAAAAATGGTGGTTGAATGTCAGTTCTGCTCTTTTCCCCATGCCAGAGGTGTTTTCTCATTTTTCTCTCACTAAACTCCACCAAAAAACAAAATTGAAGATTCCATCATGTAGAGGACTTCAATAGATTTCCAATGACACCAAAATTGAGAAAAACCGAGCTCTAGATCAAAAGATATGCCCCTTTGAAGATTTAGGGAAAAATAGAGGTGAAAATCAGGTCGGCGGGCCGAAACCCAAAAATTTTCCCCTTTTTTGAATTTGGGAATAATTCCCCAAAAAACTCCGCCCCATGTTGCTTCGATGCCACGTGGCACATTCATATTGGTTCACAGGTTTAAACGGCCATTTTGCACTTTTTTGAATTTTGGAAAAATTCTAAAATCACTCCGCGCACCGCTGCCACGTGTCACCCTCCTATTTTGTGTGGACCTGAATCACTTCTATATCTTCTTTGGGCCTATGGGAACAATTTTTCCTTTGCGCCATTTACAACACTTTGGAAAAATTGTCAAATTTTCCCCATGCCCTCGACCTCCGATGTGAACATGACACGTGTCACACTTTGATTAGCCCATAGGGGGCGCTCCAAATTTTTCTTTCCTCCTTGGTGGGCCCGCGGGCTAATTCTCACCTTTGTGCTTTTTACAAATTTTGGCAAAAATCCAAAAATCACTCTGCCCCTCCAATCCCACTAGCCCTATGGACACATGGCAGCCTCCTATTGGTTCACGGGCCTTCAGGCCAAAATTTTTATTTGCACCCCCACCGAACCCTTTGGAAAATTTTCTAACTTACCCCCGTCGGTTCGACCCCCGCTGACACGTGTCACTTTCTCATTCATTTGCGGGCCCAAACCATTTCTTTTCCTTCGCAGGCCGGTGGGCAAAAATTTTCTTTTGCCCCCCGCTGCTCCTTAGCGAAAATTTCCAACATACCTCCACTGACCTGCCATTCCGCCACCACGTGTCACATTCTCATTGGTTGCGGGCCTTCCCAGGGAAAATTTTCCTCAAAAACTCTGCCGAGCCATAACTTACAAAATACAAGGAGTTATAAGGAAAACTTTACCTTTTTGGAAAGGTGAGAAAATTCTCTATCTAATAAAGCCATTTCTAGATAATTTTGAGTGCCTGAAAAGTGAAAAAAATTGATTGAGGCACAACAGGAGGAAGGATGAAGGAAAGTTAGCCAAAATAAGCAGGGGCTTATTTTGGATAACAGAAACTTGTAAAGAAATACCAACCCGAGAGGTAACCTTAGAGGAACAAGTTCAAGCTCTCACTCGCCAATTAACAAGTTTGACTCGACATATCAATAGAGAGCAACCAAAACCTGTAAAACAAACTAATTCAAAAGATTCATGTGATGACTATCAACATACTCTTTAGTAAAATACTCCTTGTCGAGAGGCACGTAAAGAACCTTGTGAGGAATTTTTCATTGAGAATAAGAGTGGGCATACACCTAGGTTTAACCCTTTGTATAGACCTACGCCACCACCCACGCAAGACCAGTTCTTCCACCAAGAATGGTCTACTATTAAGAACACCCTTCAAGCATTACAAGAGGGCCAAACCGGTAACAATAACAAGAAGTACTGGTTCAATGTGTTATGTCCCTACCAATTTGACAAAGCCATGCTACATGTACCTTTCCCAAGACACTTTGATTTTCCAAAATTTGACAAGTATAAGCAAAAGGGTGACCCTCATGACCATATTAAAGATTTTTATATGGCATGCCAAGAGGCTGCATTCAGTGACAATTATCTTATGTGCCTCTTTCCATGAAGTTTAGGAGCAATGACGCTAGAATGGTTTGTCCACATCCCTAAGAGATCCATATCAACATGGCCAAAACTAGTAGAAATTTTTGTACAACACTTCTCTTTTAATATAGAGAACGATGTTGTTGAGTTGTGGAGCTCAATTACTTTAGATTAGCATGCAATATGAAACTTGCTGGAAAACACAGTAACTGACATTGGTTATGAAGGGACCGACATCAGTCACCTATGATCAAAATCTATCAGGCAAGGAGGAACTGACATCGGTTAGGGCTAACCGATGTCGGTTACCTATGTGGGAGTGTTTTATTTGACTCTCGGGAATCAGATCTATTTTTAGTATTAAAGCAGATTTATTGATTGTAATTATATGGATAAGTACCCTAAGTTTGTATATGCTTGAAAGCTAGGGTATAGAATTAAGAATTAAGAAGAACTTGCAAAAGTTGATGATTATTGTGAGAATAATGATAAGAGAGAGAATTCTTGGAGAAGAAGCAAAATCTTGAGAGAAAGAAAGTATTGTACATCTGAGAGGTGTGGAAGATTGTAAATCTTTAATTGTATATCTTATCAAAGCTTTGGATAATAGATTGGATTATTTCTCAATGGACGTAGCCCACACTGGGTGAACCACATTAAATTTGGTGTTGATTTATATCTCTTGTTTTGTATAATTCTTCTGGTAGAATATCCACTTTCATTGCATGTATGTTTAGATCTGATATATTATCTGTACAACCTTGTGCTAACCCCAAAAGATGTCACCATGTTAGATCTCTGCAATGCGAAACAACGAAATAACAAAAACTTCACTGCAGTTTTACAATGATGGAGAGGATTAGCTAGCCGTTTTCCTTGCTCCATACCCAAAAAATAGTTGATATGAATATTTGTTCCCAACCTCCATCCAGACATCACATTCCACTTGCAAATGCATTGTGGAAACACATTCGAAGAGGTAGTAAAAAAAGGGAGTCAAATTAAAAAAAACATTGTTATCTTGGGGGACTCTTAAACCTTTCTCCCACGATCAAAACAATTCCAAGTCTAATGAAAAACCAAAGTTTTTTAAAGGCTACACCCTCACCTCCTTCCAAGCCAATTGCTACATTTGAAAAGTAGAACCCAACACCAAAAGTAATGACATCCCTGTCATTTAAATCCATCTCCCATTGCTAGAACATCTTCCTCATCTACCATAACTTCATTTGACTTTGTAGAGCATGCTAGAAAAACAAAAGTTCCATCTCTCTGATATTGAATATCTACAAACACATCCTTCCCAATTTAATAGATTCATCAAGGTAACCCATGGTTGGTAAATCTACATCCCCAATCTCTAATATCTAAAGGCTTAATAACCCACACCATCCACACCATCTTCTCAAAACATGCTATCCCTTAGTGCCTCCACCACCAATAGAATTGAGCCTTTTTACCTGTCACTTCTCATCAAAGGTTTCCAGTTAAATAATTTCATTATAGATTATATAGCCTCAGATAATGTGATGCCAGAAAAATTTGCAAATTCTCTTGGCCTCACTTTGACCTGGGTAAATGGCACATGATACTCAATGGAATCTAAATAGGTTCCGTTCGTAGGAAGGATTAAGGATGCTCAGGTTGCACTAGCTGATTACCCTAGACAAGAAGATATTCCTGACCATTTTGGTGGTAGACATCCCAGCATCTTTTAGTATTTTGTTTAGTAGAAGTTTTTGTAGATATATAGGTGGGGAACTAAAAATGGATTGGTCATCTGCAACTATCCTAGTGAAAGGAGAAATGAAGAAGCTTTTACCAGTCAAAAAAATGAAGTTCACAGTAAGGAAGTCTTCATGATCCAAGGGATGATATCCTTTTCCAAGATTTTGGGCTAGGAAATTACCTCCTTACATCACAGAAGTAAGAGAACTTGCAACTTCTCATGGATTAAAAATAAGAGCTGGTTCTGGACAACGGATTTTGATGGCATTCATTCTAGGGTAGGTTTAAGATCCAGTGTAGTATTATACTCTCCCTCTAATGAGGTATATCCTTTTACCTACAAGCTGCAATTTGAAAATACAAATAATATAGTAGAGTATCAAGCATTAATATTATGAATGAATACAATAGATTACATGAGAATCAAGAATTTTAGATGCAAAGATTATGCAGAGGTTGTGGTAAAGTCATGTCCCCCAACAATATCAGGTGAAGAACCCCAGACTCAGGAACTATAGAAATAGAATTTAGGATTGCATTGAATCCTTTAATGTATTCTCCATTAAAGCTATCCCTAGGGTGAAAAATGAAAAGGATGATTATCTACCAGTGTCAGCTTCCTTAGTGACACCTCGTTCTTCTTTTGGTAAGGATAAGGTGACCATTAATATGGTGTTCAGACCCAGCGTACCAGATAATGCAAATCACTAGGCAGGTATTTGATGATGACAATCAGATCCTTGCCTTCTTAGAACAAAGGGATAAATTCAATAATATTTTCTTTGAGGGAGGTGAAAATCCACACCACGAATCAGTCCCCAAATAAGAGAAAGAATGAATTAAGGGAATTGATGAAGAGGGATTAATCAAACTGAAAGGAAACAAAATCCCCAAAGGCCTAGTTTCTTTGGAAGACCTCTTTGACAAACATGACAGGTTTATCCAAGAGAAAGAAAAGTAGTCATTATTAGTGTCCATCTAATTTTGATCAAGAAAACATTAGCACTTAATAGAATCCAAAGATGGTTAACATCACTAAATGCTTGCTCACCAGAAGAGAAGAGAAAGATTTTTTCTCTGCTAAAAATTTACTCAGATGTGTTGGTCTACTCCTACAATGAACTCAAATATTTTTAGCCAAAGGAAATTCATCACTCCATTCCTTTGAAGAAAGGATATAAGCCATTCAGGAAAAAACAAAGACCCTATAATCCAAAGATTGCTAATGTTATCAAAGAAGAGGTGAAAAATATGCTTAATGCTAGAATCATCTTCCCCATCCACCATTAAACATGGGTAGCTAACATTGTGCCAGTAAGGAATAAGAATGGGGAAATAATGATTTGTGTAGACTTCTTAAATCTGAAGCAGGCATCTCTCAAGGAAAACTAACCTCTTCCAATCATGGATCATATTTTACAAGCAGTCACTGGATCTGAAATGCTCTCTTTGCTTGATGAATTCTCGGGGTACAACCAAATCAAGTTGGTAGAAGAGGATTTTTTTAAAAAAACCTTTTCAACACCTTGGAGAACTTTTTCATACAACAATATGGCATTTGAAGCTTGAAGGAAGATGGATCCACTGGTGTAGATAGCAATGGACTTGTACCTTCAGGGATATGATCTAACATTGACACTCATCATTTACCTGGATGACCTCATGGATAGCACTCAAATATGACTTGAGACCTTGTCCTAACTATTTTTTGCAAGTGCCTTTCAACCAAGTGTAAGAGAACCTGGCATTTTGTAACCCTCAAATGGTGAAGGAGATGTATATATCCCTCAGATTTGTCACAGAAGGTAAGTATGAAAAGGGACACATTGGGAACAAATATGGAGCACAAATTGACCCTGAGAGGATAAGAGCTTTCCAAGCACTAGTTTTACCAACCATCTAAGATTATGAAGATACTTTCATTATTTGCAAAGGCAAGGGTTACTGAAGACATTTTGAAATCCTTGAGTCTATTCTACATACTTTAGGAAATGGATTTTGATCTTCTATGATGAAGCCTCAAAACATGTTTAAAATAGGAATAAGGATTAGTTGTTTTGAATGCAACTTTTGGGTGGGAGTTTAGATAAGAAATTGCCAAGGTTTTCCAAACTCTTGTGATCTCTAGATTTCAGCAAGTAGTTCATGGATGAACTACTATGCATCAGCATAAAGTATCAAAATTTGTTAATCATCCCTGTTCAGACCAGGATATGTGCATCAAATGGAGGAACCAAATCAACACTTTTCCATTTGCAATCCTTTGATTAATCTATCAGCAAAAGTACAACCAACTAGAGAAACATGCCTACACAGTGGTCAAATCTATTAAAAGTATTTAACAATTCTACTATTCTCAATTCATCATACAGTGGTGATTGTCCCTGGAGGTGCAATCAAGTCCAAAGGTTTGACTCAACAAGATCTTTGGGCTAAGTCAGAGGAAGTTGGATTGAAAGAGATTTTAGAGTATGACTTAGAGATTAGACCCTCTAATCTGGTCAGATGAAATGGTCTTGTGCTATGCTGAGATTGCTGAAGATGCCATCTAAACTAGGGCTCAACAGGGAGAAATGACACCATGTATGATCAAGATAGATTTTAGGACATAAGACTGCAATAGGTGCTCTTTGTCAAGAAACTACTGATGAGTGGTATGTTGAAATTGCATGTACTGACCTCACTTATGTAATAATTCCCTCCTCATCTTGATTACAAAGACAACACAGGATAACTCAAGATAAATTAAACTAAGATTTGTCAGCATAGGGAATCATGCACTTTAAAAGAGAGGCAATTTCAGATGCTTGTTAATGGCTCAGGTACATGTAGATAACCAGCTTAACATGCTTTGAAAGTCTGACTATAGAGAGAGTATACATGATCAAGTTTCTCAGGTGGTCATTTCTCAGAGAATGGGCTTCTTCCCATAAGATCCTCCTAAGTGAAATTTTTCATTTTCCCTAGGATTTTTTTAGACACTCTTCCAAAGCCATTTTCATGACAAATTCAGTTGCAATACCACTCAGGCTTGTCAATCTCCTTCGAAGAACCTTATTTCAGCGATGGGAGCTAGATTTAATTGGTGCCAAAGGATCCTCATTCTAGTGTAGGGAATACTTATATACTCACCGCAACTGATTACTTCACTAGATAGGTGGATGCCATCCCAACCAAGCAAGCACATCTCTTAAACAATTTCCAGTTGTCATCAAAAAGAGATGAATCATTGTTCGTTTTGGAATTCCACATTATTATTCATTGTGGACAATGCCATATTTTTCATCTTCCAAGCATGCAGACCCCCAGAGTCCTTTCTTATGGATTTGGAATCTCCCTATCTCACTCCAAAATTCTGACTACTACAACTTTTGGATATGATATTTCATGTTTTTTCTTGAGCCAAGCAACAAGGACATTGTGACCATTTTTCAAAAGTACCTGGTAGATGAGAATGAAAATTGAATTGGTATCAGAATTGATTCCATTGATGCCTTAAAGGGCCAATAACAACATGAATTCACCAAAGAATTTGGTGAATAGCTATGTCATGCTTTCCAAATGCATTGTATGGAGTAGAGGTTCCTAGAGATTCCTCTCACAATGGCGATGCCAACTCTCAAGTTGCTGCAAGAAATAGCACAGTTACCATTGATCAATCCAAAGACTCCTTTAATCAAGAGGATCCTCCACATGTGGACAATGTGATTGGAAGATACAAGATGCCAAGTGGTGGATCAGAATTGAGGAGCATCAGTTGAACAGTGATTTTTTTTTTGACAAGTAAGACCAAATTGCAAGGAATTTCAAATTCTGGAGCCCCTCCGCCTTTTTCTTGCTATGGGACATGAGCTTGACAACCAAAGGGCAGCCATGTGAAAGGTCCCAGTGGATTCATTGTGGCTGGATTCTACATTCCAAATTCATCCACCATTGTTGTGAAAAGGAAATTTGTCCTCTCATACTCCCTGCATCTCCACCCCTTTGCCCTTTGCTTCTAATATGGGTCAATAGCTTGAAATTGTAATCATCAGTGACATTTGGGTTTTATACCTATTGCCTTGTACCAAAAAGGCAAAATTTCGTAGGTGTGTTTTTCCCTTTTACGTTGTGTGGTTTTGGTTTACGCCTCTGACCTTGGTTTTTGTGCTCATCTGTGGATTTGCTGCATTGTGTGTTCAGCCTCCTTCCATGTATTTCTCAGAATTGTATCATGACTTTCTACAAGGCCCAATGAAAAAGGCACTGGTCAATCATCTAAGTCGGTTCCGTCAATCCGCAATTGAGATTCTAGATCGGATCCTACCACATGTCTTCGTCTTGATCAGTCCATGACATGTCCCGTGGCCTTTTTCACCAACTTATTTTTCCCTTTCGCCAAAAAGTAACTTTTCGTTTTCTAAGTCCTTCACCATTCAACATTCCACCTTTGATGCAAATGTGACACGTGTCCACCTGTGATTCGCTATTTAAGCCTACAGATTTATTTTGAAGAAATACACACATTTGTCACCAAAGTGCTGTTTAAGATTCTCTGTGTTTGCTCGTTTTGAGATCCATTCTCCATCTCTCGGTCTGTGCCACGTAATCTCCCTCTAATTGGATGAGGGTATGCAGATCTCCTTTGGGGATAATTTAGACCTTGTTTCCAAAAACAGAAAAAATGCTAAGTTGCTCGATCAAACCCCCTGAACCTTGTCCAATCACAAACGGCCACGTAGCTCGTGAAGGACTTTTGACCTAAAATTGGACGAGAAAATGCTGAAGTTCTCTTCCTATTTGTATTTTTCCCACAGTCGAAAATTTTTTGACAAGAAGACCATGCCAAGCGAGGAATTTCAAAATTGGAGATTTTTTCCTTCTATGGGTGAAGAGAATTTTTGATCCAAAGGGTAGCAAATGGAAAGTTTGATTCAAAGCAATTGGGCCGATTCCAAATTGGCATAGAGCTTGATGGTGAGAATGTTTTTCTCATGTATAAAATGAATAATTTTGAGCTCTAACAGGCCATTGAAAACATTCCTCGAAATTGGAAGAGGCATTTGAACGGGAAAAATTAGGGAAATTGTAACATCAGGGAAAACTGTGGGATATGTCCCTCAAAATGGTGTACCATAGGTGTTTGGAGGAGGTGTGTTTTTCCAACTCAAAGCATTCAAATGGTTTTGGTTTAGTATAAGTTTGGTTTTTTCACCAAATGCGGTTTGGATGGTGTGTTTCCTCCTTCCATTTTTTCTCAGTTACAGGGCATTGTACATGACTTCTCCTTAAGGCCCAATTAGGGCAAGGTAATGAGTTTGATCAACGTTATACGGTTGCACAAGAATGGAGCTTCAACTTCCTCATACCATGGATCTTCATGAGGATGCTCAAATCCATGCCATGTCCCCAAGCACAAAGAGCAAAGGGGAATTGTCTCCCGAAAATCACTTTTCGTTTTGCAAGTCAAAATGGGCACCAACAGGTCTCAACCATCTTAAAGTATTTAAGGTAGAAGTTAGGAAAAGAACAAATAGAATAGCCTATGTACAAAACCTTGGTGCTACTTTAAATCTCTACAGCAGAATGCCATTCGGCTTCTCGTCAATGTTGGGAGCCATTCTCCATCTCTCGGTCTGTGCAGAGTAATGGACCTTGGCCTTCATAGATTTCCTTTTTTGATTGACATTGTTCGCTTTTTCTTGATGACCTCATGGTTTTCTCAAAGAGGATTTTTTGCCTCCATATCTATCATTTGGCGTAGATCCTTGTAAGAAATTCAGGAAACATTGGCATTTCTCTAAATCCAAAGAAGTTCTCTTCCTCTTGGTAGTTTTCCCACAGTTGAGAAGTTATTGGGACACATTGTGAGACCAAAGCATGGAGCACACATTTCATCCTGACTTATGGAGAATTTTATCCTCATCTATGCCTTACAACCAGCAAGAAGAACCCATTCAAGCTTTGGAAAGCCAGGTAAAGTTTGATTCATCTGGAATTGGTGCCTAAGTTTTCCAAACTGACTAGAGCTATAGAATGTTTGTTGAATCCTCTCAAGCATGCTTCAAGTGGATAAGGAAAAACAACATTTGAAGTTTCCTCAATTGGGAAATATTTCCAAATTGTATCAAGCTTAGTGATATGTGGAAATTTCCCTTAGCAATGGTCACTGCACAGGTAAGTTTCATCATGTAGGTGATACTATTGTCCCTCCATGTTGTGCATACACTCAAGTTTGTTTGGTTTTTATTCATAAAGCATGATGAAGGATTTGTGTGAAAACCACAACTAGCTGCATTATCTTCTCAGAGATTGTAGTGATTGAGGAATAATCATGAGCAAGGCAGCCAATGGATACATGCATATGGTGTTTTGAATGGTTATACAAGTATTAAAAATATTTCAGATTTGGACATCACTGCAACTGATTACTTCACTAAATGGGTGGAAGCCATTCCAAGCAAGCCAGCTAGTGACTCGAAAAAGTCTACAAATTAATCAAGGAGAATATCATTGTCTGTATTTGGAGTACCACAGAAGATTGAAATAGACAATGCCACCTATTGCTCTTCAAAGGAGCTCACTGAGTTTTGTTATGGTTTTGGAATCTCCTTATCTCACTCTTTTGATTACTATCCATAGGGAAATGGTCAAGCTGAGTCAAGCAATAAGAACATTGTGACCATTGCTTACTACCTCACTTATGGAGAATGTCCTCCTCATCTTGATTACAAAAAAATAAGAACCCTCAAGCTAAAAGCAGCCAAGTTTGTGATCTAGAATCATGCAATTTACAAGATAGCTTTAGATGGTTGTTTCCTCAGGTGTGTGGATAAGGAGCAACAACAAAAGTTTCTCATGGCATATCATGATCAAGCTTGTGGTGGACATTTCTCATTCTAATGGTCACTGTACATAAGATTCTCAGGGGGAGATACTATTGTCCCTCCATCTTTTTAGACACTCAATATTGGGTTTCCAAATGTAAAGCATGCCAACAATTTGTTAGAAAACCACAACTAGTTGCATTACCACTCATGCATGTAGTGATTAAGAAATCATTTTAGCAATGGGGGCTGTATTTCATTGGTGTTTTGAATCCTCATTCAATTTTGAACATGGCATATTTATGTACTCACTACAATTGATTACTTCACTAAATGGGTGGAAGCCATTCCAACCAAGAAAGCCAGCTCTGAAACAATCTGTAACTTCATTAAGGAGAATATCATTGTCTGTTTTGGAGTACCATAGAAGATTGTTGTAGACAATGCCACCTATTTCTCTTCAAAGGAGATCACAGATTTTTGTTAGGGTTTTGGAATCTCATTATCTCACTCTTTTGACTACTATCCATAGGGAAATGGTCAAAATTGAGTCAAGAAACAAGAACGTTGTGATCATGGTTCGCAAGCTGGTAGATGAGAATCAAAGTAACTGGCACAAGAAGTTATATGATGCATTGTGGGCCAATAGGATCACTCATAAGAAGGCAATAGGTATGTCACCTTTCCAAATGTTGTATGGAGTTGAGTCAGAGTATTCCTCTCACAATCGAGATGCCATCTCTCAAGTTGCTGCAAGAAATAGAAGATGGTCAATACAAAGACTCCATTGACAAGAGGATCCTCTTCCTGGAGAAGATGGAGGAAAGCAGATGCTAAGTGGTGGATAGAATTAAAGAACAACAATTGAAAGTGAAGAATATATTTGAAAAGAGGGAAAAGGCAAGATAATTCAAGGTTGGATATTTTGTCCTGCTTTGGGACAAGAGAAGAGAACCAAAGGGCAACCATGAAGAGTTTGATTCATTATGGTTCAGCCCATTCCAAATTCACGGAGCTTATGGTGAGAATTATTTTCTCCTCTCATACTTAGATGGAATGCCATTGGAATTTCCTTAAAGTGGACAATACTTGAAACTGTATCATCAGTGAAAGTGGGTTGTCCCCCGCCTTGTACCATAGGTGATTTCGTAGGTGTGTTTTTCCCTTTTTTGTTGTGTGGTTTTGGTTTAGTTTTGTTTGGTTTTTTTTTTGTGTGTGGTTTGGCTTGTGTGTTTCCTCCTTCTTCCTTTCTTTCTCAGAATTGTACATGACTCTACAAGGCCCAATGGATAAGGCACTGGTCAACGTAATATATTTTAAAACTTGATATTTTGGATCATCATGTCGTGCCCTAGCCATGCCTAGTTCACGCCATGTCCCCAAGCTAGAGCTAGCTGTTGTCTCCCAAAAAATACTCTACATTTTTATAGCCAAATTCAAATTTTCTGATCTCATGCCATTCATTGGTCTTTAAGCCAAGTTAGAGATTCAAGAAATTAGCAAAATTCATGCCCTAGAGTTGTTTAAACCTTTGTTTTTCTCGTTTATAGAAATCCTCCATTTCCCGGTCTGTGCACGTAATATCCTCTTTGCAACATCCACTTTTGATCGAAATTGTTCACTTGTTCTATGGCTTGGGTCGTCAAATCATTTTTTTTCCTCCATGCCTCTGGTTTGTGAAGCAAATTTGAAAATTGGACTCAAAATGATGAAGTTTTCTATCTCTGCGTATTTTCCACAGTCAGGATGACGGGCTTCTTTTCCCCATCAAATTTTGACCCCAATGAATGTAGGTACATGGTCAGATCCTATTGGATGGGGAGGAATGGTATTTTTGGTGAACTTAACACTTTTGGTCACTTTTGGCAAAAATGGTAAATTTGCCCTGTGGCTCCGCCAAGGTCTTAGGCCCACCGTTGAAAAGTAAAAGTAGAGGAGCGAAACGATAGAGAACGTTGAGTTTTTGAGCCACTTTGCAAAAAAGGCAAAAACTGAAAAAGTGACCTGCAGCCCCGATCATGCTTTAAAGGGAAAAAGTCAAAGTTGAAGCCCACAGGGAAAAAGTCAAAGTTAAAGCTTGCTCTAGAAAAGTCAAAGCAGACGAGCGGGCCATCGGGGCACTTTTGGAAATTTAACCAAATTCCCAAAATTGAAGTAAATGATCTAATTTGCCCTGCAACTCTGCCAAGGTCTTGGGCCTACCGTTGAAAAGTCAAAGCGGAGGAGTGGAACGGCGGAAAACTTTGAGTTTTTGAGCCTTTTTTCAAAAAAGGTTAAAATGTCGAGAAAAGGGCCACGATCCCATTTCCAATAAGAACATGCCACGTGTCGTAGTCAAATCAGAGCAGTGCGTCGGCGAAGGAAATTGAGTTTTTGAGCCTTTTTCCAAAAAAGGTTAAAATGTTGAGAAAAGGGCCACGATCCCACTTCCAATAAGAACGTGCCACGTGTTTAAGTTGAAAAGTCAAAGCGGGGGCTGCGGGCTAATTTTTTTTAAATTGCCAAATCTTATGAAAAATCACAAAATGTGAAAGGTTTCCCCCCTAACCGCTCCAATCCCTTCCTGTCACGTGGATGGCCCAATTTCAGAGTTAGAGGATAAAATCAAATGGTCTATATTTAAACTAGCAAATCGAATGTAACGATTGCTTTGCAAGATCTGGTTTTTATCCTGCCATGAGCATTTTCTTCACAACAGAGGAATTTGAAAAGGCGTTGAATATTTGTGAAGTTGTAACGGTTTCTTGTGAAGAATATAATGGCTTCTCGACATCATTCCAAGGGCTAACGATTAATTTCAAAAAAGACCAGAGTGCTCTGTACCTGGAAAAGACAGAAAACGCCACATTGCTTCTATTTTCTCTTCTTCCTCGAATTTCTTCCATTCTCAAGCTATGTACAAACTCTGCTCAAGATTCAATAATAAAAGAAGGAATTTTGGCCTTTTTGATTGAGGGATTGATTGGTACTTTGCGACCAATGAGTTTCATTCGGTCTTGTAGCTTCTTCTGCGGGTTTGTTTTTCTTCTAACTATAAATGCATGTAAATGAAATTTCTAATTAATGTGTGTGGGCATATGATATTCTACTCGTAATAGTAGTTTCTCCTACCTCCATTCTCACTCCCTTTCCCCTTCTCAGAAAAATTTCTTCTCTAGTGAGAATTGCTAGCTTTGCCACAGGGTCAGTGGAGTGCCCCTGTAGGATCTCTAGTCGAAAGGCCACCATTGAAATCAAAATTTTCACGCATGCACATACAGAAGCTACAACCTTCAAGTAGAGGGACTTAGATTCCCATAGCATTGGCTTGAAACCCATCAATTTGTCCACAAGACCAATTTTCTCGCCAACAGAGCGCAAGGAAAGTCAGTTTGCAACTACGTTGCAGGGACGCGCTCATACTTGGTATAGGAAGTTTGACCCTGATTAGAGTTATGTAGACTATCCAACACTACGGGAAGCTTTCCTTAAGTAGTTTCACATCCCTATGTTTGAGCAAAAGAGTATAGGATCACTCAAGGATATTAAGCAGGACACTACTGAAAGCATCCGCAATTATGATGATCATTTCAAAAAAAATTCTAAGCTTTCGTATGATATCCATGCAAGACAACATGCACAATGGTTTGTTGGGGGATTGATCACACTGTTTAGGAGGGTGTTGTCACATAAGACATATACAGACCCACACGAAGCACTTGAAGAAGTGTTGCACATTGAGGCAATCAGAAGTATAGAAACTGGAGTAAGCCCATTCTTAGAAGCACAGATTGCAACTATGGTGAAGCAGTTGGAAAAACTATTAGCCAATTCAGCACATAAGATTTGCACTGGGATTTGGTGTACAAATTGTGAAGTAGAAGGTCACATTAAGGATAATTGTCCTTGCAGGTCAGTAAGTTCATTGTTGCTATACTGCGAGATATGTAATTTAGACCATGATGTAAGTTGTTTCCCATTATTACAACACGCGATAAAAAAACATATCTTGCTATTGTAATATTTTTTGGTCCGTAACTCACAATACAGAAGACTACATGTTGATTATTCAGATCCATGATGCCATCAATATTGGTGTGCGAAAGATAGGAGTATTAGATAACTCTAAAAGTAAAAGTGAGCACCATGATTGTGATCACACCCAAGGGCCCTATGATTGGAATAAGGGACACTTTGAAGGAAGTCATGGCAGAGGTCGAGGATACCATGGTGGATTCAGGGACTGAGGCTGTGGTGGTAGACGAGGCAAGTTTCCTTGTGGAACGTGTTCTACATGTAGATATCCTAACCACTACATGTATGAATGCACTCAAAATATTACTTGTTCTTTTTATGGGAAGAATCATAACTATGAGGAATGCCCAGACTTATATGAGAATCTTAGCAAGCAACATAAATAGGAGAACAAGGGCGTGGGGATGGTTAGAATACAACATGCCATGGAAAATTAGTAGATTCCAAAGTTGGCATTGGAACCTGAGGTAGTACCTATGAATATTACTACACGTGCTAAAGTTAAGCGTGCTAAAGAAAGGTTACAACAAAACCCTACCATTACTAAGGAGGAGGTTTTACATGCAAGGTACCTAGATCCTACACATCAGAAGGAGGTTTATCCGAAAACCATAGGTAATCATAAATATTTAGGGTGAAATACAATGTTTAAAGGAATAGTCACGGAAGTTGGAAAAAAAGAAGGCAGTAGAGACGGTCCAGTTAGATGTTGATGATTTGAAATAGGTATGCAAGATGTTGCGCCAAGAGAATATTATTCCTTTACTAGGTAATTGGCTAAAGGGAAACACTATGTGTGCAAGTATATAGAATGGACGGAAAATCCTGGATGTTAATATTCCCCCTCATAGCTTGGATTATGACAAGGATATCACTCTAAATGTTGTTGTGTATGGATGGCTATTAAGCAATATATTGATTAACACATGCACAGGAATGTGCTTACTTTAGATGCATGGGTACAGATGGGAAGAACTCCATTACATTCATCCTCTAATGTACTATTCATGGCTAATCAGACTAAGGCCACTCCAATCAGATTTTTAAAGGATGTATCCATTACTATATAAGGGGCCAAGTTCACTGGGGACTATGAGGTTTTGGCACTTGCAGAGGCAGACAACTTCCCAACTCTATTTGGGAGCCCTCAGTGTTATGCAAATAATGTTGATGTACGGTTCAAAAAGGGGTATATAAGTTTTGAGAACAAGGACAAACAGGTTATTATCCCTTTGACAGATGTAAAATCTATACCTTATGCTGAGTCTTTGAGTGATGAAGACTTGGACAAAATTTATGTGCATTCCATTCGAGATCCAGAAGTACTTGAGCCATCTAAGGAGGGAATCCTCTAGTGGGAAGATGCACAGTCTATTAGTGATACTACTAGAATTTATTGTGACAATTAGGCACATGGCACATATGAGATGGTTAAGCATGAAGTAAGAAGTGCCTTTGCATGGAGGAGAAAATCTCGTTGTATTCAGTAGGATAGGTAACAACTATATGCCCTGATACACTGGAAAAGGAGATTTTATAGTATTCCTGTGCGCCATGGAGGAGTAGTGGATGGATCAAATGGAAAGAAGAACTATGTTAGTGTATACCCTGCACAGGATGGAAACACACTGGTGGATGGTTCATAGAATGGAATGAAGTAAGAATTGATCTAACAGCCCGGTTTCTCAAGAGCAATGCGCCTACTCAAATCTACATATATAATGGTAATCAACCTATTCAACACCAAGTTCAGCAGTGTGAGAGACTCTAGACAAAGCTTCAAGAAGCTTTACCACCTTCACTTTGGGTGCAAAAACTTTATTCCACATTGCAAGGTTGCAAATGTGCTTAGTATGTTTATGCGGTACTGCATAGGGAGACTGGAAATTGCCAAGACTTGATTGCAGGAATGGTCCAGACTTTTGACTACTTCTCTATTAAACCTCTGGTGAGAGAGGCATTATGAGTTCTGGAACACTTGACTATGGGCGACATTACAAACTCTGAAGAACTCATTCAGGAGTTATTTGGTGAAGAATAACCAAGAGCACGTTTTGATGAAATAGATGAGATAGATGCCAAACTACTTAAGAGCGCTTGCTTTGACAAGGAGAAAGGAAAGATAGTCTATATAGTGGATGATGAAGAAGTAGAAGATTTGGACTTAGATCCTTCAACAAGTGCATGCGAGGTCTTAGATAGTGTGGATAAAAACACGTGTGCCTATCATGAACCTATGAAGATCAAGAAAGTGAACATTGACATGGATGTTGAATCTAAGGAGGCCATAATTAGGGATTATTGGTTTGATTCTAAAGTAGCAAAGATAATTGATTTACTATGGGATTTACATGACTTATTTCCTCGGAACTACCATGATTTAAAGGGGTTACATAAGTCATTAGGAAAGATGAAGATTAAGCTAAAGGAAGTAGTGTGCCCGGTCAAGAAGAGACCTTATAGGATGAACCCTAACTTGCGTGTAAAAGTTAAAGAAGAAATTGACAAAATGCTTAAATATGGCATCATTAAGCCCCTAGAAGAATCAGAGTTGGTTAGCCCCATGGTAATCAGGATAAATAAAGATGGTCGGATTACGATTTGTGTGGATTACAGAGATTTGAATGTTGCATGTGTCATTTATCCTTTTCCTATGCCTTTCATTGAGGAAATATTAGAAGGCATTGCAAGGCGTGAAATTTACTCTTTTACAAATGGATTCTCTAGGTATCATCAAGTAAGAATTGCATAGGAGGATCAAGAGAAGACAACAAACACCATTGAATGGGGAAGCTTTACATATACGGTGATGCCATTTGGTTTGAAGAACGTGCCTACTATATTTTTGTGCATAGTTGTTCAAGCATTCCATGATTTAATTCACAACTTCTTGCAGGTTTAATGGGTTTGTTAAGGATCATTGTGACAACTTGCGCTTAATGTCTAAAATATGTAGATAGTTAAGCATCTATTTAAACATCAAGAAGTGTGTATTTGCTACACCTTTTGGAACCCTGTTAGGGCATATCATCTGCAAGGAAGGTTTGTTAGTAGATCTGGCTAAGGTTTGCAGTTATTGTAGGTCTGGAGGAGCCTACCAGTCAGAGTGAGGTGTGTGGATTCTTGGGCCATATAGGGTATTACAGAAAATTTATCAAAGGATATGTGAATATTGTTGTGCCCCTTGAGGAGTTACTAAAGGGAAAAATGATATTCTATTGGGGATAATTGTAGCGGCGCACATTTCAGGCATTGAAGGAGAGACTTACTACAACTCCTATTTTGTGTTTTCCCTCATGGAGCCAACCATTTCACATACATGTGGATGCCTCTGGCACAGCCATTGGTGCAGTGTTAGCTCATCCTAGAGAAGGTATTATAGATCATCCTATCTGCTTTTCTAGTATAAAGTTGACTCATGTAAAATAGAATTATACAACTACAGAGCGTGAGGCCTTTTTGATGATCTATGTGCTGCATAAGTTCAGACAATACTTGCTAGCAACACCTTTTGTGTTTTATACAGATCATATGGCATTGAAATACTTGGTAAATAAAACTGTTTTATAGGAGTACATATGTCGATGGGTTCTCTTATTCCAAGAATTTGACTTTACAGTTGTGGTAAAACCAGGTAAAAGTAATTTTGGCCCAAACCATGTATCAAGAATTAAATATGGAGAGGACATGCAGACAATTGAAGATACAATGTTGGATGCACAGTTGTACAGGTTACATTGAGCACCTTCAGAATTGTAGGATATTGTTGTCTTTTTATGCACAGATACGGGTGCCAGAATGAATGAAAGCATTAGAGAAGAAACAACTTGCAATTCATGATGCACCCTTCATGTTGATCAGTAATGACTTATACAAACTATTCCAGGATGACATATTACATCGATGTGTATTAGAACATGAGCACACATATATCATGGAAGAGGCTCATGGTGGTATTGCAGGTGGGAATTATGTAGGTGACACCATCGCACATAAAATTATACTCATTGGATTATGGTAGGAGACCTTATACAAGGATTATAAAGAGTATTGTAAGGTGTGTGATCATTGTCAGCACATTGGTAAACCTGGCCAAAGAGATGAAATGTCATTGAGGCCTATTAATAGTGTAGAGCCATTTGAAAATGGGCAATAGACTTTTGGGTCCTTCATCATCACTTGTACAGATTATCTTACACGATGGGAAGAAGAAGCACCCATAAAGGATTGTACAACAACAGGTTCTTATGGGAAAATATTCTTACTAGGTATGGATGTCTGTTGAGTTTGACAAGTGATAGGGACATACAATTCTTGAATGAGACAATCAAGATATTGTTGGATGAGTTTATTATCACACACCACAAGACTACACCTTATCACCCTCAAGAAAATGGGACTGTTGAGGCCTTCAACAAGAGATTGAGCTAGACCTTAACAAAAAATTGTGATGTTGGAAGGAAAGATTGGGATGAAAAAGTTTCTGTTGTACTTTGGGCATATAAAACAAATTACAAAAGGTTAAATAAGGCCACACCCTTTTAGTTGGTGTTTGGTGCAGAAGAATTTCTTCCCATGGAATTCATGTTACCTTCTTTATGTATTGTGTGCACAGGAGATCTAGCTGATGAGCAAGCATTAGAAGAAAGAAATGACAAGTTAATACAACTGGATGAGAGATGCGCCATAACACGTTGGATTCAGAAGCAGGAAAAGGCCAGGTAGAAGGCATTGCATGACAGACACATCAAGGATAAGAAGTTTGAGGTTGGACAGATGGTACTTTTTTATGATTATAAGTTTCTACGCCATCTAGGAAAACTTACGGTGCATTGGTTAGGACCATATGTTATCATTCACATCCTTAAATTGGGCACTTGTCAGAGGCGCTTGATGGAACATGCTTACTCGGTTACTTTAACGGACATAGGCTAAAGCCCTACAATTAATAAGTCTTCTAGGTGTTTGTAATAAGGAAATATTTCCATTTATTATAGATATCCCTTTCTTTATTCCTTTTAATGTATTTCCTTCTTCGTAGATATGCTTTGTCAATTTAGTTTGGTGTTTTGTGTGATAAGTGTGTTTGTGTGCTGGAAGCTAATTATAATCTGAAGTATTTTTTATGCGTAGAGGACTATACATACTGTTGGTGTGAGGTGGTTGTTATTTTATATTCATAAATTGGTACACATAAGAAAAAAATGTTGCATGTGTTATTCAAGTATGGAAAGGAGTTGCTAGAAAGAAGATTTCTCTTAGAGAAGACCATAGCTGGAAATAAATGAATGAACAATATAACGCGAGGTAAGTTGCGGCCGTAGAAACTACAAGAGGAAGGCACAATGGTGAGGTAATTCAAAGCAAGAAAACACATAGAAGCAGGTCTATAGCCAAAAGGTAGGAACGCACGCTAGAAGGTTATAGTTGGGGCGTGTAGGTGTGCCACGCAGAAGTTGTGAAAATGTTCAATTAATGAGAGGATCAATGTTAGGTAATGGAGCAATGAATGTAATAATTTTACAAAATCTATATAAGGACTTGATGCGAGGTCATTTTTACCTTTGCGATTACAAGTATTCGAGTGAGCTAGTTGCAACTGAGCCAAGCGGAATGTGTTGAGATGCAGAGAATTGTGGAACCAGACATGGAGAGCATATTTGTTCGTAGAAGTGGCTTACGTCCCCATTGGAGAAGGGTTTGAGCAAAGCAAAAGCATTGAGAAGGAGCTAGGGCACATGGTTTCGAGTTAGGGTACATGATTTGGAGCTAGGGCATGAGAGCTTACTCGACAGAGGAAAAAGGTGAGATTTTTACAATGGCACCAAGGAAGGCACCTGCACCAAGTGTGAAGGGGAAGAAGAAGGTGGAAATTGAGGTCGAAGTTTCTCCCGAGAGTAATTTTTCAGAGATGTAGTATCCAAAGGGAGTGATCATCAGCCGAGATTGGGATTCCCATATCCGCAGATGCAAAGTAAGTGATTACAACCACCGCACCACCGATAAAAAGGGAGAGTTGGATGCATTGTTGAATAAGAAGACCAACAAGCACATGGTGGATGAAATACCAATATATGACGATGTTAGGGAGAAGTTTCTCAAGAAGATAGGGGTGTATCAACTGTATGAACTTCCATATTTTGGAAAATTAGAAAGTTTATACCAATGGCTTATGAGAAAATTCCATGAGGACTTTTTCTATTTTATTAGACAGAGGGTAAGGATCATCGCACCTTTGATTGCCACATTGACAGCACTGAAGGGCGTAGGGACAAAGGTTAGTAGTGATCTAACCGATAAGGTAGCTGTTACATAAACAAGAAAGGAGTTGGGATAGTCCAAGGATCCGTGTGGAATAAAAATCTACAGATTAAGGAAGTACCCTATGGTGTAAGCAGTCGCACATCTGCTCACTAAGATGAATGATCAAGAGAGATGGTCTTAGGTAAATACCATGTGGCTACATATTGTGAAGAAAATGTCACATGGAGAAGTAAACAACTTAGCTGGCTTCATAGTAGAAATAGTTATTGAGGAAGCATGCACAGGTGAAAAGATAAGTTTTGGTGATATCCTACTATCTCTTGTGTTTGTAAAAATTGGAGTGCCTGATGGTCCAAATAACAAGATCTGGGAATACCCCGTGGAGAAGAAGTCCCTCATAGAGAGGTTTGAGAAGTATTTGTGTGAGGGAACAATGAGTGGCCTATTCAAACAAAGGGAAAAACTATGGTATGATCAATTGCGCGCAACCTTTGAAGAGGAATGTCACATTCCAAAGGAGTTACCCTCAGTAGTGGGTAAGGCTATGTAGTTCATAGTGTATCAACATTTTTACATCATGTGGTTTGTAATGAAGGATGGGACATGGATTCCCTGATGCAAACTGTCATACGCCTTCACAACACGCTATTTCCAAGTAGTAGTACACAATTTTACTAATTCGTGTTGGTTGAGCTTTAATGCGGACAAGGTAGATTGTGACTGCCATACTTTCATAAAAACTTATGTTTATCCAGGTCGGTCTGCCTACATTGAGAGGATCATTTCAGATGTTATAAGTATGAAGCCAATAAGTTTGGCTATTGGGGACAATGGAGCTGCGCTTGTCTATCACCAACTTAAGCCTAGGTTGGAAAATAACAAGTACGTGGAGAATGAGTTCATGCTTCCATAACCGCTTAAGGGAAAACACACAGTTGAAAATGTGGTAGCTCCAAATCTTGCCTCAACCATAGAGATAGATGAAGAAGAAGAACACGACGATAGTGGAGGCTTGGACCATAGAGGCCAAAGGCAGCCCACAGACAAAGTTGAAAGTGACCGCGTAGATACTCCACCATAGGTGCAAGAAGAAGAAGACTTTGACGTAGATGCAGACCACGAGGAGTGCCAGTTTAATAAGGTGTTCAGAAGAACCAAAACCCAAGGTGTGGGAACATCAGAACCTTTACAAAGGTCACCTCAACTCTCCCCTCAGAAATAATCACTCGATAGAAAGAGAAAAATAAAGATGAAGCTTAACGAGGAGGAGTCTGAAGAGAGCACGCTAAGAACCCTGGTCCAGCCTAAAAATGTGGAGGAACCCCAGGGTGAATAAATGAGAGATGAAGAGGAAGGGGTGAAAGAGGAAAAATAAATTGTACAAGAACAACCCATTATGACCGTTATGACTCAGTTAGGAGAAGGACCAACCTCAAACGTTGGCACCTAGATTCCTAAGGGGCCAAGAACAAAAAGAGAAAGAACAAGTGAAGAATATTTTTTCCCTAGTATGGGTTATGATGAGGACACGAGAAAAATTATCTTTGCCCGATTTCATAGCACTATGGGCCTTAAGGAGTTATATGGGTAAGAGCTGATGGATCCAGATATGGCCACTATGGGCACAAGGAAGCAATATCTTAGTCCATGCCGACTCATATGGATGAGCCAGATTTTTATGTGTGCGAGGAGTCTTGTGTTTCACAAAGACTGAAGAAGGCACCCCAGAGGAGGCACATGATGATAAAACCTACTCTAATGTCTAATGAGCAGGTCAGTAATGCAATGGTCAAAGTATATGTTTAGGTGGTGTGGAGAAACATTGATAAAGCTGACACCATTAGAGTGCTTCTTGAAGATAACAAGACAAACTAAAGAGGTAATGTATTTAAAGGAAGAGAAGGAATGCGAATAGGAAAAGAATGAGGCCTTCGTGAGTATGGCGGAGGAAATTGGTGATCACATCCTTAAAACAAGGCCTCATCTAGAATCTCAGGTACTATAAAAGTTTCCATCTGGTATGCATTATGTGTGCACTTTGGTCGATTTGGTGTTGAAGGATGGACCAATTCAAATGCTTGCACCAAAATATTTTGAACAAGAGGCAGAGAGAGAAAGGGCCTCTATGGTTAGGAAAATTTCAACTTGTGAGGTGTTGCTCCAAACGTTGAAGGATGAGCTGAAGAAATTTGACCAAGATCTCGATTTATGTGTGACACTAGAAGCAGTAATAAGGACCAGAACTCTAGTAGAAGGTAATGAAGTTTTGGCAGTGATGAAAGATTGGCACTGGTGAAAATAAAACGTGAGGTCCTTGCAACAACCTAGGATCCACATAAAGAGAGAATTTATGAGATTGGGAAGCTCATAGCGCACACGGAGGGTTCACTTAGTAAAAGTATGGTATAACACGTGTTCAAAGGGTATTAAAGAATACCCTTAATTCTAGTTTCTACCTCTAAATATTCAATTGATAATAACCCCTCTTGTTATATTATTAGAATGAAAATAGCCCCTATTTTTTCCATGTACATTACTTACCCATTTTTCAATTACAATTTTATTTACCCTTTTTTATTTCTACCCTATTATATTAGACAAAAAATATATTATATTTCTCACTCAATTTTTTAAATATGTATTTCCTCTCGAAAGATTGTTTGAATCCATTGAATACCTATTACAAATCATCTTATATATGTTAAGCTTTAATCATTTTTCAATATTTCTTCAAATAATTAAGATGATGAAATAATATAACTTGTGTTGAAAAGCATACTCAATCCTAGTTTTCTACCATCTTATTATTTCTTGGTTAAGAATCTTAATATTTCTTAGTTAAGAATCTAGATTTCTTTATTAAAAAAGAGATTATAATTTAATTTTTTACCACACTCCTTTTGAAATTTTAAGGTATTTACTTTTAAAAACTAGGGTTCAAATGTTTTAGTTTTATATTAAAATTAAACTTTTTTTTTCCTTTAGCCCACCTCTCTAACCTACCCCCAATACCTGATTTAAACATTAATAAATTAACCCTTTCACCCCCTCATGTCTACCAGTATATTGACTTTAATTTTATTAATTTTAATTACCTCAATATGAACCCACATGTTAGGATATTTCCTAGCTAATGAACCCCCCGTGATAGTGCAGAAGATGGACCTCATGGAAGGAATGATGTCAGGTATGGCCAATGTTGTCCGAGTACTACATAATGAGAAGGAAAAGATAACTCGGGATGAACTAGATGCCATAGCCACAGATATTCCAAAAAAGACAAGGACTGCGCTAAATGACTGGCATGTTAGAAATATCATAGTGCTCTCATTATTATATATTGTAATATTATTAATATGAGTTATATTATAACTCATTATTAATAATATAGGTTTGTTATATTGTTTCAACAATATAATTTTGTTATACCCGTAATGATATTAACGGGTTGTTTTGTTGTGTGACTTCCTGGTTTGTAGGAAGTCAGTTTTCTATTTCCATGGCTATTTATTAGCCTCAATATTATTTGTAATGTAGGCTGAATATAATATCGGACAATTATTTTTCTGTGTGATAATATTGTTGTCCCAATATGGTAGGCATTAGAGGCTGAAATAAAAAATAAATATCCAGAACTAATCCTCCAATTTGAAGAAGAGAGTTCTGTAGAGTGAAAATTCATTCTTTTATACAACGTTTCATTAATTATTTCATTCTTTATTCTTTTTTATTGGGAACATCAGAAAGAATTCCCATTTTTGGGATGGCAATGTACTTCAGTGTGGGGTAATGTTGAGTAGACAAAATGTTGCTCTAAGGAGAAGACACACAAAGGATGCGTATACAGGAACAAGGCACATTTAAAGGCGCGGGAAGATAGGAAAGGAAACACAGACCATAACACTTTGGCTTATGACTTAGCTGTTTTTATGGATAAGAGCTATTTTTAGAGATAGTATGTAGAGCACACATAGAGATGAAGACTTGCGCAACACGCAATGGTATTTTGGGAACGAGCGGCTAATAAGTGCCATGCATGGTTTGAGCTAATAATAGGATTTCTTCTTCCAATTAACTATAGGACATCTATTATTAGAACACTTGCGTGTTGTGCAATCCATTGTAAAGGTGAGTGGCTATTATTAGTATGAGACCTATTTTGAGAAGTGCATATGCGGTGAAGGGCAAGTCCCCACATCTATAAATATGTATTGAACTGTGTAGTTTAGAGAGACTGAATTATTGTAGAGTTATGTTGTTGGATCTGATGTGCGCATGACTCATGGTGATACTTTATAGTGTAATAAGCTTCTGTGTTTTACAGTGTTTAATGTAATGGATAATATTGGCTAGACAATGGTGTTAAACATAATTGAATCTAGTGCTTGTATGGTTAGCCTTATTATTGTCATTGTTTAGTTCATGATTCTCTAAGATCTAGATGTGGTTTATGCACTGTGAAATGTTTATGTTTGGTTATGGATCTAAATATGTATTATCATCATCACACTAACATCTTGCACAAGCAACTCTAAAGAGGGATCTAGTACCTTTGTGCACTTTAGGTGAACGCTCGGCTTATGTTGAGTGATGTGCCAACGCGCTTGGGTTTTCTACAGTAGATTCTAGGTTGCATCACTGATGTGTGTAAGACACAATTACTGTGACTAGTATTTGGAAACACCTATTAGTGTAATCAATATTTGAGGCATGGGGACACATGTATCCTACATTAGCTAGTCATTTGGAGAGTCGTCTAAATACTTAACTACCACACATGAATCGAAATGAAGGCCGTGTTGAGGGAAGATATAAAATTGGGTAATCTTGTTAGTGGTGCAAGGAGATGCTAGTTGTGATCAAGTACAAATCCTAATACTCAACATGGCATCCATGATTGAGAGGTGAGAAATTTGGAAATATATATTTCCAAATGTCTACAAGGTCTTATGAAAATATTTTCCGTACGAATGAGAAAAAAAGGAAAGAATCTTTTAGCGGCAGTGTGTGGATACAATGGAATAAGTTTTGAGTAACATGAGTCAACGTAATAAAAAATAGTATATAGCTTAGGAATAATGTTGTATTACGTCTTTTTTATCCATATGAAGGGGTAACTTAATTAACATTGTTAACTTTTCCATCAATTCTATGAAACCAACAGATGGGCCTTACACAACTAAAATAAGCAATTTTTTGGAGAAAATATGGGGAAAATGGGTTTTGGCATTTTTAAAATTTTATTTTTGTATGGTTTCAAGGTTTTCGATCGAACAACGTTTAATTAGTTAAATAAGACAAAGACATGAATGCAACATTGGAAATAAAAAGGTGGGAATTAAATACCTACATGTCCTGCACCTATTCCATGACTCAGATTGTTCCTGCTAAAATAATATATGTTATATGTGCTCCACTTTATCGTCTTGATCTTGTTCGCATTATTCACGTGAGTAAAATCAGTGTTTAAAATAGTATTGAAAGCTTAAGAATAACGGTATACTGCATCTTTTTAGCCATATGGAGTGATCACTCAGTTAACACTTTTAATTTGTCTCTCAGTTTTATGGAACTAACAATTAGGTTTTATATAATTGAAAGAAATGGAAAATTCTGAGAAAATAAGATTTGCTAAATTTTATTTATGTTTTTATGGTGTCAAGGTTTTCAATTGGATGGTGTTTAATTTGTTAAATAAGATGTAACCATGAATTGAGAGGTGAAGTAGAGCAGAAAATAGGGGACCCCTATAAATACATGATGAAACAACCCAAACCATGATCACTCCACACAAGTGAACACCACCAAAAGCGAGAAAAATTATTGCATCTAAACCTAAACAAACATGGTATGTATAAAAGTGCACAATTTATACAAGGTTTTTTATCACAACATACATATCCAAAGTGACTACGTGCACAAAGGAAAATGTTGGAAAATGAAAGTATCTGAATACTTGTTATCTTTGTGAACGAAATATTATGCAAACCTTACCAAAAAGGAAAACATCTTAGGTTTTTATTTCCATGTTCCATACCTTCTCCTACACGGGAAGCACGAGGGTTGAGGTGTCACTTCCTACCCTGAATAAAAATGATTTTTATGTGGTAATTAATCAATTTCTTCAATTTATGTGGTAGGATATGCACATCTCAATGCACCTCCATTCATACCTTCTAATTACTAAATATAAATGTCTGGAAACAAGTTAACTCTTGATTTTCAAAATTAATGTTGAAAGAAACAACATAGATATCTCATTTTAAAATGTATCAATCTAATCAACTTGTTTATAAACACACATATATGGACTCCGCTATACTAATTAAAATATTATCCATAAAAATAAGTTCAATTTTTAGTTACTCTTAATATTTACGAGAATTTGTCATCGCGAGTTTTAAAATGCATGTACAAGCTTAATTTCCACAAATTGCATTAAGTTGAGTTTTTTGTCCACTCAAAGGCATATTTTTTAATTAAACATAATCTTGTACAATAATTTTCTCCAAAAAAAAACCAGCTAATAAAGCTTTCAGCAAAATTTTAGGGGATTTAATCCCATGTGTAAATGCTACCTTATGTAGACTTTACCACATCCCATGTGGCCCTTCAAAATAGCTTTATTAGTACCTCCCAAGGCAAGGTAACTATAGTAATTAATTTCTTATTATTTAATATATTTTTTTCAACCAATCACAATCAATTATTTTTATTTTGTATGGTTTATGTAATAGTTTTAATCAATATATAATTTTTTATTCATTTACAAATACTAATTTTTATATATGTGATTGGTTGATAGATTTTCCTCCTTGTTCCCATACAATAAAAATATGTGATCATTAATTCTATTTTCATAGAACACTTCTTTATTTTCATGGATCACTTCCCTATTTTCATGGAACACTTCTCAATCAATTTTTTATTGGAGATTATTTTTTTAAAAACAATACTATGTCATAATTCATTCTATTTTCATGGAACACTTCCCTAGTTTCATGGAACACTTCCCTATTTTCATGGAAAACTTCCCGTGCAATTTCTTTTGCAGAGCAATATTTTTTTTTGTGGATTTAATTTATTTGATGATGATGAATTTTTAAAAAACAATAATAATATCTTTAAAACAATTCAACAATCACTAATCATTTTTATATTTATACAACCCATACACACTTCTTTATAACATAATTACTTTAAATCATATTAATGTCATTTACTTTAAAACAAAAAATAATTCACCTAAAGGTGACTCTTGTTTTAAAACTAGTAACCATGGGATAACATTGTATGCCTTTAAAATAGGCCAAACCACTTTTATTCTCCTTGTATCCCTTTGGTGCTTTTAAAAACTTAGGGATTAATTTTCTAGTAGGCATCCACCTTTGAAGATGTCCTTACTGGAAAGTGTCAAATTCTAGGGGTTTTAACTTGACAGGGTGCTGGATTTTAGATATTTTCCTACAGTCCTAAATATTTACTATACTAAATATTTATCTATAAATCCATCATGATTTAGAGGCAGGAAGGGTTATTGTGTACACCAAAATTGGATGTCCAGTGACCACCATTGATGAAGTCCACGAGCTCTCTTAAAATTAGGGGACAAACTCAAACTTATTGTCAGTCTTGCTGACATAATCAGATGCAAAGCCTTCATCTCCTTTCCAAACGTGGACATGATCGACCCATTAATTGAATGATGAACAACAAATTTGGTGATCTTGCCCACACCCACACCCACGCCCACGCCCACGCCCTTACTCTGCATTTTCTACCTTTAAACCCTTGTATTCACACATTTTCTGGCTGAAACTCATCGCAAAGGCGGTACCCATAGAGTGCTCGGCCACCCAGATGTTATCGCGCACACGTTTGGAAATGCCGGATTTGACGGTAAGGAGAACAAAATCAAACCGTGGGATTTTGTGCAAGTCATTGGATAGAAGAATCAGATCTATTTTTAATTGTGTGCGCATTGTCTCCAGTTTGAGAATCGTTCCTCTTAGTGCAACGAATACTCATAAGGCTTTGTTATTTTTCGTGTGGGTACTCAAAAATAGCGTCGACGATCGAACCATCGACCATAACGTGTATGGGATGTAAAGTGAATAAATTCCACCATTTAGGGGTGAGGTAATGAAGGGGGTCTGTCATTTCTCCAGACGATCTCTTTGGAGAACGTAAAATCTCTGCACCAGAGCACCCACGACGGATCTTTCTGTGTGAAGAATCACTCCTGCAGAAAAACAAAATATATCCATCCTGAATTTTTTGTAAGATTGAAATAATTATTGTGTGGATAAAAACTTACGCTTGTCGAATAAAGTACTGCTTCTTGATTTCATTATCTTATGCAACGATGTGCAAATGTATGAAATGACACACACACTATTTTTAAAAGATACGACTACACGATCAGTGTTAGACCATTTTTATGGAAGCGATGATATAGCTGCACGGCCAGTGTCAGAACATGGGTTGCACTTCTCTTTACATTGTTTCGAATACCTTACTTAAAAGAGGTGCTCTTTAATGGAATGCCATGTTTATAAGATATGCAAAAAAACAGATTTTGCATGGATGTGTTTGCTTGACTTTTACAACACAAAAGAATATGGACTGATGAAAGACAACAATGATGTTTTAGTTTAACTTCCAAAATACTAAAATTTATGTTTTTCTATCAAACATTTATGCAAATAGGCTCTATCATTTTACAAAAACAATGTTCTTGTAAGTATTACTAATAATGCTACATAAAGCAAGATGTAGATAAAGGTTGACAACTTAACAACGTGCATCATATCAGACCAACACAGATATAGGTAGATATAGGATAACATTGAACTTATTTCATGAAATTTTAACATATTTAGAATTCTAAGTTGTTGGAGGTGGAGAAAAAATAATAAAAGGATTGGTACCCCTAAAGGAGTTTGAAAGATGCTTCACAAAAAGGAAATGTGACAAAATGGTTGAAAATCAATTTAATGCTTGGAGATGATGGGGAGATCACCTCTTAATGGTTGCATGAAATTGAATTACACATACAAGATTATGTGTGCACATCCCTTCCAACGTAATTTGCAACTCATGTGTAATTGCTAGTATAAAATCCCACCTTATTACTAGGCACTTCCACATTCCAGGTGACTTTTTCCATTTTAAATGTTTGGGGATTTTAATCCCACATTCCATGCACATAGTATTCGTGGGTATAACCATTTACCGTATTCACGTGGGCCCTCCATGTGCTTTGTGGTTTGGTAATATCCGACATTCGTGGGGAGTTAAATTGGATAAACCTTTTTAAGGCACGCCACTTACCATACATTCCACTTAACGGACCATTTAACATTTGTCTCCATTAAGGTGCCTTAGAAAATTGATGGTGTCATCATCCCATTTTTTCTTTTCCATTTTATTCCACATCACCACTTATCAGCTCATGATATGTTGATTAGCATTTATGTAACATGTCATTGCACTATTGCACCCATCCCTTCAATTATGCCCATGAACACCTGATCTTGTGTAAATGGTATCTTCCACGTACGATGTTTGTTTCGATTCATTCAAAGTGTGCTAGAAATCTGACTTTGGGTTCTTTTGTAAGCAGCAAGTTCTGAGAGATTTAGGGAACTTCCAAAGCATGAAATGACCTATGGATCAGCATAGGGCTTAACTTTTGATTCGGGAACCGAAATGACTCTATGATTTTTCAAAAAGGTCTCAAAATGATGTACACTATGATAAGTTGTATAAGTGGCTTGCAACATGTTTCAACAATTTTCAGAGGCCGAAATCATCCATTTAGGGCATTTGAAGTTTTTATAGTTTTTTTAAATTTCAATTTATTGTTTCTTTGTAATTGTGAGTCTATTTGAGTTGAAACTCAAGTAATCATCTAGTCTAGGGGCATGGATAATGTTTGCAAGTTTGTAGGATCTAGAAAGTAAAATTTAAAACATACGAAAAATATTTATTGCTAGAAATAGTAAGTTTTACTAAAAATAGCAAGTCTAGTCAAGTTTGGATTAGAATTCAAGTTTATTTAGGAGTATATTTTTATTTCAAATAAAAATACCTCTTATGTAATTCAAACGAGAGAATAAGGAGTTGTTGGAGTTTTATTTGGAAATGTGTTTTACCTAATACATTTTTTGTTATTTGTGTAGCTGCATCATTGCAAAGCAAATTTCCAAATAAAACTCTAGTAAATCCTCTTTATTCTCCCATTTGAATTACATAAGAGGTCCTTTTATTCAAAATAACAATAGAATCCTAATTAAACTCTACTTCTAATTCAAACTTGTTTAGACTTACTATTTTTAATAAAACATACTATTTATAGCAATAACTATTTTTAGTAAGTTTTAAATTTAGCTTTCTAGATCTTACAAACGCACATACATTATCCACATAAACTAGTTTATTGCTTGAGTTTTAACTCAAATTGACCCACAATTACAAAAATATGATATTTTGAAATTTAAAAAAAAAAGGAAAAAATTGAACCCAATTTGCGGGCCCTATATGGATGATTTTGGCCTCAATTTTTTTTTGAAACATGGCATATCTCGCTTCGACTTATCACGGTGTAGATCTTTTCAAGACCTTTTCATCAAAAAAACAAAATGGAGTCATTTTGATTCTCAAATCAAAATTTCAGGCCTTCGTAAGGTAGGCCACCAAATGTACATCATTTTATTGATCCAATCCTCAATCGGCATTGCAAGATTCATCCTCACATTCTCAAATGAATTTTTTAATTATACATACAATAAATATGAGCCTTGAAGGGATATACAAACACGTGCATATTTTGCTCCTATGCTCTTTCACACACAACTGAAACCTCCAAACACACATATATCTTGTATTATTGTTGTACAAAAATAGAGAGATAATTTTTTTATCAAAATACTAGGATGAACAAAAACCTTTCTCATAATTTCAACCAGAGCATTTTGAAATTTTGACCTTTTTATGCACGCTTCTCCAACTCGGGAATCTCCCTTGTAGCTCCTTTATCTCTCCTTAAAACTAGACTAACATGCAATTATATTAATCCACTAACGAACAAAACTCCTAATATAACTTTTTAATTCTAAATATAGCTAACAAGCTAGATCTACTCCTATAAAACAAGCTAGTTACAAAAAGTTCCAATTTTAGGAGTACAATATCCTTAAAGCTATCAGTTGTTTGGATTGATAGTTATACATATTTTATTTGTGATGTAAGATCTCATGTGAATCAGGATGCTCCTGCATCAGACACCCATGATAAAATAATTTTAGCTCAATCTCAAATAGAAAAAGTGGTAGAGCCACTCTTTTGGTCTGTATGAGTAATCACCAAGGCATTCCCTTCCACCTTGTTATATACCACTGAAGTTTGTTCTTTTGTTTATTTTTCAATTTCCAACAACATATTAGTCCATGAACCATAATCACCTTTCTCTTTACCTTATGCATTTCTTGGACATAATCATCCATGGAAACCTCCTCCAAAATACTTTGTTTATCATCTTCAATCCTCTTGTGGGATTTGACCCACCACTAGTTGACTACCACCACCAATTGCATTCATCACCATTATTTCTCAATCTTTCACAAGCTTTGAACTAACTACCTTTTCCTCCAATAAAAACATGTAACTCATGTTCTATCTCAAACCATCTCCTCTTCACTTCTTTTCTCATGGATTTCTTTTGATCTCCAAAGGCCAACTCAAATGTGTTCTTCTTCTCAATATTTTCCTCTTCTTCTATGAATTCAATCATACTTGCAACAAAATCAATAACCCAATTGTTTATATAATCAACAATTCTCATAGGGTCTTGCATATTTAACACTCTCACTTGTACAAAACCATGCTTCAGCAACTCTTCTTCATCTCCAACTTGTCTTTTCACACTTTCAATCTCTCTCCATTCCTCAACTTTTGTAACAAAATTAAAATACATAGTATCGTTATAATCAAGCACTATCATATAGTTCTTCACCAATTTTATCTTTGCTACACCTTTAATATCTTCTTCATTACTTAATTATTCCTTCAAATCAACATTATGCGCATTCACTTTCACATCCTTCTCTAATTACATGTCTTCTAAAAGAAATCATTCATCTGCATCATCATCCTCTTCCACACATGCTTTGGATGATAAAATTAGATTTGTCATCTTATTATCTTCTACTTCTCTTCCTTTCTTCATCTTTTTAGGCATCACGAACATGCCATTTACAAAGAAACCTTCAGTCTCCATGTTCATATCAACATAATGTAATTCTTGACTCGTAAGAGCCTCTTCTTCAACTCCTATGTGGGCTGCTCCCACATATGTGCCACCATGGTCTTATTCCATTCTTCTTTATGGAAACATATTCACCATATTTATCTCCTTGTTTAACTATATGCCACATGAGTGACATTATTTTACTTCTCTTCCATCTTTCTTTCTTCATCCTTTGTCATCTTCTTCATTCATGGATTGTCTAACTCTTCACCATTCTAAGCATTATTTTCATGGAATGTAGTCACATGATGGTCTATCAAAGGTCCATCCTCAACAAATTTTATCGATGTCACAATATCATTCTTCCCTTCATTTTAATTCTCTACTCAACACAGAGGTTCTTCAAATGTGATCTCTTTAAATGCATCAACCAACTCTTCCTTCATATTCATCATTTCCTTTATGGAAGCATACAACCATTCTTCGTTTTCCTCGACCCTTCTTCCATGCAAAAGAGAAATATAAAATTATTTATCTTTATCTTTCAATGGAAACTCGACCTCTTCCCACTTATGGTATTCCACAAACACTTTCCCATCATCAAATAATGGCTCTCCTCCTTCCATTTCACAATTGCAGACACAAAATCACGCACATAATACTATTTTACTATGTTGTTAAGTATGTTGTTATATGCATGGATCTTAAGTAATAAAATTATTCACTCGTGACGTAATCCTTTGTTCATCCACATGTTTTTATTATTTCTATTTTCTTGCTCTCTCAAATTCGTCATTTCTATACCCAATTCTGGTAAGATCACATGGATATTTGTCTGTCAATATTTTCACATTTGTCGTCATTTATCCCAGGACACTAGTACCCATACTGGACACTAGTGCTCAAGCACTCCTATCTATTCTGGGCGCTCATATCCTCTTTGTTCTTTTTAAAACTCTTTGAAATTTGTGGTCAACCTTTCTAGTTTTATTATCCTTATCCCGAGCTCATAGTCGTCCTTTTGGGTCACTAGTGTCGAAATTCAAACAATAGATCCATAAATATACACAACATACACTCTATTATTCTGGCTGGAAATTCTAAGGGGCGAACTCAACTACATACTATCACTACCATCAAAGGGACTGTATTTTTGGGCTACATACATTGCATAGGAGGGGGAAGTTTTCAATTCAATATCACACATTTTACATCTTATCTAGTCATAGCCCACTATCTTGGTGTCATTGGCGTGAGGGAAACCTAATGACACTATTACACACACAAGCACAAAGAACTACATGGACTCTAGAATGTAGTGTAACGCTCGGTTATAATTTCACTCATCGAGTGACCTCTAGGGTCAGTATGACTTCACGTATTTCATTTTCATGCCAATTTGATGTGTTTGTGAGCTTGTGCAGGAAGTAGGGTTTGTGTTGCAACTTGCAAGTAAACTCGACAATCAAAGAGAGAATACCAGGCTATCAACAAGAAGTGATAGCGAAACCCTAGTGACACAGAAGAAAATATATTTTGACCTTTTGTGCAGTCACCAGTGCCCAAGAATAGTCAACAACACCTATGTGCCCCTTTCCAGCACCAGGTGCCCGTGTTCGACATTATTCTCAAAACCCATATTTTACATAGAATAATTGTGACACAGTTACAACCTTGTTCATCATTTTACACCACCTAGATCAGTTCTAGATTGCAAATGATTCAACTAAGTCATCTTTCTCTCCCATTTTCTCATAGTGTTGTATTGTTTGAGTGTGTTACATTTGTATATCTATTGTATTTTATCATATATGTTACTTTGCAATTAGATTTAATTCAGATTTTATTAAATCATTTGGTGAACCCAATTTTCTTCGAACTTCTTGCCACAGGATCCCCAAAACCATCATGGCTAAGAAGAGGTCCTAGTCTCCTTAGAACCATATGGCCAATACATGTTTGAACCTTGTCTTTGACGATGCTTCTATGCAATCTGAATTTCATGACCTCTACAAAAACCCTCAATGTGATTCTTCCATCATCTAATAACTTCTTGCTTTCCAAAGCACCCATTCTACTAACTTTCACAATTCTAGCATTTGCATAGTCTCTTCTAACAAAAAATTTACTTCATGTTTTCCTTGCTCTCCTATAGTCACCCATGTTGATGCACCTTCTTCCAATCCTATAATGGCACATGATAGTATTACTGGAAATTCTTTGCTTGATTATGTTCTTGGTTATGATAATATGGATACCAATACTTCTAATTCTAATGTTGAAAATGTACATATGCACGATGTTATCTCTACTAATAGTCAAGATGAATGAAAAATTGTATCTCCTACTATTCCTACTTCTTAAAGTGCTTCTAATGAATGCAATGATAGATATGATATTCAGACTCCTACCACTTCTTTCTATGTTGATGATAGTCTTGATGAAATACTTGCTTGTGAAAATATGTATGATAGTGATGTCGATTATCCTTCTGACCATGAACATGTTAGTGACAATGTTACTTCTCTTAAGATTTTTGAATGTGAATTTACTAGTCCTCTTTATTATTTTTCTGAAGTTGTTACTCAAGATGATTCTACTCCTCCCACTCGTACACCTCTTACCATATCTTTTGAGTCTACTTCTAGCATTCCTTTATATCTTCCATGTTCCTCTCCTCTTCTTTCACCTCTTTTTTCTACTTCTCAACTTGTTTCTCATGATGATCCTACTCCTAGAACTAGTACACCTCTTATTATTTCTTTTGAGCCTACATCTAGCATTCCCATAGATCCTTCATGTTCCTCCTCTCCTCTTCCACATTTTTTTAGTTCTTCTGAAGTTGTGTCTCATGATGATTCTACTTTTTCCACTAGCACACCTCCTATTAAATCTTTTGATTATACATCTATCATTCCCATAGAGCCTCCATATTCTTCTCCTCCTCTTGCCCCTCCTTGTCATCCTTCCACACGCGTTCCTTCTCACATTCCCATTATCACTCACAATGGCAAGATCCAAACTCTCAATATGCCTCTTACCTCACCTACCATTCCTTCACATAATATTTTATCTCTCATGCATGTTGTTGGCACTTTGAAATATCAAGTTCATACTCTCAATCTTGAAAGTAAATCCTATTATGCTTCCATGGACAATAATGTTTTGCATGGCAATTTTATTCCTAAAAATATTCACAATTATGCTTTCCCAAAGGACTTCATCATGCCTAATTTCTCATGTTTCAATGGTACTGGAAATCCTTATTTACATTTCAAGAATTATCATTCAACCATGTCTACTTATTCTAATTATCTCTTATTACTCAAAGCATTTTATCACAGTCTTGTTGATCATTCTCTTCAATGGTAAACTCATTTTCCTTATGGATCCATTAGTACTTATTATGATATGGAGGAGGTTTTTCTTAGAAAATTTATATCTAACAATGATCCTAAGGTCACATATGAACATTTGCCTTCATTCTATTAAGTAAAAAAGGAACCAATTGTAGATTACATTTTACGATTTAATTCTTGTATGCATCAGTTATTATTTCAGCCCATTGATTTATAAAATCAATTTATCTTTTGTCATGGCTTAATTCTTGCATTGAAAGAAAAACTCTTATATGCTACATGCAAATATTTTACACTCTTATGCTACAAAGTAATTGATTTAGAAGAATATTTAATCATTGTACATGTTATACCAACCCTTTCCACTTATTTTACTACTTCTTCGTCTACTACATCTTCCATCCATTAAGCCCCCTCCAAGGCTCCATCTCCTCCTCCACATAAGTGTCATTCTTATCCTCCAATGTGTCGACATACACCTAAGTCTTCTTCACCTCCTACTCATGAACCATTACAATTTTATCATAATGCAAAACCTCATGATGTCTTGTGTGCTTTACTTGATAAGCACTTAATCCGCTTACCTTCTACTGAGCATCATCCACGTCACTTCTTGCAACACCAGTGTGACTACCCTTTCTACAATTTCCACTACATCAATGGCCATCATGATAATGACTACTATGCTCTCCATGATCGCTTGCAACAATTATAAGACAAAGGTGTCATTGCTTTCTACTCACCCTTTCGTAGAACTCCCTTTCTCCTATTACACATAAGTTTTCTTCCACCTCTGTTTACTTATCTCCTTCACCTCCATCTAAATTTTTCATCCATCCACCTCCTAGGGTTATCATCCATCCGCATCCTCCATCCAATCCATCTATGGTTGCATCATTTCATTCTTCATAAATTGCTACACTACGTCATTGGCTTCCTAAGCCTCTTATTTCCACACTTCCTCCCACCACACCTTCTATTCTTGGTCCCATTCCATCTAGCATCCAATTTGGCACTTATTCTCAGGTTGATGTTTCTTCTTAACCTATGGTAGATGACATCCACTTTCCATTTCATTACCCTATGACGCACTCTCATGCTATGGTTCACACTTGACTGACTAAGGGAATAATACATTAATGAACATCTTCTTTCGTAACTCATGCACAATGCTTCATGTTATATATTTTCTCACATTTCCTTGCACATGACAAACCTATGTCCCGATGATGCACTCTTGTTCTTTGGTTCATTCTTGAATGCTAAGGGGGAATTTATAACTGAACCTCATTCTCACACTGGGGGCAATCACTCTTCTCTCCCCCCTTTCATTCTCATCACACTCTATTACGACTATTATCTTACATCTCATCATTATTCCATTATCAACACATCATTATTGCCACTTGTATTTATTCATGAAATTTCATCACATACATACATCTCTAATTATTGCATGCTATCTCATACATTACTATTCACACACATTCTTTCTCTAGTCCGTTACTTACCAATTATTTCCACATCATCATAACAACTTTCAAACAATCAACACTACATATTCAATAAACCATTCCAAAAATGCACATAAAATCTAACAAACTAATCATTCACTACCACATACCAATCACAATCATCACATCATATCCCAATGCACATCAACAATGCATATGATATAAATTTCCATATATATATATATATATATATATATATATATATATATATATATATATATATATATATATATAGCACATACAAAACCATAAGTTCCAAAATACAATTCTTGGGGGGGCAAGCCCCCATGCATTGCTACAATAAGATAGAATACATCACATATCATCCTCACTATCACTATATATAATCGTGGGATCACGAAGCTTCACCACTCACTCTACGTTGATGATCTCGACCTCTATATCTCTTTGACTGACTCTGTAATATCACAATCTCAGTCGTCTACTCTGCAAATCAACCATGTAACTCAACATATCTAGCAAACACATCTTGAGCTATGGCTCATCCTCCTATGGTCTGTCTAGCTATCTCATTATACTACTCTTTCTATAAGAGGAGAATCCTATAACCCCATGGTAATAGAGGAAGATTATGCACACATGATATGAAGGGAGGAGATATGTGACTATGTTTGGAAAAATCGCTTATATGACCATAACAATGTTCAGGAACTCATCATCAAAATCAACAGGCTGACTATGGAGGCATGTCTCTGAAGATGAAATAATCTTATGCTTGAATTACAAATGAAAGAACACCATTATCTTTATAATTTTACACTAGCACATAGCAAAATAACAAGGTATCTTCATTTTGTTAGGCAAAATAGGATCAACTAGTTGCCATTGACTTTTCACTCTCCCATGTTCCATTATCCAATTTCGAGTTGGATGGTTAATGAATCAATAGATGAGCATAAAGAGCAGAGGATTTGGGATCGAATCTCCAGTAACCAGGGGTTTTATTCACACGATTTAGAGGGAGTTTCTGATCCACTGGATTTTAGGGAACTATGTTATGTTTTGCAAATGTATGTATAAGTTGCATGAGGACATGCAACAATTTTGGTTGGGGGTGTGATGAGTCTGAAAATTTTCCTTTCTCAGTTGTATCTTTCTTCTATTGATTCATCCACCCAATTCTCTTGTTACCTCAACTTTTCACACATGTGCACTATCTCTTGTATTTTGTATATCAAAATTTGTATAAATTTAAGTAGTTATTTGCCAATACATAATTTCATATCTTATTTCATATTGTTCACTTTACTATGATAGATGCTAACATTTATAATACAATAAGGATCATATTAGAAGCTTGTAGCATCTACCCAAGAAGGATGCAACAACTACCCAAACAACCTGTAACATCTACCCAGTAAGTATCATACTAGCACGCAACAACTACATAGGCAACTAAAAACATCTACCTAAGTAGCACACATCAACTGTCCAGGCATCTTGAAACATCTACCCAGGTAGCCCATAACAACTGCTCAGATCAACTTGTAGCAAGTGCTCATATCAACCTGCAACAACTACCTATATTAGTATGCAACAACTTCTCAAGTCAATTTGTAGCAACTTCCCAATTTGGCCTACAACAACTGCCCAGGTCAGTTTGCAGAAACTGCCCATGTTGGGCTACAACAAAAGGAAAGTTGGCCTGCAACAAAGGGAAATTCAACTTAAAACAAATGAACTAAATTCAATCCAAATACATGCAAGTGGAAACATGGCTAAACTTTGCTAACAAGTCATCATGTGTCCACCTTCCAAAAGGGCAGCCTTGATTATGGGAAGGAGTCATATTTGACTTCTTCTTTGAAAATGTCATACCTATTCCAAGCTAAAAAAATCAAATGTAATGTGGCATATCTCATTGTTAGTTAAGATTGACAGTTAGTAAACTCCTCTTCTGATTTTTGTTCCTGAAATAAACAAATCCTTCTCCTACATGTTAGGTGAAGAAGGTTGCATTAATCAAGCTAAAAGATTTATAAATACTTTCAACCATATTGTAAAAGGGGGATTTTGGACGTTAATAACAAAGATTAATATAAACAGTTTATTTTTTTGCACAATAAGAGAAAGGTTTATTTAATTAGAATCTTTACAGGATTATAGCCACCCAAGCAAGGCCCACTTGAGGTAGTTTGGAATCCCTATTTTCCATTTCAAAAAAGTTATTTTTAGTATTCCATTTCCATAGATCGCGTCAATTTTTTTATGTTCATTTCCTTCGTTGTTTTAATACTTTCCATTCAATATTTCCCTTACATTATTGTTATTTGAATTCCTATAGTTTCAATTCCTATAAAGTTACAATCTCAAGGAAACCTATGTTATACGTACATTACAGACATCGTGTAAAAAGATACATCCTTGGATTGATATTATAAATGACGTTGAGTCATGATCAAACGGTTTCTTGAGGATTGGATAGCCTATCCCTCGGGTTGTGTTCAGCATAGTTGAACCAAATTCATTGGGAATTGATTCAACCCATCAATACAGAAAGCCAAGGTCGTGGGTTTGATTTTTTTTTAACTGGGGTGCGAAATTGTGTGATAGTTAGGTTCTTCCCTCAAAATGTGTAGCAATGATGTCGAATGATTTTCCAAGTAATCTTAATTATGTGCATATTTTCTCCTTATAATGGAAAACAAGCCACAATCCAACCTCATTCAATCATATGTGTAGTTCCAGAATGCATGGGCCTACATTCAACAACCTTTTAACTTAATTATCCTTCTGGTAAGCGTTTTGTGTTTCTCAATCAAAAAAAGATTGACATGTTGGATCTCAGATAATAGACTTTTTTGGGATTTTACTAGTTTGCATTTAGGCCATCTCGAGATGAACTCCATTGTTGTAAATTTCAGAATTTTATTTGGTACCATTGTTATATGACTTCAGAAAAATTAGTCATTGAATCAAGCCAAGAGTTGTCTTTTGCACAAGTAAAGAGCAAGAAGATCAGCAAGTTCAACAGGTTCCCATAGTTAAATTTAATGTATTGGTTTTCTGTAATTACACCTTTAAGGTGTCTCACTAATTGAACTTGAAAAATACAATTCAACCTACTTTTTAAACCAATATCGTAGAACAATATCACCATGACACTAATCATTTGACATGTTATCATGGGCTTCAAAATTTTACGTAGTTGTGGGACTCAAGACAACTGTAATGTCCATGTTAAAAGTGGCAAGTAGGGCTACACATTCAATGTTGGTCCACATGTTGCTTAACCAATATACAATTTTAGTGTCAATTCTATAAACAATGGCTATGGATATACAGCTGAGAGTAGGCACATATGTTGGTTATTATATCTTGATTCATCTCCAAAGTAAATTTTTGTTTTTCTTTAATATAGTTTATATGTTATAAAGAAAACTATGTATTAATGAAGTTTTTAATGAATTTTTTGTGATGGTTATTGTTAATCGGGATGGTGATCAATTTTATAAATTACGATTTCACCACATACTCTAGAGTGGGTCCATGTGTATATGATTACAACATATTCTATAAAGGGTCTTTGTGTTGTTTACTAAAACATGTAAGTTTAATGTCAATTGTATAACTTAATTAAAAATAATATGAAACTTAATTTCATAACACTTGCTTCTAACAATAGTAATTTGTAAAAAAAAAAAAAAAGAAAGAAAAGGCCACTCTTATTGAAAAATTCCCCTAGAGGAAAGGTAAATTTTGAATCAAAAGTAAAGACAACAAGGATAATCCAAGTTGGACATCCCTATATTTAAATTAGTGCAAAGCCTTGAGAACACCATTCTCACTCATCTACATCACTACCAAACGTAGGGAAAACACCATCATCAATCTTCATAAAATGCCCAATAGAGGATATGATAAATCCTACATGAGGTTACAAAGGGGATATAATTGATGATCGTATGAGGATGTATGCCATATAAACTCTCGACAGATCCACGGCCAATGTAAATCACCTAAAGCGGAAAGAAATTATTGAAGTTAAATCAAATCACAATCCTCACAATGTAGGAAAATACAAGCCCAATTAATTTCATTAGTTAAAATAAATAAAAAATATCCCTTACAAAATAAATTTTAAAAAAGTTTATTAAGATCATCCTTCCTTTTGCAAACTCGATTAAAAATGAAAAAAGTTTATTAAGATCCTACTCTTCGTTTTGCAAACTAGATTAAAAACGAGAAAAGGTTGATGTTCGATTATGAGCGGGACGGGAGGATTGCGGGAAGAGGGACAAGCAGCTCGTTATCCTTCCACTGTAGGGAGCGGGTGGTTATCGTTGCTCTGTGAAACCAGCCTCACGCAGTCCCCTCCTCTCTAGGCCGCAAGACAGACCTCCCTCTTTCGAGGATGGGCCTTGCAACAACTCTCTACTTGGACCAGGGCGAGCCGCGTAATATGCCACGCATCTCCCCTCCTCCCCTTCCACGCCTCACATGTCCCTTAACCTTGTGTGCCCCCACATGGGTCACAAGCTCGCGTTACTGAGCTCGGCACTGCTAACTATCGCTCGGACCGGTTTTCAATGCTACTTTCCGTACGCTGCGCTGCGTGTGGGATATATATATTTTTACATGCATCTCTTCTCCCTAACTCTTAACTATGCTGCGCTTCTCTCCTCCTCTGCTTCGCTTTTTTATTTCCATTTCCCATATCAATTAAACCTGGGCCTGTCTCACAAAACAACGTGACTGTGAATTTAGATTTCTCTCTACCTAATTCTAACCCTGCTGCGCTTCTCATTTTTATTTTCATGCACATACACAGACCTGCGCAGGATACAACACCGCTGCACTCATTTTTATTGACTCCTCCTCACACGCTCTGTATTTATTTCTTTAATTTCTCTTTTCCATCTTAATTACCATTGTTTCCCACCAAAGGACGGAGTGACACTGTTACTACTCTGAATTTAGATAATTTCTCTCTTTTCCCCCCTTTCCTTTCATTTCTGTCTTCACCCAAAACAATTTACGTGTACACCTGTGTAAGGCTCACAATTTCGTGTATGGAAGCCCACTAAATAAACGTTTCTACGGAGGAAATCTTTATTTACTGCTACAAATATCTTCAAAACAGCTATCTTGCAAATTGCGGAGAGATATTAATAATTTCAAGGATTAAAATAACTTCTCTCTCATATTTTTAATGGCTCCTCACAAATGGAGTTAATCTTCAAATATGTCCGGGAAAAAAAGACGGGCTCCAAACTCAACCGTATGGCCAAGATATATTTGATTGTTTACACTTCCCCTCCCTTAAAGATTTTATCGTTGCCAATTCTTCACCGCAAATGTTTCCCCATAAACTTTAATGACAATGCACCCCAAATAACTATATATGAAGATATAAATTGCATACATGTTGCAATAATCAACACATGGACCCAAGTACATGTAGACTCAAACTGCGATTCATTAAATTGACCATCATCTATCTAAAAAATGCCCAGAGATCTCAATCTTAAGGCCTGCATATTGGGTGTGTTGTGCCGGCAACTGACTTCATTACCTTCTCCACAAATTTTCCACGAAAAGGTGAAAAATGTTGTCAATCTAGGCACTCCAATGTGTCAAGCTCAAAAAATCCGATACAATTAAAATCAACACTCTTAATTAACCTTGAAATACTCAAAATTGTTCTTCTACTTTCTTGTCAGAGTAAAGGTTGAGGAAATGAGCAGGAATGTCGCAATATTCTGCAATCTAAAACACAACCGAAAAAAGAATGTTTTCTATGGAAAAGAGTGAAGGGATATGAAGGAGTGCAAATGATTGAAGTTATGAATATTTGAATTCAACATAAGATAAATCGATGCTCTCCCCCCCTATTAACAAATGCTGACGGTGTTTGTGTGCTAGGTGAGTCCCCTTACCTTTGACTATTACCAAAAATACATGAGGAAAAATGTCATTAGGGTTATGACTACTCATGGAATTCAACTTGATATGTCTTAAACACTCACAGGTGTATAAATCATCCGAGTTCCAAAATTTCAAAGTTCTTAAAGTTGTCGATCCTTGCATGTTGAAACTAATTGCACGAAGCTATATTATGGTTCCATCACAATTATAAGAAGTGAATATGTGTGGAGTTGGGAAAATTTGGAATTTTATTTGGCACCATTTTTGTGTGATTTTAGAACATTCGGTCATTGAATCGAGCTAAGGAGTTGTCTAGCGTACAATTAGAGAGAGAGAGAGAGAGAGAGAGAGAGAGAGAGAGAGAGAGAGAGAGAGAGAGAGAGAGAGAAGATTACCAAGTCCACGAGGTTCCCACCGTTAAATTAAATGTGTTCATTTCCTCTAATCGAGTTGTTGAGGTGTATTACTAATTAAACTTGAACAATACAATTCAACCTAATTTTTGAACCAATACCGCAGAATAATACCACCATGACAATAATCGCTTTACATGTTGTTTTGGGCTTCAAATTTTACTTAGTTGTGGGCTTGAATACAATTGTAATGTCCATGTTAAAAGTGGTAGGTAGGGATACACATTCGATGTTGGCCCACATGTTACTTATCTCAATATACAATTTTAGTGTCAATTCTATGATCAATGGCTATGGATATATAACCGAGAGCAGGTCCATATGTTGGTTATTTTATCTCGATTCGTCTCCATAGTGCATTTTTCTTTCGTTTTCTTTAATATAGTTTGTATGTTATAATAGAAGCTATGTATGAGTGAAGTTTTTGTGATCCATTTTTGCAGATGGTTATTGTTAGGCGGGAAGGTTATCAATTTTATAAATTACAATTTCACTACACATTCTAGAGTGGGTCCGTGTGTATATTATTACAGAAAATCATATAACCGGTGTTTGTGTTGGTTACTAGGACATGCAAGTTTAGTCTCAAATATATGACTCAAATAAAAATAATATGAAACTTAGTTTCGCAACACTTGTTTCTAACAGTAGTATTTTGTAAAAAAAAAAAAAAATAAAGAAGAAAAGGCCAATCTTATTGAAAAATTCCCTTTGAGGAAAAGTAAATTTTGAACCAAAAGTAAAGACAAATAGGATGATCCAAGATGGGCATCCCTACGTTTAAATTGGTGCAAAGACTTGAGACTGCCATTGTCACTCATCTACATCACTATCGAACGCAAAGAAACCATCATCAATCTGTACAAAATGTCTAATAGAAGATGCGATAAATCCAACATGAGATTACCGAAGGATAACGAGGGCACAATTGATCACATCATGGGGAGGTATCCCATATAAACTCGCAGCATATCCACTTCCTACGTAAATCACCTAAAGTGGGTAGAAAATAATTATGTTAAATCATCCACGGTCCTCACAATGTAGGAAAATACAAACCTAATTAATTTCATTGATAAAAATAAAGAAAATATTAATTTACAATAAATTTACAACTTTAAAGTGTCCTTATAAACATATTTTTTTAACTCAGGGTGATATTGATAGTGTAAATTATATATTCTGGAGTTGGATGGTGCCCAAACAGGTTTTCTAAGTCATTTATGCATCATGGTCACGAGAACCTCTTTCAGGTTGTTTGATATGGAAACAATTTGTGATACATGGTTTCTTGTGTGGTGGAGTGTCAAAGTATGGACAAAATAATTTTAGTCCCAAAACACATCTATTTATGAGCTTCAATGACCCTTGGAACAAAAGAAAACTTGAACAAAGAAAAAAAAACAATTTTTTAGATCAAAGTTAAGAAAATGAAAAAATATAGGTTTGTAGGTTACATTTTTCGCTATAGTTCTTTGGAGTTGACTATCATTTAAGGTTATCGTGAACCATTTTCAATGAAGGCTTGGTTGTATATGTGTCACTAACACCTTAAGGTACCAAATCACAAGGAATGGAATTGTAAATAAATTCCCTAACTCCCTCATGGCGAATCGACATTAAATGTTGAGTTTACTTACTATTGTCTTTACTGCACTTCCTTCTTTCCCTTCTCAAAAAATGGTTTCAGATACGGATTTGGTGGTTATGACATAGATAGAAGGAAATTTAGATAGAAATGAAGGAGATTCCACAAAAATAGTCACCTTCCAAAGGCCCAATCGAATGCATTTCCACTTGCTATTAAAATTTAACTTTAATCAAGGGTTTCCAATTAGATGGAATCCTAAAGTTCTCCGTAGATTTTTAGATAGAGATATGCCAATAACGAAAAATCCCAAAAAATAAACACCTCACAAACACCCAACTAGATGCATTCCCATTTTTAAATAATTTTCTAACTCGCAATCGAAAATTTATATGTAGATGGAACGTTAAATTCTACACACGCATTTTTTAGAAAGTTGACTATTTTGTAAATGTAACAAATTGTTTTTAATTTTTCTCGAAAACAACTTATTGACTAAAAATACACTTAATATGAATATTTTTAATGGTAATATATTAATATGGTTAATTGATACTCCGACATCCCTTGTCCTCCCTTAAAAACTTGATTAATAACAATGTCGGACTCCAATTTCCTCCATGTATGCATTGAAACCACATCAACATATGGATGTGTGTGTATAAACAAAATGTAGAAGAAAAAAAGAAAAGATCGACGCTCGATTATGAGCGGGGCAGGAGGATTATGAGAAGGACGAGAAGCTTCTTATCCTTCCACTGTATAGAGCGGGAGGTTATCGTTTCTCTGTGAAACCAGCCTCACGCGGTCCCTTCCTCTCATACGGAATTCATCATGCTCGGTATTATACTTTTTGGGGATCGATGATGGAGGTTTCTCTATTTTTGGCCGAAGGTGCACAAAAGATTCAAAATGGCATTCTCAAGGATTCGCACCAATTTACTTGTAGGACTTCCACTTTGGAAGATCCTCTTTGTCTTTATTTTTGGTTCAATTTTTTCTTTTATGCAAGGCACGTTTTTCAGCGTTGGAAAATAATTGTTATTCTTATTTATAATTAAATTGTAGTGATAACGTTAAACTTTGCATACATGGTGCAGTAAACAACACATATCCGCTCTATAATATGTTGCAAAAATCAACACACGAACCCCCTCGACAGTGCATGTAGACACAAATTATTATTCACAAAATTGACCACCATCGTGACTAACAATAACCATCGTTAAAAATGCATATAACATGTTCATTGATGCACAAAATTTCTAGACATTCTAATTTTTATAAGATAAGATATACAAGAAGACATGAAATTTAGATTGGAGATAAAGGAAGAAAAAAATGTAACAACCGCTGCATGGGCCAACTATCAGATCATGTCTAGCCATATATGTCATTGCATTTACAGTGTTATTACATCTATTTGAAAATTTTCAAGAGATGTCGATTTGAATGCCTAGATATTGTATTTTTCTAGTTACGCGTCGATTACCAACTTTGTTACCTTCTCCACAAATTTTCCATGAAATGCTGAAAAAAACTGTCAATATAAGTTATCCAACGTGTCAAGCTCACAAAAATCATTCCAAGAGAAAAATAGGGATCTAAACTCTACTGCACAGTTGGGATATTACGTTTTTTGATTGAATTCTCCATGCCATAAGAAAAATCACCATCAAGTTACAATTGAATGGACGTAAAATTTAAGGTTGAGATTCAAACGTGAGGGTCGAATGGACATAAAATTTAAGGTTGAGGATTAATTTTTAATTACTCGAGGACATTACACTCTACCACCACCATACCCAACTTCCATTACAGAACACTCTTCGTCAGAATAACCAACACAACGACACGGCCTTGCATTATATCCACCATTTATTACATAGAGATTATAATTGTATTCAAGTCCGCGATTAAGTTTTAAAAATTGAATCCAACACAACATGTTGCACGCTTATTGTCATGGTGATATTGTTCTGTGTGATTCTAGTATTTTGATTGGTGTAAGAAGTCCATTACAATTTACTTTTCGAGTTCTCGTGAATGGAATTATAATTAACATCATAGTTATAGAAACTAAATATATTTATTATTTGAAATTGTGGGAACCACTTTGTGGACTTGGTAAGCTACTTGCTCTAAAACTACTATCTTCTACTCTCACAGAGCCTTCATTTATTTAATCAAGGCTTTGATACCACTGATAAGAAATCCACTAAAATAGACAAATGAACAATGTATGATAATATCGTTGGTTGTGTGTGTGTGTGTGTGTGTGTGTGTGTGTGTGTGTGTGTGTGTGTGTGTGTGTGTGTGTGTGTGTGTGTGTGTGTGTGTGTGTGTGTGTGTGTGTGTGTGTGTGTGTGTGTGTGTGTCTGTCTGTCTGTCTGTCTGTCTGTGTGTGTGTGTGTGTGTGTGTGTGTGTGTGTGTGTGTGAGAGAGAGAGAGAGAGAGAGAGAGAGAGATGACATGAACCACTTTGGGTAACCACCAAAAACTAACTTATTAACAATAATATGTCATGAGCAAGTTAGTATAAGACTAAAGATCTATATTTAGAAATATTATATCTATAAATTTATACCAAAATTGTATGCAAAAGGTTGGTGAGAAAGATTCCCCAATTTAACAAGATTATTTTTTCTTGCTTGACCTTCCCCTCTTCTCTTATACGACTTCATTATCCAAGGTAACCCATTTAAATGCATCTAAATACATGCGTTACTTATCCAACTCCGATAAGATTCTTAAGTGCATATTGTAAATGCTTCTATAAATCTAAAATTAGCATTTATTCCATTCATCCCTAGATGCCGAAAATGAAGTAAAGCACTATCTAGCAGAAATTTATTGTTTATTAGAGATATGTTGATGTAATTGTCTAATTACCTATTAGTGATTGAGTTTACATATGTAGATAACGATATTTGGACTCCCATTTTTATATTTCTATTCTTGGATTGATTTAATGATCAAATGGCCCCGAGAATGTGCAGTGATGGTGTCGAAAGAATCTTCAAATTATCTTAATTCCTTGCATGTTTTCACCCCTACAATGACGAACAAGCCACGCTCGAGCCTCGCCCCAATCATATATGTATAGTTTTAAAATGTGCGGACCTGAATTCAATGTGATGTCAACCTAATTGTCCTCGGAGGGTAAACACATGATTGTGCATACCAATCAAAAGAACATTGACATGTTCCATAACTCGGAATGAACATCTTTTGTGGGATTTTTACTAGTGTGTATTAAGGTCATGTCGAGAGGAGCTCCGTGAGTGTAGGCATTACTGTAATGAACTTTCTTCGTCCATTTATCTCTCATAATAACAAGGAGAGGGGACCCACTTAGCAAAAATCACGTTAAAAAATTGTTAGTAGGGGACGAAGACTAATAATAATCCAGGGGGTTTTGGTTTCTCACGCTCTATCCTCTTTCCCCATCGGTAAATGTTTTGGAGCATGTAGATCCTTGTAAACCATCCCTTTCTGGCACTTATCGCCAATGTGGGATTAACTCGATGTTGGAGCATTTATGTCTCGTGGATACTTATTTCAAGAAAATAACGATAAATATTAGATACTCCTCCGCATGACATCTCCTCTGAAAATACGTAATTTATTTCCTCGCTTGAAAGAGTACGTGGTTAATGCTCTTCAATTTTTCTTGTGTTCTCATCTATGCTTTTTGGCATCTTCTTGCCAAAGATCTTAGTTGTCCCTTTCCCTGTGTTTTAATTACACATAAATTTAATTATCACGTGACACAATGGGTTTTTTGTAAGAGCATGCCACTCCCCATAGCTTAGCGATCCATCTTCGATTTCCTCTGTTGAACATGTAATGTTGGCGACCAAAGGTACACGTATTTTTTATTTTATAATAAGACTGTGTTCATTTTGATCCTTCGTATCATTACATTTCATTTTGATTGATAGGCCTATAGATTGCATATTTTCCAATAAGGACTCAAATGATATGGGGGATAAATAGTTGGATATCTCAAAAAACCATATAAGGAGTTTCTTATGACCATCAAGGATGAATAAGGGAAAAAACTCGTGCGGATCGAAGCAACGCCACAAAACCATCCAAAATGTACGCCAACGGTTTCGCCATTAAACTACAAATTGATATGCCGATGGGGGGTGTCTTTAAGTTGTATATTTACCGTAAATTAATAAAAAAAAATTTCATTTTGTAGTGAATGAAGTGGAGTTTTGTATTTCCGTGCATCATGAGCATCCCAAATAATTTAGTATCACCTTTTTCTTTCTATTTTGGGTGATTTATATCGAGTACGGATCCGAGGAGATTGTCCAGGCACACAACCCTATATCCCCATAGGATCATCATTTGTGTTCCCTTTTAATATCATGTGGAATTTAGTGTGTGTGTTATAAGACTTCTCTGGGGAACATGTACTTCATTCTAGGCACCAAAGCAGAGGGAATGGCAAGTCAACATTGAATGTTAGGAGTATTCACTATTGCGTTGACCGCACTTCCTTCTTTCCCTTCATCAACAAAATGTTTTTAGCTATGAATTCTGTAGTTATGACATAGATATAGAAGGATTTATTCAAATAGAGTCCAAGAAATAGCCGTCTTCCAAAGGCCCAATCGAATGCATTTCCACTTGCGATTAAAATCTAACTTATAATCACAAAAGGTTGATGTTCGATTATGAGCGGGACGGGAGGATTGCGGGAAGAGGGACAAGCAGCTCGTTATCCTTCCACTGTAGGGAGCGGGTGGTTATCGTTGCTCTGTGAAAACCAGCCTCACGCAGTACCCTCCTCTCTAGGCCGCAAGACAGACCTTCCTCTTTCGAAGATGGGCCTTGCAACAACTCTCTACTTGGACCAGGGCGAGCCGCGTAATATGCCACGCATCTCCCCTCCTCCCGTTCCACGCTTCACATGTCCCTCAACCTTGTGTGCCCCCACCTGGGTCACAAGCTCGCGTTACTGAGCTCGGCACTAAGCTCCTCCGCTCCCACCGCTTTTCAATGCTACTTTCCGTAGCCTGCGCTGCGTGTGGGATATATATATATATATTTACATGTATCTCTTCTCCCTGACTCTAAGTATGTTGCGCTTCTCTCCTCCTCTGCTTCACTTTTTTATTTCCATTTCCTATATCAATAAAATCTGGGCCTGTCTCACAAAACAACGTGCCTGTGAATTTAGATTTCTCTCGTTTGTTTTTGCTTTCCTTTCATTTCTGTCTTCACCCGGGCCACCCGCTGTAGTGCAAAAAAATTAACATACAGACGTTCATAAATTATAATGTCGTGTATGAAACCCTCCCTTTCTGGAATTCCACTAAATACGGCTATCTTAAAAACGTGGAGAGAAATTAATTCTGATAACTATAGCTGAAGATATAAATTGCATACAACCTTAACATAGATTTTTCGTTTTTACACTTCAATTTGCAAGAATATAATTATTTATTTATCTTCTAATTTTCCTTTCATTCACAGGCCTATAGATCATATATTTTCTTGTCCGGGTTCAAATCATTTGGGGGACAAATAATTGACCATTTTAAAAATCCGAAAAAATGAAATACAAATTAAGAAAATTGCCAACCCATTAAATACATGTTTAAGAGTTCCGTTTGTTATATATTTATCATAAATTAATGTTTTCTCCATCTTTTATTTAACAAGATTTAGTTTTTATTTCCCTCATAATGAGGACCCTGAAAAGTTTAGTATCACATTTTTCTTTCTACTTCATATAATTTATATCGAATACGGATGTGTTGAGATTTTCCAGGGCCAGTGCCCTACATTCCCATAGGATCATCATTTGTGTCTCCTTGTTATATCATACAAAATTCATTGTCTTGTATTAAAATTTTTTGGGGTTTGATGATAAAGCTTTCTCTATTTTTAGCCAAAGGCATATAAAAGATTCAAAATGGTGTTCTCAAGGATTTGCACCAATTTAGTTGTAGGACATCGACTTTGGACGATCCTCTTTGTCTTTAATTTTGGTTCAAAGTTTGTTTTTTTGCAAAGCGTGTTTTTCATTAATTTTTGTACAAATTATTATATTAGAATCTAGAACGTTTGAAAATAATTTTTCTATTATTTGTAATTGAACTATAGAACTGGCATTAAATTTTGCATATATGTTGTAGTAAATAGCACGTATCCACTCTAGAGTATGTTGCAATAATCAACACATTGACCCGCTAGAGAGTACATGTAGACACAAACTATATAGTTCACAAAATTGACCACCATCATGAATAACAATAACCAGCACAAAAAATGTAGAAAATCACCTTCATTGGTGCATTGAACTTCCATTATAATTTGTATAAATTAAGTTATAAACAGACATTAAATTTACCTTGGAGATAAAGAAAGAAAAACTTGTAATAACCACCGCATGGACCAACTCTCAGATCATGTCTAGCCACATCTAGCATTGCATTTACAATGTTAGTACATACATCTTAAATGCATATATTTGAAAAAATGTTGAGAGATATCAATATGAAGGCCTAAATATTGGATTTCTCATGTACTGTGTTGATTACTAAATTCATTAGCTTCTTCACAAATTTTCCATGAAGTGGTGAAAAACGTTGTCAATCTAGGTTCTCTAATGTGTTGAGCTAAAAAAAACATTCCAAGAGAAAAATAGGGATCTAAACTCTTCTGTATAGCTGGTATATATTTATCTACACAATTGTTTCTAAACAATGTCTTGGAAAAAATTAAGCACATAAGATGTGTTCCGTGTGATTACAAAGACAATCGGGATAGGTGTCAATTACTTGTTGATGCTAGAGTCTAGCTCATGTTATTAGGGAGAAAAATTATATTGTTAAATCATAGTATTTCAAGTGCTATATGTATAACCTCATAGAATATAATATATGTTATGATGTTGAAAGGTACACATTTTATCACTTGCTCAACTAATCAAGAGAATCAATTCAGTTCAACTAATCAGGAGAATCAATTCATCAACCCACTTCAAACTCATGTGAGGATCACTACCAATGCCTAAAATGGCTATAAATGCAAAATTTTGATTCAAATTCACCTAAAATGGCTTCACCAGCTCTATACCCTGCCTCTTATGCATCAAACAAACTCAAATCAACTTATACAATGATTTATGATCTAAGAAATAGTCAACTTACTCTTCCACTCTAAATTGTCCTACATCATTCTTCACTAGTTCTTCACTCACACAAGTAATATTTTTTCCTTTTAGCCTCTAATGACCATCCAACCTGTATGCAGGGTGTTCACACATACTTCAAACAAACTTAGATCATTCACTAAATTGATTCCAAAAGGATTCACTCTTCAATTTTTCAACTACCTTCCTCTAGACTGCCCCCTGGTTTCTCGAGACCATGTAATTTGGTATGTTCATGGATATAAGAATCTACTGATACCCAAAATAAAATGACTTCACATTTAGATACCATTTTACATCACTGAGGTGTACCTAAAATTTCATGAGTTAATTCATTAGTCTCATCTCTTAATCATTTCACTTCCCTTTTACCCTCCTTCGCCTCTACTAGCCCTAGTTCCTTGTTTTTCCTTCATAAATGGACTCCAATAAAATTGAGGTAATATTATAGCACCCATTTAGCTAAACATTTCCTTTTCCAAATTTTATTATTGAATACTTTGGAAAAGACTACTCAAAATCCCAAATTTCAGGTTTTCACTAGGTCTCTAGGAACCGTGACAGACTGTGGCAATATACTGTCACAAACATCTCAATTTTCCTCCAATAGAATGTCAAATTTCTTCCTTATTCTATCAAATAACTCCTTCAAGATGGTAGCTTCAAAGTTTCAAGTCAAATTTCATTATTTAATGGCTCCAATTCACAAACCCATACCAAAACCCTAAGGAACTCTCTTATAAATGCGAGTATGGAGATTTCGTTATAAAATTCTCAAAAATTGGTTTCAATCCTCAATATTTTAACCAAAGGTTTGTTTCAATCACCTCCTCAATATTTCCTTACCAGTAAGGCTTAATCTGCATGTAAAATCTTTCTTTTTATGAATTCCTTACTACTCTGACCATTAGGTACTCGAAATCACAGTCATGTAATGCATCTTTCCACTAAAACAAAGCAATAGAACAAATTACATGGAATTGGATCATTCATAATCCAGTTCACACATTATGATCTCTCCAATATCATTCATTATATTATTTTCAGGCTTTCTCAGTCACCTCTAGCCAACACACAGTCAAGTATTACTTCAAGACTCAAAACAAGGGTTTCAACTTTCTCTACTAGGCTTCATTCATTAAACAAATCACATGCAAGATTTTATTACTCATGAAATCAACCCCCAAACTCATCAAACAAGTGACTCAAACACAAAGAATTATAATGCTCAAATTCTCTCATTCTTTTCCTCCTTTGGCATAGTCCAAAACTTAGTTGCAACTCAAACAGAGTATTGACACTTACTGTTTGCTTAATCATCCACAATAACTATCTGTAGGTTTATTCTTAATGAAAGCAATCAAGACAACATTACATTCCATAAACAAGTGTTTAAAAATAATAGATTCACTCTCTAGCAACAATCATAGACAACACTTCAAAAATTGCTTGTATTTATCAACATTTCATATTCCATCATACTCTCATAGGGTCGTCATGCCCTTCTCCACTTCCTCCTTTGTTATTTCTCTAACATTTCCCTTGAGAAGTCCTCCCTCTCTCTCCACTAACTCCTATAACTCGAATACATCATCCTTTATTAATTTTTCCATTACCATTTTAACCTAACTAACTTTCTTTTATGACTCGTCAATGTTTTCTTATATGCCATACATAGGAGAATACCCTCCTTTACATCATTTGTAATGTTCATTGCTTCTCTTTTATCCCTAAGACTCACTAGTACATGGTTAGATGTTCGCATACACTCTACTGATTCACTCATAGTCACTTAAACCCTCAAACACCTTTTGCACTCCTTACCAAGCCATTGTTTCTCCTTATAAGTTTTAGAAATTTAAATCTAAGAATGGAGGGAAAATCTATCACTTGAAGTTTTTGAGCCACTTGACCATCTTAGAATCCCTTCCTCATGACTTAACATGCTCAACTTGAGTTCATAACCATAAAATTTTACATTTGGTTGACCTCTTAATGATGCTACTGCATCAGGTTACCATGTGGTTTTCAATAATTCCATTACAATTATTGTTGTGGAAGGAAGTACTACATTTATTATTGATTAAGTTCACAATATATGACAAGGACTACCATAACATTAATTACTAGCTTGAAGAGTTTCAATTTTTAGATTTGAGATTTTTTAGCTTCCCTTCAATAAATTCTATTAGTTGGATAATAGATTTATTGAGTATTCATTGAATCTAGCGACTTATTAAGGGTATAAGATTCTTGTTATGGGTAACTATATATTGAATATGAAGTTTTAAGGAAGTTGGGCTCACAAAGATTATATACTTCCTTGAGGACGATGCCAACAAATTTAAGTATTTGAATTATATATAGGAAAGGTGTATGATTTTATCATGAATTTCCATTCCAAAATTTTGACACCATATTTGTTAGCTTCGCTAGCATCTCCCTTGAATTTTAAGAACATCCTCATTAATAATATGCATATTAGAGTGGGGGAGTCTCAAGGACACCAACTTATCCTTCCCAACTCCTTTTTAATATGTCTCTTAAGTGCATATTGGAATTAGTTCTACAAATCTAATATCCCCAATATTACAAAAAAAATTATCCACCATTGGTTCTGTTGACAAACATCCTTGGCGGACACTTATGTCAGAGTCATGGGAATCCTTAGGTTAGTGGGACGTGCGCCCTAAGGAGACCTCCAAATTTTAAAGAAGTTGGCTCTTCTCTGTGGGGGGAGATAAGGGTCAAAAAAACTGGAAAGAAAAACATAAAACAAACTAAGGCGATGCGCTAGAAAGAATACACCAAGAAGCCAACCAAATACACAATCATCTCAAACTACTTGAGCATAACACCAAAGATTGCAACAACATCCAAAGGTGCACAGTTTCTAAATGAAAATAAAGGCGATAAGAGATAATAAAGATATGCGAATGATGAACTGAAAACACCATAAAACATATATATTACTCCAATGGTTGTGCACATTATTACATTAGAAGAGAGGCAAGATTGTCATTACAACGCCCAAACAAAAGGTTGGAGTTTCAAGATATTCTTTTCCTAACAAAAGAGAAGCTTGGTGACAAAGAGGAAAAGATTAAGACTCCTAATCACTAAACTACGTTTCTCTTCCTCTTTAAAGTCTATCTATATCTATCTATCTCTTCATATATATAGGATGAGGAGGAGGTGAGAGAGAACTTTGAAACTCCTTTCAACTACACCCTTAACTATGATAAATGATATGAAGTGACAAAAACAGATTTCCTCAAATCTTCCTCACAATTCGACCCCTTCAGAAAAGTGAGAGCCATGCCTATTTAATGCATCTCAATTATCCTGCAACTGACTCCCTTGAGATGGACTCGCCTTTTGAGAAGAAACTCTTTCGACTATTTATTACATAACCAGATATTTCGACCCTTTATGCATTGCTTCCCAACCCCTTGATTCAAATGATGCGTATTTGGTAATGATGTGACCCTTTGCCTCTGATCTTTTGAAAAAGTCTTGCGCATTAAATCTTACAGATCAGACCCAAAATCGATTATACGTGAAAGATGGCTTGTCATCTTGATGGCCCACTTTGAAGATGGAGTCCATTTACCGCAAGATCCACGTGAAAGGCCCACATATCCTTATGACTCTGCTTTGTATTTGGTAATGATGTGACCCTTTGCCTCCGATATTTTGAAAAAATCTTGAGCATTAAATCTTACAGATCAGACCCAAAATTGATTATACGTGACGGATGGCTTGTCATCTTGATGGCCCGCTTTGACCATGTGGAAGGCCCGCACATCCTTATGAATCTACTTTTCTTTAAGTCTCCTGAGAAAGCGTTGGGTGGACACTTGGCACCGTTCGCGGCTCGATGTCCTACTCCTTCGTTGGTTCTACATGTCAATCCCATTGGATTTTGATACTTCGTCACCCTTTTGACTTTTGAACCTACGCCCGCTTGACACTTGGCAGCATTCACAAGCCATTCGGTTCTCTTTACAATTTGGTTAAGTCCCTTCTCTCTTGGTGAAGATTTGGCTTCAAATAGGTTTCTCTTACCCATGAAAATTTAAATAACAGTCTAGCAACTTACTGGGACCATTTAGCCTACTAAATGAAAAGAAACCACGATCTTCCGCTATGAAACTTGTGTTTTGAAGCTTCTATGAATCTGAGCATGTGGACCCTTCCAGTTTTTGTGGAGCATTTATAGTCGTTGTTTGATTCTTGCGCCTTCCTACTCTCATATTGAAACTTCTGTAATTTATTTTTCTGAGAGTAGAAAATTGAAAATATGGACAACAAAAACTTTTGGCTAATTTTAGTTGCTTTTCATTTGTTCGAAGTGAGAACTACAATTGTCTTCAACTAACGGTGAATTCGTTGGTGAGCCAGAGCCTTCATCAAGGCTAGCACACCCCCTTTGGAGTAATATAGGAGCGGGACTATACAAAAGACAAAACATACATGTCTCAAATGAGTCATGTAGTGTGTGCCTAAGCACTTATTCTGCTAAAAGCAAATCTACTCCTACTCCTAATCTAACTAGCTTGATGCATGCTGAACAAAACCTGAAACAAGCAAGGAAAAATAGCTTCCTTTTCTTCTAAAACGTGGCCATGCAATTGATTTGGCTGGTGACATGGCCTACAGTAAGAGTGAAAAATTAACCTTCACTCTTCTACCCGTGGTATCAGCGAACAGAATGAATACCTCCTTTTATTCATCTTTTGGTTGGAGGCGTTGTTGTTGACCCTCGGGGTCTTGAAGATCATCCTCATGTTCTGAAATGAACATGACCAGTGCTGGCATCTTTCTCGATGAGATACAGCCAAAGGTGGGGGTTAGTCCTACCTTCTGCTTACGTTTGTCGTTCTGGCTCATATATTTTGGATCGAGGCTCCCTTGTGGATCTCTTTGAAGGGTTTCATCTTGTTCATCTTCTTTCCGCTCTCCCTTTTTAGCAGCTTCACCTATGAATCCAGGCTCCTCGATTGAAAGAAAAAATATCTCAATAATAATTTCTTCTAGAGTCCTAGGATCAATCTAAGGGGGGTTGTTATGAGCATAAGGCTGCCTTTGTGAGCGTGTATCATTTCTCACTATATGCTCTTCTTTTGGATTTAGAGCCATTTCTTGCTGGTGTGTGAGGTATAGCTGCTTGGAGATGGTGGTAGTGTAGAAATTGTGGTTTGGAGATGGACAAGGGGAGGATCCCTTAGTGGTAATGGAGTCATGATTGCACGGCTTCATTGGATGAAGAGAAATGGAAAGCGTGGAAAGGTAGATGAATGAAAATGGATGAGAGGGAACTTTGCAAACCTTTGTAATGATTTGGTCAGACCCTGTAAATTTGTTTGATGTGCTCCGCAACTATCTTCATTGAATCTTGATTTCTATCGAGAATCGACTGAGTCAATGCCATAATAAATTATCACTCTAAGTTGTCCCACTGGGCGTGCCAGGAAAACTGTTGATGGACATCCTTGGTGAACACTTTTGTCAGAGTCATGGGAATCCTTAGGTTAGTGGGACATGCGCCCTAAGGAGACCTCCAGATTTTAAAGAAGTTGGCTCTTCTCTGCGGGGGGAGATAGGGGTCAGAAAAACTAGAAAGAAAAACATAAAACAAACTAAGGCGATGCACCGGAAAGAATACACCAGGAAGCCAACCGAATACACAATCGTCTCAGATTACTTAAGCATAACACCAAAGATTGCAACAACATCCAAAGGTGAATAGTTTATAAATGAAATTAAAGGCGATCAGAAATAATAAAGATATGCGAATGATGAACCAGAAACACCATAAAACATATATATTACTCCAATGGTTGTGCACAGTATTACATTAGAAGAGAGGCAAGATTGTCATTACAACACCCATGCAGAAGGCTAGAGTTTCAAGATCTCCTTTTCCTAACAAAAGAGAAGTTTGGCGACAGAGAGGAAAAGATTAAGACTCCTGATCTCTAAACTACTTTTCTCTTTCTCTCTAAAGTCTATCTATCTCTTCATATATATAGGATGAGGAGGAGGTGAGAGAGAACTTTGAAAATCCTTTCAACTACCCCCTTAATTATGATAAATGATATGAAGTGACAGAAACATATTTCCTCAAATCTTCCTCACAATTCGACCCCTTCGGAAAAGTGAGAGCCATGCCCATTTAATGCATCTTAATTATCTTGCAACTGACTCCCTTGAGATGGACTCACCTTTTGAGACGAAACTCTTTCAACTATTTATTACGTAACCAGATATTTCGACCCTTTATGCATTGCTTCCTAGCCCCTTGATTCAAAAAGTGCGTATTTTGTAATGATGTGACCCTTTACCTCCGATCTTTTGAAAAAGTATTTAGCAATAAATCTTACATATCATAGCCAAAATCGATTATACGTGACGGATGGTTTGTCATCTTGATGGCCCACTTCGAAGATGGAGTCCATTTGCCGCAAGATCCAAGTGGAAGGCTCGTGCATCCTTATGACTCTGCTTTTCTTTAAGGCTCCTAGGAAAGCACTGATGGATACTTGGCACCGTCCGTGACTCGCTGCCCTACTCCTTAATTGGCTCTACATGTCAATCCCACGGGATTTTGATACTTCATCACCATTTTTACTTCTAAACCTGTGCCCGATTGACACTTGGCAGCATCTGCAAGCCGTTCGGTTCTCTTTATAATTTGGTTAAGTACCTTCTCTCTTGGCGAAGATTTGCCTTCAAATGGGTTTCTCTTAGTCGTGAAAATTTAAATAACAGGTTCGTACGATTGGTCTGAGGGGGATTTGTGGAAACATATAAATCCAATATACCATGATCCTTATGCCAATGGGGTTGATGTTACAATGCAAATGGTTCTCCTAATAACATAATGATTGATTCATTGCATAATGTGTATGCTTTTTTGCTTTATCTTCCCCTCTTCTCCTATGTGATTTCATGATCCAAAACAACATATTTAAATGCATCTAAATACATGTCTTACTTCCCCAACTCGAATAATATTCTTAAGTGCATATCATATTGCTTCAACAAATTTACAAAATTATCATTGATTTATTCACCCTTAGATGTAGATAGTGAAGGAAAACACTATTTGGCACAAATATATTTTTTATTGGAGATATGTTGGAGTAATCGTCAAATTACACATTAGTGTTTGATTTTACATACGTAGCTAAAGATATTTCCTACACTTTTTATATTTCTATTTTAGAAATAAATCACATTTGGAATATGCAACTTGAAATTCCAAGTTACACACTAACTTTATATGCGTCATTTGACTATCTGTGTATGTCTAATCACCTTATTTGATAAGCTAAGTTGAACACCTATATTTATGATGCCTCTCAAGCCTTATAAATAGAATGCATCTCCTCACTCATTTCATAAGAGAGGGGAGGCCATGATAGATCATAATGAGATATTTGTGGGAGCTTTATGCAAAATCCTCTTCTTGAAGAGTTTATATGAGAAACAATGTTATTTTCTCAAATTTGTTTTCTAGAATAGTTTTGTGTGGCCATATGTTGAAGTTTGATCTTTGAAATAAAGAAAGGATTGGAAAAAATGTGTTGTCAAAATAGTCATCACTCTCACAAGATAGACATCATGATAAAAAAAAGCATACAGGCTATTTCATTTGCATATAAATCTTTCTTTCCATGATGATCATATAAGCTATGAGAATCTCGTTCACAAGCCTTTAGATATGATTTACATTGGTAGTTTAGTATTGGTTTTCATGGCCAAATTTTTTTTATAGCTCCTTAATCCTATCATACCTTTGAGTTCCTTCCTTTTAGCCTTTATTTAGCTCAGCGATCCTGCTCTTTGTTGGAATTTATAGAGCTAAAATCAACACTCTTAATTTATCTTAAAATATTTAAATTTGTTCGTCAACTTTCTTGTTAGAGTAAAGGTTGAGGAAATGAGCAAGAATGTCGTAATAATTTACAATCTAAAACACAAATGGAAAAAAATGTTTTTATATGTAAAAGTGTTAAAGGATATGAAGGAGTGTAAATTATTGAAGTTAGGAATATTTGAATTCCACATAAGAGCAATTGAGGCTCTTCCCCTACTGACAAATGCTAATGGTTCTTGTGTACTAGGTGAGTCCCCTTGCCTTTTACTATTTTACCAAAAATACACGAGGAAAAATGTCATTAGGGTTATGACTACTCATGAAGTCATCTTGAGATGTCTTAAACACATGCGTGTATTAATCAGATAAGTTCCAACATTTCAAAAAAAATGAATTTGTTGGTCCTTACATGATGAAACTAATTGCATGAAGTTATATTATGGTTCAATCACAATTCTAAGAAGTGAATATGTGTGCAGTTGGGAAATTTTGGAATTCTATTTGATACCATTTTTGTATGATTTTCGAACATTTGGTCATTGAATCAAGCCAAGGAGTTGTCTTGTGTATAATTAGAGAGAAAGAAGATTTAAAAGTACAAGAGTGTAGACACTAAATCACGTACTTTGGGTATGTATCTAGTCCTGATCACATACTACTATTCATATGATGCCTAAGTGAGAAAAGTACTAATTGATCCATCTATTTGGCCATCTTTGCTTGCTCTCTGATTTAATTATTGATCTTACACTCATTCCAGCCCAGTATGTCTTTTCATACTTTGGCATTTCTCATACTGGACGCCAGCACCCAGCCAAGATGTCAGCACCAGGCACGCCCATCCCCTCTGGGGGCCCTGACCTTTTTGTACTTTACTCACATCTTTTAGGTTGTTTCTAGCCATTTGGGCATCTTATCTTTTTGGTAGTCATCCTTTTCAGGGTTAATTATGAAATTCAAGCAAAGGAATCATATAAGTATAAAGTTATGTGACCATAAAAATTGAGATGGACCTCTTGAGAAATTCAGTTCTTACTTCTTAATCTACCTGCGACAAGCTACTCCAGTGCAGGCAGAACTTATTCTATCCTAATCTAACCATTCCAATGGGACAGAGAGAGAGAGAGGGTGAAAGAGCCTACACTAAGCGGTGATACACTAGAAAAAGGAAGTGGTTGCATCATAGACCTGACTGCTTGAAGTGGAGAGAGGTGAGCAGAGGAGAGAGTGGACAGAATGCACCACGGACCAAAGATAGATTTCACACATACACCACTTCAAAACCCACTAAACACAGCTCCCATGACCTACAACAAACATCATAATATGCATAGTATACCCTGCAATGATGAGAGGTAAGAAGAGATAATAAAATGAGCCAAGGATGGACAGATGCATCACAAAACAGATTCTATTGCTCCAAAAATTTACACAATACATCGTTAGTGGGCAAGAGGCAAGAAACAAAATTATAAAGCCATGGGAGGAGGCTTAGACTCTGCATTCTACCCTAAGGAAGAAAGAGAGAGAGAGGGCAGAGGAGAAACGACGACCAACCACTTTGAATATGCTCCTTCATTACAATATATAGGAAGAATAGGAGGGAGAAGAGGGAAAAATTTGTATCCTGCTTCAACCACCTCGAGACACTTTTAATCCTACTTTGAAAGCTCAACCACCATCAATCAATCCCTCTTGCAAATCCACCTCAAATTTGTCATGTCTGGTTCCCCGGCGGATCAAATCAAATCAGATCTGGTAGTTGGAGAAATCGGGCTCTGTATTAATGGTCAGGGAGACTTTTTCCTACTTTTCACCCATCAAATCCTATCAAGAATGATATTTTATGTTTCCATGGTGTAGAGGATGTTGAGACGTTTCCAAAAAGTCTTCTCCCGCCCAAATCTGAGTCTCCAGTCAAAAGATATGGCCATCTGAATATTTGGGTTACAGGCACGCAATATTTTAAAAGAGTTTTCCGTACAGGGTCCATGTGGCAACCTCACACACCTTGCAGATTCGGCCCCTACCTTTCGCTTTTGAAATTGTGCCCATGAGACATTTGGCATCCTCTGCAGGCTTCCCTATTTCCTTTGTATTTTTCCTAAGTTTCTTTGCTTGGTGAGGTCAAGAGTCTGACCCAGGACACGTGGCGGCCTGACGCTTGTTTGGAAACCCACCCAAAATTTTACCTATGAAATAGCACCATGTTGACACTTGGCACCCTCTGTTGGCCTGTCTCAATGCTTTAACTATTTAGCCCCCCGACTCTGTCCCCTTTTTTGGGACCTGAGACACGTGGAAGGCCCACACTCATTTGGGTCTGCCCCTTTGGATTTAATCCTTGGAGGTGCGTCGTTTGGACACTTGGCAACTTCTGCTATCTTCTCCATACTTAGTCATTTTTGGTCTACCCCATCCGCCTTATGACTTTAGCTGTTGACCATTTGCTACATGGAGGGGTGGCGCAAGTTTGAGGCTTCGGCCTGGATCCCGCTTTTGAATGTGCGTCGTTAAGACACTTGACACCCTCCGCTGAGTCGAATACTTTTCAACAACCGGTGCAACCTTTTGGGGCTCTGGACATGTGGAATCTTGGCACTTTTTTGGGTCTACCCCTTTGGATTTAATCTTTGGAGGTGCGTCGTTTGGACACTTGGCAGCTTCCACCGTCTCCTCCATACTTAGTCATTTTTGGGCCCGTTCTGAACCATTTGCGAAGCCCAAAGACTTTGAATCTTCATCTTTCTTTTCCTTTGAGCATATGGGTCTTTGACATTGTTTGGATTCCTTCCCTTACCCTGCTACTCCATTGTCGAGCCCGTCTATAATTTGTTTGTTGGATTTGAAGCATGGATTCGCTTGATAGTGTCATTTCTTGAATTCTTCTCGTGCAAGGTTGAATTTGACTCTTTTGGGCTTCTTGTTTCTTTTGTGTCATTCAGACTCATTTTGACCCTATGCTCCTTGAGTCAAGCTCGCCTGTCCCCTTGTTTTTTGTTCTAGAATGTGAGCTCGCGGGTCTGAATCATTCCCTTCAGATTTTCTTTATGTGCGGGGCTTGTTTTGACCAAATTGTTCAGGGGCGAATTTGGGATAACATTACCCTCTTTGGATTGATGTTAAAAACCTTCTTAGACACAATGTGACCCAACAATTTACCTTCATGTACTACAAAAACACACTTTTTTGGATTGAGTGAAATGGCATATTCTCTACATCTTTCACACACGTGTCTGAGATGAACCATATGATCTGCAACATACTTTGAAAATATGGCCACTTCATCCAAAAAAACAAGAACACCAGTATTAATTAACCCTTGAAACGTCGAGTCCATATCACACCGAAATGTGGCTCCTACATTTGACAGTCTAAATGGCATTTTTCTATATGTATATGTGTCCCATTTCGTAGTAAACACTATTTTAAAATTATCTAATTCATGTACCAAAATATGATTGTAACCAAAATAGCCATAAAGTAATGAGAAAGGCTCTAAACCACTTACACTTTGCAAAATTTTCTCCATTGACAGTAGTGGCTAATGATCTTTTAAAGAAGATCTATTTAAATATTTGAAATCCATGCATAACTGTATCTCTTCATTATTTTTCCTCATGGGAACCAAAATGTCCACCCATGATGAGTGCTTGATAGGAAAAATAATGTTAGCTTTGATCAACTTATTCAATTCTTGCTTCATCGATGGTTAAATTTTAGGATTGATAGGTCTCTATTTTTGTCAAATTGGTTTTGTTTTTAAATCCAATTCTATTATATGTTGGGCTAAATATGGATTAAACACCCTTAATTCACTATAGCTCCATGCAAAAAAAACATCGAATTCTTGAGCAAGTTGAACAAAATAAATTTTTTCATCGTTATTACATACCTTGCCCAATTTGAGTGCTTTGTCATTACCAATGTTGATTGGTTCGTAATCATCTTGTTTGATCACCATATTTGACTTCTCACTTCTAACATGATCATCTATGTTAAATATGTATTCGAGAGTAACCAATCCTTGAGGTATCTTGTTAGATTTCAGCTGAACAATCTGATCATCATATTGTTGTTGTAATATATCTTGATTTTTGACTGAAAAACTCAGTTTCCTCTTGTAATAAATTCACTATTTCTTGTTTTGATTCAAACACTTGCCAATTTATATTGTTGTCTGGGATAGAAGGAATTACCACTATCTTGATATACTATTGATTTTAATCTTTCTTGATCTGATCTGGAATATCAATCTGAGCACCAATGACAACCAACCTATCTTCATGCTTGTTCTTCACTCTAGGTATGGATCGAACATTGAAAGCATCAAAATATTCTATTAAATCCCATACCCTATTCTTATACGATCTCAGAAAATCATTCTTAATCATAGCTTGTCCTCTTATTTGGTTAACCATTGACTCATTGTCACCAAAAACTTGCAATTACTTCACTCATTTCTTCCTTTCCCATTGAAGACCATGCACAAGAGGTTCATATTCAGTTGTGTTATTAGTGCAAGTAAACTGAAATATTCAAACCAGAGAAATATATTTCCTTTGTTGGAGAAATTAGCATCATCCCTCCACCTGATCCAATCTTGCTTCTTGATCCATCAAAGTATAATTTCCATAAACCTTCATCTTGTTGATATGTTTTGATAAGGTTAGGAATAATAGCATTTTCCTCATGCAAACAATATGTTCTGAGACCTGCTTCTTCAATATAGCTATGTGGATCAATAGCATGAGTTTGAGTAGCCCACTCATCAAGCAATAAATGTGGAATTCCCTCAAGAAGTGTGGTTGGATCTTAGTCAACTAGTTGGTTTTCTTCATTTATGATCATACACTTTGAGTTTATGACACTAGGAACATAAGGTTCTATGTGATTTGTTGAGATGGTTTCAGACCTTATGGTAACTTTGGTGCCATACCTTATTTTAAATAACATCTGAGACCAGTTTAATGATAAGTAGCCTATGATTTTGGACGTGAAATCTCTAGAAAGACATAAGGCGAAGAGAGGGGGAAGATCAATGATAAAAACATCTTGAAGAATGGAGAAGTTGGGGCATGCGTGCAAGGTTAAGCTCAGTCCTCTAATGACTCCAAGGGTCTCTACAGGTGTACCATCAAGGTTAACTACTCACTTAGAAAGATGCTCATAATCTAGACTAATTTCATTTCCAATTTGCTTGGGCATAGCTGACCTAAAGGCTCCGGAAGCAATCATACAATTGTGAACTAGGTTTTGGCCTATGATCAATGAAATATAGAATGGAGGTGGCTTAACACTCTTGTTTGTTTGAGCTTCTTTTGGATTATGTGTATTGGTAAGAAAAACCTTAGATGGTTCTTTGGATGGTTGGATAGAGACATTGGGGTTAGACAAAGCTTCTTGCAAGAGATATTTTTGTCCGGGAAGAGACAAGGAATCCCATATTGACATATTAACTTTGGTTTGCTTCATATGTTCAAGGATATTAAATGATGGAGTACTAACCAAGTCGGTTTTAATTTGCTACCAGCAGCGCTTTGTATTGGTGGCATGGAGATTGGGGTTTCTTGTTTATTTTGAGCTATTGTAGACTAAATTTTTTATTGCTTTGTTGATTTAAACTGAAATAGAAACATGTAACGTTGGAGAAGGCTGAGAATTTCTCTTACCAGTAGGTCTCTCTACTTCTAATACTCTTTTTTGGACCTTGTGTTCACTTCCATAGAAGTATAACTCTAATTTTTTTATTGTCAAGCTGATTTATTTCACAAAAATCATCTTCTTTCCAGTTTAGGAATGTAGCATTGCCTTGCACTGACTATTTTAAAGCCTTGTGTTGTGGTGGAGTCTCAACTGATGAACTTTTGGACATAACAGTAGTTTACACCATAAATGCTTGATTTTGAATACCATTGAAGCAAGAATTATGATTATAGGCTTGATTACATGGATAACACCACTCATAATATTAGATTAGATTGTTTTGGACTGGTACAATTGCTTTGGATGTGCTAGCAGCATTGGGATTGACTATTTGGATAGGTTTGGCATTAGCAAACTGATTTTGGCCCTGTAAATTTGGTTGGAAAAGAGGTTTATTCTACTGATTGGGAGGATAGTAAGGTCTGAAATTATGATTTTTCTACCTTTTAAGAGCAACTATCTCATTCCCAAAATCTTTTAATATGTCTTTTATCTCTTGTAAATCATTTGATTGGCTTGGGGATGCACTAATTTGGCTCAAAGGCTGATAATTAAGCGTTGTGATTAGATCTATCACATGTATTTGGAAGGAAATGGGAGGAGGAATTTAAGGAAAGATGGGCATGAGAGGTTTTGGGGATATTTTTCCCGCTTGTATAAGATTATTTTCAGCCCCAATTTTTATGTCATAAGTGTCAGGGAGTATCATTTCACCCATTGATTATATCATTAATGAATATTAAAATTTAAAGCCCTTAGATAATACAAAAAAGCATACTTGGGAGTAGGCCTTACCAATTGTGGAATTCAATCCCAAGTCTTTTGAACTCTGTAGTTGAACTCAATCATGAACTCTTATGTTGCTCTCTTGATGGTAGTCATATGTTCCACTAATGACATATGACTTGATTTTTCCTCAAAATGTCTGCAAAAAACTTCTCCCAGGTGATCCCATGTAGTGATGGAATTTAGTGACAGTCCCTTATACCACTACAACGCTTTGCCTTTTAAAGAGGTTATTAATAATATGACTGTAACATTTCTTGAGTAATATGATAAATAGAGCATATATTGGCAACATCTTTAACGTGTTCTATGGGTGTAACATGATTTTCCCTAATAAAAATGGGATGCTCTTAAGAGTGGAAACTAGGATATCATCATGTTGAGCTAGCAATAGTGGGCTGCCATCATTGAAGGAAACAAAAACCTAATTTCTTGGGAGGGCCATATTCAGATTGAGATTGGGTATGGAAAATTTGAGAAATGAAATTGGTTTTTGTGGAGTGAGAGGATATTTAGGCTATGGTTTGGAGTTTGAAAATTTGTTTCTCTTAGCCGAATTCAAAGGTAACTCAATGAAATCAAATGGAATAGTTGTTGTAGATGATCTAGTTATAACCTTTGGCATGGAATACATGTTGATATGCTATTATGATGTGCTTGAACTTATGGATATGTAAAATGCTAGATGAAAATGCATGAAACACTGATATTTGCCAAGAACAACATCAAATTCTGACAAATTCTTCGTTCTATGTCCCACCGAGCATGCCAAAAATTGTTGTCACTTTGAAATGCGCCCTTTGGAGAATGGTGTGATAAATCTCATTTCAATTGATAAAATGGAATCACTCCTAGCTTGTGGGTGGCATGTATGTTGGAGTGAGTCTCCAGGGAGGGTCGGTTCCCCTAATGCAACACCTAAGCTATTTTCTATTTCTAAGACTACTTTATTCTACCAAAACCAACAAGGAAAAGGGAGAAGGAAAGAAGGGGAAAATTAAAAAGATCATGATACACCAATTTTTTTTTAGGATTTTAGACTTTTGGAATGCCACATATGGACCAAGGAAGCTATGCACACCATACACTAACAAGAAGTGACTATATAAAAGTAAAAGTGTTTCATAGAAAGGTTCGTAGTTGAATTGTGACAAGATGAAAAGGGGGCAGTAAATGGCTTCACAGTAAAATTATACATACAATTGATTAAACACAATCTATGACCTATAAATTGACATAAAACTACATGAAGGCGTGAAGTTTAAACTGTTAAACCGAGGATAAACACGAATCACAAAGATAAACTCAATTTAAAACAAAATATGGACTAAACACAGACTGTAGAAAGGTAAAAACATGTCCTTTACTGCTTTAAGAGGTGGAATAAAGAGGATCACCCATGACCCTTTATTTCTCACTCAGAATAGTGAATTGCTCCAAAAATATGAATGAAGAGGCAAACGATATTTTTTACAATGCATTCTAGAGTTTTATAGGAAAATCCAAGAAAGAGGAAAGAAGGAAAAACCCAGACGTGCAAGTCTGACTTCTAAAAATAGGAAAAACTTGTGTGGTTTGTCTCCCTGCTAAAAAAAAACTCCTTTTGAGTTAAGAACGTGCATTTTTCTGTATTTGCTTCTTGTTTCCTCTAAAAATAGTCTTCATTCTTCATTTTTATTCAATTATGTGCCCAAAATAAAAAATGCACTCCCAAAATAGAAAAATAGTTTTTCTTCTACTTTTGCATGCTTTGTTTTATTATTAAACCTTATGAATGATGGAACAAACTTCCCTTGCATGCTTTAATCTAGTTTTAACACTCCATGCTCCAATTTTTCCTTTTGGTTAGATTTAAGAGATTAAAAATGAAATATGGGTCGTTTTTGGGTCACACAAAAAACTTCTTTTGTTGTGTGGCCTTTCACGTGACTTTTCTATTTTATCATGCGGCCTTTTGTGGACTTTTGTGCACCATTTTTTAATTTTTTGTGTGGTTATGTTGTTATGCAAACTTTTCCTTTGTCGTGTGGCCCTTTTTCCTTTTGTCGCGTGACCTTTCACACGACTTTTATTCTTTGTTGCGCAGACTTTTTTATTTATCATGCGGATTTTCTTCTTTGCTGCGCGAAATTTTTCTTTTGTCGCGCGGACTTTTTCCTTTGTCGTGCGGCCTTTTGTGTGGCTTTTCTTCTTCGCTACGTAGACTTTATCCTTTTTCACGAGGACTTTTGCGCATATTTTCTTCTTTGTTGCGTGAACGTTTTCTTTGTTGTGCGGACTTTTTCCTTTGTCATGCAGCCTTTCGTGCGACTTTTCTTCTTCGCTCCACGGAATTTTTTCTTTGTCGCACAGAATTTTGCGCGGCTTTTCTTCTTCACTGTGTAGACTTTTTCCTTTGTCACGTGAACTTTTGTGTAACTTTTCTTCTTCATTGCACAAACTTTTTCCTTTGTCACACGAACTTTTTTCTTTGTCGCATGGACTTTTTTCCTTTTTCATGTAGTCTTTCGTTGGTTTTGAAAACTTTGCAAAAAAATCCTTCATGCTCCAAGTCCCCGGGACACTATAATTTCTAGTTTTTTGAGTTCTTGGATATACCATCCAAATCTATTTAAGTCTGAAACTTGAATAAGTTGTGAAAATAAGCATGGAGCTTATTTGGATAACAATGAGCACACATAAGAACATCATCATGTGGAAAAACATTATTATGAATAACAACATTGTTAGGAATAGAAACATCATCATAATTAACAACATTAGTAGGAATATAAAAATCATAATGACTAGCAACCTCATTATGAACAAAAGAATCAGCATCATGAATAATTACATTGTTAGAAACATCATCATGAACATTAGGAAAAATAGGCAAATCATTGAAACTAGTAACCTTATTATCACATGGAATATCACAACCACTATGTGCATCACCATCTATAGAAGTAGAAGAATGTTCATCATTTTTATCATCATCTATGTCAATATCAGGACAAAGTTTAACAATCCTAAGTTTTGAAAGTTGTGTATTCTACCTCCTTAGTGGGTTCTATGTCAATAGATGGTGCACGATTATGAGAATAATGTATATTAAGATTATGAAAGTGTGGAGCTTCATCCTCACTAACTGAACCACTATCACAAGATGCATATTCACAACTAAGGTCATCATTAAGAGAAGGCTCCACTAAGTCAAGAGTGTTATGGTCGTATGTGGGAGAAAGTGCACAAAAAAACAACCAAGGACTTTTTTTAGGGGGTGTCTCAATAGAAGGCATGTTAAGAGTGGGTAACACATTAGGAGTGGCCAATCAAGGTGGATATTTCCACTTAATATTAGGATCATATGATGGGTCATCATAGCTATAATCCATATCGTCTAGGAATCAAGCATTAGGATCAAAGACACTTGGGCATTGTGCAGATAGAACCAACTTTTTGAATCCATGAATAGCTTGGACCTAATTAAAGGGATAATATCCCTTGTGGTTTTCCAAAGCATTGCTACAAGATATATCTAACTCAAAGAAGAAATCATAAATTCATTAAGGCTTTGAGTATCACAAGGCCTAAATACTGAATAAATAATATTAACCCTAAGCTAGGTAAAGGGTTCGAAAAAATGACGAGTTCACCAAAATTTATTAACCCTAAATTTATTTCAGATGATTAATTCAATTGATTTAATTAGGATTGAATACTATATGTTACAAGGTATATAATAATACATATATGTAATGGAAATTAGGCTATTTACAAGCATGTCAAATTAATAAAGTATTTGAAAGCGCGTAATGGGTTAGAAAGGTGACCTAGTTGTCTCATATCACTTTCAGACTATGTCGTTGCCAGATCTGGGATGCGTGAAGAATTCAAAGTGAACCTTAATCGAATGTTCTTCACAAAATTTATGCAAGCTCAAAATCGTATGAATAGTCATGACCCATTTCTACAAACCGACCTTTTCTACTATCTTGGACCGATAGATCACATGGTTTTAATTCTTTCTGCGTTTCTTCGATATCGCTTGAAGTATATTCAAATTCATTTAGTAACCCTAACTTTTGCACATGTACCTCTAAAACAAACTTAGCTTCTTACAAGAACCTCAAGAACTCATTAGATCTAAAAATAAAATATAAAAAAACTTGATTTGGACTAGCCTTGGAAATCACCCCATTTGTCAGTCACAGAGCATTGCACTACAATTTAAACTTAATCTTGTTCTCTTGGTGTGTTGTGTGAGTGTGCATGCAATTTAAACCCTTAACCTAGTTTTGCCCCTGTGCTTCCATACCAATAACGTGTTTATGCTACTTTTCTCCCATGAAACCCCTGTGTGTAGATATGTGAAACATAATTATGCCCTCCTTTGTTATGATATGCAGTATGAAGATTTTAATCTTGCTTTATTAGCTCAGTATATAGTACATATATAGGTGTTTGTTGGATAGTAAATGCTCAAGATGCACTTGTATATATATGAGTCTATCACTTTGAAATTCAAATCTTAGTGGCGCTCAGAGCTGACCATAAACATAAAATTATGAGGAAAAGATCCAACATGAAGAAAGGAGCCAAAACTCAAAAAGGTTAAAATTGTTCATCTCGATCAGGACCGTAGTACAATCCTAACCAATTTGTACGGTCCTGGATCAAGATCAAAAAATATTAAATAATTAGGGGAAAAGGTCAGAGATCTATGTGGCATGACATAAAAACATAAGTAAGCATAAAAAAAGACAAAACAGAAGACAATTTAAGCGATATAACAAGGACTTGCACCACTAAGACGTAATTCCATTATTGAAGAGCCACATATATATATATAATTTGTCAAAAGCATGATGTAATAATGATTTTGTGCAAATTTTAGTGTCTACACAACCATATTGGGACTTAAGAATTGTATCCCAATGAAACAAATAACAACATTGAATTTGGGCAATATAGTGTTACTACAACATATGTCAAGGATAATGAGTATAAAATATTTAAAATTGATGAGAAGTTTTCCAAGATGGATTTTGCCCCATTAGGTCTTGGAGAATATAAATACAATATGAATGTATTTGGTATTGGTACTCTTTATGCAACTCCTCATGATTATGTACGGTCAAATGTTGCTTCAACCAAGTGAAGATAAGGGTAAAGAACCAATGACATATCGTTTTTGTGTCACAAATAGAAATATTATAAGTTATGCTAGCCTTGTTCAAATATTATGAGTGCATTGGTAGAACCCATAATTATAGTTGATCACCCATTCAATTAAGGAAATGGTTATAATAGTGATCACGACGAATCCAAGTGTCAATCCACAATCAAACAAGTAGATTTTCAAAACCATAACATACCTTTTGTTGGGTACCATGGGTATTTAGGTGCTAGAAATATAAAAAATGTTGTTGAGGATTCTATATACGTCTTTGTGATCAGTTAATGAAATTTAAAACAACTCATTCTCGAGAGATGGTCAATATTATGAATATTTCTAGTTATGTATATAGAATTTCTCATAACAATATTGGACAATGTAAACTTAAGTTTATTTCTCTTTAAATGTTTGATTTTTCTGGAGACACCTTTTCTTGATAAATTTTCTAATGAAGTCATAACATAATTTTGGGAGCTATTGTAGACCTCTAATTGTTCAAAAGAATATATTTCCTTCAATTTGAATGAACATATTTATTTTGTTGAAGGTAACTCTGTACGTAATGATGAGGATGTAGATCCAAATGATTTAAATGCACTTCATTATCAATTTTATATAGAGGATAGATCTACATTATTGAATGAAGATACAACAAACATCAATATTGGATCTAATGCTAGCCCTAATACATTGAAGCTTGATACCTCTTCAAGTGTTAAAGAACAAGAAGATGGTGATGTTTTGGTTGAATACCAAGATATGTTTGCATGATCATATGTCAATATACCTAGTGTGTCTATCTCTATTGTTCTGCACAACATTTTAAATCTTAATGCCAAGCTTGTAAAGCAAATAATTAGAAAAATGTATCCCAAAGTAGCTCTTTAGTAAAAGAAGAAATCAATCAAAAATTGCTTGATACAAATTTTATTAGATCAATTTACTATTTTGAGTGGATTTCCATCAATGTACACATTAGGAAAACACCCACAGGAATTAGAGTATCCACTGATTTTTGAGACATTAATAAGACATTTTCTTAGAAGGATGATTTTCCGCTACCCAATATCGATATGATTTTTGGTCCTACTATTCAACATGAGATACTTTAATTTATGGATGAATTTTGCTCACCAAATTAGGATTAACCCAATTGACCAACATGAAGTCAATTTTACCACCCCTTATGGCACATTTCTTTAAAGTGGTATAGCTTTTCAATTAAATAATGCATGTGCTACTTATCCAAGAGCCATGACACACATTTCATAATTGCATGCATGTCATTTTATATGGTTGTTTCTAGATGATCTACATATGTTGCTTAAACTTGCATTGTGCTGCATTCAAAGGGACAATTCGTCAACTTTGGATCCATTCAACATCTTTTGAAGAACTAGCATGTATTGGGATGCAAACACCATGATGCACAACGCTAGTCATCTACCTCATCTGGGAAGCCAACTCAACCCCCTAAGAAACGCCTTGCACACTACCCTACACGGAAGGTGGCCATCCCTTCCTAGGGGGATGGTCGCTTCAACCATCCCCTTATACTGAAAAAAAAAATCTAAAAGAAGAGAGAATCATGTACATTATGCAAGAAGGTTTTTTTTAAGAGGCTACAAAAATGCATGGTCTCCCCGAAGAATGTGTTTTAGTAAAATGTTGTGTTGCATTATTTTTAAGAAAGGTATAAAATTAAATCTTAAGAAATAGAAAGTTGTGCAAACACATCCTCCTAAATTTCCTAAGCAGTCAAGAGGTTCGCAAAGAAAACAACTAGTTTATTAAAGATGAAGGCGCATTAACTATTTTTGAAATTTAACCCTTAGCCATAATTGTTTTTTTTAAATGTCATTAGATTTTAATAGGTGTATTCACTTGTGGAAAAGAGTGACAATGGCTCTACTTAACCATGATCATGGTCTAGCTGCAAAAAATTGCATTCCCACCAACAAGCATTAGATTCTCAGTATTTCTCACAAATATTTTTACATTTGTTGTGACACTATTTAGATTTTGGAAGGTACTCTCCTTAGAGAGGGTGATTATGGCTCTTCTAATAAACAATAACCATGGTTTCTTTCAAAAGCATTGGAGATTCTCACTTATATTTATACATACTCTTTTAATTAAGTCTCCTTCCATAATATTAGAGATTCTCACAATTATTTGTTATATTTACACTAACATTATTTTATCTCACATCCACCTTGAATTACTCCAACCTAATTATTTGTAATTTAAATAATGAGCATGTCTCTTGCAAAGCATGGGAGCTTCTCACTAAATTTGTTATGACATTAGTTTAACTTGGTCTCCTTCCAAAATAACTTTCTGACAAGTATTTATTCTGTTTGTACTCACATTGCAATATAAATAATTACCAGTCTCCTTCCAAATCATTGAAGCTTCTCATTTATATTTATTCTGACATGTCCTTCCAAAATATTGTAGCTTCTCACAAGTATTTATTATATTTGTACTCTGCATTGTTTTATAGTACTCAAATTGTAGCATAAACAATGGTCCTGGTCTCCTTTCAAAGCATTGGAGCTTCTCACTGATATCTGTTTAACTTGGTCCCCTTCCAAAATATCGGAACTTCTCACAGATATTTATCATATTTGTACTCGCATTATTTAATCTCACACCCATCTTGACTTACTCCAACTTCATTCTTTTTGTAATGGATTAGGTGTGCAATCTTTATTTTCATTTTGAAGGAATGGGTTACGCCGTCTTCATTTTCATTTTTCTGCCTGTTATGAATGATATGAAATTTCCTTCGACGAATTTGATTGATGTTTCATCTGTTATTATTCATTCTAGAGGAGAATTTCTCCGTATGAAATGAATTATGTTTTGTTTTTATTTGTTTGAATAAAAGAAAGAATACAATTAACATTGAAACATTAATCTCAAATAATTGTGTTACCTGAAACCATTTTACAGCAAACACAATCACATCCAAACAGCGAATTCAAAGGCCATACACAAACGTTCGATGATAAAAATCTTTATACAAAAATGTTTGTAGACAAAAAAATCTTCTGCACTGCAGAAGCCTGGAGTCCCCAATAAACACACCAACTGTGAAAACAAAAACCAACAAAAATCGGTCCTGCTACAATGCAAGTAAATGTCTGTTAGTTAAAATTTCAATGGTTAGAAAAATACCACCCCCCACACCATTACAATGAGAATCACAGTATGTGATGAATCAAAATAATCATTCCCTCTTTGGAAGGGCTGAAACTAAAATAGCTTCTTCCTTCCCTTGTGTATTATACCCAAGAAAAAGAATCCTAAATCAATATTTGAAACAGGACCCAGGAATGCATTGGACATAGCCATTACCAGGTAACATTTCTGCCTATAAGATCTCCATTAAAAGGTGGGAAAGCATCCTCTGGAACATTGGAATTATACTCACACTGTTGGATACAGTCTGGTAACGTTTCTGCCTGTAAGATCTCCAATAAAAGGTGGACTCACACTGTTGGATACAGGCCTGTGACATTTCTGTTTATAAGATCTCCATTAAAACCTGGGGAAGCGTCCTCGTGAAACATTGGAAATATACTCTCAGAAACCGTTGGAAAAGCCATTACCATTTTTACCTATAAGATCTCCGTCAAAAGGCACATTCCTGGCTATACGATTTCCATCAATATGTGGGGAAGCGTCCTCCTGGAACATTGGAAATATACTCTTTGTGAAGAATAAATTGTGCATTTTAACAAATTCAGTACTGGGTACTATAAAAGGTGGAGTGGGGGAGACAAATAATCAGAAATTGTTCATCAAGAAAAGATTTTGCCGGGGAGAAGCCGGACAGATCTCCCCCTCCCCCTCCTCCTCCTCCTCCTCCCCCTGCCGCTGTGGCGCTTCCACCACCCGGCGCAGCGACCCGTCGTTCTTAACTTCCTCGGAAACTGACGACTTCCTCCTCTGTGACGACGCCACGCTGGGAAACGTAATCCAGGAAGGCGCCCGCACCTCCAAATCCTGCGACCCGCCGGACGGTCTCCTATGCAACCGGCTGCTGCCCAAAACTACTTCCGTCGGTAAAATCGGCGGCTCATCGCAGGGCGTGCCCATCAGCAACGCCAGCGCCCGCTCGAGCTGGGTCGTCACACGGTCCATAGACGGCCGATTTTTTCCCTGCATCTTCACGCACTTGTACGCCACTTTGGCAATCCGAAAAAGGGCCTCGAAATTCAGAGGGGGCTCCAAATCGGGGTCCAAAATAAGCTCGATCTGCCCAGATTTGATGAGCGGAACCGCCCACTCCACAATATTTCCAGACCCCTCTTCATACTGCATGTCGATGGCCTTCCGCCCGCTGAGAATTTCCAGCAGCAGGACGCCGAAACTGTAAACATCGGATTTGGTGGTGAGATAATGGAGCCGGTAATACTCCGGGTCGAGGTACCCCAGGGTTCCGGCGGGCAGCTCGTCCAGCGGGGTGCTGCTGTCCGCCGGGCCGAGCAGCGACAACCCGAAATCCGCCACGCGGGCGTTGTGGTCCTCGTCGATGAGAATATTCGACGACTTGATGTCCCGGTGGATGACCGGCGGGCAGGCGTAGCCGTGCAGGTACTCGAGCCCCCGGGCGGCCTGGACCGCAATGGTGACCCGGCGGGTCCAGCTGAGTTTGGGGTTTATATTGCCGTGCAGGTGCTCGTGGAGTGTTCCGTGGGACATGAATTCGTAGACGAGGAGGCGCTCGCCTTTGTGGTCGCAGTAGCCCAGCAGGTTGAGGAGGTGGGCGTGGTTTAGGCGGGAGAGGAGGTCCACCTCGCGGTAGAATTCGTTGCAGTCGGTCCTTTGGCGGTCTGCTGACAGGACCGCCCGCTTGACGGCCACCACGCGGTTGTCTGAGAGGATGCCCTTGAAAACCACGGAGTAGCTGCCCCGACCCACTTCGCTTTCCTTGTTGAACCCGCCTGTGGCCCGCTCTAAATCTTCGTATTTAAACACCTGGGCTCGCTTGATCTTGAATTCCTGCTGCTGCTGCACCCACCAAGAAAAAACGACAACATATTAAACTTTGTTAGAAAGCAACCGGAAGTTTTTTCAAACAAACCAAAAAATATAGCCGTTCCCTTCATTCTTTTTTAAATCTTTGATGGTGACATACTGGTTCTTTAAATGGTTATAAAACACCCTTTTTAATACATTCGCGGCATGCTTCGCGTATTTTAGGCCGCAAATTACTGGTCATACACAAAAATACTAATAATGAATATAAGATTTATCCAATGCTTATTAAAAAATAATAAGAATTTGATTGGGTGCTCTTTTTCTCCGTTTGCAATGGTTATTTAATTGTGGACCCAAGATTTTGAATATAAAAAGAGATATCTAGCATCTATAAATTAGCAACCAATAAAAAAGGTGTTGATAGTGGACTTTTTTTAACATTGGCAATTGATCAACCCATGTGGCTTCTTGTCCCTGTTTTAGGCCATAAATCAAACTACAATTTTGAAAGATCTAGAAGAATTCAAGGATTGATAAGGATTTTTTTAAGCCACAAACTAAATAATAATATTAAAATGGATTTTAAAAATTTGATCTCCTTAGATTGACGATCAATATAATAATAATGCCATTTAATAATAAAAATAAAAGTATTAATAGTAGACTTTTTATCATATTTCACAATTTACTGTTATAATTTGTTGTGTTATAATTTTAAAAATGGGTTCAAAAAGAATTGAACTGTTTTCTAAAGAAAAATATAAGAAATTGTTTTGATAGGTGATTTTTTCAATCTCAAAATATTTATTTACACCTTAAAAATAGGCCATTAATTTATTTTCGACAACAAATTTGGAAAGATTCAATCCCTGTAAGCTAAATGAGTGATGTAAGAATTATTTAAGAATAAAAAATTAAAAAAAACAAACAAGAAAAATACATCTTTTCAACTTTCTTATTAATAACATTTATTTCAAATACAATCTTTAATAATATCAATTTTAATAATATGGATTTTGATTTCTATTTTCTGAAATGTTTAAATATAAAAATCAAAAATAAAATGGGAGGTTTTTTTTAAAATGTTACCATTGAAATAAAACTCCCCAATACGATTGTGGATAGTGTGAAAAATTGTGTTGTTTATTTGTTATCTAATTATAAATTAATGCTGCCTAACAATTTTAAAAATAAACTCATAAAATCTCACTCAGAACTATATACATAAAATAAAAAATAATAATTTAAATTAATCAATTTCTTTCTTTATTGATATTGAGAATTAAACTATCTCATATTATTTAAGAACTTGGAATAAAATATTTTAATATTAACCAACTAATTTACAATTATATAAAATAAAATATATCAATATCAATTAATTAATTTGTTTATTGATTTTGAAAAATAACCTATCTCACATTATTTGAGAGCATGCAATAAAATATATTAATTGATTTTGAAAATTATTCTGTTCCACATTAAAAGAAATATTAGAACTTTCCAAACCTAACTTCCAAAAAAAAATGATTCACAAAATTATTAATAACAATATAATGTATTAAGATAGTATAAAACTTTCCAAACCTAACCCAAAAAACCTTCCATAGACAATGCTGCAAAAGCTGTAAACAATGATTGGATTTGACAAATATTGATGACTTGACTTCAAAGAAAATTTTCCTTCATCCATATTATCATGCACGTTACAGAAATTGACGTTTTGTCCTCTCAAAAGAAGATCGCCCTCCTTCAGTACTGATGGGCAGTGGGGTTTCTTGTTAAGAAATTGACACACTAACTTTGGTTAAGAGTATAATGAAAGGCAGTAGTAATTCGCAAACCTTCTAGTGACATTTGCATCCGGATTATTTTACCCAGAACCCAAATCAAACTGCCATTATTTGCAACATACTCAATACACACTGACAGAATACACACCCAATCAACACAATAAATACACTTCAGAAAAATATATTGACCTAACCAGTTATAACAGTAGGTTTGAATTATTTGTTTTTATTTCAATTGACTCCATTTTTGACATTAGATTTGATTTATCAAAATGCAGATGAAATATAATGATAAAACTAATCATTGAAAACTGGATTGATGGTTCCATTAAACAACTTATTAAGTTAAAATAAATCATGTCAAAGTGATATTCCACTGAATTGAATAGACATCAGATGGAGACATGAAAGTTGATATCTAAAATGGACAACTGCAAATAATAAATTTATATTGTGGCCCGTGGGTGATTTCTTGAGGAAAAGTAGTTGTACAGTTGGATTAAGAAACATACAATATTATTAAGGGTGGCGTAGTGGCTTGTCCCTGTCCATATAATGTTTTGTATGGTTAGATTTGTCTCATATAGCATATAGAAAATATGCATATAATATTTTCTGTGTATTGTTGATGTAATGACTTCTGGAGTGTGACAATATTTGATCAAGGAAGAGTTTTCCCTAAATTTAATGAAAAAGAATTTCATGTCCGTAAAAATCAGTTTCCAGAACTCATTACAGAAACTATGAATCCAATATTATAATGATATACAACTAAATTGAATAGACATCAAATAGAGACATACAAGTGGATTAAAATAGACATCAACTGTGGGTTGATGTTCTTGAGGGAGAGCAGTTGTAAGAAACATATAATATTATCAATAATATAAGTTTCATACACAATATCTATTTTGTTGGTGACTGCATCCGTAGTAACACACTGTTATTACGGACTCAAACCTTTTTGTCAAATTAATCTTAAGAGTATTAGTTGAGTCTCAAATGCTTGTAGATCTCTCCCAAAAGAAATTGAATAAAATTCAGATTTAGATGGAAGCCATAGAAATTGTGGATAGCGTTAATGGTAATGGCGCAAATACATTAGAACCCACTCATTTTTATTTTTTCTGATAACTCAGAAGAAATCAAGATTTACTCAATCAAACTATAAAACTCTAACATGGACCTTGAGAACCGATTCTCATTTTATAGACCCAAACCATCTGGATAGCTAATCATACCTATCTCAATCACACTTCACACTGCACCCTAAATTTTTTTAGTAGAAGAAAAATGATAGAAGATATAAAACCTACCAAATACACACACACAAGTTTGTCAATGAGAAATTCTACGGAGGGAAAAAAGGTGGTGGAGCAAAGAGAATCGCAGTCAGGGAAAAAAACAGCAGTAATTCTTTTTGATGTGATAAAAATGTTATCTTCAATTTTTATGATTGGTTTAGCATATTTTGAATCGAAAGTACCTGCATTACTGCCGCCTTCTTGTTGGGTGCAGCCGTGGCCTTTAGAGTGACCGTTGCTTCAGGAGGACCGGGTTTACACAACCTGAACCGGATCCACAAAACCGCCACTGCAGACAATATACCCGCCACCACAAACGCCGTGGCCATTTCCGCTATAACAATGGGCGTCTGAAGAACCGCCCGCTTCTTCTTCGATTTCGATTGCTCCCCGCATTCCTCCGCGCATCCCTGCCCGGGGTCCTGACCACAAACCGAACAATTATACCTGCACTGCCGATCACCCGCGGCTCCGCACGCCCTGAACTCATACATACCCGCAGGGCAAACCTTACTACACGGCACGCAGACACGTGCGGGCGACTCACACAGGCTCTTTTCAAACTCGTAGCTCCCTTCCTCACACGGACCCGTCCTACAAATCCCAGGCACGATAGCCAGCGGCGAGCTCTTCGGAAAATTCAATCCCCAGCAAATCGTCTGCAGCAGACCCGTCACGCCGCAAGTAAAAAAGTCACCCGCCGCAAGCGCCAAAAACTCCACGCCCGCGGGCGGAGAGCTCATCCCGGGTAGCGCCTGGCCCCAACAGACGACCCGCCGATTCGAGACCAGAATCCCGCATGCGTGAAACTTTCCTCCTACAATTTGGCTCAGGGGCGACACGGGCGGGTCGAAGCTGTTACCCGGCTCGGTCCGGCCCCAGCACAGGGTCCGACCCGGCGGGTCGCCCCACAGTATCCCGCACACATGATACCCACCCGCCGCAATGCTTCTAAACCGGACCCCCCTCGGAACCGTGCTGATCACCCCGCTGCCCGTCTCGTCTCCCCAGCAAACCGCACTGTAATTCCCCTTCAAAAGCCCGCAGTTGAACAGACTACCTGCCGTTATGGACTCCACCCGGGCGCCCTTCAAATACGACCCGGTCATATTATACCCCCAGCAGTCCACCGCCGGTTGGCCCTTGGCCCGTCTTCTCAGAGCGCACAAATGATGATCGCCCGCGCTGATCTCCACATACGACGGGTCGCCCGTCATGGCGGGTGGAACGCCCATCTGCACATACACATTATTCCCCCAACAGTAGGGCTGCCCATTCCCCTCCAGCCCGCACACGAATCCGTCGCCCGCCGTCAACCCGCCGAACGCCATTCTTAACGGCGCGCCGTAAACACTGGCCGCGTCGCTGCCAAAACAGTTGGCCAAATGCGACCCGTCGGCATTCAACCCGCAGAGCGTCCGCCCGTTTTCTCCATAGGAAGCCGCCAGGGAACCCATCGACCCGAGACCCGCCACACCTGTAAATCTCACCGCCAAGAAAACCAAGACGAAACTGCAGAGCCTTCCATAGTTAAAAACCGTTCTTTCCATGCTAATCCGCTGACCCGTCTAACCTAAACGCCGGTCCATAACAGACCCGGCCGGACTCTCAGCCGGGTGCAGCTCTGGAATGTCTCATTGGGCGTAAACACAGTGCGGGTCGGGTGCACGGATCGACCAAATTATTGGGTATTATAATACACCGTGAATCCTCTTTTTCTTTTCTTGTCCTGTTTTTTTTCCTGTGAATTTTTCTGTAAATTCAGTGTTTTTTGTTGCTGCTTTTTTTTTTCCGGGAACATGGCCATACACGTTCTGGCCGAGTAGGAATCTGTCATTAATGGCCTGTTAGAGCTTTCAATGCCCGTATTAATGGGGTTATACGAATGAATTTTGGTATGGTAAGTTGGTGGGAAGTAGGTGAGAATTAAATGCCATTGTTTACCATTTTCTCGAAAATCGCATTAATGTGAGGAAGATGAACCTGAAAATTTTGAAGTTTTAAAGCTAATATTTTGGAATGGAAATCCTTTTAAAAGCGAGGTGGAGTTAACGGCTACAACGGGCTCGAGGATGACTGGTAGTTTCTTTAAATGTGGGGTTTTAACGTATATATTTTTCTATTTGCTCGGCTGCAACCTGCCCAAGGAATATTTCCAGAAAATTATGCCTTGTAATAAGTCAACGGACGTCAAAATAGATAGAGTGAAACTCTACATTGATACAAGGATCGGCTGAATAACAATAGGGTTCCATGGGTACAAATCTATTTGGGTAAATTTACAAAGAGATTTTAAAAAGTTACATTAAAGATGTTGAACTAACGTCTATTGTGTCTAGTTAGTTAAAACAAGAGCTACGAAGCGTCGGTTCCTGTCATTCATGCTATAAAGATGTAATTGTATTTTAGCAATTGCTTAAGTAATATGTTGATTGTAAAAATTCAAGAAAATTAAATTTAATAGATTTTATGCCTATTTAAAAAATGATTTAAATGTTATTTAAAATTGATAACTATTGAAAATGAAAAAATTCTTAACCATGATTGGTTGCATGGAGAAAATTATTGTGTTTGGGAGAAACTAATAAATAAAATTTGCCACATTTAAAAAATGTTACAGATTTGACATTTAATAAATAAGAACAATGACTTAAAATGTAAATAAATGCTATTACTATTTCAATGGGACACATGGAATTAAAGGATTTAGCATGTCATATCCATCATTAAAACTTGTACACATGTCAATGTATAAATTTAAGTGTTTATTTTTTTAAATAAATCATTGCTCCAATAAGGCCTCAAATTTGTCAAATCATCCCTAACTAACCAATGAAAAACTAGTTAAATAGTTTTTTATTAAATTGTTAAATTGTCAAATTGCTTAAATTGAATAAAAACATTATAAGTTTCAATAATAGGCAAAAAATTATCATTTGTGATTGGTCCATTGACAAAAATTATTTCATTGAACTGAAAAGTATAGTATTTCTGCCATAGGCAGGAACTAATAAAGGGGTGAAGCTAGGTTGAGTCTTAAGTGAATGTGGTGGTGGAATTGATGTACTTAATATTGGTAAGTTAAAAGATTATGATGGATGTTTATTCATTAATAGAAAAAAATTCTAAATCTTATTAAAATTATGTGAGTAATTTCTTTATAAAATTGAATTATATAATTTTGACCAAATAAATTATTATTCGTTTGAAAAACATAAAATAATAATATTCTTAAAAGTCTACGTGCTAAGTTACATAATTCCATGATGGAATTGAGGGGATTCCATGGCTTACCCTTGACTTTGCTCGTTAGGGAAAGATTGATCAGCCAAAAAAATATAAACACTCTTATTGGTAAAGAACAACTAAGTGAAAGTGCATCAAGCCCCCAACCTAAGAAGACAATGCTACAAACAACAAAAGAAAAAACCATTGCATGTGATATCAAACCCTTGAAGGTACGGGATTAAACTAAGGCACGATTATAAAAGAGCTAACAACCTTTCAATCACATGATCCATAGGGATCTAGAAAAACACACCACTTCATCAGTTCCATCAACACCAAGAAGGAGAAATAAGAAAAGTGAGAGAAAATGAGGTAAACGAAGGTTCTGGATAGAACCGTCACTCTATGCAGAGCGGCGGTTTCAGAACCGCTGCCCTACAGGGCGGTGGTCTTGACACTTTCGAACAGAAAAGAAGAATGGAATGCGAGTGGACACGTTCTTGAAACACCATGTCGTGTCTCTTCCCTTCCATGCCCTTTCACATCCTCCAATGCACGGGAGGACATGGGAAGGTTTATAAATGCATGAAAGGAATAAGAGAATAGGCATTCAAGGATCCAGAGAGATCGAGAAGCAGAGTTTAGTGAGAGCAGTGAGCAAGATCTTAAATGTTGGAACGGAATTATAGGAGCAAGGTGTAGAAACAGAGCAGGCAAGTAATTGGAGAGAAGGTTTACACTATTGCTTCTTTTCATACTTATTGTAATCTGTAATTGTTTATGTTAGACCAATAAAAGTGGGAAGAAAGAGCAGTTGCCCTTCCTGACTGGTTTTCCTCCTTGGAGGTTTCCAGGATAAAATTGTTGGTGTTGAAGTTGAATTATTTCCTTCTCTGGAATTTCCTTTCTATAACACTAGATAATCAGTCACGAAGCTCTAAATTTCAAGCAAATCTGTCATTTTCCAAAGTTGAAAGTAGAACAACATAGTTATGTGATTCGTAGAGTTCAAAAGTAGAAGTTTACAAATCATTTTGGTATTAGAGCTGATTATATATCCAAGACTGTGGTATTCGAATCTTTCTTGTGATTTTGTATGACAGTGACAAGGTCCAAAGGTGAAGATGTTCTACCTTGCGAGCCAGATATTTCTACGAAGAAGTGGAAACAGAGAATTCGAGCTCAAATGGAGGAAGAGAACTTGGTTCGTAGAGTCGAGATGCTAGAGACCATGATGGATAGATTGTATAGAAAACAAGAAGAGATTTCAGATTTGCAAAAGATGGCTTCGGTTAAGCAAGATTCCATGGACTCGGTGGTTCGAGAACTAGCCGAAAAATTCGGTATCGGAAAGAGCCACGAAGATGAAGGATGGGAAGAGCATGAAGAGACGCCAATTATAAGCGAGAAGGTAAAATATGCACATACACCTTTTAAAGTTAAAACAAAAGTGGAAATAAAGAATTTTGAAGAACAGGTAGATGCAAAATTACTGGATAAATGGCTAAAACAGTTGGAAGTCTACTTTAGTGTGCATAATGTCACTAAGGCACAAAGGGTCACCTTTGCACATCTCAAAATGGAAGGTCATGCTCTGGTTTGGTGGGAAACCCATCTAGCCACTTGTGAGAAGAAGAAACATCCTATTGTCAATACTTGGAAAGGTTTTTAAGAGTTGATTAGAGCTAACTTCTATCCTATTTGGCCATAAGACTGACATGATGATTAAGTGACAGTACATTAGACAAAGCAGCGGTCAAAGCGTGTAACGGAATTTCGGAGACAAGCCATGTTGCTTAATATGGACTTGGAGGATGAGGACATTCTGACCAAGTATTTGAGAGGACTTCACACTCAGCTTCGGAGGAAGGTAATCTCCACGAAGCCCAAGGATCTCAATGAAACTTGTGTACAAGCATACTACATTGATGACGAGAAGAAGCAAGGAGAAATAGAGCCAAAGAGATACCAGTCAACAGAACAGCAGGACAAAGAACAAGGGAAGACAAGTAGCAGAGGTAAATGGAAAGGTAAACATGCTGCTACTGATTTGCATACTTGTAAAGATCCTAAGGATTTCTATAAGAATTGTGATGTAAATGGAAATACTGACGCCACATGTTGGAAGTTGCATCCGGAATTGCACCCAAAGCACCGAACCAAGGATTCCAAGAAATCCATGGCCACTGTGAAGACAGAGAGAGAGGTGGAGATTGAGGATGATTCAGATGTAGACGAGAGGCTGGGATGCATGGCCACTAACATGTATGGGGCAGCAGAAGAAGAAGAGATGAGTAAGCTATTTCAAATCAGAATCCAAATCAAGAAGACTAAGGTAAACACTTTAATAGATTATGGTTCTCAGTAAAATTTGATTTCTGATGCGGTTGTAGAACAACTTGGTCTAGAGACTTACACACATCCACATCCACATCCATACCCACTGTGATGGGTGAAGAAGGGTGTAGAAATACAAGTTACAAGGAAGTGTAAGTTTCAGTTTGGGATAAATACCCAATACATAGATGTATTAGAGGTTGATATTATTCCACTTGATGCATTTGATGGTGTCTTCAGAGTCCTTACTTGTATACCAAGGATGTTGTGTTCACAAGGAGGGAGAACAGGTACAGATGGGTCAAGGATGGAGTCAGTTTGAACATATGGGCACACCAAAGCAAATTAAAGAAGGCTATGGTAAGTGCCAACCAAACACCAAGACTTATTCAGGAAAATCATCATTTTTGTTTGCTTTCATTGAAAGAAAAACAAACTGAAGGTGAGAGCACGGATATTTCTGACCAAAGGATGGAGAATGTGGATAGCACTTGTCAGTTTTTGTAGAAGAAGCCACCACGAGAATTGGTCATTCAAGGAGCAAAACATGCTTCCGCTATGCAGTCACTATATCTACCTACGAATTCACTGGACATGACCATGGAGCAGTAAGAAGAAGAGGAGATACAAGGAATGGTGGTGACTATAGTAGCAGTGTACTTGGAGAGGATTCAGCTAATGCATCTCAAAGGATAAAGACAAGAAAGGACTAAACCACTACAGTATGGGACCTTCACCATACTTGAGCAGGTTGGAGAAAAAACCTTCAGGCCATACTTCATGCCGATGCACGTAATAGTAAGTTGCAAGAGCTTGCATACACTAATGCCATCTATGTGTGACAAATAAGGAAAGATACATAAGTTACCTTCTAAAGAGGATTGTACTCGAGGAATCTCGAAGGAGGATGTAACACTGGAACAACAAACCAGAGATCCACAGGAGTCTTGGCAAGTTGGACGAGAGAAGACACCAAGGCAAACCTAGTGGTACTCGAATGAGCATGAGAGGGATTTGATTCCTCTACCACTCCCCCACTAAGCTTTTGTGGGACCAAAAGCCTCCTAAGTAGGGTAGGTATGATCCATAGGGATCCAGAAAAACACACCACTTCATCAATTCCATCAGCACCAAGAAGGAGAAATAAGAAAAGTGAGAGAAAATGAGATAAACGGAGGTTCTGGATAGAACTGTTGCTCTGTGCAAAGTGGCAGTTTCAGAACCACCACCTTGCAGGGGCGGCGGTCCTGAAACCACCGCCCAGCCAGGGTGGCAGTCCTGAGACTGTCGGTCTACATAGGGCGGTGGTCCTAACACTTTCGAATAGAAAAGAAGAATGGAATGTGAGTGGACGCGTTCTTGAAGTGCCCAGCCGTGTCTCTTCCCTTCCATGCCCTTTCACATCCTCCAGTGCATGGGAGGACATGGGAAGGTCTATAAATGCATGAAAGGAACAAGAGAATAGGCATTCGAGGATCTAGAGAGATCGAGAAGCATAGTTTAATGAGAGCAGCGAGCAAGATCTTCAGTGTTGGAATGGAATTGTAGGAGCAAGGTGTAGAAACGGAGCAAGCAAGTAATTGGAGAGAAGGTTTATATTGTTGCTTCTTTTCATACTTATTATAATCTGTAATTGTCTATGTTAGACCAATAAAAGTGGAAAGAAAGAGCAGTTTCCCTTCCCGACTGGTTTTCCTCCTTGGAGGTTTCTAGGATAAAATTGTTGGTGTTGAAGTTGAATTATTTCCTTCTCTATAATTTCCTTTCTATAGCACTAGATAATCAGTCACGAAGCTCTAAATTTCAAGCAAATCTGTCATTTTCCAGAGTTAAAAGTAGAACAATATAGTTGTGTGATTCTTAGAGTTCCAAAGTAGAAGTTTACAAATCATCACACAACCACACTACCAAGACATAAACATCTTTATAGTTGCCATGTACAAAGTAGCACATATATGTCACAACAAACGTTGTGTAACCGAACAACAAGATCGATTGAAACCCGGACATAACACAAACCAAGACAAATAAGGAGCCACCACAAAAAACCATACTTCAAGCAATGTCATAGCCAATTCCCATTTAACCTAAAGTTAGATCGAAAAAAGAGAAAATTATCCAAGCTATATGTTAAAGGAGCCACAAGATATCAATATTACTCCCCTATCCAATGACTCCCCACTAATAGATTTCAATGAGGAAAAAATGACATCAAGAGTGTTATTTTTTTCCATTTTTTCGAATGTTGGCACTATTTTTGTGTCACTTTTTTAATATTACCTAATGTGCATCAAGATCATAATTTCAGATAAATTTTAACCCAAACACCTCCAAATATAGAACTGCGAGTATCATCCCTATATAATTTGTGTCAACATATTCGGTCAACGACGTAAAACTAACTTTGCATACGTCGTTTATTTCCATTTCAAGAAGGGAACTTGCGTGATGGGACCTATCACCATACATTTATCTCTAATGTGTTAGAATTTATATTGAGAAGCTCCATAAAAAGGGTATCCCATTTATTTTGAACCTTATTTCTCATATTTTTCAGTATATGTTTGAAATAGAAAGAGAACAATTATCTCATGCACAAATCATAGCACATATTTTAAATTGCAAGATTCGAAACAATTGTTTGATTTTCCAAAAAAATAGCAAAAACATTTTATTGGATCTGTATTCTACTCATTCCAAATAATTATTGACACTGCCACACAAAGTGTTTTTCATGTCAAAAATAAGGTTGATTTTGCACCATCACATGATTTTTTTGTTCTTTGGATTTGATTTAATTTAATTTGGATTAAATCTGATTTCAAAGTAACTAACAATGTACAATCCAATAAAATACATATGTTAAATGCTTAAGCAATGCAAGACTATAATCAATGGAAGAAATAGGTGACTTAGTTGATTTTTGTGCGATATGTAGTTAGTCAGGACTGTGTATATGTTGGATCTGGTAGGGAATGATGTCACGAGAAGCTCGCTAAGAGTTATTTAGCTCTGCACTGATCGGGATAGGGGTGCCCACAGGAGGACAGAGGCACCTGGATGCTGGTGTTTGACTCTGGGCACTGGTGACTGTGTGGATGTTTGGGGTCTACTTCTTTTCTGGGTCTAAAGACTGCCGCTCTGATCTCTACTTTGTTGTGTTACCTTCACTGTTAGGGTTTTGATCACGCCTGTAACCTGTAAAACAAAACCTAGCTACCTGCTCAAGCTCACAAACACATCAAGTATGAATAAAATATGTAAAATGTGAAGTCGGTTTGACCCCGACGGTCACCTGAAGAGTGAGCTTATTACCGAGTGCTACACTACATTCCAGACTCCATATAGTTTTGTGTTTGTGTGTGAAATAGTGTCCTTAGGTTGCCCTCACGCCAATGATGCCAAGATAGTGGGTTATAGCTATATTAGATGCAAAAGTGTGGCATGGAATTCAACACTTCCCCTTCCTATGTGGTGTATGCAACCCAACAATTTAGTCCCTTTGATGGTAGTGATGATATGTAGATGTGATTGCCCCTTAGAATTGCCAGCCAAAATAATAGTGTGTATGTTGTGTATATATATTGATCTCTTGTTTGAATTTCAACACTAATGACACAAAAGGCTGACTATGAGTGTCAGATAAAGACAAAAAATGAGAAAAGGTTGACCACAAATGTCAAAATGTGTAAAAAGAATAAAGAGGATAGAAGCACCTAGAATGGACACTTGCGCTTGGGTGTTAATGTCCAGAGTGGGTGCTAGTGTCCTAGGATAAATAACAACTGTAAATGTGAAGTGACAAACAGATAGGGATCCTTGCGACATGACCAAAAGCAGATACAAAAATGACAGATATGGAAGAGAAGTACAACAAAAATCAATCAAAGGAATAGATTGGACAAATGATGATGTCACTAGTGAATACTTTTCTTGTTTAAGATCCATGTATGTAAACAACATACTGACGGCGTAGTAAGATAGTAATATGTGCGTGATTTTGTGTCTACAAGATTGATTTGTGGTGCAAATGTGTGATGCAGTTTAAGTCACCTTTGCACCATATGTTCTATGCAAAATTAAGATAACTCAATCTACCACTTCTCTTTGAAACTTGGATTTTAGGATTCCAGTCATTTAAATAAATATTTTCCAACTTATATATTTGAAGTAATATACCAACACTTTGGTTCTTTAAGTAGCACATGTGGCTTCTTGAAACTAGCTAAGGCATTGGTTTCTATGGACTCACGGGTTTGATTTCGTTTTTAAGGAAATTGCACTTTGTAAAAGGTTAAGTTAAATATTCCTTTCTTAATGTATTGCGTTGCTTGAGTATGTTATTGTGTTGCTTGAGTATGTTATTGTAAAATAATTTTTCGGAGAATAATCACTCTACAATAGGTCGAGGGGTCATCTCCCTTTGCGTATATATATTTTTTCAGAAAAATTGAAGAGATGTTAGTAAAAAAATCAAAGGATTTTTTTCTGTTTTAAATAAGGGGTTAATTTTTCAAAAAGGAGTATTACTTTGAGGAGAGAGATTGTAAAGGGTGTACTTTTTAATTTCCTCTTTCTAAAGAGGAAGATACTATTTTATTGAGGGGATGTTAAATCCACTTTCTATCCTCATTTGTCTCCCTCATTGAGACAATGGAAACCTTCCTTCTTGAGCCCCTCAACTACTCCAATTATGATAAGGTTGGAAGACCTTGAGATGAAGATGTTAATGTAGATCAAATTCCTATGGCGTAATGTTCTATGGGAATTTCTAGTTTTTATTGAGCAGGAAGATATTACTTGGTTTGAAAATCTACAAGATCAAGCCCTTGGCCTAACTGGCCTCAATGTTTTGGGTAAATCTACAATCCTATGTAACAAATGCCTTTTCACAAAAGGAAGCTTGGGATACTTTTGTAGAGGTATTTGGGGAGGTACAAGAGTCTTATGGGAATTTTAAAATATTTGATCCCTCTTTTACTCCACCTCCTTATGTTCCACTTCCTTCTCCTCCTGTCTATGAGTATTTTTATCGTAACGGTGACATGAACGAGGAATTTTCGGCACCTCCTTCTTATCCTTCTAGCAAGGATTTATTTTTTGTTGGTGACACAAATCATGATTCTTCTTCATTTAGTGAGCTCTTACTTCTTGGTCGTGATACACGTGAGGCACTTTCACCTCTTACACTTTCCCTAGTTCCTCCTTCATATGTTACTGTGGAATTGATTGTTACAAATGATGTGTTTTCACCATATCTTGCTACTAATATGGAAGAATTAAATCCATCTTATGCTCATGTTGATGCTACACTTTTTGATTTGGAACTTACCATTACTCTTACTACTGCATTTGTTGTTTGTTCCATGTCAGATCCAACTTCTTACTTACTTGCTTCCTTTGAGAATCATACTCTTAGATTTAGATCTCACATACTCCATTGTATGGGCTACATTGGTAGAGTTTTTTGTAGACAATTATAGGGTATAATATATCCTATTCATCCTATTCTTTAGCACAATTGTTATGGAATTAGTTTTTTGTATGTTATGTATCTTCAGGACATCTTCATTACAAATATCTTGTAGTTGTACACTTCACTCTTCAAGAGGATTAGAGAAACACATTATCTCTATTATTTCATCTATTGTTGGTAATTATCCTATTCCTTCTGGTTCTTCTCCTTTATAGAATGGCGTTTCATATAATCTAGATTTGTTTTTTACAACATCAAGCAATCCAGGATTGAAAGTAACTTTGACAAAGTAATATACTTCTTTTTGAAGGATCCCCATTAGCATTTCTTCCTATGGGAAGAACATTCAATTATTGGGCCTATCTCACCACATATGCAGATGGTTCCTTACATCCTTTTTATCCATGATCTTTGCATGCGGTGAAGGAAGTTATACTTGGGGTGATTTCATAGGGTGAAGTCCTTCAATCTTCCACCTCCTTCCCTTTTTTCCTTTTTTATGAGTGTACATGGGTACCTTATCATGCCTAATATTTGGGATCCATATTCACTGGTTTTTTAACTCCCTACACCTTCACTTAAGAGTGGGTGTTATAGTATTTTTCACATAAGTAGTAGTTTGACTTAATATCTACCTAGTTACAAATTTGTGTTCACACTTAGAAGATTGTTTATAGGGAGTTATGGAGTTGTTTTTTATAACCAAGTTTCTAATTATATTCAAAAAGCTTAGTTTCCCATATGAATTTTTTTGAACAATACTTATTTTAACATTAGTGAGGTTGTTAGGCATATCATCCCTCGTACAAACCTATTTATAAGGCTTTAATACTGCTCTAGTATGTGGTGCAGAGAATAATACAATATTTTTTTGCATGTTACTATTTGCTTGTGTTATGTGTTTGAGGTACATCTCAAATACTATAGGTATACAATGAATTCTTATAAAAATGATAGGCTACTTTAAAAAACCTCCCTGCAAAGTCTAGTTGGAAATGCAATGTATTGGTTTACTCACCTTCCTTTCGAATCTATGGGCACATTATTAGAACTTGAAGAAACTTTCATTCACTTTATATATAACAAGGGTCCTAAAGTTACATATGAGTGTTTCCCTCTTTACATAAAGGAAAAATTGGGTTGGTTATTGATTATGTACTTGATTTAACAAAAATAAACTATTTGTAAAACCCTAATATTGCAAAGTACCTAATAAAAACACTGAAGTAATGTTGTTAGATACCATTTGACACAATCAATAAGCCAATAGAATATGAAACCCTAAGTTTAAGAATGAGAGGAAAGGACTTAGCTAATTTGCGCTTGATCTGAGACTGTTGCAGAATGGGAAAACTATTGAACATAAAGATAACAGTGTTGCAATCGCTTAGGGAAAATTTTGGAACTGTCGGACAAAGATAGACTAGGGTTCCTGGACTAGGGCGAGGGCACCTAGGTGCCAGATACCTCTAATGGGCGCATGTGATTATGTAGATGGTCAGAATCTGATTTTTCTTGTGTGTCGCAAGAAGTGTCGTCATTGATAGTCTCCTATGTGTGTCACACCTTGATCAACTGGATGTACCTATAACCTATAAAATAGATGTTCACCTATAAAACCCACAAAAATCACATCAAATCTAAAAAAATAAAGATGCAAATGTGGATTTGGATTGACCCCGGTGGTCACTTGACTAAGTGAACTTACGACCGAGAACTGCACTACATCTCAAACTCCATGTAGTTCTTGTGAGTTGTGTGAAAATGGTGCCCTAGGATGCCCTTGTGTAAGATGCATTAGATAACAGGCTAAATTTACTAAAAGATGTAAATGTGTGTATGGAATAGAATGAACTTCCCCTTCCTATGTTGTGTATGTAGAAAATGCAGTCCCTTTTCCCTTGTATGGATGCTAGATGGATGCCTTTGAGTGCTTTGGATGCCTTTGGATGCAAGCTTAGGTGATAGATAGTATGCTTAGAGCTTGGTCATTTATTTTGATCACATAGCTATGTATTTATATGATTCCCTTGGTTGAATTTCATAATTGACAACTGGAAGGCTAACCCATAAGAAAATAAGATGCCCAAAAGATAAAAGAGGCCCAAAAAGAGTGAGTAAGGTAGAAAGAGGTCAGGGGTGCCCAAAGGGGACAGAGGGTGCTGAGCCTAGGGGTGGGCACTGTGTCTGAAGTCATAAAAGATAAAGAAGTAAAGTAACGAATGGGTTGTAGGGTGTGTAAGACCAAATAGAAAATAAGAAAGATAAAAAGAGGCCAAAGATAGCTGTCAATTACTAGTTTTCTCGCTTAGGAATCATGTAAATGCTAGTATGTTTTTAGGACCTAGAAATGTACCCAAGTGCATGATTTTGTGTCTACATTTTCCCCCACTTTATGTTATTGAGTGAATACTCAATAACATAAAGTAGTTAGAAGATGCATACCTTTTGTAACCGTAGAGTGATGCAATGATAGCAATAATGCGTCGAAGAGACAAGTGAAAACATGAAGTGATAAAAATGAAGCGTGTAAACTAAGAAAGAAGAAGTGACCCTAAGGGTAAAGCATATTATGTTGTACCTATTGTTGTGCCTGACATTACTTGATGTAGGGCTATTCTTTATTACGTATTAAGGATGAACCTGCAAAATGAAGTAGTCAAAAGTCATGTATTATGAAAAATCATGTATTATGTAAAATGCTATGTAAAAGTATGTAAAAAGAAAAGTGTGCACCTAATGATGAAAGAGTGAAAGGATAGAAACTGTCTTAAAATGGAAGAAGAAAGATTTTTGGAAATGTCTGATGCCAAGAGCGATTTTTTTTGGTGATCTCATGCCAAGCACATGAGTTTTTTGGGTGATCTCACACCACGACAGAAGAGTTTGGGGAGAGAGGTCTAGTGTTACTCTCCTTCCATGACTATTCCCAATAAACACCATTGCAGATGGTGTGTCCCTATTTTGTTCCGAGTTGTACCAAATTAAATTATCTGAATTATTTCTCCGATTTTAGTATTCTGATTAAAGGGAGATAGAATGCATTCTGTTGCCTAGAAGGACTGTGTCTTATACTGTGAAAATTGCTACTGTAAACTGTTATGAACTGTGTTGATATGAGAAAGTTGACTGTGTATCTACCCCCAGGACATAAGCACCCAGGGGAGGTCATGAGTGCCCAGGAACTAGTAGTGTATGATCTTGGGCATTAGTGTCTGTGCTGAACTGAGGACCCAAGTTAGATTCTAGGTCATTTCTTGTAACTTGTAGTTTATCTTTGTTCCTATACTATGCATATTTGAACTGTATCTCTGAGTTGTATGGGGTGAATGATTCACCCAATGTATGCCCCCTCGTTTGGGGTGCATGTGATGAATATAGGAGCATGATGGTCCAAAGGAGAGGACCTGAAACTTGATATGAAGTGAATATCCCTATAGGGGAGGGAATGTGCATGGTAGAAACCAAGACACATGCAAACAAGAAGGCTAGTAACATGTGTTAGTGATAATCAAAGCTAATATGCAATTATAAGACAACGTGTAATCAAAAAAGCAAAGAAGACAAGATAGACCATGAAAAGTGGGTTTTAGACATGGGACATCACTCAAAATGTCACAAGATAATCAAGACTGAAGTGGCCAAAAGCATACAATGTGTATACAAGACAAAGGGCATAGCCCACAAACAATAACATACAATGAAAACAATGACAAACAAAGTGTAACAGACAACCATGGTGGCATATATATCCTACAAAGAAAATGTTGCACATAAAGCACCTTTAGCATGTTAGAAAGATAGAAAGTATGTCAAAGACATGTATGGATCAATGGAAAGTAGTGTGCTAGAAAGAAATAATAACAATAATGAAATAATAACACCTTAAGTGTGTAAGAGAAGTAAATGTAGATGCCCCCAGGAGCCTCAATGGGATTGGTAAAAGGTACAGTGCAAAACATCATTATTGCGTGTAAAGATTTGTAGGAAATTTGCATTCAAAACTAAAGACCAAGTGAATGTGCATGTGTATATAGAAAATATATTGACATACTAAGTATCCATCTAGCATGGGAAATAAAGTGTACATGTAAGTATAAGCAAGAAAGAGTAAGTGCAACCAAGATATGCAATATGATATGTGTATGAGTGTAAATGGAATGACTATGCGAATATGATGAATGGATGTGATAGGAGCAGCATGCCCCTCCCCAAACATAGAACAAGAATGTGTCATCGAATAATGGTGATATGAGATGAGTTTCATTTATAAATTCCCCCTTAATAATCAAGAATGAACCATAGAAACAAGAGTGTGTAATTAGGAAATGGTTTGAAAATGAGATGCTAGAAAGATAGTATCACGAAGCATAGAGTGTGAAAAGTGAATGTAGTGATGTTCATTTCAGATTTAGACCCTCAACATTCGAGTATGAACCATGGAACTAGAGTGCACTCATAAGGGGTAGTATGATGTGTGAGAATGTAATGCTAGAAAGATGTATTGTGAAGCATGAAGAGCATGAAACATGTAGTGTGTGAGGTTCATGGATGTAATATTGCCCTCAATAGTCAAGTGTGAACCTTAAAAAAAGAGTGTGTCATGGGGGTAGTGACGATACAAGATGTGTATCAAGTTGTGTAATGATTCTTAGAGATGGGAAGTATGAAGCACAAAGCTTAATAATAGAAATGATAGACACCAGATGATGCTAGGAGGGGGGAAGTAAGCGTGGTTCCCCCCAAGTGTATGATGTAGAGAAGAATCAAGTAACATCATCTAGGAGATTGTCATTGTCATGGTCAAAGCCAAACGAAGCTGGATCAGAAACTTGGTAAGCAATAGTATGAGGTTGATCATATAAAGAGCCATTGTGGCATAGATTGTACATGCCCATAACATATTCTTCATCAGTGAAAGGTGGTTGTGGACAATCATGTGCATACCATCATGTGAGATTTTGAGTATAGCCAAGAAATGAATCATTATAAATAGAAATGGCTGCTAAAAAGACATGGGAAATGTGATACTAGTGTGATTAGGATCCAAAGTTGCCACCAATATAGTCAAGCCAAGACTACCCAAGTGTAAGTGGAGAGGAATGAGGATGTAAGAAAGGAATATTGATAAATGGAAGACTCTAGAGGCCATAAGCAGTAGTAAAAAAGACACATCCATGATAAAGGTGAGGAGAATGAGGTAGTGGGTGGAGATTGTCAAGTGTGAATTCAAGATGGGCTAAGCCATCATGTGTGCAAACAATTTCAGAGAAAGTGGGATTCGAATGGAATATGAGGCCAATAGGAGTTATGTATAAAAAGAGTGCATGTGAAAGGAGGAAGTGTCGATGCAGAGTGTGTCTAAAGAGATGAAGTAGATGATATGAAATGTCTAATGCACTAATAGATTCTTAGATAAGAAGTAATGTCAGTGGTAGAGGCAAAATGTTCCGCGAGTAGGTAATCATTATTGAGATATGTAGGAGGAGTATGGGGATAACTAGACATCATGATGTAGATTTAGAGAAGGCATAAAGTAGTTACTGGTTCTAGGTCGTAACATTTGAATAAGTCAGCGGTCAATAACAATATTATATGCATAGTCATCATGTAGGAATTTAACACACTGATGAACTATAGAATGTATTTCCTACATAACATGAAACCATGGTCTACCAAGTAAGAAATTGTATTAAAGTTTGGTATCAATAATAAATAATACTGTAGGAATGGTTTTAGGGCCAACTATAAGCGGTAAGGTTATAATGCACATGCACAGACGTACATAAGAATCATAGCTACGGATAAAAATGGAATGAGGGAAAGATATTAGTTGAGGAAAGATCAAGTTGTTTAATAAATATGAGATTGAAAAGTTTGAGCTCGGATCCATTGTCGAATAGTGCTTGTGTAATGCCTGTGTTATAGATACAATCCTAGATATAAAGAGAAGGATCATTCTCATAAACAGAAATAGTCGGTAGCTACATTAAATGGGAAATTAAGTTGTTTAAAAAATAGTAGCTACGAATAATTGATATACATTATCTGGATGAAGTATTGGAAGGAATGTAAATATTAGCCAGGAGAGATTTGATTTTATCCTTACAATCAGGATTAGCTTGCAAGAAGGCATGGATGGAGATATCCATGGCGAGAGGATCCTAGGATATTGATGCTAGGAAGAAATGAGGATCCAAGAATGTTCGAATGGTAGGGGTTCACCAAATGATTTAACAATTTATTTTTTTGTAAAATCCTAATATTGTAGAATAATTGATAGACCATATTGTGCCTTGCACAACTAAGTTTCTTTGTCCTCTCTTTATTTGTGTAAATACTTATGGTTTATTGATTGTTAGATGTATGAATGAATTATTCTAATTGTGAATGATATTAATGTTAGAACATTTTTATATCATAATTTTCTACCTGTTGCAAACCATAATATCCTTCCTCTTTTGGTAATTTCCATAACATCATAAATTAAATAATGTGTACACCTTTTCTAAACTTGACTCATGAATGAATCTTGCCCCTTATTCCTAACACTAATTTACTAAAGGTTCCAATATCTTTGTTGTATATTCATATCTAAACATAATTCTCATCTATTACACACCCTCTATACTTAATTTTCACACTTTCTTGTAGGTGTTGATGGTGTGTTCTTCTTTTCAATATATTTCTAAGGCCACTACTACATGGGGGTAGTTTTTAGACAATACTTACAGAAAATAAAATATATTCGTCGCTATAACTTTATGTTCAGGAGGAGTTTTTTTGTTTAATTTTATTTTTGGGAACTTTTCATCTAACTTTTCCTCGAGACAACAATATAGGAAAATAAAAATAACAAATACTAGGGTAAGATAAAATGATGGGCATGGGAGAGAACACAATTCGAGAAGGGAAATGATTTAGGGCTTTCTACTGTGAAAAACCTAGGCACTGGCACATCACCCAACTTGAGCTGAGTGCTCACCTGAAGCGCGCAAAGGTACCATGCCCCTCTTTAGAGTTTCTTGTGCAGGATGTTAGTGTGATGGTGATAAAACATATTCAGATCCATAATTAAACATAAACATTCCACAGTGCATAATCCAGATCTAGATCTTAGAGAATCATGAATTAAACAATAACTATAATAAGATTAACCATACATGAACCAGATTTAGTTATGTTTAACACCATTATCCATCCAATATTATCCATTACATTAAACATTGTAAAACACATAAGCTTCTTACATTATAAAGTATATCCATAAGTCATGCATGCATTAGATCCAACAACATAACTCTACAATAATTCACACACACTAAACTACATAGTTCAATACATATTTATAGAGGTGGGGACTTTCCCTTCACCACCTATGCACTTCTCAAAATAGGTCACATGCTGATAATAGCCATGTGCCTTTACAATAGCATGCATACATGCAAGTGTTCTAATAATAGATGTCCTATAGTTAACTGGAAGAAGCAATCCTATTATTAGCTCAAACCATGCATGGTGCTTATCAGCCACTCGTTCCCAAAATATCATTGCGTGTAGTGCAAGTCTTCATCCCTATGTGTGCTCCACACGCTATCTCCAAAAATAGCCCTTATCCATAAAAATGGCTAAGTCCTGAGCCAAACTATTCTGGCGCGTGTTTCCTTTCATATCTTCTGCACTCCTTCAAATGCACCTTGTTCCCACGTGCGCATCCTTTGTGTGTCTTCTCCTTAGAGAAACATTCTATCTACTCAACATTACCCCACACTAAAGTACATTGTCATCCTGGCAATGGGAATTCTTTCTGATGTTCCCAAATAATAAAGAATAAGTGATGAAAGAATTAAAGAATCACTATACAAAAGAATGAATCTTTACTCTGCAGCATCCTCTTCTTCAACTGGGAGGATCAACTCTGGATATTCATTTTTGATCTCAGCCTCCAATGTCTGTCAGTCATTTAGTGCAGTCCTTGTCTTCTCTGGAATATATGTGGCTATGGCATCTAGTTCATCCTGAGTGATCTTTTCTTTCTCATTCTGTAGTACTCAGACAACATTGGCCATACCTGACATCATTCCTTCCATGAGATCCATCTTCTGTGCTATGAGCTTCCCAATCTCATCAATCCTCTCCTTATGTGGATCCTGGGCTGCTGCGAGGGCTTCACACTTTTGTTTCACCAGTGCCAATCTTTCTGCATGCCCTAATGTCTCATCTTTCATTGTTGCCAGAACTTCATTATCTTCAACTAGAGTTCTGGTCCTTATTACTACTTCTGGTGCCACACAAAAATTGAGAGCTTGGTCTACTTTCTTCAGCTCATCCTTTAAAGTTTGGAGCAATGCCTCGTAAGTTGAGATTTTTCTGATCATAGAGGCCCTTGCTCTCTCTGCTTCTTGTTCAACATATTTTGGTGCGGGCATTCAAATTGGTCTGTCTTCTAACACCAAATCAACCAAAGTGTGCACATAATGCATAGCAGAAGGAAAATTTTTAGGTACCTTAGGTTCTAGATGAGGCCTTGCTTTTAGAATGTGATCACCAATCTCCTTAGCCATGCCAACGAAAGCCTCATTCTTTACCTGTTCTCATTCCTTCTCTTCCTTTAGGTGTGTTATCTCTGTAGTTTTATCCTTGTTATCTTCCATCAATGCTCAAATGGTGGCGGCCTTATCAACATTTCTCCACACCACCTCAGTAGATACCTTGACCAAGGCATTGTTGACCTGCTCATTAGACATTAGAGTAGGCTTTATCATCATGTGCCTACTTTGGGGTGCCTTCTTCACTCTTCATGAGACACATGACTCTTCACACACGTCAAAATATGGTTCATCCATATGAGTCTACATGGACCAGGATAATTGCTTCCTTGTGCGCATAGTGGACATATCTGGATCCATCAGCTCCCACCCATATAACTCCTTAAGGCCCACAATACTCTGAAATTGGGCGCAGATGATTTTTCTTGTGTCCTCAACATAGCCCATACTAGGGACAACATACTCTTCACTTTTTCTTTCTCTTTTTGTTCTTGGCCCCTTAGGAACCTGGGCACCAAGGTCTGGAGTTGGCCCTTCTCCTACCTGAGTTGCAATGGGTGCACTGGGTTGCTCTTGCATAGTTTCTTCTGACTCTTTCACCCCTTCCTCTTCATCTCTCATTTCTTCATCCTAGGGTTCCTCCACATCTTCAGGCTGGACTGGGGTACTAGGTGCGCTCTCTTCAGACTCCTCCACCTCCTCATTAAGCTTCAACTTTCTTCTTCTCTTTTTCTCTGGTGCTTCTTTCTGAGGGGAGAGTCGAGGTGACCTTCGTAAAGGTTGTGATGTTCCTGCACCTTGGGTCCTAGTTCTTCTGAACACCTTCTTAAACTGGTGCTCCTCCTGGACTGTATCCACGTCCAAGTCTTCCTCTCCTCCTTGCTCTTGTGGGGGAGTATCTGCGCGCTCACTCTCCACTTTGTCTATGGGCTGCCTCTAGCCTCTATGGTCCAAGCCTCCACTATCCTCGTGTTCTTCTTCTTCCTCTATCTCTATGGTCGAGGAACGCTTTGGATCTGCCACATTTTCAACTGTGTTTTTCCTTAGGTGGCCCTGGTAGCATGAACTCATTCTCCACATACTTGTTATTTTCCAACCTAGGCTTAAGCTGGAGATAGACAAGCATGGCTCCACTATCCCCAATAGCCAAACTGACTGGCTTCATGTTTATAACATCAGAAATAAGCCTCTCAATGTAGGCAGACTGACCTGGATAAACATAAGTTTTTCTGAGAGTATGGTAGTCACAATCTACCTTGTCCGCATTAAATCTCAACCGACGCACATCAGTAAACCTATGTACTGAGGCCTAGAAATAGTGCATTGTGAAGGCATATGGAAGTTTGCACCAGGGACTCCATGTCCCATCCTTCATTGTAAAACACACAATGCAAAAATGTTGGTACACTACAAATTATACTGCCTTACCTACTACTGATGGATCTCCTTAGGAATACACCATTCCTCCTCAAATGTCACATGTAGTCGATCATACCATAGTTCTACCCTTTGTTTGAATGGGCCACTCATTGTTCCTTCACACAAGTACTTCTCAAACCTCTCAGCGAGGGACTTCTTCTCCATGGGGTATTCCCAAATTTTGTTCTTTGGCCCATCGGGCACTCCAATTTCTACAAACACAAGAGATAAGAGGATAGCGCCAAAACTTATCTTTTCACCTATGCACACTTCCTCAATAATTGTTTCTGCTATGTAGCCTGCTAGATTGTAGACTTCTCCTTGTGACATCTTCTTGGCAACATGTAGCCACATGGTGTTTACCTATGACCATCTCTCTTGATCATTCAGTTTAGTGAGCAGATGTGTGGTTTCTTGTATCACAAGGTAATTCCTTAATTTTTAGATGTCCATTCCACACAGACCCTTGGAGTATCCCAACTCCTTGCTTATGGCTATAACAACCTTATCAGTTAGATCACTAATAACTATGTCCATGTGCCCTTCAATCCTGTCAATGTAGCAATCAAAGGCCGCAGTGATCCTTACCCTCCATCTAGCAAAATAGAAGAAGTCCTCATGGACTCTGCTCATAAGCCATTGGTATAAACTTTCTAGTTTTCCAAAATATGGGAGTTCATACAGTTGATATACCCCTACCTTCTTGAGCAACTTCTCCCCAGCATCATCATATACTGGCATGTCATCCACCGTGCACTTGTTGGTCTTCTTATTCAACAAAGCATCCAACTCTCCCTTGTTATCAGTGGTGCGGTGGTTGTAATCACTTACTTTGCATCTGCGGATATGGGAATCCCAATCCCACTTGACTATCACTCCTTCTGGATATTGCATCTCTAAAAAATTTCTCTTAGGAGCATCTTCGACCTCGACTCCACCTTTTTCTTCCCCTTTGTACCTGTTACAGGTGCTTTCTTTGGTGCCATGGTAAAAATCTCACCTTTTCTTCTCTGTCGAGTAAGCCCTCATGCCCTAGCTCAAAAATGCATGCCCTAGCTCGAAACCATGCCCTAGCTCAGCCCTAACTCCTTCTCAATGCTTCTACTTCACTCAAACCCTTCTCCAATGGGGACGCAAGCCACTTCTGTGCACAAATCCACTCTCCACGTCTAGTTTCACAACTCTCTGCACCTCAACACGTTTCTCTTGGCTCGGTCACAACTAGCTCACTCAAATACTTGTGATCGCAAAGGTAAAAATGAACCCGCATCACGTCCTTATATAGATTTTTTAAAATATATTACATTTATTTCTCCTTCACCTACCACCAATCCTCTCATTAATTGACCATTTTCCCAACTTCCACGTGGTACACCTTCACACCCTAGCTATAACCTTCTAGCGCACCTTCCTACCTTCTGGCTGTAGACCTCCTTCTGTGTGCTTCCATGCACCGAAGTACCTCACCACTATGCCTTCCCCTAGTAGTTTCCATGGCCGCACAACTTACCTCACGTTATACTATTCATTCATTTATTTCCAACTATGGTCTTCTCTAGGATCAATCTTCTTTCTAGCAGCTCCTTTCCATTCTTGAATAACACCTGTAACAATAGTATGTTCTTATGTGTTCCCATTTGTGAATAACAGCAAATAACAACCACCCCACACCAATGGTATGTGTAGTCCTCTGCGCATAAAAATACTTCAGATTGTAATTAGCTTCCAGCGCACAAACACTTATTACACAAAACACCAAACTAAATTGACAAAGCATAACGACGAAGAAGGAAATACATTAAAAGAAATACAGAAAGGGAAATCTATACTAAATGGCAATATTGCCTTATTACAAACACCAAGAAGACTTATTTATAGTAGGGCTTCAACCTACTCCCGTTGAAGTAACCAGGTAACTATTTTCCATCAAGCACCTCTAACTGAAAAGCACCTGATTCAAGGATGTGATTGATAACATATGGTCCCAACCAATGCACCTTAAGTTTTCCTGGATGGCACAAAAAAGTGGAATCATAAAGAAGTACCATCTATGCAACCTCAAGCTTCTTATCCCTGATGTGTCTGTCATGCCATGCCTTCTACCTGGCCTTTTCCTGCTTTTGACTCCAACGTGCTATGGCGCACCTCTCATCCAACTGTATTAACTTGTCAATTCTTTCTTCTAATGCTTTCTCATCAGCTAGACCTCCCGCACACGCAATACACAAAGAAGGTAACATGAATTCCATGGGAAGAACTGCTTCTGCACCAAACACCAACTGAAAGGGTGTGGCCTTATTCAACCTTTTGTAGGTTGTTCTATATGCCCAAAGTACAACAGAAACTTTATCATCCCAATCTTTCCTTCCAACATCACAAATTTTTGTTAAGGTCTGGCTCAATATCTTGTTGAAATCCTCAGCAGTCCCATTTTCTTGAGGGTGATAAGGTGTAGTCTTGTGGTGCACGACCATAAATTCATCCAATAATATCCTGATTGTCTCATTCAAGAAGTGTGTGCCCCTATCACTTGTCAAACTCAATGACATCCATACCTAGTAAGAATATTTTCCCATAAGAACCTTGCTTGTTGTAGCTGATGTACAATCCTTTGTAGGTGTTGCTTCTACCCACCTTGTAAGATAATTTGTACAAGTGATGATGTAGTGTGATCCGGTTCTACGCGCGGCTGGGGAAATAGGACCCACAAAGTCTATTGCCCATTTTTCAAATGGCTCTGCACTAGGAATAGGCCTCAAAGGCATTTCATCTCTTTGTCCAGGTTTTCCAAGGCACTGACAGTGATCACACGCCTTACAATACTCTTTACAATCCTTGTACAGGGTCTCCCACCATAATCCAATGAGTAGAATCTTGTGCGTGGTGGCGTCACCTACATAATGCCCACCTGCAATACCACCATGAGCCTCTTCCATGATATCTGTGCACTCATGTTCTAGTACACACCGACACAATACTTCATCTCATCCTAGTTTGTATAAGTCACCACTGATCAACATGAAGGGTGCAACATGAATTGTAAGTTGTTTCTTCTCTAAGGCTTTCATTCCTTCTGGCACCATACCTATGCGTAAAAAGACAACAATATCCTCCAATTCTGAAGGTGTGTGATGTAACCTATATAACTGTGCATCCAACATTGTATCTTCAATTGTCTTGTGTCCTCCCCTGAATTGAATCCTTGATAAGTGGTCTGGGCCAGAATTACTTTTACCTAGTTTTACCACGACTGTAAAGTACAATTCTTGGAATAAGAGACCCCATCGACATATGTGCCCCTGTAAAATGGGCTTATTTACCAAGTATTTTAATGCCATGTGATCTGTATAAAATACAAAAGGTGTTGCTAGCAAGTATTGTCTAAACTTATGCAGTGCGTAGATCATTGACAAGGCCTCACTCTCTGTAGTTGTATAATTTTGTTCTACAGGAGTCAACTTTCTACTAGCAAAATAGATAGGATGATCTATAATACCTTCTCTAGGCTGAGCTAACACTACACCAATGGTTGTGCCAGAGGCATCCACATGTACGTGAAATGGTTGGTTCCATGAGGGAAAACACAGAATAGGCATTGTAGTAAGTCTCTCCTTCAATGCCTCAAATGCACGTTGTTGCGGTTCTCCCCAATAGAATGTCCCTTTTCCTTTGAGTAACTCTTCCAAGGGTGAAAATATTCACATATCCTTTGATAAATTTTCTGTAATACCCTGTGTGGCCCAAGAATCCATGCACCTCACTTTGACTGGTAGGTTCCTCTAGGCCTACAATAACTGCAACCTTAGCTGGATCTACTAACAAACCTTCCTTGCAGATGATGTGCCCTAACAGAGTTCCAAAAGGTGTAGCAAACACACACTTCTTGATATTTAAAGAGATGCTTAACTGTCTACATCTTTCAAACATTAAGTGCAAGTTGTCACAATGATCCTTAACAAGCCCATATATCATCCAATCATCCAAGTAAACCTGCAAGAATTTGTGAATAAAATCCTGGAATGCTTGAACAACTATGCACGAAAATACAACAGGCACATTCTTCAAACCAAAGGGCATCACAATATATGCAAAACTTCCCCATTCAGTGGTGAAATTCATTTTCTCTTGATCCTCCTGTGTAATTCTAACCTGGTGATACCCTGAGAATCCATCTGTGAAAGAGTAAACTTCACGCCCTGCAACACCTTCTAATATTTCCTCAGTGAAAGGCGTAGGAAAAGGATCAATCACACATGCAACATTCAGCTCCCTGTAATCCACACAAATCCTAATCCCAACATCTTTCTTTATACTAATTACCATGGGGCTAACCCACTCTGATTCTTCTAGGGGCTTAATGATGCCAAATTTCAACATTTTGTCAATTTCTTCTTTAACTTTTACATGCAGGTTAGGGTTCATCCTGTAAGGTCTCTTCCTGACCAGGCACACTCCTTCCTTTAGCTTAATCTTCATCTCACCTAATGACTCATGTACCCCCTTTAACTCATGGTAGCCCCTAGGGAATAAGTCCTGGAAATCATGTAGTAACTCAATTATCTTTGCTACTTCAGAATCAGACCAATAATCTCCAATTATGGCCTCCTTAGGTTCAACATCCATGCCAATGTTCACTTTCTTAGTCTTCATTGGTTCATGATAGGCACGCATTTTTATCCACACTATCTAAGACCTCACACATACCTGCTTGAATGAGCTATGTCCAAATATTCTACTTCTTCATCATCCACTATGTAGACCATCTTTCCTTTCTCCTTCTCAAAGCAAGCACACTTAAATAGTTCAGCATCTGTATCATCTACTTCATCAAAACATGCTCCTTGTTCTTCCTCACCAAATAACTCCTGAATGAGTTCTTCAGCCTTTGCACTATCTCCCATAGTCAAGCACTCCATAACCCATAATGCCTCTCTCACCAGAGGTTTAGTAGAGAAGTACTCAAAAGTCTGGGTCATTCCTGTAATCAAGTCTTGCCAATTTCTAGTCTCCCTATGCAGTTCCGCATAAACATACCAAGTGCACGTGTGCAACCTTGCAAAGTGGAATAAAGTTTGTGCACCCAAAGTGAAGGTGGTAAAGCTTCCTGCCCCTCTGTCCAGAGTCTCTCACACTGCTGAACGTGTTGATTACCATGATATATGCAGATTTGAGTAGGCACATTGCTCCTGAGAAACTGAGTTGTTAGAGAAATTCTTACTTCATTCCATTCTATGAGATTATCCCTGTGAACCATCCACCAGTGCACTGCCATCCCACGTAGGGTATATACTAACATATTTCTTCTCTCCACTTGATCCATCCACTGCTCCTCCATGGCGTGCAGGAATACCGTAGGATCTCCTTCTCCAGTGTACCGGGGTACAGAGTTGTTACCTATCCTCCTAATACAATGAGGTTTGTTCCTCCATGCAAATGTGCTTCTTACTTCACACCCAACCATCTCATAGGTGTCATGTGCCCAATTATCACAAGAAATACTTGTAGTATCACTAATAGACTATGCATCTTCCCACTGGAGGATTCCTTCCTTAGATGGCTCAAGTACTTCTAGATCTTGAATGACGCACACATAAATTCTGTTCAGGTCTTCCTCACTCAAAGGTTCAACATAAGGTGCAGATTTCCCATTTGTCAAAGGGATAATAACTCTTTCTTCCTTGTTCTCAACACTTATATACCCCTTGTTGAACCATAGATCAACATTATTTGCATAACACCAAGGGCACCCAAGTAGAGCTGGGAAGTTGTCTACTTCTGCAAGTGCTAAAACCTCAAAGTCCCCAGTGAACTTGGCCCCTTGTATAGTAATGGATGCATCCTTTAAAACTCTGATTGGAGTGGCCTTAGTTTGATTAGCCATAAACAATACATTAGAGGATGGTTGTAATGGAGGTCTTCCCATCTGTACCCATGCATCTAAAGTAAGCACATTCACTTCCGTGCCTGTGTCAATCAATATATTGCTCAAAATCCATCCATCCACAACAACATTCAGAGTGATCTCCTTGTCATAATCCAAGCTATGAGGGGGAATATTAGCATGCAGGATCTGCCATCCATTCTCAATACCTGCACATGGAGTGTTTCCCTTTAACCAATTCCCTAGTAATGGAATAATATTCTCCTGGCACAACATCTTGCATACCTCTTTCAAATCATCAACATCTGACTGGACCATCTCTGCTGCCTTCTTTTGTTCCAACTTCCGTGATTGTTCCTTTAAACATTGTATTTCACCCTGAATATTTCTGAGTACCTCCATGGTTTCCTGATAAACCTCCTTCTGATGTGTAGGATCTGGATATCTTGCATGTAAAACCTCCTCCTTAGTAATGGTAGGCTTCTGTTGTAACATCTCTCTAGCACACAAGCTTCAGCACATGTAGTAATCTTCACAGGTACTACCTCAGGTTTTGGTGCCAACTTTGGCATCCACTGATTTTATATGGCACGTTGTATCCTATAAATCCCTTGCCCTTGTTTTCCTGTTTATGTTGCTTGCTAAGATGCTCATATAAGTCTGGGCATTCCTCATAGTTATGATTCTTCCCACAAAAAGAACAAGTAATATTCTGAGGGCATTCACACCTGTAGTGGTCAGGAGATCCGCATGTAAAACATGTTCCATGAGGAAACTCGCCTCACCCACCACCACGACCTCAGCCCCTGAATCCACCACGGTATCCTCGACCTCTGCCATGACTTCCTTTAAAGCATCCTTCATTCCGATCATAGCACCCTTGAGTGTGATCATGATCATGGTGCTCACTTTTACTTTTAGAGTTATCTGATACTCTTGTCTGTCATACACCAATATCTATGGCATCATGGATCTGACCAATCAACCTACAGTCTTCTGTATTGTGAGTTGTGGACCAAAAAATATTACAATAGCAAGATACATTCTTTCTGATCATGCGTTGTAATAATGGGCAATGGCTTGCATCATGGTCTAAATGACATATCTCACAGTCTAGCAACAATGAACACTGACCTATGGGGACAACTATCCTTAGTGTGCCCTTCCACTTCACAATCTGTACACCAAATCCCAGTGCACGTCTCATGTGCTGAATTGGCCGATAGTTTCTCCAACTACTTTGTCATAGCTGTAATCTGTGCTTCCAGGAATGGGCTCACTCCAGTGTCTATACTTCTGACTGCCTCAGTGTGCAACACTACTTCAAGTGCTTCGCATGGGTCCATATATGTCTTATGTGACAACACCCTCCTAAAAGGTGTGATCAAGCCCCCAACGAACCACTGTGATGTTGGCTTGCATGAATATCATATGGAATATTAGACAAAATTGTTTTGAAATGGGCATCATATTCTCAAACGCTCTTCAGTAGTGCCCTGCTTAATATCCTTGAGCACGCTTATAATATTTTGCTTGAACTCAGGGATATAAAACTCCTTAAGGAAAGCTTCGGGTAATGCTGCATAATCTACAAAAGTATGATCAAGGTCAAACTTCTTGTACCAACTGTGAGCGCGTCCCTGCAATGTAGTTACAAACTGACTTTCCTTGCACTCAGAAGTAGTGATTGATTTTATGTGTCATAGTATCTCACACATGTGCACATGCTCAGCAACATCTTCTATTCCCCTATACTCTAGAAGATGAAGTGACATCTCCATGTAAATATTCTTGGGGTTGGTGAGGACCATGCCCACCTGATCCAGAACCTCCTGTGTTACCTCTACCTCTAGACCCACCAGATCCACCAGAACTAGAGCCACCTATGCCCCCTGATCCTCCACCTATAACTAGAAGTGGACCAGTGGATGTACTACCCTATGTCCCAACAGTGGTACTAAACTGAACTCCTACAGTCTGCGAGGTGGTACTACTCCCAGAAGTGAGTCCAAAATTCTACGCGCTTGAGTTATGTGCTGATGATGCACCTAAAAGGTACCTCCAAATAACAAAGAATACATTTTCCCAGCCATAGATGCACTTTCAACTTGATTAAATCCTTTTCTATTGCTCTAAAAACTAGCTTGTTGACTACTGGTTGTACTAGATACTGGAAAACCAAGCACAAGGGCTAGGTTTCAGGTAGATTCAGATGCACACCCATGGGCCCATGTCATCTCTACTGGCACGCTCCCATATGAGGCCAAGGAGGGTTCCCTGTCATGCTTTCCCAAATGGGGGAGTTCCAGATGCTCTGGCTCCACACCTTCTGTGTGAGCTCCAAATCCTTCACAAGCCATCTCTCTCCTCAATGCCATCCATTCTACAATATCACATTGCTTCTCTATCTCCCTCTCACATGCCTCATTGTACTTAAGCCACCTTTCTTCTCTTTTCCTCTCTTCCGCTAGGTCCACCATCCTTCACCAAACCTACTCCTGCCCCCACGCATGGTAGGGTTTAGCTAGCCATCAAATTTTCTTCCAAGTTCAGGGTTACCATCAAGATTTTGATCACCAGTGGAATGCCTTGCAGATAGGTTCCCCTGGGATAATGCAAAAACTAGAACTTAGCTACCTCTGGGAAAGAGTAAGTAGAAATTGAGTACTCTAAAATATAGCTATTCAAAACACCATGGAACCAAGTGTCCACAGTGCACATCCAAATCAGATCAACATCATAGAGGGCCTGAAATTCTTCCTACATCTAGACAAGTGTGTGATACCTCCAATTCCTTTTAGATGCATAAGCAACCAACCACTCGTACAACTCTACCGGAAAGATAGCAAAGAAACTCTCATATAAATAGTCATACAAATTCTGCTCCACCCACGCACATGCGTCAAACTCAGATCCAGTGCTGAACCTCCGAGCGTACTCTTCTTCCAGATCTATTATCCACTCCTCAAAACTTACTAGGGTCAACCAGTATGTCTTCATCATGAAACATCCTGAAAAAACTAAAAAAGAGGTCCCGAAAATGGAACCAATGATGCAGCCTAGAATCTACTGTGAATAACCCAGGCGCACTGGCACATCACCCAGCCTGAGCTGAGTGCTCACCCAAAGTGTGCAAAGGTACCAGGCCCCTCTTTAGAGTTTCTTGTGTAGGATGTTAGTGTGATGGTGATAAAACATATTCAGATCCATAATTAAACATAAACATTCCACAGTGCATAATCCAGATCTAGATCTTAGAGAATCATGAATTAAACAATAACTATAATAAGATTAACCATACATGAACTAGATTCAGTTATGTTTAACACCATTATCCAGCCAATATTATCCATTGCATTAAACACTGTAAAACACAGAAGCTTCTTACATTATAAGGTATATCCATAAGTCATGCATGCATCAGATCCAACAACATAACTCTACAATAATTCACACACCTATCTCCTAAACTACATAGTTCAATACATATTTATAGAGGTGGGGACTTTCCCTTCACCACCTATGCACTTCTCAAAATAGGTCACATGCTGATAATAGCCATGCACCTTTACAATAACATGCATACATGCAAGTGTTCTAATAATAGATGTCCTATAGTTAACTGGAAGAAGCAATCCTATTATTAGCTCAAACCATGCATGGTGCTTATCAGCCACTCATTCCCAAAATACCATTGTGTGTAGTGCAAGTCTTCATCTCTATGTGTGCTCCGTACACTATCTCAAAAAATATCCCTTATCCATAAAAATGGCTAAGTCCTGAGCCAAACTGTTCTGGCACGTGTTTCCTTTCCTATCTTTCTTGTGCCTTCAAATGCACCTTGTTCCCGCATGTGCATCCTTTGTGTGTCTTCTCCTTAGAGAAACCAAAGGGTTAAATGGTGATAAAAAAACTTAAGAGGTAGTTGAGGTCTTTGAGGGCCGTGGAAGATGGATCGAAAATGGCGTGTAAAAAAGGAGTTGGGTTTGTCTTTGATATGCCAACTTGGATAAGGTAAAAATTTCCTATATAGATTTTAAATGTTTTAATAATCAATTTATTTTTATTCTTATGAAAGGACATCTTAACCCAATAGATTCACTAGCGGAAGGGTCATGGGATTCCATTTGGGTCATCCAAATAAATCCCATGCCCACCTAACAACACAACCCACAAAAGAAAATCAAATACAATAATTAACCATATTCTCCACTTAGTTCCAACTAATTTTATTTTCCACTAAATGAAGGGCCAAATGTTTGGTTAAATCCCTAACATTCTAACTTAAGTTATTCATGATATTGCATTTTATAAGGGTATCTAATTAATATGGGATTAAATAAAAATCAAATTTACAATATAAGTATTATATGCTAAAAACCATAGTATTATCACTATACCATTATTAGACTCATGTTATTATCATCACTGGGATGTAATCATCATAATAATACTATAATCACTATGATATCATCGTGTATCATCTACTATATGAAATCATCACAATGTAGCATATATAGCCATCCTTAATAGTTAACTCAACAACATTATACAGTAAAATCACCCAAATCTCACACATACAAAGTAAAAATCATCACATCATCCATAAAAATGATCTCATTGTATATATCTCTATAATGTTTTCATATACAAAGATGGGGGAAATACCCTCTATAAGATACATCACATATTATCATCACTACTAGTTGCAACTATGAGAGATCTCGAACTCAGGGCTTCACCCCTTGACCTTCATGGTGCAGATCCTAACCTTCTTTCAATCAATCTCACAGTGGCAACTTTATTATAATTCTAAAAAACAATGTTATTCCACACTAATACCGACTTTTCTTAAGCTTAAACACACCTACATTAGCCAATTCTTATCCTATATTTTTATTCTTTACATCATAGAACCTGCTACTGCATGACATTCAAAGCTCAATCATCCAATAAATTGAATAAATACAACAAGGAATCAACAAAACACCATATTTGTCAAAATGTCCTTTGAGGAGCTTCTTTAGGTTTCCACTGGTGATCTCAAGGATGGAACAAACTACACTTTCCCAAGACAAAATAAGCACTTCTTCTAGCACCCTTTATCCTATTTGATGTGTGTGAGAAATTTATTGGCTTAATTCCCTTCTTAAATACCTTTTCCTACAACTATCTTCATTAACTGGTCTAGACTTTTTCTAGCTTTGTCAATTCTTTTTACCTAAGATAACTTTTTCATCATTGGTTTATTCCCAAAAATCTAACCCTTTTAAGATACCCTTTTGGGTAATTTAATAATGTGTGAAGTTTCATGGCATCATCCTTTGCATCAAATGGCTCAAAACCATTGTCTTAGGCTTCCAAATTAGGTCTTATTGAGTGTACTCATCACTTGAAGACTAACTGCCACAAAAATAAGGATGTTGAGATCTTCCTAGGGTTTGAAACTTGATGATTCTCTATCATAACGTTATCAAGATGATGTGTATAAACTTACAAGGATTCAATCTTTCTCAGCCTTCTTCAATTCCAGGTTTTCTCTTGTCTACTTACTAATATTATCCTCTACAAGATTTATACTCAGCTGTTAAGGGAAAGAAGGAATTTCTCAGACCTTTAAAGTTCAATAATTCTTGATTCTATCTCACGAAGGTGCATGGATATTGACTACAAATTCCCAAACTCCGGATGAGTTTCTCACTCTTGTAAATCCACCTTCTATCTCTTCTTACAACCTCTTATCAGTAAAGCGATCTACAATTCACTGGGGAACTTTGTCATTAAAAAATTCCATCTGAATTCTCCTTTTGAGTCCATTCCTATTGGAAATGTTAGTAAACTCTATGAAGATTCTTCATGGGGATGTATAGCCCCTGCAACCATGTGAAAGACTTCAAAATTACTTCGTTTTCTTAAAAACCCTAGGAGGTTTCTTTATGAGCCCGAGGGTAGAAGTTTTTAATTAACACCAATATGATCAATATCAATATTCAATCATTTCTATTTAAGTCTGTATAAGAATTTTAAAGCTCAAGATCATGACAATAAAGTTTCTTAATTACTTCAACTGTGGTAACTACTTAGAACTCCCCTCCTGTACCTTCACACAGATATTTCTCAGTTCACTTAGGGTTTCAATCATCAAAATTTCATTTCCCTTATCATTTTAGGTGTTTAGAAAGGGTTTATAAGACAAGGATATCTCAATACATCAATTCAAACACCTTTAAGGTTATTGATAATTCACAACTCTCACATCAAATCTAGATACAAGAAATTTCAAGGGTCTACTATAATACCACCTGACAGGGCATCAACTTGTTCAAGGAATTGAATACTTTATGGATTTAATAAAAACAAAGCTTACTAATTTCTTGAGTTACCTTAAGATTACTTGCCCTATACATCTTTTCAATCACAAGGTGCTTTCATAATTCATTCTTCTTGTCTCTTTATACTGATTATGCACTGTCATCCTCTATCACATAATTGATAAGAAGTGCTACAACCAAAATGATGACCAAATACAATCAAATGTATGCAAATAAATTGTGAGGAACATGGTTTATATCTTACCAACCACAATACCATCATTCACTAGATTCATCAAATTAAAATATAAGCCACACACCAAACATCATACATAGATCCTACACACATCTAGTTTGTAAACTCAAACTTTCTTCAATTCTTGTAGCCTCTTCACACTCATTTTTATCATTCAAATGATAGATGATAAAAAATTACATTTGGCATTGCATCTCCTCTTAAATTAGGTTTGTCTCAAATAGGAGCATTTTGATACCTCATGGTCTCATGGTCATATGGCTACCATATATATAACATTGAAATTTATGTGGCTCCAAGACCTTGACCTCTAATAAACATGTTACTACACCTAAACAACCTATTATAGCTTTTACACATTAAAAATGACCTATAAAGTGCTTCAAGCTCCTAGGAAACCCAAAAATGGTCTTAATTTTGAATCTTTCCTTTTGGAGGGAAATACACATTTCAAATTTTGAAAGGCCAAAGATCAAACTAGTACCCTAAGTGACTCACAAACACTTATTAAACCTAAAAATTCACCTTCAATCCAAAATTTGATGATCTCATGCCTTATTTAAAAGGTGAAGATGATGCTCCTGCATCACTTGGTCTCTGTGTTTGTAAGCGTTCCTCCTCTAACCAAGTCCATAATGACATGGTCTTGGCCACAACCTATGTGTACTAACCTTGGAGCTCTATGTATCACACAAACATATCTTACACTAGGGATACTCCTCCCATGACCTCCCTTGCATGAGTTATCTCACCTCTCACCTCATCATGCTCTGATCACAATACCACACATGTGGTTGTCACTACCACTACGATATCAAAGAGATGAGCATGCTCAAATGTTATGTGATCAACCTTCACCAATAACCCCCCTAAAAAAATACACCTTGGGAATGTTGTGGGTCAATGTGTGTACCCATGTGTCCATAATCATGCTCCAATACTCTTCACTAACAAGATATCACACGATAATCATATTAAAACATCATCGTTATGATTCTTTATAAATATAAATTCTACTATGCAATACTTATGCCGTGTTATGGTTTCTGCTACCACATCATCCTTGATGATAGGTACCTGCTCTCTTTCTCCATAGCCTTATCCCAGGGGCCCACTTAGTGACCGCACCTAGTGTCCCTTTGACAACATTTACCACCATTGGAAACAATAACACCCATCGGTGCTTAGCCCACTACTGAGTATAGGATGGTGTTTATCCCACATCATCCACTTATATAGGCACTATATTGGGATCCACCTCATTTGTAGGTGGAGGAAGTAACTGAGATCATGTGGTTCATGGCCTCACTTCCACTCTCTTGACCACATGCACTAATTTTTGCCATATGTATGGCTCAGGGGGAACATCTTGAGTTATCATGAATTGATACAAAACCCACTCACACTAGAAGATCTTAGCCACTCCGAAAAATCTATCCTCCGAGCACATGGTCTGAAGTATACAACAAATCTCAACCTAGTTCTCTACCCACCCACCACAATCCCTATAAAGCCTACATATAATAACACTTGGCCCCATTTGATCTAGGATCAATCTATTCATTGTAGTATCAAACCTTTGACTCCTTGGGCCAATGCACCTCACTATAAATATATCTGGTTATGTCCAATCCACTCATGACCCAATAAGGGGCCTCACAACTAATATATTCTTATACACCTATATGTGTAATAATGTGATCACACCAATACCACATTTGTGGTCCTCTCGTGTAAATCTATAAATATCCCTATATATATGTGCCAATACACAATGAATCCATACATAATGAGTCCCACAATGCTTAATTATCTCATATATCTCATGGATGCAGTAAGATATGGATACCCCACCTCCATCAATGACAAAAAAAGAAGCTAGAAAAACTACAATGAATTTTTGAAAACATGGAACCACATATCTGACTATATAATACATAGTCATTATCAATTATGCATGGACACGAGAACCTAATAAGTACCTTGTGGTTGCTTTCATTTTCCACCATTCATCCCCTGGGAGCATAACTTTGACTCACTCCCCTAGGACTAGAAATCATTGGATATGATACACATCCTCTAAATTCACTATCATCTCTCCATAGGGAGTCAAAAGGTTTATGTGTTGGCACACCATATCTCAAAAAGCATTGTGATTAGGTGTATATTATGGGGCACCTCCCCCAATATGGTCACACACCATAGACTAACCCAATCCAAAAAATCCTACTCATCCTCCTCTAGCCCCAAGCCCAACATAGTGGTAAAATGTCTCCCCATGTGGAACTCCCAAGAATGTATATCCTTCAGCATAACACAAACAACACACAAATCCAAACGTTAGTTTATCATCCTCTTGGTGAAAAAAAATGTTGCAGTGTAAATTATTAGTTTTCACCAATGGTCATGGGGCTAAGCCCATCCTTCTTTTGTATGGGGAGGCTCCCATTATTGAATGTAAACTAACTAAAGTTGTGGGGTGGACGTTAGGCAAGGGATCACACAAAAAAACTCCACTAAACATGTGGAAAAGTTCTTGTACAAAGTACAAGGGAGGGAGTTATTGTGAAGGGAGGTAAATGGGAGTTGGAGAAATAAGGAGAGAGAGAGGGATAATGTTATGAGTAGGTTTAAAAAATTCACATACATCAACCATAGTAGGTCCACATTCAATTATAAGAACCTAATAATGTAAGCAATCAAGATTAACAACAAACTAGAGACACACAGTTCTACAAATTCATTAATCAAGGACATAAAGTTCCTTCTTGGTTATATAAGATCAACATGCTTGCAAAGTTGGAGAGTAGAGAGTGTAGATGAACATAGTGTTTCACCTCAAAGTAATGTGATAAAATAGATAAAGTTAATAGGCATAGGAGGAAAACTTTTGATTATGTAGATAGAAGAAGACGTTGCCCACGTCGTAGAATTTTGATCAAGAAGATTATAGAGAGCTTCCTTTTGGCTAGAAGGAACTACCTATAAGAAACACAACAAGACCACAAAATAGAATTAACAATATAAGTTGGTGGACTACCTGGCAAGAGCTAGATCCGGGAAGTGAGGTGCTTCCTAGAAGGTTTTCAATCCACTTTGAAATATAATTTAATGCAACAAATAACATGAAATAAGTAGATCCTATTGTAATGGTATGATTCAGGTGTCTTGTGCTAGTAAAATAAGTAAATTTAATCTAACAAAAAAAATTATGATTAAATCTAGAGGGTTGGTAGGTTGTTTTTCATTTTGCAGGTCTGACAGAGGTTGTAGGTGAGGTCTGGGTGAAGTTTAGTAAGGTTTTGGGCTGTTTAGGAGAAATTATGAGCTCGCTGTTACAAGAAAAGTTACCAGTCACAGAGACCGATATTAGTTAGGTGACCGATGCTGGTAATGGAAAATGACTGACGCTGGTTGGGTGACTGGTGCCGGTAGGGGCAATATGGTAAAAATATCAAAAATGGGTATTTTGGGTCTCTTTGTGATTACACAGAGAGTTAAGGGGGTTCAGGAAGGATGATGTGATTTTTGATAGGGCTCAGTAAGGGTGGTAGGGGTGCTAGGATGGGTGAAATGGTTCAGGTTGATGGAATAGGTGGTAAAGAAGTGAAAGGTGGTATTCAGGACAAAGAGAGATAAGATGAAAGAAGTAAATGAAAGACTTAAGATCAAAACAAAAGCTTAACAAATACTAATTAATTACTTATTTTGTAATAGGTAGATCTCAAGGTGGTTGTTGGTTGATGAGTGTTTGAGGGATATACGGGAATGTGTCCAGTGCCACAGTAATGGAGCTTGTGTGATCTGCTGCAACGATCCAAAGATGTGGATGAGATGACTGGATACTGGTGAAGACCTGATGTGCTTGGGTTCATTTTCTGGTAGCTTGAATGCTTGAGAGTTAGAATTCCAAAGCTAAGGTGAATGAATGAATTGGAGAACCCGTGTAAACAGTTAGAAACTCTTATTTAAGGGTAACCGATAATGGTTAGGGAACTAGTGCTGGACAAGGGAAAACTAGTGTCGGTTAGGGGGAAATGGTCAAATTGGCTAAAAATGGCTTGATTACTCCTAGATTTGGTGTGAATCAAGTTTTAGTCCTAGGTTAGAAGTGGGAGCTAATGTTAAATACAGTGGGAGAGAGGTTGGAGAGATAATAGGTCATAATGGTTAAGGTTAAAAAAAGTCCTAGTTGGTTAGGGAGTGTGGGGACTTGGTCTTAGCCATTTAATGAGGTTGGAATAGTTCTAGGGTGAGGAAGCTAGGTAAGGTGGATATAAATCTAATTAAAGTAATTAAATTAATAATAGTGTGAGGATTAATTTAATTATAGGTGATTAAATTAATACCAATGTGGGGAAGGGGAAATGGCTAGGTACATGTGTCGAATTGATGAGTCGAAAGGGGTTAAAGGGCTTATGACCTAAATTTTGCGTCTACATTTGCCCCTTTTTGTTGCGTAGCTTGTATTGGTAAATGATGCTAATAAAAACATGAGTGGTTGCCCCAGGTATGGGTTGTCGTGATCCCCCTCAAATTCGGAGTAGATGAAGGAACAAGCAGAATCAATGACGAGTTTGATAAAATGGGAGGTGAAGAAGAAAAATAAGATAAGGTTCAGGTGTGGGTAATGGTTATTTTGGGTGCAGGTAATAGGTGAGGGCATTCAAATGCATGCACATGTATAGAATACGACAAGGCACTAGGTTGAAGAGCTCACAAACTCTACATCGTCAAAGGTCGATAGTTTATCCAAACAAGGTTGAAGTGATCCAAGTATCCAAGGTATAGGATACAGTCTTGAAGCACCACTAGGCTAGGTATAGGAATGGGAATTAGGTGTGTTCCAAAGCATAAATAGGTTTGGGCTGGTCAAGATAAACATCACAAAATTAGGTAAGGTAAGGTTGGTAGGCTAAACAATACTACTAGTGTCGTCACAAGGTATAACGAATAGGTGAATTTGAGTGTCGAATGGGTGAGGTCAGGTTAGGTAAATAGGTAAGGCCATAGGAAAGGCCAAGGTAGAGGAAAAAAACATGCCCCAACTGATAGTGTGGTAAGGTGTGAGGAAATAAGGCAATTAGGTGGTGTTATAGATAGTCGTCGCCGGTTAAGCCAGAACTCCCATCAATCACTTTTTAACCCCCAAAACAACCTTATTTTGGAGGTTGGAAAACATTGGCAGATTCCTGAGAGATATCACATCTTCTGAGAATGAATTTTAGCGAGAACATACATGCAAGGAAGGAGATCAAGCATTTTCTCTTGCACATCCATTTAGTACTCACCCTAACAAGGATTTGCTCCAACTAAGCAAGAAGGAATGCACATGCAGCCCATGCAGAAGCTTTCCTATGATGGGTGATCCTCTACAGCCTTCAACCTCTTACCAGCACCTTCATTTCTCACTCGCAGGCGTCCAGAACCAAGTTCCAAGTAAGTAGAGCATTGTACTCCTTTGGTTTATTGGTTTCATCATTATATTGTCATCCTTTGTTTCCTTAGCCACCCATTGACCTCCATTCATACTCACCCCTCCACATATCCATTAAAAATTCACCAAATCCCATCCAATCCACCTAATACCTCGTTCTGGCCAATCAGGTCCTTTGTGCAATCACAAGGGAGACCCAAAACTCATTCTGTGGCATTTCTAGTTTTCCACAGTAACCGGCACCGCTTACACCCAATCTCCGTCGGTCACCCTTAACCGGCATCGGTCTCTGTATTCACCAATATAGCTCAGAACAGTGACCTATCCACCTATTCACACATTACCTTTGTTCTTCTGTGATCTTCCTGAGACCTCTGTTAGACCTGCAGAGACCCATAATCAGCTACTTGACCTTCAGATCTTATTTTAACTTAGCCCATTAGATTAGATCTTTCTTATTGTATTTTAGATGAGATACCCAAATCATTTTAATTACGTTAAGATTTTCTTTATTACCCACATTAAATTGTTTTAAACAATGGACTGACAACCATCTAGGAAGTATCACACTTCCCAGATCTAGCACACGTTAGGCAGTTCACTCCATATATTGTTTAACTCTTTTTGGTGGTCTTTATTTTCATTACAGGTAGTTCTTCCTAGCCAAAAGGAAGCTCTCATGATCAGTTGTGGATTCAGAAGTTATACGTGCGCAACAACCAATCAACCAGCATTTAAACAGGTATTCCTCCTACGCCCGTAACCCTATCTATTTCGTCAATATTTCAAAGAAACGTCTAAGAATCAAGTGAAACGGCTGGAATACACCAACTATGATGAGGAGCGTGCAAGGATGAACAAGAAATATGAAGAACATGACCTCTCACTTCAAAACGCAAGCCAAGCCAAAACACTAAGAAAAAGGTGATCCTAAGAGTGCCTTTTCTATTATGTTTGTTTAGCTTATGCTATTTAAGGACTGACTCATGAACTGTAGAATAGAATTTTTTGGTGAGGATGACTTCCTACGAAGAAGGAGATCTAAAAGGTGAGGTTTCAGGTATGTTTTGGTGGGGGCAAGCTTCGCTCTGAAGTATGAATTGACAGAGCAGCGAGTTGGGGAGTACCTTCCAATCCTCAGATCAGTGCGATCATTGACAAGCATTCCCAGGAAAGATGTTCTTTAAGAATATGTAATTGTTTTGAATTTGTGCAATTTGGCAAGACTCAGAGAGAGAGAGATGTGCTTTCTATGATTTGTTTGTCAACCATCAGCTGGGAATGACTTCCAGCATATAGGTTGCCCGCAATTAATGTGAGCTAATGTGATAAATCAGAATGCAATGCACTTATTTTAATCCCAAATTGAAATATGAAGTTGGATGACACAAATAGATGAAGAGGAAGAGGGATGCTCTTTCACTAAAATGCAGAAAAACAGAATAAATGGTTCTTTTTAAGTACACCAAAAGAAAGGTTTCTTTTAGAGCAAATAGAGAGAAAAAGAAGGTTACCAAGGAAGAAAATTAACGTGTATGTTTTTCAGAAGGGAAACAAACACACAAATTTTCCTAGGAATGAATAAAATGCAAGGAACCTCAGATGGGTCCCACCAGGCGTGCTAAAATGTTTCACCTGATTCTTAGATGTTTCTTTGAATGTGACGAAACAGATAGGGTAATTGGCGTAAGAGGAATACCTGTTGAAACGATGGTTGATAGGTTTTTGCGCGCGTATGACTCCTGAATCCATAGCTAATCATGAGAGCTTTATTTTGGCTAGGAGGATCTACCTAAAATGGAAAGTAAGACCACCAGAAAAAAATTAAACAATATATGCAGTGGACTTCCTAGCATGTGCTAGATCCAAGAAGTGTGATACTTCCTAGATGGCTGTCAATCCCTTGTTTAAAACAATTTAATGTTTGTAATAAAGTAAATCCTATTGTAATTAAAATGATTTAGGTATCTCATTCAAAACACAATAAGAAATATATAATCTAACAGGCTAGGTTAAAATAAGATCCGAAGGTCAGGTAATTGGTTCTGGGTCTCTGTAGGTCTGACAAAGGTCTGAAGCGGGTCACAGGTGAGTAAAGGTGATGTGGGAATAGGTGGGTAGGTCACTATTATGGATTGTATTGGTAAATATAGAGACCGATGCTAGTTAAGGGTGATCGGTGCCGGTTTGGGAGAACCAGTGCCGGCTACTATAAAAAACTGGGAATGCTACAGAATGAGCTCTGGATCTCCCTTATGATTGCAGAAAGGACTTGGTTGGCTGAAATGAGGTATTAGGTTGTTTGGATAGGATTTGGTGAGGTTTTAATGGGTATATGGAGGGGTGAGTATTAAAGGAGGTCAATGGGTGGCTAGGAGAACAAAGGATAAAGATATATTGATTAAATGAATGAACTAGAGGAGTAAACTATTCCACTTACTTGAAATCTGGTTATGGGTGCCTGTGAGTGATGAATGAAGGTGCTGGTAAGAGGTTGAATGTTATTGAGGATCACCAAATGTTGGAAAGCTCCTGCATGGGCTACATGTACATTCCTTTTTGTTTGGTTGGATCAAATCTGTGTTGGAGTGAGTGCTAGATGGTTGTTGGGTGAATGTTGGATGCTTGTGAAAGAGAATATTCTTGATCTCCTTCTTTGCAAGCATGTCCTTGCTGAAACTTGTTCTCAAAAGATGTGATATCTCTCAGGGATCTGCCAATGTTTGTCAACCTCCAAAATAAGGTTGTTTTGGGAGTTAAAAGGTGACCGATGGTGGTTCTGGCTTAACCGGTGTCGGTCAAGGAGGGATTTCCTAGGCTTACTAAACTAGGCAGATCCCCTTTATTTTCTGGGATCTCGTGTTGTTAACCTGCGGATTATGATGGAAGCTTCCTTTAAGCATGTGGGAATGTGGTTATAGGGAATGAAGGCATTGATTTTTAGGGTTTGGGCAAGACTTAGTTAGTTATGGCAACTTACTCAGAATAGGTCTTAAGGTGAGGTGGCTTGATGAGGTGTCTGTGTGGACATTATCTAAATTAAGATATTTAAATAATAAATATTGTGAGGATAATTAATTAATTAAATCAATATTAGTGGGGTGAAGGGGGCCATGGCTAGGTGAATGTGATGAAGGTATTTATTTGTCGAGGGACCAAAGGGGAGTGTGACCTAATTTTATTGTCTACACTCGCATCTGTACCAACAAAGGTGGTACCATGTCCTGCATAGTCAACTGGTGACGTGTACTTAAAAAGAACCATTTATTCTTGTTTTCTGCATTTTAGTGAAAGAGCATCCCTCTTCCTCTTCATCTATTTGTTTCATCTAACTTCATATTTCAATTTGGGATTAAAATAAGTGCATTGCATTCTGATTTATCGCATTAGCTCACATTAATTGCAGGCAACCTATATGCTGGAAGTCATTCCCAACTGATGGTTGACAAACAAATCATAGAAAGCACATCTCTCTCTCTCTCTCAGAGTCTTGCCAAATTGCACAAATTCAAAACAATTACATATTCTTAAACAACATCTTTCCTGGGAACGCCTGTCAACGATCACACTGATTTGAGGATTGGAAGGTACTCCCCAACTCGCTGCTTTGTCAATTCATACTTCAGAGCGAAGCTTACCCTCCACCATAACATACCTGAAACCTCACCTTTTAGATCTCCTTCTTCGTAGGAAGTCATCCTCACCAAAAAATTATATTCTACAGTTCATGAGTCAGTCCTTAAATAGCATAAGCTAAACAAACATAATAGAAAAGGCACTCTTAGGATCACTTTTTTCTTAGTGTTTCGGCTTGGCTTGTGTTTTGAAGTGAGAGGCCATGTTCTTCATATTTCTTGTTCATCCTTGCATGCTCCTCATCATATTTGGTGTATTTCGGCTGTTTCACTTGATTCTTAGACGTTTCTTTGAAATATTGATGAAACAGATAGGGTTACGGGCGTAGGAGGAATACCTGTTTAAATGCTGGTTGATTGGTTATTGAGCGCACGTATAACTTCTGAATCCACAACTAATCATGAGAGCTTCCTTTTGGCTAGGAAGAACTACCTGTAATGAAAATAAAGACAACGAAAAAGAGTTAAACAATATGTGGAGTGAACTACCTAGCGTGTGCTAGATCTGGGAAGTGTGATACTTCCTAGATGGCTGTCAGTCCACTGTTTAAAACAATTTAATGCGGGTAATAAAGAAAATCTTAACGTAATTAAAATGATTTGGGTATCTCATCCAAAATACAATAAGAAAGATCTAATCTAATGGGCTAAGTTAAAATAAGATCTGAAGGTCAAGTAACTGATTATGGGTCTCTACAGGTCTGACAGAGGTCTCAGGCAGATCACAGATGAACAAAGGTAATGTGGGAATAGGTGGATAGGTCACTGTTCTGGGTTGTATTAATGAATACAGAGACCGATGCCGGTTAAGGGTGACCGATGGCGGTTGGGTGTAACTGGTGCTGGTTACTGTGGAAAACTGGGAATGCCACAGAATGAGTTTTGGGTCTCCTTGTGATTGCACAAAGGACCTGATTGGCCGGAACGAGGTATTAGGTGGATTGGATGGGATTTGGTGAATTTTTAATGGATATGTGGAGGGGTGAGTATGAATGGAGGTCAATGGGTGGCTAAGGAAACAAAGGATGAAAATATAATGATGAAACCAATGAACCAAAGGAGTACAATGTTCTACTTACTTGGAACTTGGTTCTAGACACCTGCGAGTGAGGAATGAAGGTGCTGGTAAGAGCTTGAAGGCTGTAAAGGATTACCCATCATAGGAAAGATTCTGCATGGGCTGCATGTGCATTCCCTTTTTCTTGGTTGGAGAAAATCCTTGCTAGGGTGAGTACTGGATGGATGTGCAAGAGAAAATGCTTGATCTCCTTCCTTGCATGCGTGTTCTCGCTGAAATTCATTCTCAGAAGATGTGATATCTCTTAGGAATCTACCAATGTTTTCCAACCTCTAAAATAAGGTTGTTTTGGGGGTTAAAAGGTGATTGACGGCGGTTCCAGCTTAACCGGTGATGGTTAGGGGTAACCGGCGTCGGTCAAGGCAGGATTTCCTAGGTTTACTAAACTAGGGAGATCCTCTTGGTTTTCTGGAATCTCGTGTTGTTAACCTATGGATTCGACTGGAAGCTTCTTGTAAGCATGTAGGAATGTGGTTAGAGGGAATGTAGGCATTGATTTTTAGGGATTGGGTAAGTCTTAGTTAGTTATGGCAACTTACTAAGAATATGTCTTAGGGTGAGTTGGCTTGATGAGGTGTCTAGGTGAGGTGTAAGTGTGGGCATTATCCCTAATTAAGATATTTAAATAATAAATATGGCGAGGATAATGAATTAATTTAATTGAATTAATTAAATTTATATTACAGGAGTGAAGGGGGCTATGGCTAGGTTAATGTGATGAAGGGTGTTTATTTGTCGAGGGACCAAAGGGGAATGTGACCTAACTTTAGTGTCTACATTTTGCCCCTTTTTGTTGCGTAGCTTGTATTGGTAAGCAACGCTAACAAAAATAAGATGTAGTTGCCCCATGTGTGGGTGAAGGTGATCCCCCTCAAACCAAGAACTGGCGAGGCAGAAGGCAGAATTAGGTGAGTGGTTTGATAAAAGGTGAATGTGAGAAAGTGGAAGGTGGGGAACGGGGGAAAAGGGTTAAAGGTCTACTGGGGTAATCCAGGTAATGGGTCAGGGTAAAAGGTAGTAACAGTCAGAAACACATAGACGTATAAAATGTAGCATGTTACCAGGTTAAAGAGTAGTCAAACTCTACATCGGCTAAGGTCGATAGGTTTATCCAAAAAAGGTTGAAGTGATTTCGGTATCCAAGGTATAGGATATGGTCAGGAAACACAACGTAGGTTAGGTGTAGGAATGTTTAGGTATGTTCTGGTACACCAAAGGTAAGGTCAGGATAGACGGTCACAGCTAGAGGCAAGGTAAGGCTAGTAGGTCAACAACATAGGTTTTAGTGCCACAAGGTATAGCGAACACATGAGGTTAAAGGTCAGTAGCGATGGTCCAGGTCCAAAAATCTAGGTTACAACACGGGTAAGGCTGAGGTATGGGTAAAATAATGAGTCCCCAAAGGAGGAAAAAGGGAGGTAGTAAATGATGAGGTCAAGAGGGTGAGGTAAATTATTAGGGTAAAAATTGGGTGAGGGAAATGGTCAGGGTAAAGGGGAGGTGTGGAAAAAAAAGGAGGGATAGGTGCAGTAATAGGGTAAAATGTTGTGTTTTGTGTAAGAGAGGGTGACCGATGCCGGTCAAGGGTAACCAACGTCGGTAGAGTGATACCGACCACGGTAAGGTAGGGCATGCGACCGATGCCGGTGAAGGTGAACCAACGTCGGTTAGGTTGGGTTTGATATAAAAAAAAATCCATGTTTTTTGTTATTCATTTGTTATTTAGCGAAGTGAGAAAACAACAAAAGAGAGAAAAAAGAGAGAAAAGTGCCCAGATAGAACATAGTGTTGAGTTGGTGCTCCAAGTAGTAGGTGATTGGTTATTGAGAGGTGGGTCCACAGGATCGGTGGGCATGATTTGATTGGTTGGAGACGCGGGTGGAGACTTGTTGATACACATTTATTTATATGATGAGATACATGAGATTTTTGATTTTTTGATTTGATATGGACATAAATTAGGTGAGTTAGGCATGATGAAGTCAGGTTTGGTTTAGGCATGGATTGAGTCAGGTCATAGGCATGGATCGAGTTAGGTCATGTTTTAGTCATGGTTGAGTTAGGTCATAGGCATGGATCGAGTCAGGTTTGTTTAGGCATGATTGATTTTTAAAGTGGTTGGGGTTGTGATTCATTAATTTGTATAATGAATGATAATCTGGGCTATTGTTAAGATGTTTTATAATATATGTATGATGATGGTCAAGAAATAATAGTCATAATAAATGTATGTTGTGATGGTGATAAAAATGTTAAGCAACTTGTTGTCTGTTTGGTTTGATTTTTAATTGTTGATATAAAGAGGAAATTAAGTGGGGTAGAATGTATTTTAGGAAGATGAAAGATGTATTAGTTAGGGTAGAGAGTGGCCGAGCTAACCTCCAAGGGCCCCCATTCCCTCATAGTGCTACCTACATAGTCTTGGCGGAAAGGGACCTCAAGCTGATGTGGTTCTCCCATGAGCTAGGGAATAATATGATGAGGTATGAGAATGAGTTAGTAGGTTATAGGCATGTTGTGGGTTGAGGTCTGTTAGGTGTGGGTGGGTTAGAGGTAAAGTGATATAGGTGATGTCGATTATGGAAAAAGAAGAAGAATACCCCAAAGGTAAGTGTCGAGGACCAAATCCTGTATAAGGTAATCAAAACGTAAATAAAGATGGTCATAAGATAAGAGGGGGCAATAAAGCCACTTGATTGGTTAGGATCATACCGATTAGATCATACCTTGGAGGAGGTGATGAATGTAAGACCTTAAAGACATTGCATGATCGATTATTTTAAGGTGAAAAGTAGTCACATGATCACTAAATGTCTTGGTTTCCAAGAGGTCCCTTGAGGCGGTAGAAAATGGGAGTGGGAATGGTGAGAAAGGTGAAAGGTGGTTAATTTTTTATATGGCATGAGGTAGTATGCTCTTTGGGAAAGAGATCCAAGGTCACAATGGGCAAGTCCATGACTAAAAAGTTTTCTATTTTGACTTGTATTTGAGATAGACTGATCGATGTGGGAAGTCTATATGGGATGAGGAATTTAACTCCTTGAGGTCTTCATGAAGCTGATCGATGTGGGAAGCTTCAAATTCTCTCACTTTACTTTTTTTTTGAAACGCTTTACATAGCTGTCCTTTGAGGGAGTAGTCTATTCACAACAATGGTTGTCGAGAGGAAGATGTACTTTTGAGGGAGTTATATTTTATATTAAAAGTTTGACTCAAGAAGTTGTGTCCCATGTGGGGGCTTTGAAGTCATGGATAAGACTAAGGTGAAGAAGAGGACTCTTGTTCAAAAGGCAGGGTGGAATGACCATGGGATCTCATCTAAAGGTAGATGAAAAGTATCCATGAGAATCATGCTATGTGTAGCACTGTGGTACACATAGTTAAGAGAAGATAAGAGGTGACGGGTACTCACATGATTCTTGTTTAATCATTGGTGAGGTGTATAAAGTGGATAACACTCAAGGGACGAGCATGAGAAGAGACCAAAGGTGAGGTAGGATTATAAGTCAACAATAAAACGGTCGAAGATACAAGGCATTAAGGGGCTCATGTTTGGGTTTACCATCAAGTGAAGATAAACGATAAGCACTTGATCCATAAGTATGAGTCACGATGTATGGTCCAAGCCAATTAGGAGCAAATTTTCCCTGTTTACTTTTTTCTTCTTTGGTTACGTGTTGATTTTCTTTCAGGACAAGGTCACCAACTTGGAAGGTTCATTCATGGACACGTTTGATACGTTTTTGGTAAAATTGAAGGTGATCCAGAGCGTTAAGATGACGTTCGCCGAATAACTCTAGCTGTGCTAAACGGTCCAGACGAAAGTCATCATCATTGAGCATGTCAAGGAGAAAAATGTGGAGTGAGGGAATTTGGACTTCGAGAGGCAGAACAACCTCTGTACTATAGACAAGAGAAAATGGTGTTGCAACAGTGGAAGTGCAAACACTAGTGCGGTATGCCCATAGGGAAAAAGGAATGTGCGTATGCCAGTCCTTCCCAGTATCATTAACCACTTTCATGAGGATTTTGTTTAAGGTTTTGTTATTGGATTCAGCTTGGCCATTGGTTTGTGGGTAATAAGGTGATGAGAAACTGAGTTGAATACCGAAGGCGTTGCAAAGTTTTTTCAATGTTTTATTTTTGAATTGTTTTCCATTATCAGTGATGAGGCGATGAGGAACACCAAAATGAAAAATGATGTGAAGATTGATGAACACACATATTTTCTTAGCTTTTGTGGAGATGAGTGGTATGGCTTTAACCCATTTTGTGTAATATTTGGTAGTGGTGATAATCTATTGATGTCGTTGGGAAGAATGGGGATTTATCTCTCCGACAAGATCCAAACCCCATTGAGATAAGGGCCAAAGGTCACGGGTGACCTGTAAGGCATGACTAGGTGTATGATGAAGATTGGCATGTTGTTGGAATTTTACACAACGTTTGAAATTGTCACAACAATCATGGTTAAGGGTCGGCCAGTAATAGCCCAGGTGAAGAATATGTTTAGCAACAACAAGGCCACTGAAGTGACCTCCACATATGCCATCATGAACCTCCTTAATGGTATAAGGAATTTCAGAACTTGTGAGGCATCGTAAGAGAATACCATCAAATCCCACTTATAGAGGAGCCCCCCTAGGGTGACGTAACAAGAGACCTTTTAAAGGAAGGTGTGTTGTTCGTTACGAGTGAGGTCAGGAGGTAAGATGGAGAGAGAAAGATAGTTGGAGTATTGTTTATAACAAAGGTCACTCAGGTCAAGGGTGACGGTTCTGATGGAGTAAACATTGTGAGGTAGATAAGAAGGTGATTGGAGTCGTTGTATGGTGAAAAAGAGTTTAGAGTTGGTGGACGAAGCGGGTATTTGGGAAGCTAAGTAGGCCATGGTATCTACAAATTTGTTGGTTGAACGAGGGACGGTTTGCAGGGCGTAACTGTCAAAGGTGGTCAAAAGTATGTCCACATGATGTTTATACTTTTGAAGTATCTTGTTACGAAATTGGTATATACCATTGACTTGGTTTACGACCAATTGAGAATCACCAAAGATGTTGATTGATTTGACATCTAGGGCATAGGTGGCTTGGAGACCTAATACGAGTGCTTTGTATTTAGCGACCCCTTTTTAGAATGTGGTTTCCATTCCACAATCATTAGCCCCCATTGCCGCTAGGGTTACCACGACCCTTCCACCTCCATATACGTACTACCAACAGCCTCCCGTTTCATCTATTATTCACTCTGGGTACATACCCCCTATTTCACTCCCTTCTTCTCAATTAACTTACACAGGAGCGCCATATACTGGAATGCCACCCCCGTTATATGCCCAAAACCAACCCTCTCATGCTACAAGAGGCATCCAATCATCACAACCTACCAACAACCTAATCAAACTAATGATGGACAAGATACAAACATTGGAGGCATCGGTTTCTGGCTCCCACAACACTCTCACCTATGATGAAAGTTACAATGAGCCTATCCACCCATCCATTCCTATTCATCCATACCCTGTGCATTGGGAATTGCCTAAACTTCAACCGTTTCAATAGCAAGGAATACCCACAACAGAATTTACGGTCATTAAAACATGGATGCTACCTAATTGCTCACGATGACTGCTCTGCTCTTAAGGACCTTTCCCATGTCTATGACTGGACCTGCACTAGATTGGTATAGTGGGTTATCTAAACACTCTATATTTTCATTTAATCAGGTATTCCAAGCCTTCTTGGATCAATTCTACATGAATATTGTTAATAAGGTTACCGTGAATAACCTACAATCCACGTGCGTCAGGATGATGATGAATCCATCACATATTTTGTTGCTGGCTGGTGTAGCCTGATGAATTAACTCACATTTCAACTACAACAAATTGAACTCATTGAGCTCTTCACGCGGGCTAGTGCTCGACATATCTCACCAAGCCTATAGGTCTAAAATTTCCTGAACCTTCGATGAAGCATTCACCATGGCACGAAAGTTAGAGATTTGGGCCATTAAAGAGAAGAAAATCCAAATTATGCAATAAGAATTTGGCATTCAAGTTGAATGATACCTATTCTTCTTCTAAACTGTAGAACAATTATTCAAAGGATAAGGGCATTGCTAGCACGTAGTAGAACTCAAGGCTGGCCCCAACTCATCCATCAAATCAAGATAGCCCCTCATCTAATCTCTCACCTGTTTATAATTTTCAATTCAAATGAGAAATAATGGAAATATACCCCAATTGGGGAACCTTATTCTTCTATCTTATAAAATCTCATCAAATATGGGGCAATCACCCTTCCGCCTATAAAACCACACACTGGTTTAGACCCTGCTCGCACCATGCTCACATGGTATAAAGAACACAAATTTCTATAACTATCATCGAGTAAAGGGTCATAGTGATGAAAATTGCATCACTTTGAAAAACATTGTCCAAGAAATGCTCGAGAAAGGGGAGTTAACCATGGATAATCATAATGCACCTGCCAATCAAAACCTGCACATCTTCAAGAAACCATTTCTCAATCATTCCCCCTTCATCTGATCAAACCGGCAAGACCTCAACTAACGATATCCATACCCACGAGGTCCACGCTATTTTCAGCAATTCACCCATTGCTTCCCAGTTACCTCATATTCCTTCCATAGAGGAAATTCTAGCCCGAAGTCCTCCTTCTACATTGGAACCTACCTCACCTATTCCTCTACCCATAGAGGAACTGTTGATGCAAAATCACAGCACCCCTAGAACACCTTTCACCTCCTTCCTCAAACTGAGAAAGGAGTCTATGGTTCCTAGGAGCCTTTTGCTAACATCGCCAGACCATTTCACCTTTGGCTTCTCAAGATCACCTAGGGGACAAATGAACACAGACACCCACATGCATACTTCTTCATACAATCCTAAAAAATGGAGGATCGCATTACTTGTTTATCTCCTCTACCCACAATATATAAGAGAATGAGAGAGGAAAGAGAGAGGAAAGTTGAATCACTCATCCTCTCCTCCACCTAAAATGGCAGAGGAGCACCAGTTCTGGTCATTCTCTCCAATTTCCTTTCTCCACCTATTGACCCTGGAATCGCATAGAGCATTTCACCAGTAGAGATACCTTTGAAAGTTATGGTGATCTGAAGATTTAGGGCTCTAAGCACATGTCGGGCACTGATTGGATGAGCATTCTCCATCAGCTACCATTTTATAACTTTTGGGAAATTTTCCATTTTTCTCCCCCACGCCCCGCCATCCTGCATTGAGGTCGACCTACTTTTTGGCCGAAAATCCAAATTCTCTAACTCCTCCCCGAGCTCTCTTACCCACAGAAGCTGAAGCTAGCCAATTCCCCATGACATGTGGCGTTAAGACACATTTTATTCTGATCCGGAATTACTGTCCCTCTTTCGGCCGATTAGGTCTCGGATCATGTCCCGAACTGAAGTTCTCTACGCCGGCCGACCTATAGATGTTAGTCGATTTTCTTCTCCTTCGTTCTCATGTCCCTTGGCCTGATCGCGCCCAGATGTCCCAACTAGATTATGTTAGATTTTTCAGAGCCTTAACTTTTTCACCTGGGGGGAGGGTTAGAAAGAGGTTGAGGGGACCCCAGAAACATGATTTTGGGCTTTAATCTGCTTCCCAAAAGGGAGGGGGAGGGAATCTCAACCTCCTTCCTCATCTATGCAGGAGCCTTTTGCTATCGAGACCATTTCACCTTTGGCTTCTCCACCTAGGGGGACCGACACCCACAGTACTTCTTCATTCCATGGAGGATACTTGTTTATCTCCTCTACCCACAGATGAGGAGCACCCATTCACTTGGAACCAGTGATACCTCCACTATCTACCCAAAAATATTTCTCTTACCCACAGACCAATCCCCATTTTTAACCATTTTAATTGCCACAATCACCTTTCCATTCTCATGTTTGGCTGATCGCCTAATTATGTAGACAGAGCCTTCTCCCAGTCTCAACACCCATCATAGCTCAACACACACCCTTACAACCATAACCCAACATACCCATCCCAACATAAATCCAAATCCAAGCCCACACCTACAACATATTCCTCGACTAAACCTATTACTACCTTAGGGGTCACCCCAACTACTAGCCTTATTCATCCACCTATCAAACTAGATTTAGCCACATCCTCTAAAATCAACACCAAACCCACTCCAACACGCAAACAGAAGAACCAAACCCATATAACTCATACCCCAAAAATGCCAATCTCACCTGCATCACCTTCACCTGTTCCATCCATCTTAGGACCTCAACCTCCCAACACGGTCAAGAAACTTCCACCTGTCAGTAAACCAAAAACACAACAGCCCATTCCTTCCTCACAAACCTCTAACATACCTTTGCACCTGACACGGCTTACACCCACACCTGCAGCATCTCTACCACCCATACCTCTAATACCCTCAGTAACTTCTTCACTATCCACTACACTTCAGTCTCTATCCCTCACACCCCCTGCATGATCTACATCATCTACCTTCACAACACCTCCGTTATCCCCATGGGTAACTCACTCTCTTCCCCCATCTGCTTTTCCTTCTAGATCTTGTACACCCGCATCACCTTTACCCAAGAAGGTGCAACCCAAAGACAAAAATCCCCTACCCTCCAATAAGGTAGTCAAAGCAACCTAACACCCTCCTTCCCGTTCATCTACCATACCCCTATCCAAACAAACACGAACAACACCCAAGACTACTCCAGCACCCAAAACCATGGCTCAACCCATTCCCCCTCCTATAAGGACTGTTCCTCAACAATCAGCCGTACCTACACCCAAACCCACTTTCACTTCCCATTGGGATCCACTAGCGGGGTCCTATGCCAAAATATTAACCAACCTCCTTGAGACTTTTGTTATCACATTACCACACTCAGACCTTATGACCCCCTCAAACCCAAGCCAAAAGGGTTTGATGAAATTTATGCCTACCATCATGTGCTAGGGAACGATGTGGAGAACTGCAAGGCTTTGAAAACCGTCCTTATCCAGTTGTGTCCTCCGGAAGCCAACTTTGACGATGACGACCTTCTCGATGAGGACCCTGCATCACTAACACCCATTCCCATAGTCCTTCCCTCACTGCCCACTCAACAACCATGACCTCCACCACAACTCCTAGAACCACCCCCAAGATTTGAAATTAACATGGTTCACATTAGAGAACTTGCCACACCATCACCCAAATGTCGTTGCACCCAGTTCACCTCACAGGGTTTTTCTCCTTTGGTAGGTTTTTTCCCATCATGTCATTACACCACCCATCCTACACCTTCTCCATTTGCCAACTCCCCTCAAATCAACATGATCCACATCACTACACTATGCACAGAAGGATAAAGGCAAAAGAAAAGGAAACTAAATCACTGAACCAATCCTATACCCAACATACCATCTAAACCCATACCTAAAATCACTATCCACAGCCCCACATACCTTATTTATAATGGAGTCACACACCACACCATGCTCAAACAATTACACCAATATCCCCTTAAAATTTCCTTATATGACCTCATCCAAACATCAGAATCACATTGTTAAGCTCTCATGGAGGTCCTAGAATCTATTGAGGTTTCACCCAGTGAGCCTACACCCATAGCCTCCATTATCACATCCCATCATATACCCTCTCGTCACCAAATTACCACCTTCATCTTCACCCCACCCTACTCACCAAGTATCCTCCCTTAGCTTCTTAAAAGAAGAGATTGCGCTGCACTAAAATAATGACCTAGACCTAGCTCTCTTCATCTCTGTCCACATCAATGACATACGGGTATGACGTGTGATGATTGATGGGGGTGGTAGCATTAACATCATTTTATCCCATGCATTCACTCAAATGCGTATACCTGAAAATTGCATGCATAAACATCCTATTATGTTATGATCATTCAATGACGCTATCACCTCTATACTAGGCACCGTCATCCTCCACATTCGCATGTGGGCCCATACACTATTATAGAGTTCTTCTATGTCTTAGAGAGGGAATTTCAATATAACCTATTTCTTGGCAGACCTTGGATTCATGTCATGGGTTACGTTCCTTCCACTTTGCATCACTTGTGTAAAGTTTGAACATGAGGGACACACCTATACTGTTCCAGCTGACCCATCACCTTTTAAAACATACAACATGCTTTACCAACCGAATGATGTGCTTATACCCATTAAAGCGTCTACCTCCACAACCACTACCACTTCACCTACACCTCCGCTTACCAGTACAGTCACTACCTCAACCTCACATGCCTCCACCATTCCTACCGTCTTCCGCAACCTCCATGGCCAGACTCATCGGCCTCCCAACCCATTAGCTCTACCCCCGCATTGGCCTCTAACACATCATCCATTCCAGCTACCCACATACTAACCACTGATCCCTTAGAAGGCATTTTTCAATGTCTCACTCTGGGGGAGTATCACCTATATAGTGTTAACATGTTCCTTACTCCAAAAGAGTATGAAAGCCTTCACCAACACCCTCGCTACGATCACCGCATAGGATAACACCTCCTTTATGGTCCTCCTCATCTCCATACCAGTCTCACCTATGGGGGACTTAATACTACCACTTACACACCTGAATCACCATCACAAACCCGCCCAGTTTTCTGTTGACTTCCATTCTTTCACCAATCACCATTTTACCCACACCTTCCTACACTGATGTGCATAGAAGGTTTTTGGTTTTGGATTTTATGAGCAAGGTCACCATACTGGTTATTCCATGTACCAATCCGCAAACATAACGACCGTAGTGTTATTGGCATATTTCCTGAACCACCTACCAAATAGGCCCGTATTGAACTCATGAAACAAATAAACCCCTCTCCACCTTCTTCACCTGCTCTGCCTTCATCCCCACCTTTACCGACGGAGTTCGATGGATCCTGAATCTATCCCTCCTAACTTTTTTTTTCATAAACACCATTTCCTTAGGGCCTTTGACTTATCAACATGAGGACGAGGCTCCTTCCTCTCTTCCCTTCCTGTATCCTAAAATGATCGATGACGATACACCTTCAATTAATGTCATTCAATGTCAGGATGATGAATCTATACTCACCTAACTTGGTGCAGAAGATTCATATATTCATTGTTAATTACCCTCTGAGATGTAAATCATGTTAAATGAATTGACTATCAAGATCAACATTCATACTCAGGATGACCAGTACATCTTCAAGATTTGTCAATCTTAAGATACTGTTGAACAAGAAACCATCACTTGTTTTCTCAAAGATCACAACCACGCTTTCGCTTTGTCTTATGCAGACATGCCCGATATTGACCCCAGCATAGTGGTCCAAAATATCATAGCCATTCCTGAATGCCAAACCCATCAAACAAAAGCTAAGGAAAATACACCTTCACGTTGCCCTTCTCGTCAAAGAAGAACTTCAGCGCCTTCTTTCTAGTTTCCTTCATATTACCCATTGATTATCCTCGTTGGATTTCTAACATTGTCACTTGTCACTAAGGTGATAAGGCGGACTTCACATTTGCATGGATTTTTCATAACCTCAACCTAGTCTTACCCAAAAGATGACTTTCCTTTACCTGATATTGATAAACTGGTTGAACTTACCACTAGTCATGAGATGTTATCACTCATGGATGGCTTCTTAAGTTATAACCGAATCCTGCTTCCCCTAGAGGATCAACATAAAACCACATTCATCACCCCTTAGGGGACCTTCTAGTATTGAGTCATGCCTTTTGGCCTTAAAAATGTTGGTGCCACATATTAGCGGGCTATGAATTACATCTTCCTTGACATCATGCATCGTATATTGGAAGATTACGTGGATTACCTCTTCACTAAATCTAAATGCCACTCCAACCACCTTGCCGTCCTCAAAACCATTTTTTACTGTCTCATTAAATATTGTGTTCGTCTTCACCCTAAGAAGTGCGTCTTCATGGTCCTTTGAGGAAAAATCTTAGGATTTATCATTTCCCTATGTGGTATATAATTTGACCCTACTAAATTCAAGGCTATTCTCGAAATTCCTCTGCCCACTAACCTTAGACAACTCTATAGACTACAAGGTAAGTTGTAGTCTATTTACCGTTTCATTTCACAATTATCTAATCGGTGTCAACCATTTCATCATCTTCTCAAGAAGGATATCTCCTTTAAATGGGATGATGACTGCCACAAAGCTTTCGAGGCCTTAAAAAAAATACCTTCTCCAACCAACCTGTACTCATTCCGCCTAAAGACGATCAACCTTTCTACCTATATATCTCAGCTACCGATCAATCTTTGGGGGCCATGCTCACTCATTGTGATGAACAATATAGGGAGAAATTGGTTTTTATTACATAATCCATACTCTTTTGGACTACGAAACTCGATACAACCATCCCAAAAAACTTTTTTTAGCCTTCATTTTTCATTGCCACAAAACTCCGCCATTACCTACTCAACCACAAAACCTATGTTATGACCAACACTGACCCCCCTACACTGTCATGTATGTGAAACCTTATCAAAATCAGTGTGCCGTGCACATTGGCTTATGGTATTAGATAACCTTGACCTTGAATTAATTCACCAAAAGTCCATCAAAGGCCAAGCTATCCCTGACCAATTGGCCGATGCACCTATTTCCGGGGATCAACCCTCTAATTTTGACTTTTTAGATGAGTCAATTTCTACCCTTTCCCTATGGACAAACCCTCCTTATCAAATGACACTCTTCTTCAATGGTTCCAAGTGTCAGTGCGGAGGTGGGGCTAGTGTTATCCTCATTTCACTTAATGGTGAAACCCATGCCTTTGTCTTGCAAACTAGATTTTGAATGTACAAATAGTATTTCTGAATACGAAGCGCACATATTAGGTCTCCAAGCTGCCTATGCCCTAGACATCAAATCAATCAACATCTTTGGTGATTCCCAATTTGTCATAAACCAAGTCAATGGTATATACCAATGTCGTAATGAGATAGTTAAGAAGTATAAACATCATGTAGACATACTTTTGACCACTTTTGATCCATTACACCCTGCAAACCATCCCACGTTCAACCAAAAAATTTGTAGATAGCATGGCTTACTTGGCTTCCCATATACCCGCTTCACCCGCCGATTCTAAAATCTTTGTCACCATACAATGAATCCAATCACCTTCTTATTTACCTCATGTAAAGTTTACTCTATTGGAACCGCTACCCTCTGACCCGAGTGACTTTTGGTACAAATAATACTCCGAATATCTTTCTCTCTCCATTTTACCTCCTAATCTCACCTGTAATGGACAACACACCTGTGCCTTCCTTTAAAAAGGTCTCTCGTTACGTCATCGTGGGGGGCCTATCCTTTATAAGTGTGGTTTTGATGGTATTCTCTTATGATGCCTCATGAGTTCTGAAATTCCTTATACCATTAAGGAGGTTCATGATGGCATATGTGGAGGCCACATTCAGTGGCCTTGCTGTTGCTAAGTGTATTATTCACCTTGGCTATTAAAGGCTGATGCTTAACCATGATTGTTGTGACTACATGTCAAACATTGTGTAAAAATTCCAATAACATGCCAACCTTCATCGTACACCCAGTCATGCTTTACAGGTCACATGTGACCTTTGGCACTTCTCTCAATGGGGTTTGGATCTTATTGAAGATATTAATCCCTCATTCTTCCTGACAACATCAGTGGATCATCATCACTACCGAATACTACACAAAATGGGTTGAAGCCATACCACTCATCTCCATGAAAGATGAGAAAATATGTGAGTTCATCAATCATCACATCATTTGTCACGTTGGTGTTCCTCATTTCCTCATCACTAATAATGTAAAATAATTCAAAAACAAAACATTTCAAAAAATTTATGACATGCCTTTGGCATTCAGCTTAGTTTCTCATCACCTTATTACCCACAAACCAACGGCCAAGCCAAATCCACTAATCAAAACCTTAAATAAAATTATCATGAAAGTGGTTAACGATACTAGGAAGGACTGGCATACGCACATTCCTTTTTACCCTATGGGCATACCACAATAGTATTTGCACTTCCACTGCTGCCACACCATTTTCTTTGATCTACAGTACAAAAGCTATTGCTACCTCTCGAAGTTTAGATTCCCTCACTTCTACATTTCTCTCCATGACATGATTAATGATGAAAAACTTTTTTCAGGACCATTTATCACATCTTGAGTTATTAGATGAATGTCGTCTTAACACTCTTAATCACCTTCAAGTTTACCAAAAACATATCAAACGTGTGCCTACGATAAACCTGTCCATGAACGAACCTTCCAAGTCGGTGACCTTGTCCTGAAAGAGAATCAACATGTAACCAAAGCAGAAAAAAGTAAACTGGGTAAATTTTCTCCTAATTGGCTTGGACCATACATCGCAACCCATACTTATGGATCGGGTGCTTATCGTTTATCTTCACTTGATGGTGAACCTCGAACCTGAGCCCCTTAATGCCTTACATCTTCAACCGTTCTAATGTTGAATTTTAGTCCTACCTCACCTTCTTGCCTCTTTCCATGCTCATCCCTTGAGTATTATCCACTTCATACAACTCACCAAATGATTAAACAAGAATCATGTGAACACCCATCACTTGTTATCTTATCTTGAATATGTGTACCACGATGCTGCACATAGCATGATTCTCATGGATACCTTTTCATCTACCTTTAGATGAGATCCCATTGTCATTTCACCCTGCTTTCAGGAACAAGAATCCTATTCTTCACCTTGGTCTTATCCATGACTTCAAAGCTCCACATGGGACCCAAATCCTTGAGTCAAACTTCTAATAAAAAGATGACTCCCTCAAAAGGACATCTTCCTCTCAGCAATTACTGCTGTAAATAGACTGCTCCCTTGAAGGACAACTATGTAAAACTCTTAAAAAAAAGTGGAAGCTTCCCGCATCGATCAGATTCACAAAGACCTTAAGGAGTTATCTCAAATACAAGTCCAAATAGAAAACTTTTTAGTCATGGACTTGCCCATTGTGACCTCGGATCTCTTTCCCAAAGTGCATGCCACCTCATATCATATAAAATTACCCACCTTTCACCCCTCTTACCATTTGCACCCCCATTTTCCTGCTGCCTCAAGGGACCTCTTGGAACCATGACATTTGGTGATCATGTGATTACTTTTCACCTTTAGAAAAATCAATCATGCAATGTCTTTAGGGTCTTACATTCATCACCTTCTCTAAGGTATGACCTACTTAGTCTAATCCTAACCAATCAGGTGGCTTCATTGCTCCTTCATATATTTTGACCATATTTATTTACTTTTTGATTACCTTATACAGGACTTGGTGCTTGACGCTTACCTTTGGGGTCATCTTCTTCTTTTATCACAATTGACATCGCCCATATCACTTTACCTTGTTGGTTTGAAAATCTGTCGCTTGGGTAGATTTATGGATAGACGAGCCAACTGTGTGCAGGGCATAGCCCCTTTTTGAGTCAACAAAGTGAAACTGGTTTATTGCTATTCTACCAGCAGGAATCTGTGCAAGTCTCACAATATTCTGCCTTCGGGGGTTTGGGATCTCATCTCAGTAGGGGTGTTTCCGACTGCGGAAAGAAAGGAAGGAAAGAGAGGATGAAGAAAGATCAGATCCGAAGGAAGAAAAGAAATGAATTCCAAAGCAGAAAGGTCAGAGGGTTTATGTTTTGGGATTGGTAGTAAATAGAGCCAAACCTACTTGCATAAACGAATAAAGCAATACTGATGAATAAATGACAAAAAAGTAGAGATAGATTTAACAGAATAAACACATAGATCTGACATAAGAAAGATCAGATGCCCATAACACACATATTTAACACAAAGTCTTAATATTTGCATTAATATCTTCGTCTGTTACAAAAAGTACAAAGCCTTTTCTTCTCACTTCTATTTTTCATCTAAAAGATATCCACCACTTGAATACAACAAGTATTCAAGTATATATAGAAGGAGAGAAGAAAAGAAGACAAAAGCAACCAAACCACTAATTACAAAAATATCTTACAATAGATTACAAAGTCATTTGTTGACTTTTGACAACTTTGGTGGATGACATCATCCCATGGTGCAACATGGATGATGTCATCGTTTGTGTCAACAAATTTTGGATAATTTACAAGGAGAAAGTTGGGAAGAAGGAAACTATTCATCATTGTCCCGCGGTTGGAAGGGGGGATCTTGCTTTTGCTGCTCGGGCGACGAGATGTGGAACTAGGCACGATACTCCATAAACTTGCCGATCATGGGTTGAAGTTGATCCTCGGAAGGATCTTTGTGTCTATCGCTGATAGCTTCACAGGTCTCTTGCTCATCTATGAGCTTTTCCGGGAGTTTGGAATAATCATTCTCTGCCTCTAGCAGGTACCCGATGAAATCACGACACGCCAACAGGTTATTGATGGATTCGGCGTCGAACATAACTTCTGGTCCCAGCCCCTGTGAAACGATCTCCTTGAAGATCTAAATAGTCTCGTCAACCTTTCTTAAGGCAAAAGAAGGAGTGAGCAACCTTGGAGACATTATGAGAACAATCTGTTCCATTTGATGCATTGCATCCAGGGCTACCTCCTTTACTTTGTCGATATTTTCTAGGACGAATTCTAGCTGATCCACCCGATAATCCAGAGTAGAAAGGATTTTGTTGAGGGCTCTAGGGTGTCCAAAGATGCCGAACTTGACCAGATCATCGACTGAACAGTCGAGCATTTTCTGAAAGGTCTCGTGTTGCATCCTGACATGATCTAGCTCTTCAGAGATGGGTCCTGCTATCACCTGGAGTTCTTTGTTCGTTCGATTGATATTTTGGTACAAATCGGTGAACTTAGTGATAACTCCCTCACTTTCCTTGAGGATTTGGCTCCTCCAGGTGGAAATCGCCATGCCCTGCTCGCCGATTTTAGCATATTCATTGATCTTATCCTGGCTTAGAGGCTCAGGAGTTTCGGTGGCAGATGCAGGAGGCGCACTGCCCATTTTCTGCAAGGCGCGAAGAAGATGTTTATTTTGCTCCTTTAGCAGCCTTTTCTCTTCCTTTGCTTCTTGGAGTTTCTTGCAAAGGGTGTCAACTACAGATAGGGCCTCTCCTTGCAAGCTTTCTAAAGATGTCCCCATCGTGACTTGAGTCACTATGTAATCTATCGAAGACAGATCCTTCTTATCCTTCAAAGGATTGGGGTATGCAATCTCCATCACTCTCTCCCCTGATGCACTCTGAGAGAAGCGGGTTATCGGTTTTTGCTTCTTGATCCCTTTTGATGGGATGACGGAGAAGTCCATCAGGGTGATGGGAAATTTCCTCTTCTGTTGACTCAGGTGCTGGGAGACCCAGGCTAGACTTAGGGGAGAAGGACCAGAAATAGAGAAGGGGGCAGCTGCAGTAGTAGAAGGGAAAAACGTGGAAACACGTGGAGGCGGCATTGAGAGAAAAGCCGAGGAAGTGCTCACGGGAGGAAGAGATACTGCAGGAGAGGAAGACATAGGAAGGGAAGGGAGCTCAGAGATGAGGGAAGAAATGGAGGGGGACAGATCCGTGAGAGAAGAGAAGATGGATGAGGAAGAATGGGGGACAGTGGAAGACGGGGGAGAGGACACGACCAAAGGAATGGTTTCTTGGGTCACTCGAGGAGGGGAAGGAGGAGAGGGAGAAGGGACAGAAGGGACCTCAATAGTTATAGTCGTGGCCACATGCTGAGTGGATGTGCCTATTGGAACATCTTCCGTTGCTTCTTCTTCTAAGTTTTCCAGGATTACAACCTGTTCTTGTGAAGCGGAAGGAGGGCTTTTAGGAGCTTCCTCTTGGGTGGAGCTAGACTCACCCTCTTTACCTTTACCCTTGCCCTTTGGCTATTGTTTTGACCGAGGAGGTGCGTTGCCCAACGAAGATGTGATGAAATCAAATTCGAGGTAAATGAGGCCATTCATTCGGCACCAATGCTCTATTCTTCGCAGAGTTTCCTTGACCCTTTCCTTAATTGTCTGAGGCACTTTGGTTCTGTTGATCACCGCGAAAGGCCAATCGTCCCCACCTGTGTCAAGATACACTTGATCAACTTCTTGCTCAGCAGTTTGATAGCCTTTTGGGACGATGGCTACCCCGTATTGGATGATTTCTGCCAAGGCTAAGTGGGAATGATCCTTCCTCCTGAGCTCTACTTCATGATATATGTTGATATAAATGTCTTCGATCTGAGGGATGTGGATCGGATCGAGCTTGGACCAGGGGAGATAATTTCTTGGGTCGAAGGTGGGCCTTGCTGGGAAGTTATGCTCTAGATTCAGCAGCTCTAGCTCTGTAAACATGTCCTTCCCCTTGTGGTGAGAGAGACACATATACCTGCCCACTGTGAGGGGGAAAGGAATTCCACCCTTCTTTCTCTTGAGACACTTCTCGTGGTAGGTGAAAAGCTGTCTTGACAGCTCCAACAGGATTAACTTGGGACCGGCATATCTCAGCAATTTAGTTAGTTCCCCCAAGAAGTTGACTGCCCTTAGATAGGTGAAGATGGGGAATTGAGTGAACAAGGCCCCCCATTTCTCTGTAGCTACTACGATGCTCTTGGTCGTACGACCATGAGTCATATTTGGCCTCAAAAGGCAGATGATGCCGTAGAAGAAGGCATCGTTGATCTTTGTGAACTGGGGAATACTATTTTCTAGCTTCAGTTCTAGATAGTATTCATATATCTTAACTTGGGGCCAAACCCCGCACCGCATTAGGGCTGGATAATCTCTTTCTGAAGCTGTAGCATAGACTACATAGGAGCTCATATAGAACCTCCCCGTCGTGTTGAGTTGTTGGAGCTTCTCCAATATTGTGCTGCTTATGATCTCCGCCCACTCAAAGCATTGATCGGGAACATTTTTGTTCATTGTTTCTAGGTACCTCAGCATCCACTTGTGAAAATAATGGGCATCAAGAAGCCCAAAGACTCTGCTCAGGAATGTGATTGTGTCACTGAGTTCCTCTGAAAAGTCACTGCGATGAATGACTTGTGGCCACTGAGTCACCACCTTTTTGTTCTTTAGGTATACTTCATTCATCAGCTGCATGCACTGATCCTCATTGTCATCCCAAGCCTTGATGCAATCTTCCTAGCTTACGGCCATAAAGTGCCGGTGGTGAGGGATGCCAAGCATTATTTCAAAGTGGCGGGCAGTGAGGTTAATTATGACCTCGCCCTTCTCATTATGGACACATCTTGTGTCTTTGTTGTAGCAGCGGGCTACTACCATCATAAACTCATTGTTCACGGTGCTAACTGGGATTCCTCCAGCAAAGTGCAGCACACTGCCCATCAGTTTGTCCATCCATGGACTTATTGTGACCCTCTGAGTTCTAGCCCAGAAATCCTCCATGTCAATATGACCCAGTTCTGAGTCTCTAATGTCTAGGTCACACTCGGCTTGGGACTCGGGCATCCTGACCCTCTGATACTTGTACTTCATTTCTTCTTCTGTGAGCTTGGCTTTACCCTTATATTTGGTAGGTCTCTTTCTTGATGTTGACATATGTAACTCTGAACTCAGTTGCCGATCTGCAAGAAGAAGAAGTGAAACCCAATGCAAGAAAGTCATATCAGCTGTTTGATCTTCGATTAAAGCGTTAACAGAAGAAAGAGTTAGTGATTTAAGGCCTCAAGGCGCAGGGCACATGAATACTATAGGTTATAGGGCTAAATAATAAGGCACATAGGAAAGGGCTGCTGCAAGGGATAAATCAGTGCCAAAGGGCGCATGGCGCATGGACACTGCAGATTGCATTTTTGTTGTTGTAAGCACAAGTGCGCCTGCACCATATGTATACATTTTATAAAGGGCATGGATATTTTTCATGTTACACAGGTGCAGGATGCGCCAAAGGGCGTGAGTTTAATGCGTGTAACATCATTTTTTCATGCGCCATAGGGGAACTTGGCGCGGCGCATGGAAGGTGTGCACAACATGATGTTGTTGTAACAATGGATGCGCCTGCACCAATTTAACAGTGGTACTTGGCGCATATAAATTTAATGTTGTATACATGCAGGGTGCGCCAAAGGGCACATGGTTTTGTAATGTTGCACACAAGTTTGGTGCGCCAAGAGGGTGCAGGGAAAGCAGTTGCAACAAGTGAAAGAAGTGCGCCTTGAGGGCGCAGCTGTATATTATGTTGCAGGGGTGACAGATGCGCCAAAAGAGGAAAAATTACAGTCTTTCTTTGAAGCTTTGATTCTTTCTCTGAGGTGTTCACATGTTGATAAGCTTCCTTTTAAGGGTACCTTTGGGTGATAAAGAAGCTAAAAATAAGAGTTCCAAGCCATCTTTTCAGGACAGAGTCCCCTTTACCAGCAGATCTGGAAAGAGGGGGAAATGCATGGGGAAGAATAGAGAAAAACAACAAGGAGGGGGGGGGGGGTTTATGATTTCATAGCCAGGCAGTTGAGTTCATGCTTTGACAGATCTTTCTAATCACACAAACAAGCAGCCAAAACACAAAACACCAAAACACACAAAATCACAGAGGACCTCTTACCAGGATTATATAATGGAGAAATGTGAAGCCGGGTCCACGATGTGATCGAAAACGACAGGGCGGGTGCGCTGACGGGTACAGAGAAATTCACGTGATTGTGCCGGATGAAAATGACAGTGTAGACGTGCCTATATATAGGCGAGGTGGTAATAAATGCACCACCAACTCTTTCAAATGGCGCATGAAAATCACTGTCGACAACGGAAAGCATGCGCCCTTTGGCAGATCAAAACTCTTGCCAACACAAAGTTATGTGCGCCTTTGGCGCACCGAAAGTGATGTTGACACGAGAATATGTGCGCCATTGGTGCACCAAAAAGTGGTGCAACAAAAGTTTTGTTGACATGAAGGCGTATGCGCCTTGGCACATGCAAGAAAGGCACAACATAGTGAGGCGCACCAAAATGTTTGTTGACACCTCAAACCGTGTGCCAAAGGATTTAAAGGGGGCGCATGAATACTTGATGTTGCAAGGACATTATGTGTGTCCAACCAAAAAAAACCAAAAAAGGCTAATTTCGGAAAACTAGATTTCCTGGGGAAGGGATTTTGCAATGTTCCGAATGCGAGGAGTCCCTGACGAGGGACCGGAACAAAATTTTGGTAGGGTTATCTGTAAAATTTCCCTTGCCAATTTTACAGGATAACATACCTATAACCCACTCACACCTCAATTACCTAAACCCATCATGCCTAAAAACTTACCAACTCATTTTCATACCTCATATTCTTCCCTCGCTTATGGGAGAACTACATATGCCTGAGGTCCCTTTTCACTGGGACTATGTAGGAAACACTCCAAAGGTATGGGGCCCTTGGAGGTTAGCTCGACCACTCTCTACCCTAACCAATCCATCTTTCATCTTCCTAAAATACATTCTACCCCACTTAGTTTCCTTTTTATACCAACAATTGAAAATCAAACCAAACAGATAACAAGTTGCTTAAAATTGTTATCATCATCACAACATACATTTCTTATGACTACTATTTCTCTACCATAATCATACATGTATTATAAATCATCTTACACATGACCCATATCATCATTCATTGCACAAATTAATGAATCAAAACTTAAACCAAACCTGACTCCACCATGCCTAAATCAACCTGACTCGATCCATGCCTAAACTAACCTGACTCCATCATGCCTAACTTACCTAATTTCCAGCCATATCACAACAACAAATCAAAAGTCTCATCAAAACACCAACAAATCAAGCATCTCATGTATCTCATCATATAAATAAATATGTATCTCAATATAATGTACACAGATATCCAATCATGTCCATCATCTCAAAATTGTTGGCACTTAGGTTGGTATCATATACACTAAAATAATAAAACAATACAAAATCTCTTCGGCACGCAGGCAGGTATATGCTCAAAATATACAAAAACTCTCATACATCCTCACTATCTTCGGCATGCAAGCTAGTATATATCCCAAAATGACTATAATACATTAAAAATCAAGAGCCGTATATCAGACATCTCGGTGGATATCCTCCATATCTGTATCACTTGTAGCCTCTACCTCCTCAAACCCTGTTTAGTTCCATGCTAACATCTCCCCACCCATCATAGGTGGTGGCTAGGTCCCTGTTGGTGCCTCACCTGGATCTGGTCCCCGTGAGATGGTAACCTCTCCCTGATCCTATCTAGGAGATTGATGGATCCCTGTGCTCTCTACACTATGAGTGTGAGATATCATCCTCTCACTCAAGGCTTGTTATGCCCTATACTCGTCCATATGATAGAAATTCTATCTCAGCTACCACCAACTGGTCTTAGTAGTATCTGATGCCTCACCTAGGGAATCCTATAACCTGGATATAGGAATGGTCTGTTGTGGCCCCATAGGCCTTCGGCCACTGTACCTATCTTAATAGGACCCTGTCCCACTCCTACCTATGAAATAGGGACCCTATCCTAGATGCCCGTGGTGGTACCCTCTACCCCTATGCATGTATTTAGGACTATAAGGCCCCAATATGTGCCTGAGTTATAGCCAATTGGCCCTGCAACCCTGTCACATATGCTTGTAATTCCGTCATCTAACCATCATCCTCATCTCTGTCTCTATCCCTACCACTGACCATCTGGGCCTGAAGACTCACCTCCTGTACATGTAGCTCCACCACCTCCACCTCTGAGCTCACCAGCTATGTCTACACCATACCAAATTGGGTAATCAGAGCAGCCACCTACCCCTGTAGGGCATCTCTCTGCACCGTGATGATGGCTAGATCTGGCTGCCCTGGTCTAGGTGGTATCATAAATGAGCCACCCATAACTATCTATACTTGTCTGTGACCCTGACATCATCAATCCTCTGGTCCACTACCTGTTCCTCTTTCCCTATGGGTACTATCGACTATGGTAGATATAAGGGCCTTTCCACACCATCTCTACTATAATGCGAGAAGGGCGAGAGGTATGTCATGTAGCAAACCAAACTACCGCCTAAATCTGTCAACCAGGATCATCTCATGCTACCCAACATGGTGACCCTATATCCATCTCAGTAGCTATAGCTCAGCTATCTCATCATGCATCTACCTATATGAGGGGAAGCCCACATATGACCTCTAAATGATATCCACCCTAGATAACCCCTCCAATAGTCACCAGAAATAGGCCACATCATGTGTGGGCCTGTCTGATCTTCACTCTTTAATAGTGGACACCCATCAACTATACCCCACTCGTACATAGTCTGGAAAAAAGGCATCGAACCATGGCATACCCACTAGATGCACACAAATAATGTGCTTGTAGTGAAGTAAAAATGTACAGCACAAGATAAACCTGCGCAGACATCCATAGGCCCCTAACTCCCTGTATAGCTGCACCAATAATGTTGGCACCCTGGTAAAGTGGGTTTGGTCCATCATCATGTCATGTAATACCCCCATAAATGATTGGGGAAATCACCCACCGTCTATATCTGACAGTGCAAAGTAGCACCCTGCCTCCATCAATAAAACTACTAGCCTCATCTCCTATGAATGGGCTAGGTACATCTCTCCATAGCCAAATGTTGGGACTATGGAATGTTAGCTCAGCCATCCCCTCTCCAAACACCATCAACATCATCTCCTCTAAGGCCTCAAAGGAGATAGAGTAGACCTATGTACCCAATATGGGTAGCCGCAGAATCCTCAACATGTCCTCTAGGGTGACTGTGATCTCACCTGTCGGTAGGTAGAATGTGTTGGTTGTGGAATCCCATCTATCGATGAGTGTGACCATCAAACTAGGCTACATACAGACTACATGCCAGTAACATCAAACGCCACTCAGGCCCACCACCTCTACATGCCACAGCTCCTCAGTAGTTGCTGCAACACGCACTGTCACTAGTAGGTAATAGGTGGAACCCTATCCTGACTATGTATGGAAATGCTGATCTCTCCCCTGCATCCAATATAAACAACACATTAATCTACATTTATCATACCCATACTCACCCACTATCATTTTATCACACCCTATTTTTGTAACCCTACCCATCTCAACCACCCAACCTGTGGCACTTTTGACCCTTTTCTCTCCAAATCCTAAACCGGTGCCAGTTATCTCTAACCAACCCCGGTCACCCCTAAACAACGACCCATGGCATCGGTTACCTATTTCTAGCGACAGTAGAATACCTCGATACTAGTTAAACACTGAGCAATGATGCCGGTCATTATCGTGGTGAAAACTGGTTAAACCCTACCTACACCAACTGAACACGACCCCCAAAAACCCTCCCTTCTCCACAACTTCTCACCCTGACACTTTTACCCACCTAAAATCCCCTACACATCTCCTTACACCTCATTATTCCCCTCATCTCTCACTTATCTCTCTCCCCCCTCCTATTTGACCTAATTTACCCTCCCATCTTCCCAATTTTATTTTCCCCCACCGATAATAAAAAATAGAACAAACCCAATTTTCAAATCACCTAATCTATGTAACAAAATAAAACCAGAGTTAGACACTTACCACATCATGTTGCCATCCGCTTCCGGTGGCCTGCCTGATTCCTCTCTAGCCTCTGCCATCACCAAATCACTACCTTAATACTCCACCCAATCAAATCATGCCCACCGATCTTGTGGACCCAACTCTCAACAACCAATCACCTACTGCTTGGAGTGCCAACTCAACACTCCATTATGTCAAGCACTTTTCTCTCTTTTCTCTCTCTTTGTCATTTTCTCACTTTGTTAAATAACAAATGAATAACAAAAAACACAAATTTTTTGTTTTTATAATAAACCTGACCTAACTGACAGCATTTTTACCTTCACCAGCATCGGATGTGTGCCCTACCTTACTAAGGTTAGTTATTATCTACCAGGGTTGGTTACCCTCGACTGGCATCGGTAACCCTCTCTTGCAGATTTCTCTAAATTTTACCCTATTACCCTACAAGTCACCTTTTTTTTTACCGCACCCAACCTTTACCCTGACCATTTACCTCACCTAACCTTTTAACCTGACCATTTACCTCACCCTCCATACTGCATCATTTTCCACCTACCCTCATCGTCCTTTGGGGACTCATTATTTTACCCATACCTCAGCCTTACCCATACTATGACCTAGATTTTTGGACCTGGATCATCGCTAGTGACCTTTGACCTCATGTATTCGCTATACTTTGTGGTACTCTTACCTGATATTGTTGACCTAATGACCTTACCTAGCCTATTTCCATGATCATATATCTTGACCCTACCTTTGGTGTATCAGAACATACCTAAACATTCCTATACCTGACCTGTGTTGTTTTTCCTGACCATATCCTACACCTTGCATACCAGAATCACTCTAACCTTGTTTGGATAAACCTATCGACCTTAGACAATGTAGATTTTCCATGCTCTTCAACCTAGTAGTGTGCTGTAGTTTATACATGTGTGCATGCATTTGACTGTTACTACCTTTGACCCTGACCCATTACCTAGATTACCCGAGTAGAAAATTTTCTTTTTTGTTTTTTTCTCTTTCCCCCTGTTATTCACCTTCCTCTTCATCTCATTCATGTTTTATCAAACTACTCACCACTTCTATGTTCTTCCTCTTCAATTCCTAGTTTCAGGGGGATCACCTTCACCCACACATGGGCCAACCACATCTTATTTTTGTTAGTGTCACTTACTAATAAAATCTACACAACAAAAAGGGGAAAAATGTAGACACTAAAATTAGGTCACACTGCCCCTTTGGTCCCTCGACAAATAAATACCTTCATCACATTCACCTAGCCATGGCCCCTTTCACCCCACTAATATTAATTTAATTCAATTAATTCATCATCCTCACAATATTTATTATTTAAATATATTAATTTAGATAATGTGCATGCATACACCTCACCTAGACACCTCATCAAGCCACCTCACCCTAAGACCTATTCTTAGTAAGTCGTCATAACTAACTAAGTCTTACCCAAACCCTACAAATCAATGCCTACGTTACCTCTAACCACATTCCCACATTCTTAAAGGAAGCTTCCATCCTAATCCATGGGTTAACGACATGAGATCCCAGAAAATCAAGGGGATCTACCTAGTTTAGTAAGCCTAGGAAATCCTACCTTGACCAACACCGGTTACACATAACCATCATCGATTAAGCTGGAACTACCGTCGGTCACATTTGAACTCCCAAAACAAACCTTATTTTGGAGGTTGGAAAACATTGGCAGATCCCTGAGAGATATCACATCTTTTGAGAACAAGTTTCAGCAAGAACACACATGCAAAGAAGCAGATCAAGCATTTTCTCTTACACAGACATCCAACATTCACCCAGTGACCATTCAGCACTCACCCCAGTACATAGATTTGATCCAATCAGGAAAAAATGAACACACATGTAGCCCATGCAGGATATTTCCAATGCTTGGTGATCCTTTACAACATTCAACCTCTTACCAGCACCTTCGTTCCTCACTCACAAACATCCAAAACCAGATTCCAAGTAAGTAGAATAGTTTACTCCTCTGGTTCATTCATTTAATCATTATATATTTATCCTTTTTTCTCCTAGCCACCCATTGACCTCCTTTAATACTCACCCCTCTATATACCCATTAAAACCTCACCAAATCATGTCCAAATAGCCTAATACCTCATTCCGGCCAACCAAGTCCTTTGTACAATCATAAGGGAGATCTAGAGCTCATTCTATAGAATTCCCAATTTTCCACAGTAACTGGCACCCGGTTATCCCCAACCAATGTTGATCACCCTTATCCGACATCGGTCTCTGTATTTAACAATACAATCCATAACACTAACCTACCCACCTATTCCCACATCACCTTTACTCACCTATGACCTACCTTAGACCTCTATTAAACCCGTAGAGACCCAAAACCAGTTACGTGACCTTCGGATCTTATTTTAACCTAGCCTGTTAGATTAGATCTTTCTTATTGTGTTTTGAATGAGATACCTAAATCATTTTAATTATAATAGGATTTACTTTATTACCAACATTAAATTGTTTTAAAAAGTGGATTAACAGCCATCTAGAAAGTATCACAATTCTCAAATCTAGCACATGCAGGTATCCACTGCATATATTGTTTAACTTTTATTCTAGTGTTCTTGCTGTTCCATTTCAAGTAGTTCTTCCTAGCCAAAAAAGAATCTCTCACGATTAGCTGTGGATTCAAGGAGTCAACACGTGTGCAAAAACCTATCAACCATCATTTCAATAGGTATTCCTCCTACGCACATTACCCTATCTGTTTTGTCACATTCAAATAAACATCTAAGAATCAGGTGAAACAACGATCTAGCGTCACAAAGGATGAGGTGGACCATATGAGAGATGTTGGGCTTGTTGTGAGGTGATACCAATGCATCGTACAGGATAACAATTTGATTGTCACTCTCATCGATAGATGGGACTCAGTGACCAATACCTTCCATCTACTCACTGGCAAGATGACTATCACACTGGAGGATGTGTACAGGATTTTGCTGCTACCGATTATGGGGGAGCTAGTGTATCAGATTTTGTTGGACGAGGAGATGGAGACTATGGTCACAATATTTGGTGAGGCGGTGGGCGACCTAGGTGAGCACAGTGTCAACATCAACTATGGAGCTATGTACACTACAAATCAAGAGGAGACTAGGTTAACATTACTGATGATGGTGACAATGTGTTATTATGCCCTCCCAGATTCAAAAGGTGGAAGATTTTCCCCAGCACTAATGGGGGTGTTATAAGACATGATTGAGGAGCGGGTTTGTTTTACATGGCTGCCAACCTACTTGGTACATTTATATAGGGAGTTATGGGCATATCAGAGGATTCAGTGATATGGTATCTGTTGTATGTATTTACTACACTTCTAGGCCTATGAGCACATAGTTATTGTGTGCCCACATGGACTTCTTAGATAGGATTGACATCAGGGTGTCCTGATAGTTGGTTTCAGAAGATGGGTGCCCGTAGGGGCTCATCCGTAGATGAAGGATACATCACATGATATGAGTTATTACAGATGGATGTTGGAGGGGTTATATGCTATGGATATTGTATGGCGTCCCTATGTGGATTTTCCCTCTTATGGAGGTATGATAGAGGAGCTGAGGCGCTTACAGTTAGTCAGATGGATATAGGGGAGGTGTGCCGGTGAGCATGAGATGATTCCAATGGAGAGAGTCTAATGCTAATTCGGGCTACATCAGGATGTGCCTCCACCATTTCTTTAGTATCACAAAGATGATGTGGAGAGACCTTTGTCTCCACCACATCCAAAAGATCCTACAGGGAAAGAGGAACAAGTAGCCAATAGGTGTATTGATGATGTAGGCACCATAGATGTATACATACATTGATGGGTAGCTCAGCTATAGGTAGCACCGCCAAGGCCAAGCCAGCCAGGCATAGCTACAATGACAGTGCAGAGGGATGCACTATAGGGGAAGGTCACTGCTTTACAGTTGTAGCTAACATAGGCACAGGAATAGGTGGTCACGCTTCAGGGGCAAGTGACTGGATTACAAGGACAACTAGCTTAGGCTCAGGCTCAGGCTCCCGTATAGCCACTGACTAATTATGGGGGATATGTAGCAACTTTGCAGACACATGTGACGATGTTATATGCCTAGATAGTCACCCTACAGTGGCAGTTAACCACATCACAGGAACATGTGACTGCATTATAGGAACACGTAGCTACACATGCACCAAATAGTCACCCTACATGTGCAGGTCACTGCTTTACAGTTGTAGCTCACACAAGAGCAGGAACATGTGGTCATGCTTCAGGGGCAGGTGATTGGATTACAGGGACAACTGGCTTAGGTTCAGGCTTAAGCTCCCACATAGCTGTCGATAGATGATGGGGGACAAGGAGCAGCTTTACAGACACATGTGATGAGGTTACATGCCTAGATAGTCACCCTATAGGGGTAGTTAGTCACATCACAAGAACATGTGACTATATTATAGGCATAGGTAGCTGCATAGACACCAGCTTAGGAACCCGCTGTATAGGCAGTAGTATAGGGACTAGTATAGGGGCCACATTTATTAGGATTGGGTTCACAGGTTGGGGTGAGAGTGATGGCTCCTCCCTAGGTGATATTTATGGCCACCTATAGAGATGTAGTATCAGAGGTGAGGTATTATTAGGACCGATTGTTAGAGGCGGGTATACATGTTCCATCTTACGTCGAGCATAGAGCACAACAGAAAGCCAGTGCAAGGACCAACTCACAGACACATAGTTCGAGTAGCTCAAAGAGCTATCAACCATATAGGTAGGGTGAGTGAGAGGTTACCAGTTCACACTGGTAGAGGTCAGGTGAGGCTATTGGAGAGATGATGAGTGGGTGAAGACCGAGACCAGATGAGGATATAGGAGAAAGCAGCAGGGGAGCTAGGCCATCATGATGTATGATATCAAACATTGTATTTCAATTTTTGATATATATATATGGCTTGTGTGCCGAATATACAATATTTTATATGAGAGTTTTGGAGAGACTTGTATTTATATTTGTATATTCAATGTATTGATATACAAACCTTTTATGTATATATTGATGATGATATATTTATATGTGATGCACTTGGTTTATTTCCATTGTATTATTTTCATAGAAAACTAGATGTGTAGGTATGGTCTTTATAATGATGTATGGTTAGTTTCATTTCCATTGTGTTATTGATGCTATGGAAAGTAGACGTAAGGCATGGTTGAGTTGACGTTTTATATGGTTAATGAGTTAATTTCCATTATTGTGGTGTTATGGAAACTAGATGTTTAGGCATGGTTGATTCAAATGTAAGCATGGTAGAGTTAGATGTAGGCATGGTGGTTTCAGTATGGATTGTCATTGCATTGACATCATAAAAAATATATGGTTTAGGCATGGTTGAGTTGAAAATTTTCAAGTTATTGTTTTTATGGAAATAAGTTGATTTAGGCATGATTTGGTTGATGTTATTTGTGAAATGCAATGATGTTATAATGAATTATTTAAATTCCGAATGTATTGATATTATGGAAACTAGAGGATAGGTATGGTTGAGTTTAATTTTGGTTTGATTTAATTTCCAAGTTATTGGTTTTATGGAAAATAAATGATGATGTAGATAGGTGATGTATATTTTTAGTTTAAATTAACTTCCACATTTTTTTTATGGAAACTAACTAAGTTTTTTGTTCGATGGGGGAAAAAGATGATGGGGTAAAAAGAGTGGACGATATAACCTCAAAGGGCCCCATGCCCTAAGAGTGCTACCTATATATCCCTTGCGAAAGGGGCCTTAGGTCGATGTAGTTCTCCCACTGGATAGGGAAGAATAAGATGAGGTAGGTGAGTTTATAGGTTAAATGAGGTTTATGTATGGTTAAATGGGAAAGGTAAGTTTAGTCATGGTTGTGTCTAGGTTGATTAGGCAATGGTTGTGTCTAGGTAATTTAGGCATGGTTGTGTCTAGGTTGTGTAGGCATGATTGTGTCTAGGTCATTTCGACATGGTTGTGTCTAGGTCATGTAGGCATGGTTGTGTCTAGGTTGTTTAGGCATGGTTGTGTCTAGGTTGATTAGGCAAGATAGATGGTGTAAGATGAGTTGATTGAAGTAGATGATGAAATGTAAATGTAGGTGAAAGGAGAAGAAATCCCAAAACTAAGTGTTGAAGATCTTGTCCTATGTAGAAGAATCAATAAGTAAGTAAAGGGGTGAACAGAAGAAGAGGAAAAAATGCTCCATATGTGGCAAGAACCATAATGAGCATACCGTAGACAGGCTTATGAAATTAAGCCCCTAAAGGTATTGCATGATTGAACTTTCTAGTGGGTGAAAGAAGTGGCATGATCACGAAGTGTCACATGTTCACCATACTCCCTTGAGTAGGTAGAAGATGAAAAGGGAAATAACGTGAGGTGGAGTGGTTTTATTTAGTGTAACCTTGTTGTGGGACAACATGCCCCTTTAGAAAGATACCCAAAACTTGAATAGGCAAGTCTATGACCAAATTTTGTTTATTTTTCTTGACTTTTTCTTTTCTCTTTTCCTTTTTTTTTGTATATATAGACTGATCGATGCGGGAAGTCTGTAATGGGATAGATAGGTTCTCCTTAAGGCCTTTTTGAAGTTGATCGATGCGGGAAGCTTTAGAATTATTTTATTTTAGAGATACAACCTAGTCTTCTTTTTAGATAGACTAGTAAATGGCTAGCTTTTTATAGTTATCCTTCGAGGGAGTAGTCTACTTATAGCAGTAAGAAAGAGAGGTAGATGTCCCTTTTAGGGATTCATATATTTGTGAGAAGTTTGACTAAAGGATTTGAATTTTTGGTTATCCCATGTATATATATATATATATTTCTTTCTATTTTTGAACTTGAAGTCATGGACAAGACTATAAAGGAGTATAAGCCTCTTTTATGAAGGAAAGACCATAACATGAAAATGTTAGCTAGGAAAGGGGGGTTTTAAGTGACCAACGACCATGGGATTCCATCCTGAAAAGAATGAAAAGTATCCATGAGAATCATGCCATGAGTAGAGCCATGGTACTCATATTTAAGACAAGGTTGAATGGTGACAGATAGCCACACAATTCTGGTTTTAGTCGTTGGTCCTTAAAATAGGGAGATGGAAGGAGAAGGTCACTCAAGGGATGAGCATGTAAGTGACATAAAGTGATGTAGTACTTTATTCAATAGTAGAATGGTTGAAGATGTAAGGCATTAAGGGGATCAGGTTCAGGTTTACCTTCAAGAGAAGATAAATGATAAGCACTTGATCCATAGGTATGGGTGACAATTTAGGGTCCAAGCCAATTAGGAGAAAACTTGCCTCATTTACTTTTCTCTTCTTTGGTTACGTGTTGATTTTCCTTTAGGATAAGATCACCAAACTTAAAAGTTTGTTCATGAACACATTTTTCATAGGTGCATTTGATACATTTTTGGTAAATTTGAAGGTGGTTAAGAGCATTTAAATGAAATTCATCTAATAACTCAAGTTGTGCCAAACGTTCTTGGTGAAAGTCGTCATCATTGAGCATATCTTTAAGTGAGATACAAAGAGATGGAATTTGGAATTCAAGAGGTAGGAAAACCTCTGTACCATATACCAAAGAGAAAGGTGTGGCATGCTTAAGGTATGGATGCTAGTGTGATAGGCCCATAAGGTGAAAAGAATGTGCGTATGCCAATCCTTACCTGTATCGTCAATGAATTTCATGAGAATTTTGTTGAGGTTTTTTTTAGTTGATTCGGATTGACCATTGGTTTGAGGATAATATGGTGAAGAGAAACTGAGTTGAATACCAAAGTTATCACAGAGTTTGCGTAGAGTCTTGTTTTTGAATTGTTTACCATTGTCAGTGATGAGGCGATGAGGAACACCAAAATGAAAAATGATGTGATGGTTAATGAATTCACATATTTTCTCAGATTTGGTAGATATGAGAGGGACGAATTCCACCCATTTAGTGTAGTATTCAGTTGCTATGATGATCCATTGATGACATTGAGAAGAATGAGGGTTAATCTCTCTAACGAGATCTAAACCCCATTAAGAGAAAGGCTAAAAGTCCCTAATGACTTGTAAGCTGTGACTTGGGGTGTGGTTAAGATTAGCATGCTACTGAAATTTCAAACAATGTTTGACATAATCACAACAATCCTGGATAAGGGTTGTCTAGTAATAACCGAGTCGAAGAATACGTTTGGCAATAGCGTGGCCATTGAAATGTCCACCAAAAATCCCATCATGAATTTCTTTAATGGTGTAAGGAATTTCAGAACTAGTGAGGCACCGTAGGAGGATACCATCAAAGCCACATTTGTAAAGAAGACCCCCCATGATGATGTAACGAGAGACCTTTTGGAGGAAGGCTCACCTACCATTGTGAGTGAGATCTAGAGGTAGGATTGAAAGGGAGAGGTAGTCAGCATACTGCTTATACCAAATGTCATGTGGATCAGTTTCAACTCATCCCACAAAGTTTACGTCATAGAAGAGATAAGAAGGTGTTTACAACCATTGTACTGTGACAAAGATTTTAGAGTCCAAAGGTGAGGCAAGTATTTGTGAGGCCAGGAAAGCCATGGTATCCACAAATTTGTGATTGGATCACGGAACAATTTGAATGTCCTAATTATCAAAGGTAGTCAAAAGCATGTCGACATGATGCTTATAATTTTGAAGTATTTCGTTACGAAATTGGTATAAACCATTGACTTGGTTGATGACCAGTTGAGAATCACCAAAGATATTAATGGTCTTAATATCTAGGGCAATGGTAGTTTGGAGACCTAACACGAGTGCTTCGTATTCAACCATGTTATTGGTACAATCAAAGTCAATTTTGAAAGATAAAGGCATAGGCTCGTCATCAAGAGGAATGAGAATAACCCCTGTGCCACCCCCATGTTGACATTTAGAACCATTGAAGAAGAGGGTCATTTGATAAATGGTGTTATCCAAGGATAGGGTGCAGATAGATTCATCAGGAAAATCAAAGTTAGAAGATATATTCCTAGAAAGAGGTGCATCTGCAAGCTGATATGCAATGGTTTGTCCCTTAACAAACTTTTGATGAATGAATTATAGGTCTAGGTCTACAAGGAACATGAGCCAATGCGAGGCATGTTGGTATTGATAAGGCTTAGCATACATGTAATGTAGGGGGCCAGTGTTGGTGACAATGAAAGTTTTGTGGTTGAGTAGATAGTGGTGAAGTTTAGTGGCGATAAAGACTAGGGCTAATCATAGCTTCTCCACGTGAGTATATCGAGTCTTATATTCTAAAAGCATACTACTTATGTAATAAACCACTTGCTCCCCGTATTGTTCATTGCGATGAGTGAGCATGACACCTAAGGAATGGTCAGTGATAGAAATGTAGAGGTAAAAAGGTTGGTCATCTTTTGATGGGATGAGCACAGGTGGTTGAAGAAGGTATTTATTCAATGCTTCAAAGTGTTTGTGACACTCATCATTTTAATTTAAGGAAACATCCTTTTTAATTAGATGATGAAAAGGGTGACATTGGTTAGAGAGTTGGTAAATAAAACGTCAAATAGATTGCAACTTGCCTTGTAAACTACAGAGCTGTCAAATGTTAGTAGGTGGAGGCATCTCATGAATATCCTTTATTTTAGCAAGATCGACTTAGATGCCCCGCAAAGACACAATGAAACCAAGGAGTTTTCCAGAGATAATTACAAAGATGCACTTCTTTGGTTGAAGGTGAACGTAGTATTTGATGAGATGGTCAAAGATGATTTTTAGGATGGGGAGATGTTTAGCACAACTTTCAGATTTTCTGAGAAGGTCATCAACGTAGTATTCCAGTATGTCATGCATGATGTCATGGAAGATATACGTTATTGTGCATTGATGAGTGACACTAGCGTTTTTTAAGCCAAAGGGCATGACGTGATAACAAAAATTCCCCAAAGGGGTGATGAAGGTGGTTTTATGTTGATCCTCTGATGTGAGTAATATTTGGTTATAACCTGAGATTTATTCTATAAGAGATAACATCTCATGACTAATTATAAAATCAACAAGTTGGTTGATGTTAGGAAAGGGAAAGTCATCCTTAGGGTAGGCGAGGTTAAGGTCGTGGAAGTCCATGTAGATGTGGAGTCCCCCTATCACTTTAGTGATAAGAAAAATGTTAGAAATCCATTACGGATAGTCGATAGGTAAAATTAAAGAAACAAAAAGAAGGTGTTGGAGTTATTCTTTGACAAGAAGGGCAATACATGGATGTATTTTTTACAGCTTCTTTTTCATAGGTTTGGCATCGGGAATAATAACGATATTGTGCATGATGATATTTGGGTCAATACTAGGCATATCATCGTAAGACCAAGAAAAAGCATTGCTATGATCTCAGAGGAAAGTGGTGAAGCCTTTCTGTTCAGTGGCATCTAGAGATTGGCCTATATTTAGAATTCAAGGGTCATCTTGAGTGTGAATGTTGATCTTGAATGGTCGATTCATTCAACATGGTTTGTGTCTCAGAAGGTAATGACTGGTGAATGTAAGAATCCTCCGCACTCAGATAAGTGAGAATGGAATCATCATCCTGACATTGAACGACATTGATAGAAGGTGTGTCTTCTTCCAACATGTCAGGATAAAGAAGAGGAAGGGAAGAGGGGCCTTGCCATCACGATGATAGGTCAGAGGTCCCAAATAAATGGTGTTCATGAAAAAAAAGTTAGGAGGAACAAATTCTGGATCCATGGAGTTTGTGGGTGAAGGTGGTGCGATAGGAAAAGAAGGTGAAGAAGGTTGATCTTCTTCAACAAGGTTGACTCTAGCCTTCTTAGAACTAGGTGATTCAACGAATGCAATACTACAGTGGTCTTTATGTTTACGGGTAGTGCAAGGAATGAATCTGTGAAAACCTTGTTCATAAATACCAAATTTGAAACCCTTCCAAGCACATCGATGAAGAAAGGTGCGGGCGAAGTGGTGGTTGGTGAGGTAACAAAAGTCAGAAGAAAAAGGTCATGTTTGAGCAGGTGGTTCGGGAGAATAAGAAGAGGTATTAAGTCCCCCAAATGTCAAGTTGGTGTGAAGGTGGGGAGGACCGTATGGAAACACTTATCCTATACGATGATCATAATGTGAGTACTGATGAAGGTTTCCATACTCTTGAGAAGTTTGGAACATGCCGATGTTGTACAGACGATAATCCCCCAGGGTAAGGCATTGAAAAACATCAAAGGGTTGGAAGTTGGTACTTGGGTGGAGGGAATCAATGAGCTATTTAAAGTTTGAGAAGAAGGATTGGTAGACTGGTAAACTTTGGAAGTTGCAACGACAGTGGGGAGTGGTGGGCTAGTTGATGAAGGTGTAGTAGCAGAAGTGGTAGATGAAGCAGCCATGGTAGAAGATGAGGAAGCAACAATAGTAGATGAGGCAATGTCGGTGGTAGATGAGGAGACAATGGTAGTAGATGAGGTAAAAATGGTAGTAGATTCCTTAACTAGGATAAGAACATCACTTGGTAGATAAATCATGTTGTAGGTTTTGAAAGGTGAAGGATTTGCCAGAATAGTGTAAGGATGTCCTTTATATTCGAACTTGATACAACGGTGAAGAGTCAAAGGTACACACACCCCATGGCATGGATCCAGGGTTGGCCAAGCAACATTTTATATTGGAATTCCCCTTCGAGAACTTAGAACAATTCATGAATGGTGTGGGGACCCACACGAATGTGGAGGATGATGGTGTCGAAAGTAGAAATCAAAGCATCATTGAACTAACACAACATACCTGGATTATTATGCATGTAATTGGTAGGTATATGCATTTGTTCATATGCATGGGAAGAAATAATGTTAATACTTGTACCTACATCGATCATAACACGTCAGACGCGAGTATCCTCAATGTGGACGAAGATTAAGAGGGAAGGGTCAAGATTGTCTACATGGTGAGAAGTAATCTCTCAGTTAGAGAAACTGACTATAGAAATTTGGTGAGTGGTAATGACAACAGAGGTTTTTGGTGGAGCATTGAGAGCATCCACATGATGAGGTGTGAATATAGTGTCAACAAGCGTGGGGTCAAGTAGAACGTCAATAGTTTGCAAGATCTTGAAGAGGGCTTGACGATGAGACTCAAAGATTTGGATGAGGTCATACAAAGACATTTTTAGAGGATATTGGTGGAGTTATTTGATCATGATACGATGTGTGACTCTATCAGAAACTGGATAGGCTGGCCCATAGATGGTTACCTTGGGGGAAGGTGTAGATGGAATGGTAGGTGTGGGTGCACTGGATGGGTTGTCAATCTTCTTTTTTCCTTTGTCTTTTTGTGCTCGAGTGGCAATGTGAACCATATTAATCTGAGGAAAAGAGGAGGGTGTTTTGTGAATGGTATAACAACAGGAGGGACTAAAACCTAGCATGGGATAAGATCCCTATGAAATTAGTATGAAACATTGGTATTATGGAGGGGGTTAGTGTAGTGCCCACTTCCCTTTGACACTTTAAGATATTGATTTTGATACTATTGATCATATTATGGATACTATTATGTTTTGTTTTGGTATGATGGTTAGATGTTAGATCATGGATTAGTATTGATCTGGATTTAGTTATTATGCTTGATGATTACTAGAGACATTTTCTATATGTGGTTGATGATATACTTTTGTGACATGGAAATATTATAGATGTTGATTTAGACTTATGATATTGGATATTTGAGTAGATCTAGTATGATAAATTTTGATGATGATATAGTTGATTTATTTAATTAAAAAATGATAATGTTGAATTATTGATATTATTGTGATCTGTGTGTTTAGATGATTTTGAGATATTGTTTATATCATTTTTGGATGTTCTGATATGGCCACGAGGCTGAAGGAGGTATTTGCATTTTGCAGGTTAAAAATCACAACAATGTCGGGGGACTGTAGACTAACCATATTAAAATTTTAGGTGACATCAACAAGGTCACCATGGCAGTTGTGTTATGTGTTTGTGTGTTGTGTTATGTTAGGATTTCCCATGGGGGGGATTTCCATTTTTGTGACCATGGGATTTATGTGTTTTATTTATGTGTTCCTTTTTAATTATTGTTGTATGTATTTTATTAGTAATTTGTTCCTTCTTCTAGTTAATTTTAATGTGGAAGATTAATGTGTGAAATCCTATAGTTAAACTTTTATTAAATTTAATTGGGACATGAGATGTAACTAATAAAGTTGTTGAATTTAAATGATAATGTTAGAAGAGTGTGTAAGTTAATGTGTCAGAATGTGTAAGAAATTTGTAAGAGCATGTAAGGCATATTTTGGAATGTTAAACACTCCATCTTTTATGAAATTCGAATTTGTCCTTAAAGGGCAAATTTGGAGGTTTGTGGGACAAGTTAAACTTGTCCCACACCTCTTAAAATGATCCACCAAACATGCCTATGGTTTGGAGGTTAAATTTAGGCATTTTTAATGATTTTTTTGAAGTGACAATTTGTAAGTTTTAATTGCACTTCCCTTACATATTTTTAATGCAATCCTTTTGAAGTATGGGTCATTTTAGAGTGTGTAAGTCATTTTGTCATTTTTATTTATTGTGTTTTGGTGAGGATGTTGACTTCCTCTTAAGGTTGAGGAAGAATGATGTGGCATCCCATAAGGATCCACATCATCCTCTCCTCTTCCCTCTCCTTTAAATTCAAAGCTTCTTGCTCATTTGAGGTTGTTGAAATTTTGTTATTTCCTCTTGGGGGCACTTTTTTTTGCTGTTTCTTTTGGAGCTTGTTTAAGGAAGAGCTTGGAGTCTTTTTGCTTGCTTATACTTGCTGGTTTTGGACTGCACTTTGAAATTTTGGAAAGCTTGTGATCTTGGAACAAACTTCAATATGGAGATGTAGGATCTGGAGATGTATTTAATTGTCTTTCCTTCTCTTGCATGCATGCTTAAATGGTGTTTGTGTTTTCATTCTTGGCTGGTTGGGTAGAATGCTTAGGGCATGGTGTAGGAGAAAGCTATGGGGATTTCATATGGGGGGGGCATAATGGATTGCCAATGACACAATTTTATTGTGGAGGGAGTTTTGGTTTGGGATCCACCTTGGAAAAGAAACTACTTGCATTTCTTACTATGGGGGGGGGGGCATAAGGAGGGGTTGGGAGATATAAGGTTTATGGGGTTGATATGATTATTGGTGGTATGCATTTTGGTGGATGCCCAATTCCAAATTGGGAGGCATAAGGAGTTCCCCATAGTCCTTACTCTTGTTGGCTTTCTTGATCAAGCCTATGTGTTGTATGAATTGTTTCAAATGCAGTTGGGAACTGTTGTATTATTTTGAACTATGCATTTTGTTGATTGTATGCAATGTGAATGTTGCTTGTATGTGATAGAAGCCTTTATTGCCATGTGTTGATATTCATGCTCCATTTCAATATGGCTAGGGCTCGGGGGCCAATGGGGAAGGATGGCTTCTCCTTTCTCATTGCATGTCTTGGTTTGGTGGAGAGCGTTGCCTTTCCCCCTTCCTTGTTTTGATCAAAGTTGCAAAGAAGAAGAATTCAACATGCTGCTGTTTGGAGAAAGAATTTCACAGTTTGGCAGTCATCTCCCTTTGAGTAATTTATTGTAACCTTTCCCACCTTGAGTGGATGAGTTATATAATGTTTGTAATGAGAAGCCATTTGTATTGATGATGGAAGTTTGATTTGAATTGAGAAATGTAAAGAGATGTATTCCAGTCTGTGTTTGTAAAGAAATGAAAAGAATGTATATGTATGGTTTATTGTATTTCAAAGTTAAAAGAAAGAGATAAGTTGTATAGATGTTCTGTATTTTAATTCAATAAATAAATTGCCATTTCATTCTTATTCACACTGTTATAATCGAAATGTAAATATCAAATGGTAATTGAGGTTGTGTTTGATTGAAATGGAAGAAAATACGTATGAGAAATCTAAACTGTATTGTTCTCATTAGAATTGAAATCTGAACTATAATTTAATTTAGAAATGAATGGCTGTCTTAATCAATTAAATGTATTTGAATAAATTTAGGAATCATATGCACATCCAAATTACAGAAATTGATAAACAAATTTAAAAGGAGACAACTCACTGTTTTAAATCTGAACTCTGGCAATGTACATTTTAATAAAATGAGTAGTTCAAACCTATACTCAAAAATAAGTTATGAAACTTGAAATTCATACTTAGGAAGACTTAAGGAACCCAAATTCAATAAAATAGTCAAGAATGAATCTCTAAAACTCAAGGAGTTTGAAATTGGAGCTTGCACGGTCGTTTTTCCCGTCAACTGTAAGAAAAATGCAAAATTGTATAAATGAACAAATTGAATTCACTAAAACACTCTAAACCCTCCCTAGACTGATCCTCCATGTCTGTTTGACATGTTGAGTGAAGGAGGAGTTCCAATTTTATCACAATTATAAGTTGAAAAAACTGCTAGTTCACATATTAAAAGCCTGTAGATCGATTTCATAAAATCGACGCTTTAAACTTCATCAAATTTTAAAACTTTCTAAAAATTCCTTGTGTGAAGAGGGCATTGAGAGCTTTCTAAAAAGTCCTTGCTTTCCCAAATTTGACATTCCTATTAAAAGTTATGGCCATTTAAAGTTTTACTTCAATTTGGCATTCAAAAAAAATAATAATATGATTTAATCGAACTATAGAAAAATTTAAATTTTGACCTTGGAAAGATTTCCCAAAAAATTCCATGGCCCCGCCATCATGCAACCAATCAGCCCTGCCATGTGGCACCCCAGGAGGTGCAGACTAATATTTAAACTCGTCCCTTTGAAAATTTTTCCTTGGGAAAATTTTTCATTTTTCCTCCGTCGGCCCGCAGTTAATCAGCGGGCGAGACATGTCCTCTAAGGGCTGAGGCAGAGGCACGGTTCATTTTAATATTTTTATCCCTTTGAAAATTTTAAGGAAAATTTTCATTTTTGACCCCGCTGGCCCGTGGCCAATGAAAATGTGCCACGTGGAACTCTGGGGGTGGTGGCGGGTAGGGCGGAGGCCCCTTGACTTTTTGGTTTTTGGCGTTTGGGGAAAAAGTTTAAAATTTCCCTTGTGGCTGGCAACTCTGCTGCCCCTTCACCTTTGTCTTTCCACGGGTGTGAGGACCCGCACACCATTTTTTCTCCTTTTCTCCCATCAATTGGCAAAAAGCACAATTTCCTCCCACTGCTCCACTTTCCCATCTCCCTCCTTCGCTTGGCGTTAGAATATGACAAGTGTCCCCTTGGAACCCGTGGGGGCACAAAATTTTTTTTTTCCCTTAAGCCATGCACTGGGAATTTTTCCCAATGCCACCTCGCGACCCACCAAACCGCCCCAAGGTGCTTGTCCCCTCCTCCTGCCATGTGTCCCTTTAGGGAAATTTTACCCTAGGAACTCCACCCATTCATAACTGAATTTCTGTAAGGATTTAGGAGGGCTTCTTTATATCACCGGAAAGGTGAGAAAATTTCCTATCCATTGGAAAAGGTTTAGGGAAATTTTGGAAGTGTTAATCATGATAAAAATCTAATTAAAGTTCTGATCCTATTATAGAGCAGGCATGTGGGTAATTTGCTCCCTGAACCTAAGTAAAACATGTAACCCTAAATTTGGAACCTTGTGAGCTTGTTATAGGTTAAAAATGGAAAAATTGTGTCTTGGTAAATGGGTTTTGTTCTGGAACCTGTTAGTGAAAACTGATGTCTTGCAACTTAGTTGTAGACACTTCAAATCAAAAAAAAATTACTCCATAATTTTTCTAGCTAACCCTCGGTTGTTTCTTGGGTCTCAAGTGGTTGTTTAAATGGGCACTACAGTTGGGCTAGCTCTTTGATCTGGACCATATTGATCTCAAAGGTTAGAGGAGGAAAAAGGGTTGTGGAGGTGGAGGATAAGGTCATTGAATAGATATAGGGTGAAGTTGCGTGGTGACAGACGGAGGTGGAATGGGCTCTTCATCCAAAAGGTCATCGTCGTCAAAGAGAGTTTCGGGAGAACACATTTGAAGAAGAATATTTTTAAGGGCCTTACAATTTTAAACACCATGCCCTGACACACGATGATAAGCACAAATCATGGTATCTTCAAACCCTTCTGGTTTAGGTTTGAGTGGGTTGTAAGGCCTGAGAGGTGGCAATGTAATGGAAAGGGTTTCTAACAATAAGGATGTTAGCCTAAGATCTTGCTAAGGGATCACAACGAGAAGTGAGAGTGGGTTTGGATGGAAGTTTGGGTAACTTCTATAGAAGAGGCACTACTAGAGGGGGAGTTATAGGTTGAGTAGGTTTGACTACCATTTTTGTGGGTAGTATGGTTTGAGGATTGGGTTGCACCTTCTTGGGTAAAGGTGTTGGGGTAGTGCATGAAGTAGAAGGTAATGCAGAAGATGGAAGTGGATGGGTCAGCCATGGTGAGAGTGGAGGTGTAGTAAAGATAGTCGTAGGAGGCACTACAAAATGTGTAGGTAGAAGAGAAGGTAATGAACTGGGTAGTGAAGCAGGTGGGGGCAATGCAAAAGGCTTAGGTGGAATGGAAGGTTGTGGTAAGGATGTAGGTTGTTTTGTTTTAGTTTTTCCTTGGGTAGGAGGTCACTTGACCAAGGTTTATGGATGGGGATCTAAGATGAATGGAAGTGGTAAAGGTGAAAGAGGAAGAGTAGGAGAAACTGGGGTACGAGGCCTAAGAGGTTGGGTCTTCATCTTAGGTAAGGGAATAGGTCTGGTGATAGTTTGGGAGGAGGTGGCTAAATCAATCTTCACAGGAGGATGGATTAGACTCAGCTTCGGTGCAACCCCTAAGGTAGTGATAGGTTTGTGCGTAAGTGAAGGTATGGGTGTAGGTAGAGGTTTGGGTGTAGGTGATTTTTGGGGTAACGGTAAAGGTTTGGGTGTAGGTGAGACCGATGCAGAAGAAGTTACTATAACTAACTCAGGTACGATGGATTTAGTTGTCTTGAACACATTAGGATAAATCTTTGAAGTGTCTGTGGACAACATTTGCATTTGAGTTGATATAAGAAGTTGAAGGCATCCCCAAAGCATGGAGTAATCAACATACTCCAAGCGACCAGCCAAATGGGAGAAGGGCGTAGTCGTAGAGGAAGATGGCGATGACTTGGTGGTTATCCTTGTGAAAAATTATGAGGTCTGTGAAATAGGGAAGTTTTTGGCTTCTGACTCTATAGGCAGAAGTGATGTGAGAAGATTAACACGATCTTGGTAGACCCTAGGAGATGCATCACTGACCGGAAGAGAGTATAAAAGTGGATCCTTTATGGGTCAAGGAGGGGGAAAAGTAGGTGATGTAGACTCTTCCTTAGGTGGAGAAGAGGATAAAATAGACTGTTCTTTGGGTAAAAGTTTGGGTAATACAGGATCTTCGATAGATAATGAAAAAGTGGGGTAAAAACCTCTGTAGATGATGAGGTAGGCAAGGTAAGCTCCTCCATGGGTAGAGGAGTAGGTAAAATAATATCCTTTGTTGGTAGAGGAACTTGCGCAAGAACCTCGTCAATAGAAGTAATGAAAGGAAACTGAGAAGAAGAGACAATTATTATGTTAAAGATGACATGCACTTCGTGGACATGGGTATTATCGCTAGAAGTCTCACCAGACTGATTCGATGAATGGATATGGTTTGGAAAAGGTTTCCTAGAGTCCTACAAATTATGATTTTTCTGCATGTTAGGGTTATCCAAGACGAGATCTCCATTATCTAACATTTCATGGACGATGTTGTTGAATGTTTTACAATTTTCGTTACTATGTCCTCTAACACGGTGATAGTTACAATAATCATTCTCCTTATACCATGTGGGTCTAGGATGGGAAGGGTCAAAGCTAGTATGTGGTTTGATCAGTGGAAGAGTGATGGCTTCTACTTTTAGCAGCTTTTCCAACACAGAGGAATAAGGTTCTCATATGGGGGTATATCTTCGATGTTCCTGCTTGTATTGGAAGTTGTGAACAAGGGAAAGATTAGAAGGAGGTTTTGATTGGTTTGATGGATGAGATGGGCCAGCTATCAAGACCACCACATTGGCAGATCCATTTGCTCTGGCATGGGTATTTTATGGATTATAAGAGAAAGAAGAGTAATTCGTTTTAAACAGAGAACTCTTGTTGTGTAATTATAAATTCTTCTCTTTGATAACATATATTTCTAGCTTTTGAGCCATGGTGAATGCCTCATCAAACATCCATAATGTTTGGACTTAAAGAGTTGGAGAGATGTGTTTGGCACAAGCCCTAGTGAACAACTCTATCAGCTCAGTTTGTGGAAGTTGAAATGTGAGCTGATTGGCAAGGCTCTGCCAACATGCGACAAATCTGTGATAGATTCATCTTTGTATTGAAGCATAACATATAAATCATTCATAGTGACCTTCTTAGCGATGTTGATGGAGAAATGATCAAGAAAGGCTTGGGCTAATTGATTGAATGAAATGATAGAGTGCCTAGGTAAATCAATATACCAGTCTAAGGTAGGTCCTATTAAGTACATTGGGAAATTTCAAAGAAGAAAGGTGTCATCATGGGCAATAAGATAACATACGTGTTTGAATGATCATAAATGTTGTTGCGGATCTTCCTTGCTATTTAATTGGTTAAATCTAGAAATCTCCTTGATGAGGCCATAAATTGGCCATAAATTACCATTATTTTTCCCTTCCAAGTAACCTTTGAAAGTGGATTTAAATGTAATCTAGGAACTTATACTTTGCTTAAGATAGAATATAGGATATATATCTTGTTCATTCTTTAGAAATCTTTTGTTATCTATCTTGTTGAATAATCCTATTGATTATTTGGGAAAAGATGCAAAGTCTTGTGTATGTAGGTCATAAATGAAAGATAATGCTAGTATTGAGAAAAGTGTAATTGATCATGAATAGTACATTGATAATAAAATATTATTTCATATTCAGATTCATCTCAAAAAATTATGTAAGATCAAAAAAATAATCATCTCAATCCGAGGTCACATGAAAAAGTTGTAGCTGTTTTAAGTTAGCTATGGAACTTGTAGAGTTAATTCTGGAACTCACAGAGTTAGTTCCAAAACTTGCAGATTTAGTTCTAGAACTTGTATCAATTGAATGACAATTAGTTACAGAACTTTCAATTCATGGAAAAATCAGATTTAGTTCCGAAACTTATAGATTTAGTTCCGGAACTTGCATAAAAGGAATGACAGCTTTAGTTTTGGAACTTACATCAATAGAATGACAATTTTTGAAGGATTGTGAAAACTCAAAGAATCCAATGGGAAATTGGAGAGAGGTTTTTATTCATAGAAATGTGTTTATAAAAAACCTCATTCATATTTACTACAGGTTTTACCAATGAAGAGAGATCTAACTTTTAGTGCGTTGCAGTTAGAGGAAAAGTGTATCAGATGAGCACTAAAAGTTCCATAAACACAAACAAAAAATTCAAATGGAAAATCTGAGAGAGATTTTGTTTATAGCAATGTCACTAGACACCAATAAGATAAGCTTAGTCTTATCAATCCGTAATTCCCCAGCGAAGTCACCAAAAACTGTTGGTTGGATAATTTGTCAAGCCAAAATATGAGGTTCAACCACAGTACATAGGATTAAATCCCTCCTCAAAGACAGGTGAGGCTGCCTGTTTATTACTAATCTAAAACATAGCGGAAATAATATATACGATATTCACACTATTCTAACCATTGGGGTTGGGATGGAATCCTGAAATCCATATCCACAATAGGTGGAGATATTGTTGTTTTCGAAGTGAAATGGATCGGAAAGGAAATTATTATTATGGAGGAAACACAATGGAAAGGAAATGAGAGGAACGTATTTTATTTTGAGCAAACACAGAGCACGAAATAATCATAAGATCTTTAGTTAACAAATGTAATGTTTGAAATGATTAGATTAGAACGATCAAGATGCTAAACAAAGAATAGCTTAAGATTATGAACATAAGAACAATATCATAAGAAAGATACATCTCACAACACAAAGTTTTCAAAATAGCATCAGTTTCTATTCCTCAAATGATTAAAAGAAAACACAAAGTCTTTCTTCTTCACAATAAATCACAATATTCCAAAAATCTCAAGCCTTTGGAATGCATAAACATCCCTTATTTATAATAAAAGGAGTTGAGAGAAAATAGGATAAATCCTAGAAAATAGTCTTTATAATGAGAGTCCTACTTTGCTTGACTCTCGTGCAGGAGACCAAGTCAAAATTTACTTCTTATGTGACGAAACAAAAATGAAAAAGACATGTCAATTTCAGGATTGAAATGACATGCAACATTGTGCTTTATTGTATATCATCATCTTTCTCTTCTTCCAATAAAGCCTGCTTGCCCTGAAATTCTTGAAATTTTTAGATTATACCCTACATCTCATTTTCATCAGGCACGGTGGAATGATCACTCAGAACTTCACATGTTTCCTTTCATCGAAATGGAGTTTTCCCTTTTATCATCCGAAGGATATCCTTGGTTTTATCAGCAAAATCAGGTACAAATTTTCTTAGGAAATTAACCTTCCTGAAAAAGGAGTTCACCCCAGTTTTGCTTGTGGGTAAGGTAAGGCATTGAATGGCCTTCACCCTCTCTGGGTCGATCTTGGATCTTTCTCTAGTCACAATATGACCTAGCAACTTTCCTTTTGTCACTCCAAACATGGAATTTTTAGGATTTAATGAAATCCCATGACGCCTGCACCTTAAGAGTACCTGTTCCAGGTGATCATAATGATCACTTCATTTTTTAGAGAAGACCAAGTCATCCAAATACAAAACTATGACCTTGCCCATTAAATATCTGAAAGGTAAGTCCATAGCCCTTTGAAACATGGCTCCAACATTAATCAAACCAAAAGGCATTCTCCTGTAAGCAAAGGTTCTCCATGGAGTGGTGAACTCTTTTTTATGTTGATCTTTAGTAGCTACCTCAACTTGATTATACCCCAAAAATCCATGAAGCATTGATAACATTTCTATTCCAATGACAGTTTGTAATACCTGGTCCATGATGGGCAATAGATAATTGTCCTTTAATGAAGATTGGTTGAGATTCCGGAAGTCAACACAAATCCGTATTTCACAGTTCTTCTTTCTCACAAGGACAATGTTCACAACCTAGGTGGAATGATGGATCGGAAAGATAATCCTTGCGTCTAACATTTTCTGAATTTCTACAAGAATAGTCCCTGAGATCTTTGGGTTGTAATGTCTCTACTTCTACCTGTGGGGTTTAACTTCAAGCTTTAAAGGAATGCTATGTATCACATCCTTGGGCTTGAAAGACTTTAGATCTGTGTATGACCATGCTAGGAAATCCATATATCTCTTCAAGAGTGAAGAGAATATTTCTTTTTCCTTCGGTGAACAACATTTACCAATGTTTACCATCCACGGTTGATCAGCGGAACCCAGGTTAACTTGATCTACCTCTGAGAAGGAAGCACCTTCAGCTTGCTTTTTACCCTTAATAAACCGGTCATGATTGTCAAACAAACCTTCTAGAGAAACCAATCCCTTGGGAATCTTGTTGCCTTTTAGCTGAATGAACTCACCATCAATCTCTTGATATGAACTCGAAACAGATTCGCAGAAAGCTGATTCTGATCCTTCAAAATATAGTTCACTAAAATTATCAGCTTTTTCAAGGAAAGACAGTACCTGTTGATCATCATTGAATACTTGCCAATGTGCTGAATTATTTGGAACACTGGGACGGTACACAATTTTGATGGTATACATGTATTGTTTGAACTATGGATGAGGAAGGAGAAGAGATGTAGACATGGCCAACAAATTAGATTTGTCGTTATAATCCCTCAAACCTACCTTTGATAGAAAAAACATCAAAGCATTCTATGCTGTTCCATACCTTGTTCCTGTAATGCTTTAGGTGATTATTTTTCACTTGATAAACCCCTTTCACTTGATTTACAATGAGTTCCACATCTCCCTGCACTTTGAGGTTTCAGATTCTCTTTTTATCTTTCAATTGCTAATCCTAATAAAAAAGCTTCACATTCTGCTGTGTTATTAGTATTATCAAACTACAACTTGAAAGTAAAGGGGAAGATCTCAAAATATAGAGATATAAGAACTACGTCAGCACCTGATCCAGTAGTTGAATAGATCTTGTCAAACTTGAGGGTCCAAATACCATTAGGATCCTCTTCCTTAACATTTACAGCTGGTACCTATGATGTCATGAAATAATTCCCTAAGCCAGCATCTTTGAAAAGAATTTGAGCCTTGGGGTCATCCGATTTAGTGACTAAATAATTTTCTTGAGGCTCAAGACGGATAATATGAGGAGCTCCATTAACTAGAATTTTAGTCTTGGTCCAGTCCATATTGATCTCTCCTCTAACATCTTTACAAAAACCTCTCCCTTAGAGAATACCATAAGCAACTGGGATATCCAGCAACTAGAATGGTCATTTTTACTCTCTTCTCTAGGAAGGCGACAAATGCAAATTGTGCATCTTTGATTTGACCATTCAAGGGAACTTGCTTGGTTTCCATGGAGTAACACCGTTTGTATGATTTTGTCAAAGTAAGTCCAAGGGCATGAACTACTTTTGTGGGCATCATGTTATTGAAAGCTCCTGATTCAATTCTGCAATTGTTGAGTTTGAACCTGTTTATGAGTAAAGACAAATAAAACGGTTCCATATTTCCTGAAGAAGAAACAGAGGTCATTATTGGTTTGAGGAGAATTTTGAGTAGGAATTGACAATATACATTTTGAAGATGAAGGGATAATAGCCTTACTTTTAATGAATTTGGAAAGCTTTTCAAAATTGCTTAAGATATTACTGAAGATATATCCTGCTTCTGACATTTGGATCTTAGTTCTTATTGCATGGTCAATAATGTCAAAAACAATATATAAAGGAAGGATGGTAGGCTCAGTTATGGTTATATTGGTTTGAGCCAAGGTACTGGTCTTGGGAGTAGGAGAAGGAGAATAAGAAGAAGTTGTCACCTTTTTAGTTGTCTCATTTTTCAATTTGTGCTGAAATATGAGAGCCTCTCTTGGAAATGATCATGGGAGATTATTTATTCTTCTCCTTAGAGCCTTCAACCGGTTTTATAGGATTCTGAGATTGGGATCGAGTGAAGACTGCAAATGAGCTGACCATTATGTTCACATCCATCTTCCTCGTATTCCAAATAACCAATGTTAGAGTCGCTAGCTGAATCGTCATAGGACTCATCAGCATATCCTGAAGCTTCAAAAGCTTCATGAGAATCTTGTTCTTCTAGTTCTTCATCTTCTTCGACTATCTCTACTGTAGCATTAATAAGGTGGAGATTTAAAAGCCAGTCTTGGTTGAGTAACAGTCAACCGCAGTCTATCTTTTATGGGGAGTGCCATTGGTATTATTGAAATTCCATCTAGGAATATCCTGATACGGAATTTTTCTCACATATTGAGACATTTAATTTTTCAAAGTGATCAATTCGTTAGCCATCTTTTGAATCATTGGATCAGTAGTACTCTGAGAAGAACTCTAAATTTTAGGCTTGGATGATTCTTTTCTGATCTTTCAGGCCAAAATAAGATATCATCTTCTATTTCGGTGGCTATAGCTTGAGCAGTGGCCAAATCAAGGATAATATATCTTCTCAAAAAGAAGCTCACATTAGGAGGTTGAGCGCTGATGAAGAAACACTTCTGATTTTCAAGAGTAGGAACAACAAGATTTGGAATCTTGTGAATCCATCTTGTTGAATTTGGATATGAATTCTCACATGGGTTTGTAAGACTCCTTCTTCATGTGTGTAATCTGTGCTAACAAGGCATTGAGAATGTTCAGCTAGTTTGAACCTTGCTTCAAATACAGATCTCATGGTATCCCATTTGGTAATGCATGTATTTGGGAGATGGTAAAACCATTCCACTGCTACGTCATGCAAATGTTTCAATGAAGATTCGAACAGAGACATCTTCGTGAGCAACCCCTAAGAACATCACATCCAACAAAGAATGAGGAAATGTGTTCGTCAGGATGCTATTTTCCATCGCTATTGAACTTAGGAATATTCTTCCATAATCCATGAGGTAGGTCATGTAATGATGGAGTAAGGGAAAGAGGACCAATAGTTACGCCCGAAGGCATAGGTTGTGTTTCCATTTTTCTAAATGAAGTGCATATAGGAATATGAATATCCAATATAGAACAATGCATGAAAAGTTACAGAAACTTCTTGTTCTTGAGGAATCTTATTCCTTTAGAATGGGTGAAGAATTTATTACCTTGGCTAGATGCAACACTATTGGGTGAAAGCCTGAAATTATGCTGTTGAAGTAGATCAAAAGAATGGATCATTTTCACCCTTGGCTCGGCTTAACCAAGTGAATATATTCCTAGCTAGCTTGAACTAGAAAATGGAACTTCTCTTGAAAATAAGGTGAATATGGAGTCACTAGACACCAAAAAAATAAGCTTAGTCTTATCATCCGTAATTCCCCAGCGGAGTCACCAAAAAATGTTGGTTGGATATTTTGTCAAGCCAAAATATGAGGTTCAACCACAGTACATAGGATTAAATCCCTCCTCAAAGATAGGTGAGGCTGCTTGTTTATTACTAATCTAAAACACAATGGAAATAATATATACGATATTCACACTATTCTAACCATTGGGGTTGGGATGGAATCCTGAAATCCATATCCACAATAGGTGGAGATATTGTTGTTTTCGAAGTGAAATGGATCGGAAAGGAAATTATTATTATGGAGGAAACACAATGGAAAGGAAATGAGAGGAACGTATTTTCTTTCGAGTAAACATAGAGCATGAAATAATCGTACGAGCTTTAGATAAAAAATGTAATGTTTGAAATGATTAGAATGATCAAGATGCTAAACAAAGAATAGCTTAAGATTATGAACATAAGAACAATATCATAAGAAAGATACATCTCACAACACAAAGTTTGCAAAATAGCATCAGTTTCTATTCCTCAAATGATTAAAAGAAAACACAAAGTCTTTCTTCTTCACAATAAATCTCAATATTCCAAAAATCTCAACCCTTTGGAATGCATAAGCATCCCTTATTTATAATAAAAGGAGTTGAGAGAAAATAGGATAAATCCTAGAAAATAGTCTTTATAATGAGAGTCCTACTTTGCTTGACTCTCACACAGGAGACCAAGTCAAAATTTGCTTCCTATGTGACGAAACAAAAATGAAAAAGATATGTCAATTTCAGGATTGAAATGACATGCAACATTGTGCCTATTCTATATCATCATCTTTGTCCTCCTCCAACAAAGCCTGCTTGTCCTGAAATTCTTGGAATTTTCAAATTATACCCTGCATCTCATTTTCATCAGGTGCGGTGGAATGATCACTCAAAACTTCACATGTTTCCTGAGTATCGCTAGCATTGCCAGGAAGATTTTTTAGTCTCTTGTTGAGTTTCCTCAGGGTTTCCAAAGAATGTTCAATTTTCACAAACCTATCAATGATTTCCAGGCCGAATCCATAAGTTGGTTCATGCTGAATTGATTCTTGGATCTGTTTGTAAAGATCATCAACAAGCAGGATACCCGAGCTTTCACTCAACACCTTAGCACAGATCTTGACTAGCTCTTATTCTAAGTCATTCCTGCCATCAACCAATTTGATCTCTTGATTCCCTCAATTTTCTGCAAGCTTCATTGAGAATATTTATTCTGAATCTAATGGATTTGGTTAGCTGAAAATGTTTATCCCCATGTGGAATGATGCCTTCTTCGACCAAGATGTGGGATGGAACCTGTTTCAGCATTTGGAGAGCTTCAAAAGTCAACTCTAGGTTCCTGATTTCTACTGAAAACTCATCATCCATTTTCTCTCCATCCTTCTTTATATCCTCTAAGGATTTCTAGACTTCCACGGTGTCCTCGATGACTTCTTTTCCTTGCAGGAGCAGCCTTTGGATCCATTCATCGACCGTTCTCCCCTTCTCATTAATCTTCTCGATCATGGGTACTGATGAGAAATTGAACCCGATAGGAGTAGAGGATGATGGTGTTGACTCAGGAGGCTTTGAGAGCTTGAGTAGCACTTCTGTTAGCTGTTGTACTTTTTCTTTTAACTCATCTCTGTTTGCCTTAGTTTCCTTTAGCTTCTGGCACAACACATTCATGGCATCTTGTGTGTCCTGCTGTGCTCCCTCTGTTGTTACTTTCCCTAGAGCCACCCTTGTGATTTGATAATCTATGACCATTATATCATCCTTAGTTTTATCAGCTGTGGGAGTAGCAATCTCTACAAATTTATGCCCTGAGGCATCCACTGAAATCCTTGAGACTGTTTTGGGTTTCTTGGCCGACTTGGTAGGAGTGACCTTGAGGGAACTAAAATCAAAGGTTTGGTAATGGAATAACCACCTTCCTCTTCCTCAGAGTCTAATCTACTAACCATTGAGGTGTATTGGAAGAATTTTCTCCCATTGTAGGTGTTATGGTCACATCTTCAGGTGGAGGAAGGTTAGCTTGTGGAGTGGTAACCACTGCAAGTGTAGCATCTGTGGTAATGGATTCAGGGAATGAAGGTGCAGTAGGAGGAGGCATGTCCATGGTTAACTAGGGTCCAGTGGGGAGAGGTGAGAAGCTAGAGAAGATACTAGCCATGGTTGAGGAACTTGGTGAAGAAATCCGAGGCAAGGAAGGCTGAATGGGAGGAGGAAAGGATTCTGAAATTAGAGCTTGAGAGATAAGAGGAAGACTTACCTATGATGAACTATCAACCGAAGGAGGAATGGAAGGTTGAATAATCTCTTCTCCTTAAGGAGGATTCCCTTGTTCTAGTTGTGGAGGTGAATCAGGAACCTCAACTATTTGTGGGAGAGTGGCCACTGGTGTAGTTACTTGATCTTCTCCCTTTCTTACAAACTTAACCTTCATTGGCCTTTTGGAAGGGTTCTTATCCTTTTCCTTTTTTCCCTTTGAGGGTCCCACTTCCAAAGTATCTAGCTTTGCAAAACTCCCTTCTTTATAACTCATTCCCCAAGAAATGAGCCATGCCTTAGTATGGGAAAGAATTTGAGTAGCTCTTCCCATGATAGAAGCTTTCTCAGCAATGGACCAATCAATGGTCCAGGGAACACATATTGATCTTTGTTCAACCCATCATACGAGGCATCAATGACACTCTCGTTGTCCTTAGTGCCTTTTAGGATGTCAGATAAATCAAGCATCTAGATTTATTCAATTGTTAACCTGCTATTTTCCTTTCTTCGGATGACAACCTCATCCCGAAGATCAACCCAAATATCTTTTGAGCTGGGAACATGTAGATATAAAGTCTCGTATGATTTAAGGACTCCTCGGAAATCAAATCCATCTCTGTGCTTCATGTGCTTCTTCAACTTGTCCTGAAGCTCGTGCACCATGTTCTTAGCTTTGACCACCATCGAGCACGTGTACCTTCTGATGGAAATAGGGAAGGATATGACAGCCTTGTGTTTGCTTTGTTGGAATTTGTGGAAATCCAACAATTGTCTTACCAACTCCATTAGGATCAACTTATCACCTGGGAATTTGGGCAATCAAAAGGATCACCCCCCAGGTACATGACCACCTGAAGGTATGTGAACTTCTTGAACTGTAAGAAGATACAACCCCATTTTGATACTTCGGCCCATGCTTCATCAGAGACTCTTCTTTTCCTTAGATCAAGGTTCATCCTACAGATATTTTCATAAAAGAAAGCATTGTTCACTCTTCTAAACTGATCTTCAGAACCCTTCATTATCAGCTGAGGGATGTACCAATATATGTGTTCTGTTACCTTATCTCCTTTTACATCCAACCCTAGATAATTTCTCATGCCAGCTGCTGCATAGATGACATATGATGACATATAGAATTTTCCCGTAGTTAAAACTGTCTTCATCTGGGAATCAATCTCATCACTTATAAGATTGCTCTAATTGATCCCTTTGTTCGTTCTTCTTCATAATGACCATGAATTGATACATCCATCCTTGGAATTCTCTTGACTCAGGGAGTCCAAATACTCGACTTAGCAAGGTGATGATGTCGCTGATTTCAAGGATGAAAACACTCCTTAGGGACAAACTTGGGAAACCTTGAGACAATTGGCTTGGCCTTGATCAAGAACTTTTTATTCACATGCCTGATGTAGTCTTCTTGATCTTTGTCCCAGGATTTCTGTGCTGACTTAAGATCTACGTCGACATATTCCTGAAAGTTGGGTAATCTTAAGAGGTCATCAAAGAAACCCCTGTCCAACTTCACTATGACTTCTCCTGCTTGATTTTTCATTGAGCGAGAATCCAAGTCATAATTGGAAGCACAAACCAAAATGAACTCAGGGCATTGAGTAGACATTGGGAATCCTACTGTAAGAGGGAGGCCACTGTTGGTTATTGACTTCATCTAGGGACTCTGAGAAGAATCCTTAGTTATGTTCCAAAAGTCTTCCATGTCAATATTACCAAGCTCGATATCTCAGATGTCGTAATTGCAATCTATATAGGAGGGGGATTCCATTTTCCAGTACTTGTATTTCATCTTCCCTAACCTGTCTAACTTATCCTTAGATGATCTAGGATCTGACATGAGAAATGCTGAAGAAAGAATGCCTAGACAACTCCTATTTGAACAATCAGACTTGGAAGCTTGCTGAGTAACCCCACAGACCTGACACACTATCAAGATTTTAGAACTTGCAAAGCACCTGCTGAAACCCAACACACTAGAATGTATGTCGGAAATAAGGTCTTTTTGGACACTTCACAAAACCTGACAGACTGCAGAGAGTGTCAGAACTTAGTAGATGTTAGACACTTGGGAAAACCCGATGCACTAGCAAAAGTCAGAAGATGTTGATCACTTTTCCAGACTCGACACAAAGCAGAGATCAGAGGATGTCAAACACTCAAAGAAACCTGATACACTACAAAGTATATGTCAGAGGTTGATAGATGTCTGACACTTGGTAAAACCAGATACACTGGCAAAACTAAGGAGATGTTGAACACCCTACAAAACCTAAAAATAAAGGAATCGGGTTTTTGAGGTGTCAGGACATGCAAAATTCCTACCATTTCACCGATTAGGATTTTTAGATTTTTCAATAATCAACAGGGTATATTCCATGGGATAAAATAAAGAAACACCCTAGGGGTGAATTCCAAACAAGAAATTTCAATGGAATACAACATAAAATGAAGAAAACAATCTAAAACCCTAAACCTAGAGGAAAAGTAGGAAAGGACGGAGAATATCAAAAGAATATCTCAAATATAAATCCAAAAGACCTCAAATCGGTAAGAAAAGTAAAATACCTTCAGTAATCTCAAAAAATAATAAAAAACAGAACACGAAATCGATCAAGAAGCTCGATCGGGTTTGGAGGTCGCAGGCACAAGTACGAAAAATCCACGTAGTAAAATTACAACAGGTAAACATGACATGTAAAATTGGGCTATTTATAAAACCCTAGCATTTATGACACTTCACCTGACACGTGTGCCAACTACCCAAAAACTCAGAGTTAATGCCATGTCATCATGCTTGGAGTGCCTAAAAACCTGATACAAAGGATTAGCTATCAATTCGGGTTTCAGGTTTCGGGAAACATGTGACATGAGGCATGAGATGTTTGGATGTTCCAAGGTTCCGAAAACCTGACACATTGGAACATATCAGGTTTCAGGTTTCAAAAGTCAAGCGACATGTAGCATGCTTTTTGTAAGTCATGTTCCGATTTTCATGAATTCTAAAAACCTGACAAGTCTGACTTGTTTCGGGTTTCGGGTTTCAGGAAACAATTTTCATGTAGCGTGTAAAAAACATGTTTCCATGTTGTTGAAACCCAAAAACCTGAAAATCTCTTCAAAAGGGCATTTTTAGGAGATTTTTTTATAAATTTTCTATGGTTATCTTGATTTTAGCTGGAATCACTAAAATGAGATAATAGGACACCAACCTAGATTGACATTATTAATGGCATGGATTTACGACCCTCATCACTCCTAATGTGGGGGATAAGGATGAATAGGTATGGAAGGATGAATAGGATCATTAAAAATTTAAGTGTAAGTCAATGTATTATGTGAGTCAGAGACAGATGCTTCCAAGGTTTGCATCTTATCCATCATCTTTTTAATGAGATTTGTGGTCATATTAGATTGATAAGCACCTCCATGGTATAAGGATGTGGATACGATGTAGAAGGCATACTAGTATGTGGAGGTGCTGAGTAAGTAAAATGAGAAGGGGGAACATAAGTAGTGACAGATGATGATGGCACATACCCTGAATGGGAGGTATACGTGACGGGTGGTGGCTAAGACAAGATATAAATGGGAGGTACCTGTGTAGATAACCTCATAACAATAGGTGGCAGAGTTCTAGGTATAGACATAACTAGACTTTAGAAAGGGGGGTTGACACAACTGGAGGTTGTGAGGTATTGGTGACTGATGATGTTGGAATCCCTACATTATGAGCTATAGATGATGGCACAACGGATGTCACAGGTGCGATAGGTATTGAGGATTTGATTGATACTGAATATGTGGGGTCAATTTGAGAGATGACATATTGTGATGTGGATTTGGGTAGCGACACTAGTAGTAGTTGATACAAAAGTTGGGGCAAGAGTGGGAGGAATGGAGTCATGCATCCCATATATGAGCTGTCCTGACGAGTCATGGGTAGATGAATGGGCGAGGTAATATTGTAAGGTAATGAGATTGTGATCAAGGAGTTTTGTAAACTCCTCGTCACCTACATGTATAACAATAGGAGAGGTGGGGTTCATGGGTGAAGAGATAGAGGGAGGTGAAGGACTAGGAGGTAGTGGTTGACGACTAGCATAAAACACGAGGGCGTTGGCTTGTTTGCGAGTCAAAACCATGTGAGTAGTGGTAGAATAGGTAATCTGAGTTCTGTAGATGGTACAAAAGCATAGAAATAGAAGATAAAAGGGACCTGGTAAATGGAAATTAGTTATTGTTTTGACAAAAAATCAAAACACAGAGACTGACGCTGGTAGAAAGGGGTAACCGATGTCGATTTCTAGACCGATGTCGGTTACTATGAATGAATGGAAGGTTTGTAAATTTGGAGATGAAGAATGTAAATTGAGTGGACCTGAACTCTTCTAACGGTAACAAAGACTAGAAAATGTGATAGATGACAGAAACAGGTTATAGAAAATAGTTGGATGTGAATTAAATACTATTTTGGGAAAAATAATCAAAACAACAGGGAATCGATGCCTGTTAATCAACCAATGCCGGTATAAAGAGGTAACCGATGCCGGTTACTGTGAAATTTGAGAAGATGACAAAAATTTGAGTTTTAGGTGATTAAGTCAAATGAAAACACCAACCCAGAAACTAAGAATGACAGTGATGATTCCTAACACACCCAAAATGAACCATAACACACCAGTTATGATGGTGGGGCATGAAGGATAAGAAAAACAAGAGGAAATGACCTCAGACCTCAAAACATAATTAAGGTAAAAACTAACAAACGTGTAAAATCCTATGCTTCAGATTTTAATGTTATGTGGCTTATGCCCTTTAGAACTGAATATGAATATAGTAGCATTTTTGGTCAACAAGGGTACCCTATAAGTAGTCTATGGTTGGTTTTAGGTGAATTTTGGATAAAGGGACCCAATATAACTTTTGGTATGTGTGGTACAACTCTGATATGGTGACTGTCTAGAACACCAGCTAGATCCACTGCCAATCCGATTGTTAATCGTTGACGGAAATTACTGGGAAGGAAGATGTTTAAGAAGTGTATAAATTAATCAAGTGATTTGGACATGGGTGTGTGAGCTATGCTTAATTCCTTCCAATCATCAACTAGTCATGACCTCCAATATATAGATTGCAAATAAATTTAGGTGATCTAAATGCAACATACTTAGAATGAAATGCAAATTTTTTTAAGCCCAAATTGAAAGTGAAATTAGATCTAGAAAATAGAGAATAGGTCAAGAGGATGATCTTTCACTAAATGCTAGTGAAAAATAAAGTGAGAAGAATTATTTTTAAACACCAAATCATGAATTTCCTTTAGACAAGTAGAAGAAGAGAATATTGACCAGAGAGAGATTTGATGTGAATTTTTCGAAAGAGAAAGAAACACACAATTCCCTATATGAAGAAATGCAAAGAACTCACAAGAAAGGGTCCCACTGGGAGTGCATAAATATTTCACCTCAAAGTAATGTGCTAAAACAAATAAAGGTAACGGGTGTACAAGAAATACCTGTGATTATGTAGATGAAAGAAAGTGTTACATGTGTCGTAGAACTTTGATCAAGTAGATTGTACAGAGCTTCCTTTTGGGTAGGAGAAATTATCTGTAAGAAACAAAATAAGACCAAAAAATAACATTAATAGTATAAGTTGGTGGACATCCTAGAAATAGCTAGATCCAGGAAGTGAGGTGCTTCCTAGAAGGCTGTCAATCCAATTTCAAATATAATTTAATGCAAAAAATAACATGAAATGAGTAAATCCTAATGTAATGGTATGATTTAGGTGTCTCGTGCTAATACAATAAGTAAATTTAATCTAACAAAAAAAACTATGATTAAATCCGGAGGGTTGGTATGTTGTTATTGGTTTTGTAGGTTTGATAGAAGTTGTAGGTGAGGTATGGGTGAAGTTTAGTAAGGTTCTTGGTTGTTTAGGAGAAGTTATGAGCTCACTGTTATAAGCAAAGTAACCAGTCACAGATACCGGTATCAGCTAGGTGACCAATGCCCGTACTAGCAAATGACTAAAGTTGGTTGGGTGACTCGTGTCAGTAGGGGTAATATGGTAGAAATATAAAAAATGGGGGTTTTGGATATCTCTGTGATTACACAGAGACTTAAAGGGGGTTCATGAAGGATGATGTGACTTTTGATACGACTCAAGCAAGGGTGGTAAGAGGTGCTAGGACATGGGTGAAATGGTCCAGGTTGATGGAATAGGTGGTAAATAGGTGAAAGGTGGTATTCGGGACATAGAGAGCGATCAAATGAAAGAAGTAAAATGAAATACTTAAGATCAAAACAAAAGATTACCAAATAAGATTGAATTACTTATCTGGTAGCCTATAGATATGAAGATGGTTGTCGATGAATAGAGCATTCATGGGAAATATGGGAATGTGTCCAGTACCATGGACAACGGAGCCTCTGTGCTCTATTGTGACGATCTGTAGTTTTGGATGAGATGACTAGATGCATTGGTGAAGGTACCTGATGGGCTCTGGTTCACTGTCATCTGGTAGCTTGAATGATTGAAGAGTTATAATGTCAAATTTAAGTTGAATGAAATCAATTAGAGAACTTGTGTAAAGAGTTATAAACTCTGTATTTAAGGGTAACTGATGGTGGTTACGGAAATGACGCACTGGCCGAGGGAAAACCGACATGTCGGTTAGGTTTGAAAATGGTCAAATTGAGATAAAAAATGGCTTGATTACTCCCAGATATGGCTTGAGTCAAGTTGTCAGTCTTGGGTCAGAATTGGGAGCTAACACTAAATATAGTGGGAGAGAGGTTAGAGAGATCATAGGTCATAATGGTTTAAGGTTAGAACAAGTCCTAGTTCGTTAGGGAGTGTGGGGACTTGGTCTTAGCCATTAATGAGGTTGAAATAGTTCTAGGGTGAGGTAGCTAGGTGAGATGGATATTAATCTAATTAAATTAATTAAATTAATTAATGTTGTGAGGATAAATTTAATTAGGGGTGATTAAATTAATACCAATGTGGGGAAGAGGGCCATGGTTAGGTACATGTGTCGAATTGATGAGTCGAAAGGGGTTAAAGGGCTTATGACCTAAATTTGGTGTCTACACATAAAAACATAAATAGAAGAAATGTATCCTTTATTGCTTGATGTAGTACTAGTAAATCTCAACAATACACAACAATCAATAGTTGACAACCATTTGGAATGGAGAATCCATTCCAATTTATAATATTACAGGTGTCCTTTCATTTCCCCCAAATGAATTTTCATCTCACCACCATGTGACTTTTCAAATTCTCTAGGAATGAAACTAAGTCCTTTTTTTATTTTTGAAAAGGGACTTTTACAATGCAACATTACGTCACTTAAGTGAATATGACAAAGGAGTGAAAAATTACACTCTCACTAAAGGAATAGAATGTTAGATAGAGAGTGAGGGGGAGAGAGAAGAAGAGAGAGATATATCACAAAGATGAGAAAGATATTGCTGATGAAGAATCTTCTTCTGATGGAATTTTGAGGAAATGCTTCATAAATGAGAGTCTTGACCTATAACCACTTGTTAGAATAAAGAACAATGATTACAATCTCCTTATCTTGTGAGATATAGAAACATTCCAAAGCAATCGAATAAGTGTTTAGAAACACTTTTATGAGATCTGAATTGTGATAGGAACATGATGATCTCTTCTGATTACAAGGTAGGAGCGAGGACCACTTTATTACTTTTATAGGCCTTCACAATTCACTTCGGTGATCACAAATCAACTCCGTGATGCCCAAAGCTCTTTATGCTTGTCTGTCACTTTTTGAAATAGGTATTTATCTCACAGATACAAAGATTACTTTTTGAATGAGATTCTTGTCCTATGGCCATCTGTTGAGCAAAAATGAGGTAATTTTACATACTTCTTCCTTTGAGGTGTGATCACACTACCAAGTGTTGAATGAGTTTTTACAAACACTACTATGTGAATTGTAACAGGTGAAACCTAGATGGTTTCTCATTCTTGTACATATGGTGCTTCACATGAAGATCATCCACTTACCCTTGTGGACTCTATAATCCTCCTTAAATGGAAACAAATTTAAGATTCTCATACACCTTACTCATATTCCTCTCATGGGAATAAATTACTTCTTTATCCTTCACACATGATGGTACTAGATGCCTTGGTATCCTGACTAGTTCATTTTGACTTGTTCCCTAAAGAGATTTGAACACAATGGAAGATTTAGGATATGATGATAATCAGCTTACTCCTTGAGCTTCACATTTCACATTTGAACGTGATGAAATCCTTTTAACCTAACAATTCACCTCCTTGACAAATATGTAACCTGAGCGGAAACATTCTTAAGGTATTTGGACACAATTTTACTCAATTGCTCCTTATGGAAATGGGTTTCCTCCTCTAGATGGAAGGATTAATCCTTGCACAAGACTTGAAGGAGTGTCTAACAATGAAATCCATGTTATTGACCTCTAAACTACATTGAAGCACTGCGAAAGACACCTCCTTGAATTGCAAGTTGTGAAAAAGTTAAGAAGCATTAACTAAGTGTTTATAAACACTTTCAAGAGACATGCATTGTTTGTGGGCTCAAGACGACTTCTAACATCACTCATGGTGATCATTTCTCCTAATGCTCATGATTATCATTCCCTTGATGACTAGAATTTCAATGAGGTTCTTGATGTTTCAGATCCTTCACAAACCTCATGATTTTCCTGATGGCACCTATTGTCTAAGTGAATATATTTTGCACACATTGACCCCTTGATATTTTCTTAGTCATGGTGGGATCCATGTGATGTCCCTTTCATAGATGGATTCAACTAGGATGACTCCATTCTACCAAAATTAGGATGATGTGGACCATCAAAATCCTTTGCATCAAATTATACCGTACAGAAATCACCTATGGACTGATGCTTTAAGATCCTATGGGGATTTTCTTACCTATTTGGTCCACGAGACAACTTATCAACCTTGCAATGATGGGAAAAAGTAATGAGATATAAAAAATGAGAGTTTCCACATCTTTATAAGCTTAATTACAAGGCTTGCTATTTTTCGCGAGTCCTATCTAGGACTACTATTTTAGTAAGTTTTCACAATTTTCGCCTTCTCATGTTTCTAGCTTATTTAGAGTATTATAAATGTTGAGAATTTACTATTTTTAGACACCCACTACTATGAATACTTGTTATTTTTAGAAATTTTATTGATGGGTATCTGATTGATATGAAACTAGTCTTAAAAGTTTCATGATTTTTAAAGGATGCTCCACTTCAATTTTTAGATGATTACCTTGTTTGGATTAGTGAAAAAATGATAATTTCATTAAGGAGGGAAGAATACTGAGAAAAAAATCAGTCCTACATATCTAGAAAAATCATCCACCTCATCATGCAAGAAATGGCTCATATGAAAGCTGATTTTACGAGGAACATTCACTCCAAATTTTAGGTTGTTTTCACCTGCCGGATCTCCTTAAAATAAAAAAGGAATATTTTCAAGGCTAAAATTTTAACTTTCTACTATAATTATAAAGAACATCCATGGGGTTTCTCTCATAGTTAGCTTAATGATGTTTTCATACACAACACACTAACGTAGTTTCATGGAGATTAGGTGCATGAATTAAGAGATATGGGTGATTAAATAAGATAGAATATTCTAGTGTAATCTAATGTTATAAGAGCAGTAAAATAACTGAATAAATGAAGTAATAAAATATTGAAATACACCCAAACAATATAAGAAATTAAAATGTAAAACCCTAATGTGCATAAGGGGGTTAAGAAGGGCTTAGTTGATTCACAGACGTTGCGAGACTGTGTCACAATGTAGACCAGGTGAACAAGAGGAGGAAACCTTTGCACATGATCCTAAAAAAGTGCATATTTGGATTGTCTAGCTAGACTAGGACACGTGGAGAGGGATAGGGGTTACCGTGGGTGCCCTGTTCTGTAGAAATGTCTAGGAAACCTCCTATAGAGTGTCACTCAATGTTTGATTGTGTTTGCTTCCTGTCACTTGAATGTCATTGCACTTTTCCAGATGTTACTGTAAACTTATAATGAAGAAGCACCTATAAAACCCCAGAAAAAGCATCAAAACCCTAAAAAAGAAAGTTGCATATGAAGGGGTTAGATTATCCTCAACTTCCAAATTAATGGAATTATCACTGAGAACTGCACTACATCTCAGACCCAATGTGTGTGTGTGTGCGCGCGCGCACGCGCGTGCATGTGTATGTGTGCACGCGTGCACGCGCGCTCGCGTGTGCATGTGTGAAGATTGTGCTCTAGGTGCTCTTGTGTCAGTCATAATTTGTGAAGTAGCGAGCAAGTAACTAGATGTAGAATGTAGTAAATGTGTGCATGGAAACAATAGAATCCTCTCCTATGAAGTGTGATGTAGATGAACCAACCTTATATGCCTTGTGATGGAGCTAGATGGATGTAAATGTAGCTATATATGCCTTTAATGGATGCAACCTTAGGTGGAGATAACTAGTGCTTAGTGCTTGGATCCCTCATTATGGTCACATAACTTTATATTTATATGGTTCTCTTTCTTTGATTTCATAATTAACCTTGAAAAGGCTGACCAAAAAAAATATAAGAATCTCAAATGGCTATAAAGTGCCCAAAAAGTGAGAATAAAGTGCAAAGAGGACAGAGGTGCTTGGCGTTAGTGTCCTGGTTGGGTGCTCCAGTCTATAAAAGGTGAAATTGAAGTATGAAAAGATAGACTGGGAAAGTCCATGTGTAAGATGGAAAATAATGATCTAAATCAATCCCAAAATGGCTAAAGACATGGGTTAATTATTACTCTTTTCACTTGAAAACCATATGAATAGTAGTATGAGACCGAGACTAAATAATGACTCAAAGTGTGTGATTTAGTGTCCACATTTTCCCCCACTTTATGTTGGTGAGAGGAAAGATTGGTAACATAAAGTAGTTAGAGATTCGTACCTGATAATCCATGTAAAATGATTTAGTATACGTGCCAAAGGACTAGAAAAAACATGGAGTGATAAAAACATGGAGTGTGGAGACTAAAGATGCAAAAGTGTAAAAAGTGATGAGAGTGAACCTAGGGTGAAAGTACATGTGTAGATGCCAATGTGTGTAGTGTACCTGTTGTTTCACCTCAAAGTAATGCAATAAAATAGATAAGGTAACCTTCAAGGAGGAATGCCTGTGATTATGTAGACAGTATGCGTGCACTGTAGAATTTGATCAGACTGAATGTGAGAGCTTCCCTTTGGCTAGGAGGAACAACAAGTATAAGAAACAAAACAAGACCACCATATGATATTGAATAGTAAATGATAGTGGACTGCCTAGCGATTGCTAATTCTGGGAAGTGTGATACTTCCTAGATGGTTGTCAATCAATTGTTTTAAATTAATGAAAGTAAATACAAGAAATAAAGGTCCTATTGCTAACACTTGGATTTATGTATCTCAAAACATTATCAACACACTAGATTAAACAAAATATTGAAATACAAACTAGTCTAGCATTAGGAAATGTATGTTTCTGGTTGGGGAAGGTCACAGAGGTGTTAGGTAAGGTCACTGGGGTATCTAGTAAGGTTTGGATGGAATTTGGTGGAGGTTTAGAAAAATACATAGTGACCAATATCGGTTTGGTGATCGATGTCAGTACAGATGTGAGACCAACGATGGTTAAGGTGAGACCGACGACAGTTAAGGTGACCAATGTCGGTAGGGGCAATTTGGTAGTAATTAAATAAAAGCATTTTTAGAACTTCTCTGTGATTGCGCAAAGAATGGAGGGAAAGTGGTTGGGTTTGTAATATTACCAGGAAGATTCAGGAATGTGTAGAGGGCAGGAATGGAGAGCCAAAAGTGCGTAGGTGGTTGGGTTGATGAATTTATGAAAAGGTGGAGATAAACGAATATAAAGAGAAGTAAAGTATAATGAAGGAAGTAATGGATCTAACCTTTAAGAAAGCACAAATGATTAAAACCACCTATACTTACTTGCGTTTGTAGATCCGATAGGTGGAGGAGGATGGTAGTTGATTTGTGAAAAACCTCTGTGTTTAGTGCCACGGAAATATTCCCAAAGTGTCCCCGTGAATATTCTTATAATACCTTGGGATGAGAGTTAGATGCTTTCTTGGGCCTGTGGTCGAGTATTGTGCATCGTCTGGATGCTGAGAGGCTTGGATTCATGCTTGAATGCAATAGTTCTCCCAAAACTGAAAAATGACCAACCCAGGTAAAAGGTTGCAAAGTTGTATATAAAGTAACCGATGATGGTTAGGTGACCGATGTTGGTCGAGGAATAACCGGTGTCGGTTAAGGTGGGAAAGTCTAGGTTTACAAAAAATAGGTAGATCTTCCCAGAGTTAACGTGATTTCTCATTGAGTCCACTTAGGAAAGTGGAGTTCACGTGAGAGAAGGAAAGAAGAACTTAGAAAAGGTCCAGCTAGGTGTAGGAAGAAGTCTTAGTTAGGTCAAGTGGTGACTCAACACTAGGAGTGATGACTCAATGTTGAGAGTGATGACTTCGTCATTGTGAGTTAAATGCCCCTGTAATGGGTCCAGGGTGAGGTGTCTAGGTGAGGTGGAGGCGTGAGGGTGAAATTATTTTTATTAAAATAATTAAATTAATAAATAATGTGAAGATGAATAATAAATAATGGGGTGATGGTGTCATGATTAATTAAATATATTACGTTAATTGATTGAAGGGCACCAAGGGGAGTGCAACCCAAATTTGGTGTCCACATTTGTCCCTTTTTGTCGCGTAGCTTGTATTTGGTAAGCGATGCTGACAAAAATAGAAGTGGTTGCCCAAAATATAGGTGAGAGTGGGGTTTCCCCAAGTAGGGATGAAGGTACTCCCCCTCAAACCACAAACTGATGAGGTAGGAAATGTAGTCAGGGAGTGGTTTGATAAATAGGTTATTAAGGAAAGTGAGGGCTGGTAGGTAAGGGTATGGTCATTATGGGTAATGGGTAAAGGTTGGGTTGGGCAATGGGTAATGGAAATTGAATGCACACACACATTTAGATTACAAATTCTATGTTGTCAAAGGTCGATAGGTTTATCCAAACGAGGTTAAAATGATTCATGTATCTAAGGTAAATGATATGGTCGTGAAGCACAATGAGGTCAAGTGTAGAAATGGGTAATAGGTTTTTTTCCATGGCACCGAAGGTATGGTTGGGATAAAGATCACACCATTAAGTAAGGTAAGGTCATTAGGCTAAACAACATGGGTAACAACATTGCAAGGTATAGCGAGTACACAAATTCAAATGTCACAAAAGGTAGTTAAAGTCAGGGTATGTATGTCAGGGCACAAGTAGGGTTGAGGTATAGGAAAATAACATGTCCCTAAACACAATTAAGGAAATTTACAGGTAAGTTAGGCATGTGGGTAAGGTGTAAGTGGTGTTGGTAAGGGAAATAGTTGTATAAGCAACATTGTTTCAGGCTAAATGAGCATAGGGTAGGTCAAATGGCTATATCAGGTGACCGATGTTGGTTATAGCTTAATCGATGTCGGTTTACTAGGGCATGACATGACTGACATCAGTTATGTCGATTTGGGGATAAAATAGGAAAAATACACTTTTTACGGATTCATTTGAACCTTTCTACTTTTAGAAAATGACAAAGAAGAAGAGTAAGAGTGGAAAGCGATGGTACGAGGTGTTTGAGTTGAGTTGGTGAGTGACTAGTGCATGATTGACATTTAGTAGGCGGTTCCAGGAGATCGATTGGAGCTATTTGATTGGTGGTGAGGTGAGGAGTTGATTAGTGGCATGACGGACGTGGGAGAGGGAGCAGGTGGACCACTGACACAATGAATAGACATGCCACCATAGAGATGGCTCCGAGTAGAGGTAGGAGACAATCCAAATTATTCAGTTTAGTTGAACAAATTGAAATTATTTTGTTTAGGACATGTGAAATTTGGGTAGAAATTTAATTTTGAAAACGTGGTTAAAATGAATGAAATGGGGGGTGGGAAGGTCAAATGTAGCTTAAATAGGGTTGGTAAAGAAGGTAGGATAGGTTTGGGTGGGTTAGGGTAGGTGTTTAGGCTATTTTGGGTAATTTTTGTTAATGGTTGGTGGGGGTTTCAATTTTTGGCTGAAACATTGATTGATGTCAGTTAGGGGTTGGCCGATGTTGGTTAGCTTTGACTGACATCGGTCGGGTAAAGGGTGACCAACACTAGTTAGAGTGACTGGCATCGGTCGAGGTGACTGATGTCAGTCACTGTAAAAAGTGATTAGGGTAACACAAAGGTAGTTGGTAAAGTTAAACAAGCAAGGTAGGGGGATGATGAAGGTTAGTGTAGGTGGAAGAGTGTAAGGCACCATGTTGTAGGTGTGTTTTAGGTATGTAGGTGAAATGGTTTAGGGGATTGGGTGAGTATGAAAATGGAGACAATAAGTTTTTAGGTGAATTAGGTAAAGGGATAAGTATGGGAAACTATGTGAGGGGTAGGTATGAGTGATGGTTTTAGGTATGATGTGGGAAAAAAATGGCTAAGTATGAGGTCAGTTGGGGTTTTAAGGAATAGGTAATTTGAGAGAGTTGTGACTTGACAATGTTGGTTTGAATGATGTAGGTGAGAGATCAACTGAGGATGAGAGACAAAGTATCACCCCTACTACTACAGATGCGGTCTAGCATTACAGCTGAGGAGTGAGAGCACATAGCAGATGTGGGACTTAGTTCGATCAGGCACTATAGACATATAGCCCGATATCATAGCTTGATGGTTGCTCTCATCGATAGATGGGACTAAGCAACCAATACCTTTCATTTACTGATGGGCAAGATGACTGTCACATTAGAGGACATGTATAGGATCCTACAGCTTCCTATTATTGGGCAGTCAATATATTCGATTTCCTCTAAGGCATCAATGGATCCGATAGTGACAGTATTTGGTGAGGTGATGAGCCTGTTTAGCTATCACAATGTGAGTTTGAGCTATGGGGACATGTATGCGTCCTACCCACAGGAGACCAGACTATCTATCCTGATGATGGTGGTAATGAGATGTTTATATATTTATTTATATATGTGTATATATGTATTGATACACAAAAACTCCCATTATACAGTTTGATGATATTTAATGGATGGATGATGTACTCATTTTTAATTTCCATTGTTATTGTGTATTATGAAAACTAGTTGAATTAGGCATGATTGAGTCGAGGCCATGTAGGCATGGTGGAGTCTAGGTCATTTAGGCATGGTTGAGTTTAGGTGAGTTAGGCATGGTGGAGTCATGTTTTTGCATTTGATTTAACTTCCAAGTTATAGGTAGTATGGAAAATAAATGATGATGTATATGTCTGTTGTGGTGTAAATTTCCAAATATTTGATATCATGGAAATGTGAAATGATTGATGTATGATATGCTTGATGTTATAAAATGGTAAGTATGTATGTTATTATGATTTGTTTAATTTTCTAGTTTTGTGAAAAATGGAAACTAACTAAGGTAGACTGTGAATATAAAAGGAGGAAAATTGGTTAGGGGAAAGAGTGGCCGAGCTAAACTCTAAGGGCCCCATGCCCTCAAAGTGCTACCTACATAGCCCCGGTGAAAAAGGGGCTCAGGACGATGTAGTTCTCCCATAATCTAGGGAAGAATAAGAGGAGGATAGAGGAATGGGCCAGTAGTTTTTAGGCATAATTGATTCTAGGTCATTGCAGGCATGGTTGAGTATAGGTTGAATAGGCTTTGGTTGAGTATAGGTTGAATAGGCTTTGGTTGAGTATAGGTTGAATATGCATTGGTGTTTTTAGGTTGAATAGGCATGGGTAAGGTTAATGGGAGAGGAATTCCCAAAATGTAGGTGTCGAAGGTTTGGTCCTATATAGGAGGATCAATATGTAAGAAAAGAGATGAATGGTAAGAGGAGACAAAAAGCTGCCTAATTGGTAAGAACCAATACAAGTCTATCATACCAAAGATTGGCTTATGAACATAAAACCCTAAAGGCATTGCATGATTGAATGTTCTTAGGGTGAAGAAGGTCACATGATCATAAATGTCACATGTGTGGCACGTCCCTTGAGTAGGAAGAAAATTTAGAAAGGAAAAGGTGGCGAGGTGAAAGAAGTTGTTGTAGCATACCCTAGTCTGATACAACATGCCTCTTTGGAAAGATACCAAAGATCAAAATAGGTGAGTCCATGATGAAAAAATTATCTTTTTCTTTCTTTTTTCTTTTTTTATAGACTGATTGATGCAGAAAGTCTATGTGGGATGAGTAGAATATATCCTTGAGGTTTTCGTGAAGCTGATTGATGTGAGAAGCTTCAGAATATTTTTATTGTATTTTTTTGCAGAAATAGTCTTCTTTTTGTGACAGACTATGTACAATAGGTCTAGCTTTTTATAGCTTTCCTTCAAGGTAGCAATCTATTTATAGCAACAAGATAGAAATATTAGATGTTATTTTTGAGGGAGTCATATTTTTGCTACAAGTTTGACTCGAGGAGTTTGAATTGAAAATCCTGTATATTACCTTTGAATTGTTTGTGGAATTTTAGGTCATGGACAAGACTATAGAGAAGTATAGGCTTATTTTATGAAGAAAAAATCATATCACATAGGGGTAGCTATGAAATAGAGGTTTTAAGTGACAAAGGACCATGGGATTGTTAGTGCGAGATCATAGCACCCCCAAAATGAGTTCTAAAAATATGCTTTTCTAAAGTAGACTCATTTGGTGTGATCGCATAACATTGAACTTTCCCCAAGGTGTGGGACCTTGAAAAATGGGAAAGCTCTCCAGATTAAAGGCTGGTTCCTTATTCCTCTATTTAGATGCATACGTGAGAACTTACAGAGGATCTATCTCTATACCTAATCTAAAACTTATCAAGGAGACAGGGATAAGAAAGGTGTACAAGAAATAAACAATAACTAAACTACAAGGTGATGCACCGAAGGAATGATGAACACTAGTTCTGCTGATAGACACAAACCAACAAATATATGCAATAATCAAACATAGATAACCAAATTTATAACGAAAGACCAGATGTGAGAAAAAGAGACAGAAAGGATCTAGAATCGATCACAAACGTATTTTATTGCTCTAAAGATTGATACAATACATTAAAAAATAGCTAGGAGGCAAGAAATATATTGCAACTTTGATGGAAGGCCTAAAATTCCAAAAATTCATTTGCTAGAAGAAAAAGGGAGCCTGCAAAAAAAAGAATGTCCAACCCTTTACAATGAATCCTGCCACCGTATTTATAGATTTGATTAGAGAGGAGAAAGAGAGGGGGAAGTGGGAAAACAGGTTGAAGGTCAATTGCTGTTGTTAATTCCCCTGATAAAATTTTCCCCAAAATCCATCTTTAGTGCATCAATCTTTGGTTCAGCACCTTGAAGGAAGAGGAAACGACGGAACATATCGAATCCGATTTGGTTGTTGAGGTAAAGAGATCCTTCATTAAAGGCCTGAAGACGTTTCTCCATTTTCACCTACTAGGGCTACATGACAACCTAGCCCTCATTTGGCTTCCATTTTTGGATTCATCTTTGGAGAAGCACCGTTAGGACACGTGGCTCCTTCCGTTGCCTCCTCCATACTTAGTCGATTTCGGACCTTTCCTGAACTGTTTTGAACTCGTGGATTTCAGATCTTCACCATTTCTTCCCCTTTCTTGCTCCTGGTTCCTCTGTGGCACTGTCCCTTCTTTTCTTACCCTACTATTATATTGTTGAGTCCCTATATGACCTATTTACAAATTTGAATGAGTTACCTCAGGTTCTTTCCATGCAGGGTCGTAGCTGATCCGATATTTGGCCTGGGGGGTGAAATATGGATAACAAAGATTATATCTTAAAAAAGACGAAAAGTATCCATGAGGATCATGCCATGAGTAGAGGCATTGTTCTCATATTAAAGATAAGTCTAAAAGGTGACGGGTAATCACATGATTCTTGTTTAGTCATTGATCCTTAAAATAGGTAAGTGGAAGGTGAACGATGCTTAAGGGACAAGAATTTAATGGACAGAAGATGATCTAGGAATTGATTCAACAATAGATTTTTCAAAGATGCAAGGCATTAAGGGGCACATGTTCGGGTTGACCTTTGAGTGAAGACAAATGATAAGCACCTGATCCATAGGCATGAGTAACAATATAGGGTCCAAGCCAATTTAGAACAAACTTTCCCTATTTACTTTTCTCCGCTTTTGTTATATGTTGATTTTCCTTCAGGACAAGATCGCCAACCTAAAAGGATCATTCTTGCACACATTTATCGTAGGCACATTTGGTACATTTTTGGTAGATTTGGAGGTGATCGAGAGCATTTAGAAGATGTTCATCTAATAACTCGAGTTGTGCGAAATAATCCTGGTGAAAATCATCATCATTGAGCATATATTTGAGTGAGATACTAAGCGATGGAATTTGGTCTTCGAGTGGTAAGAAAACTTCTGTAGCACAGACCAAAGAAAAAGGTGTGGCAATAGTTGAGGTACGAATACTAGTGTGATAATCCCATAATGTAAAAGCAAGTGCAAGAAAGAGTAAATGCAACCATAAAATGCAATATGTTGTGGATGGAAGGAATGAAGTGTAAAGTGAATGATTAGAGCCATGTGCGCCCCGATTGAATGGAATTGTATGTAGTGAGGTTCATTTAGTATGTCCCCTCAGTAGTCAAGAATGAACCAAAAATGAGATTGTGTCATTAGAAAATGGTCGAACTATGTGTTGTGTGTAGTGTGCTGTGATGAGTGTGTAGTGATGATATGTGACATAGAGATGAAATATGCGTTAATTTGTAGCCTAAGCGTATAACATGACTAGATGAATATAAAGCAGTGGTGATTTAGCCTAAAGCATATCCCACTAAATGATGCAAGTGAAAGTGATGATGTAGCGTCTGATGAGATGATTCTAGAAGAAGTGACCCTGTAGCCTACAATGTTTATAACTTAGTCTAGGTATGTCACATGAGAAAAGATTGAATGATGAATGGGTAAGGGTGATGAGGTCCATTTGTGATGTATACCTTCAACAGTGTAGGATGAATCATTAGAATAGAGTACATCATCAAGTAGTGAGTGCATCGCATAGAAGAGAATGTGCAAAATGCGTAATGTGTGTAGTACGGTGTATGGTATGTAATGTGAAATACGTATATGACCTAAGATGTGTAGATGCATAATAGATGTGAGATGCAAGATGTAATATGCAAGATGTAGGTTGTAAAATGTAAGATGACATGTATGATGTGTGAAAATGTGTAATATGTATTGGATATGGTGTAGTATGTGAGGCATGAGTAGTATGTGTATGATGTATGTAGGACAAGATGTAGGGTGTACAATGTAGAATGTATGAAGATGCACAATTTTTATAGTACAATGTGTGGGGTTCATGTGCATAGGATGCCCTCAATAATCAAGTGTGAACCAAAGCACATGAGTGTGTCACCGGGTAGTGGTCAAACTATGTGTATGTTAAGATGTATGTGAAAGTGATGAGAGAATAAGAGGTCACATGATCTTAGAGAGGAATATAGATATCATGCCCCTTAAGTGTGCATTGACGAATAGACTATCTGATGAAAGTGAAGGAAAACGGTCCTCCACTCGATGTAAGTGGTGATGCAGGTGTGTGACCATTCTCTAAGAGTGGTGGTATATGATATAGGAATTGTGTAGGTGAGTGGATTATATGTGTATGTGATGGATGAACATACTACAGATGGTGTGGTGTAACAAAATGTGTAGGTGATGGAGATGTGCACAAAGTAGAATGCAGAGGTGATGAACTCTAACGTGGGATAAAGGGATATGGAGACCTATGTCTAGATGTAGTAACTATCCTAGGGATGGGCATATATCAGTGCATGGGACTACTAAACCAACAAACACAAAATTCACCATCAATGCAGTATCTACTACTAAGGAGCTTCAATCGCAACCACATCAATGTATTTTCACTAAGTTTAGTGTACCTCCACATATTTTACTACCGCAACTTGTCTATAATAACCTCATTACACTACCTTCTCCACTGCAAATCGATCCATCTCGACCAAAAGGACGTAATTTCAATGAAAATTCCCATTGTGACTATCATCAGTGCATAGGAAAATTCACCGATCATTACTTTTGACTTCGATTTCTCATTCAGGGTTTGATTGATAGTGGTAAAATCAAGCTTTTGAATCCTACAGTTTCTCCACCTATCAATGAAAATCATAATCTCAAAATCTTTAACCCTCTACCCAAACATGACACAAAAGCAGTTGAATCTTTAGCTAATTATGTATATCAAGTAGTGTCCCCACCTTCATCGGGGGCTCTTGATTTCTTAGTTGCTAATATAGATATGTCTCCTCCAATTATTTCTTTCTCTGATCATAATTACCATGCCATATTCTCTTCTAATCACTTACACATTAGTGCTTCTATCGGAGCAGTCCCCATCAATAATACTCAGGTTGATCCATCCTAGCCCATCGGTGCATGTTTTATTCCACTTCTTGATGTTATCAATTATCTTCATTTGTAAATCTCCTATCTGATGAATAATTCATATGGTGTTATCAAACTTTGCATTGTAGTTGGTCCTCTCACTATGCTTGTACCCTTTCTCATGGGACAAACAGTCGATGAGTGTGATATGCTCTTAGGTATTAACTAGATTTGTAGGTCATGGTTTATCATTTCCATAAATCATTTGTGCCTATATATCACTCATAATAATCAAGTTATTGCTATCAATGGTGTGCCTCCATCTATCCCATGGTCCTAATATCATCACACAGTCGTCAATGCATCACCTACTCCTTATAGTGTGTCACAACTTCTAGATCCTAAAGCTCCATCTACTCCTAGCTATCCTACTCGTATACAACCTACATGGTCTCATCGCTCTACTAGTCCCATGCACTGATATATGCCCATCCCTAGGATGGTTACTACATCTAGACATAGGTCTCCATATCCCTTTATCCCACGTCAGTGTTCATGACCTTCACATTCTAATTATGATCAAAGAAAGAAATGATTGGAGGAGACATATCTATATTAGCAACTAAGAAATCAAGAGCCCCTGATGAAGGTGGGGACATTGCTTGATATACATAGTTAGCTGAAGATTCAACTGCTTTTGTGTCAAGTTTGGGTAGAGGGTTAAATATTTTGAGATTATGATTTTCATTGACAGGTGGAGAAACTGTAGGTTTCGAAAGCTTGATTTTACCACTATCAATCAAACCCTGAATGAGAAATCGAAGTCAAAAGTAACGATCAGTGTATTTTCCTATGCACTGATGATAGTCACAATGGGGATTTTCATCGAAATTACGTCCTTTTGGTCGATATGGATCGATTTGTAGTGGAGAAGGTAGTGTAATGAGGTTACTATCGACAAGCTGCGGCGGTAAAATATGTGGAGGTACACTAAACTTAGTGAAAATACATTGATGTGGTTGTGATTGAAGCTCCTTAGTAGTAGATACTACATTGATGGTGAATTTTGTGTCTGTTGGTTTAGTTGTAGATAGTTTAAATGTAGAGGATGATACTTGCTCTTGGTATTTAAGATTTTCCTATAACTAAGAGCTTGGTTTCACAAAACTTAAGAGTATGAAAAATTTGATCGAAAAAAGGAGAGGTCTCAAAGAGAACACTCTCCTGGAGAGGTGGTAAGAGACTCTTAATGAACAAGTCTTGAAGCTTAACATCCACAATCACATTTGACATCTTAGCTAAGTTTTTTTTGTAATGTAAGGCATAATCCACTAAATGTTCATTAGATCATTGTTTAAGTTATACAAGTTGGGCATAAGAGATCTTAGAGCTGATGTTGATAGATAAATGAGTGAGAAAAACCTCAACTAGATGCCTGAAAGATATTACCGAATCGACAGATAGGTCATAAAATCAATGTATCACCTAATCTTGTTAACTAGAAGGAAAAATCTTAGCAAGTATGGTATGATCATCCACATAGTTTATGCATGCTACATGAAAAGCTCAGAGATGCTCTTATGGGTCACCATGGCCTTTAAAAATGGGCAATTTGGGAGAGATGAAGTTAGGTGGAAATGGGTAGGTAGAGATAATAGGTGCAAAAAGAGTATGCAACACTGAAGTAAAGTCTAAAGATGGTGAGGCATGAGAAGTAATAAGTTGGAGCTGGCGAATTTGGGTTTACAAATCTTGATATAAAATATTTAAATCAGGATTATTCTAAGAAGAACCAAGCTGTATATTAGGAGTGGTAGGGTGAATTACAAGAGCGGTAGTGGTAGGAATGGGAGTTAAAACATAAATGGGTGGGGTAGAGGCCATGGGAGCCGAAGAATGGCCAACTATAGAGGCCGAAGTATAACAAGCATTCTTAGCAGCAATCAAATCATGTAGGACATACATAAGATGAGTGGGACTATCACACAAAGATGTCAAAAATTAGTAAGTTTATTTAATTGGTCCTGGTCAACATTGGTATCTTCATCGTATGAATTTTCACTACTAGAGGCTTCTATTTCGTGAAGAGGAACTTGGTGAGATGTATCCAAGGGATTCTCAATTGCAGCTACAAAAGTAGGGATATCAGCCTTTGGTTTGGAAACCCTACGAGTGAATGAAGGAAGCTCACAATACTAAAAATACCCAAAACAACCACTACGAGTGACATGTATATGAGGAAAAAGTCCAAATAGAAAGTGTATTCAAAGATCAGGTTCACCAAAATGATTAACTAAACTATAATATTCTAGTGTAATATAATGCTATAGGAGCAATAAAATAACTGAATAAATGATGTAATAAAATATTGAAATACACCCAAGAAAGATAAGAAATTAAAATGTAAAAACCTAATGTGTAAAAGAGGGTTAAGAATAGATTAGCTGATTCACAGATGTCACAAGACTATGTCACAGTGTATTCTAGGTGAATAGGAGGAGGAAACCTTCGTAGAGGAGCCTAAAAAAGTGCAGATCTAGATTGTCTGGCTAGACTAGGGCATTTGGAGAGAGATAAGGGCACCCGTGGGTGCCCTGGTCTGTGGAAATGGCTAGGAAACCTCCTCTAGAGTGTCACTGGATGTTCTCCTGTGTTTGCTTCCTATCGTGTGAATTTTGGTGCACTTTTCTAGATGTCATCGTAAACCTATAATGAAGAATCAACTATAAGACCCTAGACAAAGCATTAAAATCCTGAAAAATAAAGATACATATGAAGGGGTCAGACTGTCCTTAGCTGCCAAATTGATGGACTTATCACTAAGCATTATGCTACATATCAACCCAGTGTAGATCTAGGTGTGTGTGTGTGTGTGTGTGTGTGTGTGTGTGTGTGTGTGTGTGTGTGTGTGTGTGTGTGTGTGAATATTGTGCCAAAGGTTCTCTTGTGCCAATCACACTTTGTGAAATAATGAGCAAGAAACTAGATGTAGAATGTAGTAAATGTGTGCATGGAAATAATAGAATCCCTCCTATGAAGTGTGATGCAGATGAACAAGCCTTGTGTGCCTTGTGATGGAGCATGATGGATGTAAATGTAGTTATAAATACCTTTGATGGATGCAACCTTAGATGTAGATAGCTAGTGATTAGTGCTTGGGTCCCTCATTATGGTCACATAACTTTATATTTATATGGTTCTCTTGCTTTAATTTTGTAATCAACCCTAAAAAGGCCGACCACCAAAAATATAAGAAGCTCAAATGGATATAAAGTTCCAAAAAATGATATTAAAGTGCAAAGAGGACATAGGTTCCCAAAGGAGACGATGACACATGGTGCTGGTGATTTGGCTAGGTTCTCTAGTCCAGAAAAGGAGAAACTGAAGTATGAAAATAAATACTGGGAAATTACAAGTGTAAGATGGAAAATAGTGACCGAAAGCAAACTTAAAATGGAAAAATACATGGGTTAATTATTAATCTTTTCACTTGAGAACGACATGAATAATAGTAAATACCGGGACTAAATAATGACTCAAAGTGTGTGATTTAGTGTCTACAATGGGAAATTATCTATTTTTAGCCATGAAAGTTTGGTGAAATAATGAACAACATGTATGGACATTAATGGAGGTAGGGAGGATACTTTAGCAAATCATTTCAAGAAAAATGGCTAACTGTTTGATAAATGAGGAGTTAGTGAAGTTCTTTTGCATTTCTCAACAAACGTAGAACTACACTATTCCACCATGGTTAGAATGGAGTGGATGTGAGATTGCACTTGCTGTGATGAGGACAGAGGGGACACCAAGGACACCAAATTGTGAATTTTACCAGATAATTACAAGTGGAATCTTGTGGTGTGTGGTGGATGAGATGCAAGGGATGAGAAATGGCATTGGAGGAGCTAGAGGTGGTCACATGGGGTCTAGGAGCTGTGACTATAGAATAAGTTGGGTCAAAATTTTATGCCTCCATTGTCACTTGGGGGATGACGGTAATAAAGGGGACACTAGGGACACAAAATTGTGACTTGGGATAAGGATGGATGTCACACTTTGGTGTCCCCCTTGTCCCCCTTGCACCATGGGGATGTAGGGGACACAGGGGACACTTGGGACACCTGGGAGTCCAAAGTGTGACTTGAGAGGATAAGGAGGTCACAATATGGTGTCACCCTTTCCCTTAGGGTGAACGAGGGGAAAAAAGAATGTGCAAATTGTAATTTTTCCATTATGGGAAAGTAAATTTTGCCTTGTATGTCCAAATTGGGACACCATAACCGATCTTTTTCACCTTTGAAGATAAGGAAGGTATTTTAAGGTCAAATATTATATGATTTTGACTCAATTTTTTTTTAATACTAATTAAACCATTATTGAGACTTTATTATTCCTAAAACTCTAAATTTAGGGTCTATTCCTTCTTGAACTAGGAGTAGTAGTTGTAGATTTTTGAAGTAACTTAGGAAAAATTTAAGCCTTAGATCAAATTTAATGTTTCCACATTATATAGGATTATAATAGATTTCCTATGCATATTTTTTCCCTCTTAACTCTCTATATAACTCACAAAATCATCTGGAGAAGACAACTTTCACTGATGAGCTTTCGTTCCCTACACCCTGAATCACCTGATATTGCACAAACTTCTCCTGGATCAAATTTTATTTCCTAAAATTTCTTGAATTTCAATGGACACATTCAATGTTCTCCAACATAAATATTATATGATTAATATTTTCCATAAAATCTTTAAGAGGGTGTTCAATTGGTTGCATAAGGGAAATAATGGCCTTTTAGGCCTCTAAAGGAAGATGTCTTTCATCAAAACTCACCGAATTCATCAATCATCTTAGAAACTCCTCCCTATAAATAGATACACAATTAATGATATTTTTAAAACTTTCCTCTAATCCCAGATGAGGGTTAAAATGAGGGAAGGTTGGCCAGAGGAAGGATGCAAAGTGACTAGGAAGCACCTAATTTTCAATTAGGGGCTTATTTGTCATGCTCAAAAATTTAATATTTCATGCTAGCTATTTTACATGGCAATAGCTGGCTTTGGCTTGGAGACATTGGAATATAAAGGGAAATATATAAATTTAGGTATATCATGGGGTAGTAGACTAGTTCCTTGTTCATTGTGTTATAGAGTCACCATACTTGAAAAACTAGAAAAGATACAAACACAACCAATAAATGAACACAACAAACACACAACAGGGAAAGAAAAAACACAACAGGAAGGGAAACACATAGATACATAATAAACCATGATAAAAAATCCTAAATCATCCATATACATGTGGGGAACAACTTGATTTCACTGTAGCACTAATTCCTACTGCTTGCTTACCCGTACATGGGTATCAACACATGCCTTTCTTCCACAAATCCATTAACGTGATCCATGAAATATGATCCCTTTCTTAACTTCTTGAGAAAGTTTTCATGATTATTCTGGTGAGTGACGATCCCTTTAGTCATCTCATTTTATTTTTTGTTTTGACATCTTCTTTCCATCTTTTTATCTATTCCCAAGTTCATTCCAATATTTGATTTTCCTTCACTACTACGAGAATGAGTCTTGATCATACTAGGATTATTTTCACACCGAGGCTTATGCTATTTGAGAGGAATTTGAATTTAATTTTTCATCTACTTCATGAACATTGTTTCTATGAGTTGGTTTTTGTAAGGTGTTTCAAGAATTTCAGTGCTATCAAAAGCCTCATGATGCTCCATGTTTCTCAATTGCTTCAAGCAACTATCCTTCACAAAAATTTTCTCATTTTTGATCTGCTTCTCTATATGGTGTGGCATGTATATTGCTTCATTATCATCAAAATATAATGAGTACAAGATTATATATGCAATATGAAAGTCATCATTTTATCCATCATGGCCATTTTAAGCCTTAGAATATGGCTTAATGATGAAAACACCTTTCCCTTGAGTGGATACAACCTTACAAGATGCAATCATATTATTATTCATACATTCCTTTTTGAAAATCTGTTCATCTTGAAAAAAATAGACTTAGAGGAATCAAGCACCATTCCATCAATATTTTCCTCATTGGGAAGGTCTTTGTCTTCATGAAAGGAAACAAACACATGATTGGGGTTGAAACATTAAGATCATAATTTTCCCAATCTTGATCATTATGAGCTTGGAAGTTCATTTCCTTAATGAAGTCATCATATTATTGAATAGAGTAAGATTTAAGGGACCTGAGAATTTTCTTGTTTATGCATTCCTTCTTGAAAGATCCATCCTCTCTCAATTGGAAATAGAAGGCTTCGTATTCACAATTATAATCATTGAATGGACTCTCATGTTGAACCTTGAGAACATGATTGGGAACATGGGACTCACTTGTCAAGAAGTTACTTGATGCCATTCTTTATTCTTCTTAATCCACATTGCTGATCACCTCAGGATTGTTTTGATGTAAGTCAATACTTTCATGAACTCCATCACTATCAAAAAGAGAATATGCATCCATACTCATTGGGAAGAACATGTTATCAAGTAATGGATATATCAAGTCATCATGATGCTTTTCGACTGGCTCCGTCATACTTGGGTACTATTCCATCAAAATGGGCAGCTCAGTATCTTCATATGAAGTTATGAAAAGGTTATCATACCATGAATATTGGTGTATGATGTCTACCCTTGAGTCATCTAGTTTTTGAACTACATATTTCATGTTCTTTATAGGAAGGATATTTTTCATCTTTCCATTAAATGGTATGGTGGAACATGACAAATCCATATATATATCCAACAACATCCCAATATAAACTCTGATTCAACAACATACCATGTGAAGTTGGCATGTCTGCCACAAGTATTTTTATCATGATTTTATTATTCGAAAAATTTGGAAATGTTACTTGAGCATCCTTCACCTATCTAATGAGAGGTAATTATTTGGTTTCCTTGGAGTAATAATGGCCAACATCATGGATGAGGGTGAGACCAAGAGCCTTGGAAACTTTATCAGGTATGAAATTATTAGAGGCACCAGAGTCAATAATCTAGTTAATCAGTTTATACCCATTGATCGGCAAGGTAAGATAGAAAGGTTCTACTTTCCCAGAAGTAGAGGATGTTGAGGCAAGAAATTTATAAGGAGTGGTACTAATAGCGGGAAGTGGTTCTTTGTTAATGGAATTTTTAGAACATGAATTTGAACTAATTTAATTGATAAACTGAATAAATTTTTCATATTTCTTTGGGGGATTTCTCGAGTACTCAAACTCAGAAATTTTAATGTTGGATTTCTTGAAATGGTAAATGATATCAAAAGATGAAGAATTAGTTGGAACATTAGAAATAATGGTAGCCTTGATAGGTGTGGCATTTTCATTCTTAGAATCAATAAGAATATAAATTAATTTGACAAGAGGATATGGAAGATAATTACTCAAAGAGGTAAATGGGGCCTTAGTAGAGGTAGTTTCAATTTTCTTATTAGCTAACTCCATGGTAGTGAGCTATAATTATCCTCTCTTTATTGGTTTTTTTAGTAGAGTCTTCATTTGAAGATCTGTAAGTTTCTTCTTTAGGATCACAACAGAGGAAGAGGAAGATCTTTGAGTGAGTGAACACTACACAATAGTAACTATTCATCAGGTAAATATTCAAAATACCTAAATTGGTGAGCATTCATATTACCCAATCCTGGAACATCCATCTTCTTCTTCTTCTTATTCAATTTTTGATTCAAAAAATTCATCTCCTTTATCTTCACAATTTCCATATATTGCATTTTAGTAGAACTCCCGAGGAAAGCCTTAAGGGTGCTCTAGATATTTGATTTCATGTTTTGATTTTGATATGAGGCATGTTGAGTAATTTTTTATTCAAAGTAGTCAAATCATTGACCAAATGTTTTAGCAATAGATCGACACTTTCATCTTTAGAACTCTAGATTTTACTCTTCGTTGAATAGTTCTTGATCTTCCCCGACATGATGAGGTCATCTTCAAATTCAATAGAACATTATTAATAATTATCCAAAGTTTTCAGTTATGATCTCCATAATATGAAACCAAATTCATGGGACTGAGCATTTATAAATAACCTCTTCTAATTATCTGCAATAGGATGAGCACTAGTAGGAATTTTGTTAATCAACTTGTTAAAGTTTTCCATTAATTCTCTCATGGGATCTTTCAATTTTTTCTTAATTTGAGCTAATTGAGAAAGGAGGGCATGAAGATCTTCTGCAGTATTGATTCTTACTTCAAACTTAGTTTTCATGTCAACCTAGTCAGTAATGGAGTGAGGTGGCAAGTAGTAATATCATTTCATAGCGACATCCTATAGATGGATTCCATGAATATTTGAATGCCAATGTATTCATGTCTTGCACTCAAATAATGCCACAGGTTGTCATGATAATTTTTTTAATATGATCATCTGGACGTTCTTTTACCATCATCCATATGAATTTAGGGAAATTATGTTATCTTGATCCTTTTAGTAATTTCATGCAAGTGGAGGAGCCAATGCTAACAGAACGGTAGTGTTTCAAACCCAAGGAATATTTTCAACCATTACAACTTCATTCCTCCTATAGGAATCTTGTTCTCTTTATGATTGAGGAGGAATGATGTGGAGATGGTACCATAATCCAAGAGGTGAAGACTTCAAGTGCTTGACCTTCAAGAGGATCCGTATGGGAGCAAATTCATGAAAATACTCATGACCAGTATTTCCTACATACTCAAACAATGTGGCATTATGAAAGACTAGCTTGTTGTCACTCTTCTTGGTTTTGGGTCTAGTGAATATCCCCTCTGCACAATTAGTACTCAGAATGTATAGATAAGGATGTCCATGTTTTTTCATGAATATTTAAGTTAGCAATAAAAACTATCAAACTTTGCATATTTTTCAATGACAACTAGACCCAGAGCTTTTGAACATTCATATAATACTCCTAAGTATGTCCCAAACCCCTACAATAGGGATCAATTTTGGATTTTTAGAGATCATACTCACCCTGCATAAAGGGTAGATATCCTCCTCACGTACTAAAACAATCTTTTTCATGACCTAGTTTGCTTGCAAATGTAGACTAAAAATGGTCATTCACCAACACTACAGTAAAGTGCTTCCAAGCATATAGTTCTTGTGTATAGGCTTGGGATCCTATTATTGAATTTCAGCTATTTCACAATTTGGTGTGGCCACTACCTTGGGAGATCACACATTTTAATAGGCTCCACTAAATCTATCCAAATGTGGTATTGTATAGAGATATGAACATGTTAGGAATTTATTGTGAAGGAAATTTTAGGGAAGATTTGGAGGTAAATAAGATAGAGATGAGCAACATCGGGTTATTGTTAGTGTGTAAGGAGCATGCAGTCAAAATCGGTAACATGAACTTTTGGAGAGGATTCCAGGAGTTATATCCATCTTCAATTAGAAGATAACAAAAATAGTAATTAATCAACAATATTAAGGAACCATATAGATCATGACAGTCATAAAGATTCATTTCATCAAGGACTATAGAGTTGACTTCTCATGACAGCTCAATTTTAGCAAGACTCACTCTGCTTGTCCCAAACAAAAAGGAGTTATTTCGAGGGTAGTTTCAGGAAATAATTTAATAAATAGATTACCTCTCCCATTTCTATTGCTTAATGTATTAGTGGTAGAATCTCAACAATCATATAATAATTCATTAAATTGAAATACCCTCTTGGAGCTCACACAATCTCATTGACAAGTTCTCCCTCTCGTAAGGTATATTTCTCATACTTAGTCATTTTTGGGTGAGGACACTTGTCACCTCCAGGTTGAGGCACACTTTTGTGTCCCTCTTGTCCTCATTCCCAAGGGTATACAGGGGACACAAAAAATTTCTTATCCTCATCCCTTCCTCTGAAAAGGGACTTCTCCACATGCACCAAGTTAAGTCACTTAAGTGAACAAGACTTATCTGGCCTGATCTCATTCCTCCCATCTCACAATGTTAAGGTGACACTTGGAAACACGGGGTAGAGAGAAAATTTTGGATTTTCCCTCTTATCCCATTTCCCAATGGGATGAGAAATGGACATCCAAAGATGGGAAATATCCCCTCTAATGAAGTATCCTCCTCTGATGGAATTTTCAGGATGTGACTTCATGAATGAGAGTCTTGGCCTCTAAAAACTTGTTATAAGCTAAGCACATTTCCCCATCTCCTCCTCATCGAATCTCATTCTGGCACTTGTCCTCACCAGGTGAGGGAACATTTTTCTAACCCAATTTTCCCCATTACATAAGGGGACTTAGGGAATACAAAAATCTCCCCACTCTATTCCCTCTCAAGTTTTTCCATGTGACACCCACCCACCCCAGGTACTATATGCTCATTTTCTCCATCTCCTCAAGCTCACATCCTACGGTAATGAATGACAAGACTAGGTGAGGGTGCATTTTACTACACCTCTTGTACTAATTCCCAAGGGAAAAATGGGGACAAAAAAAATTTCCCCAAGAAAATAGGTAAAAACCCTAACTTTTAAACCAAGTGTTGTTCAGTACAAAATTTGTACAACTGAAAATGATATTCTGTAAGAAGCTCTATAAACTCTAAAAGAAGTTGCTTTTTACTTCATGTGGTCTTCCTCTAACTGTAGACCTAAAGAAGGTTCGTCCATTTTTGAACAATGATTCAAACCCTAAGAACGGACCCTATAATTGGACCATGTGATGTCTTCCAAAATTCTATCAGGACAGCCATGAACACTAAAACAAAGAAAAATTAGTAGCTCTCAAACGTGCAAGTGGTTTCCATTGATTTTTTCGGCAAGAAGTGTTCCTCAAGAATCCAAGGTGCCTTCAATTGAAGATTGTAATTGTAAGAGTATGGATGATGCATTATTCATTGAAATAATGTCATTATGAATTGAAGTCTTAAGTATTATTCCCTAGAAGCTAATCTTTCATTTTCCAATCATTTTGGTAGATGGATCACGGTGATGGTCTTGGAAATACATGGAATCTCGAGGTGAGCCAAATCCACTAGAAGGGACATTTTCATTGCAAATAGACATGCGATGAAGTGAATCATCTAGAAACAACTATAGAAGTATTTAGTGAAACTCTCATTTACTAAATCACAAGTAGGCATTGTGAACAAAAATAGTAAGTCCTCTTAGATCAAAGCATTCGAACAATAATGAAGATGAAAAAGTAGTAAAAACATGTAATTTGAGAAAAAAGTAGTTTTCCCAAAAAAGCAAAAAAGAAACTTTCCAAAATAGAAACTTACTAAAAGGATAAAGAATCATCAACGGAGGTGAATTTTTTTAGGAGGTTCAGAAGATCAAATTTAGAAAAAAGGTGAAATCTCCCAAAATAGGAGGTCCTAGTCCTACTTGCTAAAAATAGAAAGTTTAAGTTTTGGATGCAGAAAGTTGTAGTTGGATCCAATTTCACACATTTTTATACTTTTTGATATCTTCACAAGGTTCTAGAGGAATGGTCCTCATCAGCTCAAGGATAGGAATAAATCATCTCTTTGAAGATATCTTAAAGCATCATTTTGGTCATAGTTGTGTTTGGGATAAAGACATAACATCTCAAGGTAGCAGTAGCAGTGAAAATATCTGAAGGATACTATGTATTAAGAACCAAATAATGCTCAAAATAGATGTCAAGATCCCCATTTGTATTTGCCACATGCTGTTGGAGAGGTCATGGATAATGTCATCGGTCAACAAATGGATCCATCATCCATGCTCACCAAGGTTTAAGCTAGTATTCAAGATGAGTCAAAGGGATCTAGTTGAGGTAAGCCAAAGTGGGCTAGCCAAGTCAAGTGAGATAGTCAAGTCATCTAGGTGATCCATTGCAACATCCATCCATTCAAGGGATTCTACAGTGCATAGTTATTCCTACCAATAAGTATATTTTTTAGTGCTATAATTTAGAAATAATCGCCATTTTATCTATCGCATGCCTTTGAAAAAGTTTCTCTGACTAGTTTGCTCATATGAAAAACATATATTTGAAGATGTAATCATGCAAGAATACGAAGGGTGTAATAATACACATAAGGTTATAAGACGTCATGAATCCTATTTTTCAGCCGAGGAATGTTTTATTCATGTATGCCTTTGAACATCCCTATAAAAATTTGGTCATAAATCCCTAGTTTGCGATACTTGTAAAACTAGTCCATTGATATATCGATAGGGTGTGTTCATGCCTCCGTTGAAAAGTTGACCACTCACCTTGTAGTAGGTCCACCACCCAGAGATAGAGTGGTATATTCCACATTAAGTCTCAGTTGGAAGTTGTGGGACAATGTGTAAATAAGCACAAAAGGGTGTAAAACAATTACATAATAAGGGGACAAAATACAAACTTGGCCCCGAGGCCTGATGAATAAGTGTCCTTGGAATATCGCAACAGTCAAACCCCCTTGATATAAGATTTTGATGGATGATGTCACTCGCTCGTGCAAAGAGTATACAAGGACGATGTACAATGTAATAATTGGAGAAGGGAATTCGAGTCCTAGGGACCTCAATGTTTTCCTAAGACTTTCCCAGTTGATAGAGTGAAAAAGTGTATAAAAGGGGTGCTACAGACTCCAACTAAGGACATGTGGCATTTTCTTAATGCCCAATAATGCTCAGAGAAGTGGGACCTTGGGTTTGCCCAATTCGTAGTTTTGTGTAAAATTAGGATAAATATAAAGATAGGTGAAAAAGTGATCATGTAACATTGAATGCCACGATTCAATTGGGTTACTAATACACATGTCAAGAGCTGCAATAAAATTCAAGGGTGGATGCCTAATTAAAATTATGAAAGCTCTTAATTTAAATTTTTAAACCACCTTTAAAATTAATTAGATCCTAACTATAACTAATTAAGACCTAATCTTTAATGAAAGTCTTACATTTAAAAAAAACCACTTAACCTTTTTTAAAAAACCCCTTTAATTCAAAAACACGGCTAAAAAATCAAATAAATCAACAATGTTTAAAAATTGCAAAAAGGGCGGGCAAAGGTTGGACCAAGTAGCTCAGAAATGTCTTGACAGGTTGAGCTAGCTCATCAAGCCGAGTTAGGTGGAGGATTGATTGGAGAGCCGATCAATGGTGACGAGGGTTTCAAGGAGTTAAGGAAGACTCGATCGATGTGCTTGGTGGGGGGATTTATGTAGAGGAGAGAGCCCTGAGGAAGACCCTGTTGGTAACCAGATTTAATCTCCTTCAAAGGCCAAGTAGCATCATGGATTTGACAAGACACTCAGAGGTAGATAGATGATTATGTATGTCATTTTTTAGCTGGGGAAGCAATCTATCTGACTTTTTAGCACTCAGGCTTTGAAGAAGTGGGTAGCACCTTAAAAGGATGTGATCTTATCCTAACTATTTTAGTTTGTGCCTCTCAACCAAGGTAAGAGAACCTATTTTGTAGCCTCTGTTATTAAAGAATGTTGGTAAATCCTTCTTTTGCACAAATTTTATAGAGAATACCTTGGGAAAATATGATCAACACACCAAATTTGACTCTCACGAGTTGTCACTTCGAGATTATAGAGTCATTTTCAATACAAGGCAAAGGTTACTAAAGACATTAAGAAATCCTTATTGTTTTGCATATTTTTGCAAGTAGATTTTGTTCCTTTGTTGATACATAGGGCAAATAGGGGTAGTTCAGGGTGGATAAATGGTTTTTAAATGATTTTGGTGGGAGATGAAGCAGGATAAAGTTGATTATACTGGATCTTTGGAGGGACTTCATAATAATGAACAACTTCACAATGGAAAGCTTTAGAACAGTCAAGACGTTCCTTCAACTAGAAGGTGTGCTTAATAGAGGCCCATATCAACACATTTTCACATAATCTTTGAGACTCAAACATGAAGGATCAAACTGGAAGACTCAATTAAACAAAAAAGTTTTTGATTAATCACGCCTAAGGTACACCCAAAGACTTACAAACAATCTTTATAAACAAATGGTAGTGAATTGATTTTAAATTTGTTTATCTCATCCAAGATGAAGGCTCTTCTTAATGAAATTGAAAATAACATTAGACTGTCACAGGGACGAGATCCTGTGTGATTTCACAAAAAAATCAGTATAAGATTACAATAGGAATGAAATTAACTATTTGTAGACATTCTGAAAATAAAATAGACACAAACTTGCTAGAGATTAGACACAAATTAATTCCAAAATTTCTTAGATTCATCAGTAGGGGAAAGCTTCTAGAGAAATCTCAGTGCTTGTCAATGGCTATACATATGCAACCAACTTGACATGATAGAAAATCTAAGACATAAGAAAATAACAGGTAATCTCGGCTTTGGTTTCTTAGGAAGACAAATTTCTCAATTTTTTTCTCAAGAATTCATACTCTGACCATTTGTAAGAGTAATATCATTGCATTTATACATTTCATTCACCCCAAATTTTTTCCCCAAAAAGAAGAATATTCGAAGGACCTTTTCTTGCTACTAATTTGTTACAGAAAGTGATGTTTAACAAATTTTCACCCGCATCTGCCAGGTGGACAAATCATTAATTGATCACATTTCTCAGACCCTCACCTAATGACTAGGATGCCATGCCACAACTATTTTGACACTCCTTTTAATCATTCTGATTCTGTCATGCAAGAAATCCCCCTTTTAATCATTTTCTGAAGGTTCTGCACAGCTGGATCTGACAAGTAATCTTTTTCATTCTCAAGGAAACACCTTTTTACCTGTTGTGCCTGCACTTTCATCACTTCATCCTTTTTCCCTCCTAAATTTTACTCAGCAACTTCTAGATCTGGCATTTTATGTTTTTACACGAGCCCGAGCAAAAATCCACTTCAAAAGTGCCTCAGATTTACAATTTGAGTTCCCAACTTGATTCAATTGAACTTTGTAGACCAAAATGACACAAATTTACAAAAAAATTGATGAAGAATGATGCAAAAAATACATCTCCAAGCATCCTGGAGATTCAATGGTGGAAAAATCAAATGAAATGAACAGCTACCATTGATCTCGCCATTCAACTTTTAATCTAAGCCTTCCACATGGAAAAATGTGATTGGAAATGGGCATGTGACCACTTTGTGACATTTTATAACTTTTGGAAAAAAGTAAAAATTTGACATTTTTCTCCGCCCCTCCAATGGCCTTAGAAAATGGGCTTGAAACATGTCCCAATGTGGGTCCCAGAGGAACCGTGGTTTGATTCTACTATTTTATCTCATTTTTGGAAAAAGGAAAAATTTCCAAATTTTCCCCGCAGCTCCGCTTCTCCATCTCCCCGCCTGCCACGTGTCTCAATGGCACATTTTGAGATGGTCCCAAAAAAGTAGAGACCCTAAACAAGCGCGGGCTCAACATGTGTCTCATTCCGGCAGAGTCTGTTAAAAATTTGAAGGTTCAACGGAAGGCACAATGTGTCTAAGGTCCGAGACAGTCTCCTTCGGCCGTTGAAAAGACCAAGAAAAAGCAGAGTGAGTTGAAGCCTCCAAGTGTCCTCCTGGTGCTTCTTCAAAATAAAACTCAGGGGCCAGTCCCCAAACATGCGTGGTCCCTCCACATGGAAAATTTTTGGGTTGAAGTGAGCCATAGAGTTTTTAGAGTGCCCCACTGAGTCACATCTAACCAAAAAGGGCCACATTTCCACTAATGCAGAGATGTAAATTTGACAGGGAAAACTCACCTGTCAAACCTTAAAAATGTAGGAACACCACCATTTGAGCCCGGAGATGGATTTTTCTTCAAGGACACAAAATTTGGAAATGTTATAAGGCTCAAACATGATCTTGCGAGCTACATCCAATCACGTTTCCTCAAGTATTTGGGACAAAAATGACATGGACAACAAACGTGACTATGACAAAGCGGAAGGAAAGGAACAACCTGAGTTTTACGCCCAATTTACAGATTCCTTAAAATGGACAGAGAAACAAAAAACAAATTCAGGACCTTTAAGTGATCTTTGACCAAGGAAGGGACTAATCATGGCAACCAAATCGAGGACAAAGTCTTCAAGCACCAACTTGGGGAGATAGAAAACATGACCGAGGCCGCAAACTGAGGAATTTTAATGACAAATGGGGCGAGACTAATTTGAGCACCAACAGACCCGATGAAAATGGTTGAACAACCCGACAAACATGATGGAGGGAAAAAATCATGGCAGATGGTTACAAACCTAAGGAGTGAGTTAGAAAGGCGAGTCAGGAAGAGGTAACGGGTAGTAGGAATGGAGTGAAATGACTTTAAATGCAATGTCTTGGGGTGGAAAACATAGGGAAAGGCTCGAGCATGGATGAGAGAGTAGGGGTTGACAAGGATATCATAGTACAAGTAGGTCAGAAAGGATATGGAGGGTCAAACAACCACAAAGTGGGAACAATATCACTGGGAAAACATAGGTAAGTAGTTCAGATGGCGAGCAAGGTAGGTTAAGTGAAACACCAAACATAGGTCAAGAAAAAATATTGACCAAATGATTTAATTGGTAGGAAGATGAAATAGGCTTGACCGAGCCAGACTAAACTCATAGACAAGGAAAAAAAACCACAACCAAATCACTAACACGCAAAGCACAATGCAAAAAGGACAACTCAACTAAGGCATGTGAAACATGCTCGACATGCCAAAGTAGAAATGGATCAACAAGGTAACTAGAGATAGTCCGCAATACAAAGCACACAACTCACCAATGTTAAGTGGATATCTCGGTGAGCTCTGCAAGCAGCTCGTTGAGCTGAGGCATATCTCAGAGGGAGGAAGAATTAGGATGAAGTGGTGTAGAGTGTAGAACAGAGGAGGATAGGGTAGAAGGAAGAAATGGATATTTAAAAAAAACTATAAAAAACACAAATATCTCCAAAAAATGTTTTTCCATAAAATGTAGATGCAGTTAGCCATATCTGGTGGGAAAACACCTGAAAATCCAAGACTAAAAAGCATACATACACATGCACCGAAAACCATCACAAACTCCAAAAAATGTGATTGTTAAACATGTTAACAAGATTCCAAAAAAATGAACGAAAACTTTTATGAGAAGCACAAAAAACAAAAAGGAAGAAATTAACAATCGGAATCAAATGAATGCATGTTTACCGAACAATAGCTTTGATACCATATCAAATTGTTCTACAAGGATCAATATGAAACCCCATGCACCTAAAAAAGGTTGCAGTTATAATAGTGATGTGAACACTTCAAACAATCAGCAAGAACTAGAATCACAAATGAGAATCAAGCATGGAAGAAATAGAGTCTAGTATTCTCATCGATAAAAAAGAAGGTACATACAGGAGTGATGTGTAACTCATGTACATTACATGTGGAAACATGAAACCCTAACTAACCCTAATGACCTATGATCTCAGTAAGTGAGATGACTAACCATATGTTGTGGACAAGATGCCGAATAAAGATGAAACAAGTCATATACACCAACATTTTAATCTTCTGAAATGGTATAGAGTATTGTTTAGAACTCAGAGACGCTATGCATGGACTAATTATTTTCCTATTTTGATGTTTATTTTCTATTATTATAAGCATTTTGTAGTTTATTCTAACACAAAACTAAGGAAAAATGAACGTGTAAGTACTACAAGAAGGTAGAGGATGTTGTCAGATGTAAATCTGAGTCCTTTGAAGGTCTAATGATATAATTTTTGCATGTTATTTTTTTTATTATGGTATTTTGAGATTTTTAATTATACTTACAATCAATTTTTAATGGATTGGTTCGAATGAACTCAGAGATGTAGCCAATTGGTGAAATACATAAATAATTTTGGTGTTGTCTATCATATGCATATGTTATTTCTAATTATTTTCATATTTAACTCATATTTTAATTAATTAGATGTGATTATAACATTTTCAAAACAATTGTGAAAATCATATTTTGATCCTTTTGATTGTTTAAACTGGAAACAAATAATCGTTTAAAATTCAAATTTTTGTGTAGACACCTAAAATAGCACCGTTAATCCCCCGTATCCACGTTTTCTAACCCCTTCATTATCACATCAATATTGTCACCTATAATCATCTATCATAAGTATTAATTCTCCCCCATCATATTAACTCCATGTAAATATAATCCTACAACCGTAAATCCTATTTTACCCCTCCCTAAACCATCTAAATCACTTACAAACCAAAATCAAATAAAGACAACAAAATAAACAACTTCCCAACCATTTTATAAATTCTCACCCACATATCTCCCCTCTCACATGAAATAACAAAGAAAAATGACTCGGTTGGAGTTGGTTTTAAACAAACTCCACGATCGTTGGTAATTTTCCTAGATCATTAGCAATTTTCCTAGATCGCTGGTGATTTTATATAAACAAGTTTTAGATCCCCTTTTAGGAGGTTGGTAAAGTTGGGCTTAGAGCTTGGTTCACATAATTTGGTCCCTAATTTTTCTCTCTCAAGATGAACAAATACTCAGTCTCTTCAACCTTTCCTTAGTAGAGATTTTCAACAAGATTTATCTTCCTCGCTACGGAGCTTGGGATTTTCAGATATCATCAACAACATCTCTCTTAGCCTGAGAATCAAAAAACATCTCCTTTCCCTTGCTAACATCATATCTCTACCTCCATTTATCAATATATACAAGTTGTGTATCTTTATTCAGTTAATCATTATATTTATACATCATATCTAGGCCTAAATCAACCTTTTTAGTATATTTTTCAAACTCTGTCTCTGTCCATTGTCAAACTATGCATTTTCACAATAATCACTGATGATTTCCCAGGATCACTAATGAATATCCAGAATCACTAACGATTTCCCAGAATTATTGATGATTCCCCAGAATCAACGACGATTCCTATTTGAAAGGTCTTTTGAACCGAAGATTATTTTTTAGATATCTAGATCTCATCACTCATTACCACTCTTACTTTGCAGGTGCTTTTCCAAGCCTATCAAACTCATTTAACCCATCCCTAGCACTTTATCAATGATCTAAATCCAACACATCACATCTCACCTTTGTGAGTGTATAATTATCTATTTCCTTGGTCATTTGAGCCATTTTTTGATCCCTAGACTCCCTTTGGATCATTAATCACCATATTATCAGACTATGATATAGCCTTGGACCATGTCAGTCCCTTTTCCTTTTCATTTTTGGTTATATCATTCATTTTAGCATTTTATCTCATCTTTATTAAATTGATTTCTTGAACGTGGATTGAAATCCTTGCAAGGAAGTCCATTGATTTTCGGGTCCCGGCCTTTGCCGAGAAATCCACCATATATCTATCTAATCGTATCATTTTCTTAGTATTTGTGCATTTCATGTATCTTATCTCGTTGGAAAGATGAATTTTTGCACTCACTTGGATCCGTTACATTGATCATCTACCAAGTATCAACATCAGTCACCGCAGGTATCGGTAAACCATGCCATCTTCTGAGGTTAGTGTGGTTTTGTTATTCCATTTTATTAATTTAGAATAGTAAATAAAATACTCTCTGGTACATTTTGATTCAGTATTTGTACACATTTAAATATGATTTTGGATCAGTTTCACAATTCTTTTAAATCATGAAATTGACAAAAAAACAATATTTGTTTTGAAAACTATTTAATACTTGGGGTCCTACTATAGTTTACGGATCACTAAACATCCCTATAAACTTTATCAAATCATTAACATCCCATATAAGTATGAAATCAGTGAAATCATATATGGCTATAACTTGTTATTTCATTATTTATCTCACATATCCTACTACAGTTTATTATTATCATCTATAAATTATTTATGATTTATATGCTTGTTGTTATTTACCATGATATAATCATATTTAATCTTTACACATTTTTTAATGATTTGATTAGATAAACTCTAAATATAGCATTAGATTTTTTATGAACACACTTATTTTATTTACATGCAACCTACAATTTCCTTTTTTCCCTCAGGGCTTCAAATCTAAACCCGTCTTTTCTATTTTTAGGGCTAATATTCATTATCTTAATATTTTCCAAACCCTTTTTCATTTTTTAGCACAATAAAATGTTACGTTCATATGCCATATAAGAAATATAAATCCAAGAATCCAACATGTCGTAGTGCCTGATTAGGTGGTACTCAAATTGATCACATCTAAATACCCCTCTTTCCTCAACATCGTAAGAAAATGACCTACATATTTGAGGCTATTTTATCTTCTCTAATTAATGTTACTCTTATCACCACTAATGGTAATGTCATTCATGTTCATGGTTATTCTACACATATTATTAAAAATATAGTTTTCATTGAGACAATGTCTTATAATGAAGGTGATAAATCTAAACCTAATATTAATCAAGCCTTTGTAGATCAATAGATGATACCTACAGTTGAAATGGACATATTTACTTAAGCAGTTAAAGATAAGACATAACATCTTGATCACATTCTTACTATGTTATAACCCACCCCAAATTTTTTTACACAAACCTCAAGTGCTATAAATCCACCATCTACGAGATATCCTTCCCTTTTAGGTGATATTACTAAAAAATTAATCAACCTTCAAACACACATAATGTGCCAACTATAGGAACATCACACATGGTTCCTCAACCTACTACACACACATTATATTTCTTCTAGACAAGAACCTAGCCCATCATATATAACTAATGTTCCTCCCATTCATCTCTAACAACTACAAGCCATATAAGAAAACATATTTATTTGATTGAAAAAATGATCACAAAGAACCGCAAGCTCTATTAGGTTACTTAGTAACTAATTAACACCTAAATTCCTTAACTATCCATTACCTATTGTCTTTACTCCACCAAATATTTCCTAGTAGAATGGAAAGAAAATTACTCAACAAAAAATTTACACTTTCATGGTTTCTTCTATGGACTATATGCATGGTGATATCTTACTTACCAACTTATTCCTATGTAGCCTCAAGGAATATGCACTTGATTTTTTTATACACTTCCTCTTGGATCCATACAGACATTCCAAGCTCTAGATAATAGTTTTATAGTAGATTTATCTATTAGTATTGAGAAACGTTTATCATTTTCACAACTCACACTAGTTAAGAAAAATACCCTAAAACAGTAGTGGATTACGTATCATGCTAAAATAATTTGATCTCACATGGACCTAAGAATATTGACAAAAAAATTTTGATTTAATTATTCATTCTAAAACTTTATGAACAATTCACGTTTCTTAATTGTACATATTTTGAGGACTTCTTTCGAAAAATTGAAGTAAATGAGATGAATCTTATGGTAGTTAAGATTTTGACTTATAAAACTACAGATTCATCTAAAGATAAAAATATGTCAAGCAAAATTCCCATACAAGGGTAAGCCAACTAAGACTAATAATTTTTCAACAAAATTTAATGTTGCACAACCTACTCCTACAACAACAACTACAAATAAATCTACACAATGATACAAACATTTGTCACAACCTCCTTATATTATATTACAAAAAATAATCACATGAAATTTAATCTAGCTAATATTACCTATTATCATTAACATGACCAAACAAAAAGGATTTAGGTTTGATGAACTTCATGCTCACAATTATTATAAATTATAAGAATTGATATATGAGACTACAAAATATAATCCAAGATCTCTCGGGAAATAACACTATTTTTTTACAAGATCTCTATCCGTTTACCAACACATTAGTTTTTCAACCTAATTCACACATATTTTTGTTAATTGATTTATTACCTAATCATGTTGAAACATATAAGATATAAAAATTTCATGTCTTATTATGTAGTATCTCCTCCACCAACTTATATAGGTTATTCCATTTCCATATACAATATATTTTGTGTCAGATAATATTACACAATCAACTATACCATCTATTAGTTTCTCCAATTCCAAGATTCATCCCGATGAGGATGAATCATCTAGCTCAATCTTTATATACACATATGTTTCTTTGTAACCAATATAAAGTGTTATAATAGAAAAAAAATCTAGTAATAATATTTACACGATGACACTTCTTACATATATTGGTTATATTACACAAGACATCATAAGAACTACTAAGGTAGTTCAAGGATTTGATGGAAAATGAAAAAAAAAACACTTAAATATGTATTTTTATTGATATAGGTTGGACATAAGAGGATGAAAAACTATTTCCTTATGGTTTCTTCCAATGAGATAGTAAATATTTTACTTGAATGACCTTGGATCCATGATATGTATGTTATTCCATCAATTATTGAAGTTGATACACAAAACATGGTAGTGACTATCCCTAACATACCTAATGAGTATCTTATTCACTCTACTTTTACACCTCCTTTGATACCTAATGTATAGTTAATGACTCATTTTAAGACACCACCATTACAATATACTATACCAAGTACTAATCATTTACCTTTACATATCCTATGACATTTTGTAGAGCATCAAAATCAACACATTATGACTCCCACTTCTCCTTTTAAATTTTTTGTGATATCAATCCATGTGCAATTTTTTTTTTTAATAAGAGATGTGTGAGAATGACTCTCATGAGACACCAATGCACTCTTATTCACACAAAGATCCTACAATTATTTTAATTACCAGTGACTTTGGATCACATTCACATTACATGACCAAAGATGATAGTGAAAAGTATCATACATATTCCCTCGACATAGGAGATAATTACACACTAGTGAACATGACTGCATTACATTCATTACTTATCCCATTGAAAAATTTGAGACAAAATTTATAATATATGATTGGAATCTATCATCTAGCATGTTTATCAGAACTTTACACACACAAATTATAACATTTTACTAATTATTTGACATCTCATACCCTAGTTCTTAACTAGGTAACTATCCAATGATGAAACACATCATCATGTGTGTAATGTCATTATTGAGGGGAAAATAATTAACTAGTACCCCACATTATATTTTTCCCTATATATTTCCACTTTCCTAATGTGATTAGTCTCACATTTACATTTTACGTATCTTATTTCAAAATAAATAACAATACAACGTTACAAAATTATAAATAAGGACCTAAATGTGACATGTTTGGTCCTTATATAGATTTGAGACTTTTAATTGGTCATATTTATCACTCTATATGACCTTTAACACTTAAAATTTCTAGTAACAATTGAGAATTTAAAACCCATGGGCATTATACACATTACCATCCTAAGGGCATATCCATGTTGGGGGCATCTTACTCACTAAACTTACTTTAATCACATCTTTCACACCTTAAGACTTCTCTCAGCCTCTTATCCCAGGGAATTCCTATGACACAAGTGTATATATCCACTAAGGGAATCCATATAGAAAAAAATATCATGATTATATCTATATGCACTAGTCCATAACATGCACCATACTAATTTACTACTTATGTTATGTGTTATACCATAATTTTATATGATGATCACATTTGTTTATTATAAGACATAAAATCATTTGACCCATGCATAATTGCTTTATCATTCTTATTATTTCACAACTATTTAACCCATGATATTTTTTTGGCCATCATTTATTGTCTAAATACTATGCTAATTCCTTATATCATTGATTTCTCACACTACATTTCTTGTGATGAGTGTTATCAATGCTTGTACTGTAATTAAGTTATTCTGTCAATCCAGGGAGGTGTCCATGGCTATTTGCAACAAAGGGAACAATATGACAACATGCTCAACACATGTTTTAACAATAAGATCTACAAACTAACGAAATGATCATGATTACAAAATGAAATGTTTGAAATGAAATATTGAAATTAAAAGCTTGACTGTAAAATTCACTAAGAATTAATAATGGAAACTGAATTTCATTCAGTAATGCAATGAACTGTAAAACTATAACTCATAAAGAATACTTAAAGTAAATAATTGTGAATCCCCTTCTCATTGGGTGGGAGTGGCCCTTGCTCCTGCCCTTCGATTAGGATTTGATTTTAACTCACACAACTGAACTTTCTCCTGAATATGTGATCTATATTGAATTGGAAAATGTGATTGTACGATAAAAAAATTGAACCCTTAAGTCTAATTACATCATCTCTTTTATACGAGAAAAGTCCTAGTCTCTTTAGGAGATCTAGTTATTCCAATGACCACGTGTAACCTTAAATGACTGTTTTAACTAAAAAATGCTAACTATTTTTGGCAATACATTAGTGGCGGGGTAGTTCATAATGTGATTGAACTTGAAATATTATTGATAACTGAAGAGATAATTTGTGATTGAATCCTTAGAAGGAGTTAATCACCTTTACAATATTGTTCAAATCATTTAACTGATTGAAGGGAACCGAACTAAAGATGAGTCTTCAAACGTTGGTTATATTTCATCTTTTTGTGGCTTGAATGTCTACTGAATTAATGGTGATGATTTGTGTTCAGAGCATAGTGTTTTCAACTATGATCTCATATATCTGAGATATCTGTATGTGCACGTGAGTTTCCCAAGTTCTAAATAAGCGGGATTGGTGACCTAGATGATTTGGATGTGTTAATTTGAGAACCCTATTAAGCAGATGAGAGTCATGCGCTAACTTGTCAAATAGAGTCTTGCACATCTTCATGAATTAAGTCCCACGCTTCCTGTGACAACTCAACATTTACTTATTTTAAAAAATGAAGTTTTTCTATTAATGATAAATAGTTTTTAAGGGACTATACCTTGAATACAAGAAAAGATTAAAAGCCATATATAACAATAAAAGTAGCACAAAGAAAGAAGTGACTAACACCCTATATAAGGAGGCTCAACAGCCAAATACAATAGTGAAAATAGAAAAAAGGGGATCAACATCCACGAATATTCAGAGAACCAAATATAGTTCAAATGAGAACTAAAAGAGGAACTAAAAAAGAAGAGAGTAACATCAAAGTAACTTGAAAACTTCAACTTGACAACAACATAACATCAAACTGGGAGCATCTCTATTTGACTGCCTTGTCAATCTTTATCTTGAATTTCTACAACGACCCTAAAAAGTGCAAGTACCATGACATGAGAGGGATCATTCTTATCAATTTTTGAAAAGACCAGGTCCCTTACGGTGCTAGAATCCAAAATGGCAGCAACAATGTCACTTAGGATACAAACACTCTTCACATGCTGTTCCATGAAATTTTATACCGCTTTTAGCATAGAGATGGTACAATCATGTCATCCTTTAGCATTACCAAACCTATTATCCAGAGAATGAATTTTCTTGAAGATTTTTCTATTTTTCTCATTATCCCCAAAAGTATCAACATGCATCTTCCTTTTAGCTGTATTTTTATCCATCCTCTTGATTTATTCCTTGAGGCTCATAACCTCACTCTCTAACTTCTCAATCCTACAAAGAATCCCTTCATCTTTGAAGTAGTCAATGAGATTGCTGATATGGAGCATGTTTTTATCTGACTCTATCTCCTTATTACTATGAAGAACCCTCTGAGAAGGAAGCAGGGGATAATGGGTATTCTTAATCCTTGTTTTGTGGCTAGTGGAAGCAACAACAAGGTCTTTGATGACTAGAAGAGGGGGGTCAGCAAGGGCCACATGCACAGGGTGAGAAAGGGATAGATAGTGGTTTTGAATCAATAGAATAAGGCCTTGATGAAGGGGTACAACATGAGTATGGTTTTGGACCTCAAGAACAGAATGTTCCAGAGAGTTCAATAGGTAGTGTGGGAAATTCACAGTTAAGTTCCTTATAAAATGATTAAGAAAAACCAAATGATTTAAAGGGATAGTTACATATCTTCCCTCAAGAGTAACATACCTAACCATCATGCATGAGATTTCAGCAAAAGGTTCTGGGATAGAAGACACTTTGATGCCATCCGTGACAAATTCAAGGTTTTCACCCTTTTCAAGAAATTTCTTTTCTTCAACATTCTTGTCTACCTGCTTGCTGAAGAATTTTTCCCCCTCCAAAATCAAACTCGTGACTTGAGAAATGAAATATTCATTAATTTTAACACTGATATAGCCATACTCAACTATTCATTTTTTCCTTCCATTCACAAATTGCACCTAGATATCTTGATCATGGCCCTACATTCTTTCTATGAGGTTTGAAATTCCTCCCATTTTTAAATACTTCCACAGTATTTCAACATTCTTCCAGGCTAGGTCGTGTATGGGCTCTGTTTTGCAAGGAGGCCACCCCATTCTACTACTTTTCCCCCTTTGCTGCTCAGCGATAAAATTTTGATTCCAATACCACCTTTCACTACTGCCTCTATTTTTGAAAACCCATAAGGCATGTAAAATTTTAATAGCATCATTAAACCTACATGCGGGGTTAATAATCACATCCTCAATGGTGGAGGGAGATCTTTCAAAAATAATCTTATTCAAGCCATTTATGTAACAAAATCAACACGATAAAAACATCACAAGTATACACAATAATTTATTCATAATCATAGTAAAGTATTAACTATAAAGAGTAATCATTGTTCATCGTGTATCATGATATCAAAATGGCATGAGTTTGAACATGGCTTGAACATATTTAAACAGGGTTTAAACATAACAAAATGGGGTTCATCACTCCCCCAGACTAAGGATTTAGCAGGTCCTCTTGCTACCTATTAAGTTGTTCAACTATCCTAGAACAATTATACTCATTGGAAAATGTTTTCCAAGTTTCATCTGCAAATGTATTAGAAAAACCAAAATGATCAACAACATTATTCCTCCATGTCACATAGCTGTCCTCTAATTGGTCATTGGTTGAATCCCAACTTGGTACTAGTGCAAGAATTAGAGAGGGTTTGTATCTCATTGCAATCCACTATTCTTTGAGGCCCAAAATGATCTTGTAAATATCCTTTTCTCATTTTAAGCACAACCGGAGGTTCGTTGGTGAAACAAACTCCTTCCTTTTTTATGGATCTGTAAGCAACTGATATCAGATTTGGGAGGTAAGAAAATTGACATTGAAGGTGTGTAACAATTGTTATCTAAATTTTTTGAGACATTTTTAAAGAATATATGTGTACCTATCTACCAGACGTAGAAAGTACACCTATGAATGAAATTTGTTGAAAAATATTAGGGGAGCTGGTGAATCATACCTCATGAGGAGGCTAATGTTGGACTCTTCCCGCACAAATATTTCTCTTTGATCCTGTCACTCACCCTGATGCCCAAGGGTTGAAATAAATGCTCTCAATTGAACTTCCCCCACATACAAATTGATTGGGATATCAATATGCTCTAGAAGTAGAAACTTATGAACATATAACTCATATAGAAAATTTGTCTCAACTTCATTGGTGGCAATATATGCCCCTACAAACTGATGCTCATCTTCAAATTCAATATCCAGTATTGTCTTGGCTTTAGTGATTTTCCATCTAAAAATTTATTCCTTTAAAAACAATGCATAAAATTTGGAAGGGGTTCTATAAGAAAGTACATGATCATACAAACTACTGACTATTACCACATTTTGTTACAAAAATTCGTTTTCTTCCTTTAGATTTTTGTTCTCTTCCTTTACTCCTTTGATTATAATATTCTTGTCTAGACCATTGAGGTGCATTCCATTGTTGTTGGTACTGTTGTTAATATGGTGGAATGTTATGAGGTGGAGCCCAAGGTTGTTGATAATAAGTTGGTGGGGCATACTGTGGGCTCTATTCTTATGGGGCTTGTTGAACCCAAGGTGGAAAGTATGGCCATGGTGCATTCCATTGGTTTGGATTCCATTGTGATCTTGGGATATAGGGTTGATTTTTGTTGGATTGAAATTGTCCTCCTTGCCTCTGAACCATATAGTTCAGCTCAGCTTCCTCTTGGTTGCTTTGTTTTAAATGATTCTTTAGCAAGGGAAAATGTCCACATTGATCCGTGGCATGCTTAAGTTCATAGAGAAGACATATCTCTGTCTTATCCAAAGGATAGTCCTTAAGTCCATGTTTAGCTCTACATCTTGAGAAGTAAATGAATAAGGGATTTGTGTTTCTATCCTTTTCTCTGTCCATAGTAGTGGTGAGTTGAATTAAGGGATCAATTTTTAGGTTTACAATTTCTTCTCTTAATTTGGATAGATCCTCATTAGCCATTTTCCCTTTTTGCTTCCTTAAATTGGGGTGAGTTCTTGAGTAATTTCGATAGAGATCGATTATGTCTATGAAATATAACTTGTTCATATATCCCTTTCCCATTAAGTTGAATGCCTCATATGTGTCTTCATCCTACCCTTTCAGAAATAAATTTTAAGTAGGTTAATATCCAAACTAGTTCCAAACCTTCTGTGTAGGAAAAGGAACTGATCTAGATAGTCTTATACATTTTCATCCTCTTTTTTTGAATTTGGAAGAGATCTTATTTCCTATCCCTCACTCTACAGTAATCCTGTTACTTTTCCATGAAATTTTGTTCCATTTCTTCCCAGTTATGAATGGTATTTGGGCCTAAACCCATAAACCAGCACATAGTTGCATCTTTCAGAGTAGAGGGAAATAGTTTAATATTTTGGTTATCAGAAGTGTAGTCATACATTTGACATGAAAATTCAAAGTTAAAAACTAATTGATCAGGGTCCTCTGAAACTAATCCCCTAAAAATTGGAAGAATTGATGGGGAAATATTTTTCATAAGAGCCTCTTCATTAGGATCCAATTCAATAGGGTAGGTAAACATTTTTCCTAGAGGATTTCCATTGTTTTCACCATTGGGATTATGTACTACATCAACCATTCTTCCTTGGTCAACAAGTTACCCCACATGCTGATCTTGAGGGGGTTTTGAGGATTTAGTCTAATGAATCTACCTCTATGGTCTCTAGGTCTAAACATATAATCCTATCATACTGAGAATGGTTCCCTAACTATTACTACTAAACTTAATTATGTGTGTTCCACATACTGAAACTTAGATGATTCTCACTGTCACTACAAGGTCGTCTGATATTTGTAAAAGAAAGAGTTATGGAAATGAGATTTCTGAATGGAAACTTACTAGAAAAACAAGCATTACCTTTAGCTAGCACCTTAACCTTTGATAACACCTTGATTCCCCAACAACGATGCCAAAAAGTGATGAATTTTGTCGATGCTCATACTTTAATTAAGTTATTATGTCAATCCATGGTGGTTTCCATGTCTGTTTGCAATAAAGGGAACTATAGGAATAAAGGCTCAACACTGGTTTTAACAATAAAAGCTATAAAATAACGAACTGATCATGATTACAAAATGAAATGAAATACTGAAATTAAAAGCTTGACTACAAAATTCACTAAGCATTAATAATGGAAACTGAATTTCATTCAGTAATGCAATAAACTATAAAACTGTAACTCATAAAGAATGCATAAAATAAATAATTGCGAATCCCCTTCTTGTTGGGTAGGAGTGGCCCTTGCTCATACCCTTTGATCAAGATTTGAACTAAAAATCACAAAAATAAAATTTATCTTGAATCTGTGATCTTTATTGAATTGGAAAATGTGCTTGTACAATAAAAATATTGAACCCTTAAGTCTAATTACATTATCTATTTTATACCAAAGAAGTCCTAGTCTCTCTAGGAGATCTAGTTATTCCAATGACTATGTCTAACCTTAACTGACTGTTTTAACTAAACAATGCTAACTATTTTGGGAAATACATTAATGGTAGGAGTAGTTCATAAAGTGACTGAACTTGAAATATTATTGATAACTGAAGAGAGAATCCATGATTGACTCCTTATAAGGAGTCAATCACCTTTACAAGATTGTTCAAATCATTTAATTGATTGAAGAGAATTGAACTGAAGATGAGTCTTCAATTTTTGGTCATATTTAATATTATTTTGGCTTGAATTTCTGTTGATTAATGACGATGATTTCTGTGTAGAGCGTAGTGTTGTGAACTGTGATCTCAGAGATCTGAGCTATCTGTATGTGCACATGAGTTCCCCAAGTTCTGAAGAAGCAGGACTAGTGACCTGGATGATTTGGATGTGCTGCTTTGAGAACCCTATTAAGAGGATGTGATTATTGCACTAACATGTCAAATAGAGTCTTGTGCCACTTTGTGAATTGAGTCCTACGCTTCCTGTGACAACTCAACATATACTTCTTTCAAAAAATGAACTTAATGTTTCACAAAAATATTATTCAAGCCATTTATGCAACAAAGTCAACAAGATAAAAACATCAAAAGTACACAAAATAATTTATTCATAATCATATTAAAGTATTAAATATAAAGAGTAATCATTGTTCATCGTGTGTCATGATATCAAAATGGTATGAGTTTGAACATGGATTAAAAATAAACAAATTGGGTTCATCAGCTTGCTTCATTACATTGATTGAATTGAGTATTGTGTGTAGTTACTTGTTTAACTTATTAAGTATTGTATGAAATTTCTTGATCTAACTACTCAATTATATTGGTGTTATACTAATTTATTGTTGTATCAAATTGATTGACATCGATTTCTCTATGTACTTATGTGATTACTTGTAGTGCCCCACACTTTTTTTATAAAAAAATACAGATAAAATAATAAAAATACATATATAATTTAATATAAAATAACATAAAACTATGAGGTGGGTCGAAATAAAGAAGCTCTAAAATAAAAAAAATTGCTGTTAGGGTTTTTTTTGTCTTATTGGCTTTTTGGAGTGGGCGAGTTTGGAATGGGCGGTGGTAGAGAAAAAACATGGAAATTTTTACCTCATCCTCCTCTATCTCGCGCCATGGATAAGAGATCTGAGCAGGGACGTCCCGGTTTGGAAGATGCTTGAAGGAAATGTGGCTTCACGTAGAGCTTGGTCATAGTTTTTTTACACAAACCAATGCTTAAAGGAATTTTTTTTGTTTGTGCAAAGGAATAATTCACCAGATGTCTTCTCATGAACTACTTTGGTCCCAGCCTGTGCCAGCATCCTCCCAGCCTGTGTCCAGAACAAGAAAAATGGCCACAACTACTTTGTTTTGAAGTGTTTAACCAAAGAAAGGAACGAGACAACTGCTCGTGGAATATAGTAATGGAAGTGAACAGAAGTCACAGTTTCCTCTTAAGAGAGTCACACTGTCCCCCGTGTGCAGGTCTCCAACCCAATCAGTTTACATTTGCTAACAAATTCTCAGCCTGTGTCAAAAAACGTGCCAAACCTGCATGACTTCTCTCAGTGCACAAAGGATAGAAAAAAAATTGTTAAATGTTGAAGTATGCACACGCCTTGGCAGATGCATTTACAAAATGTGGAAGTATAGGTAAAGCCTTTGAACTGTGACGGAATGCCTCAAAGAAATGTTGTCTCATGGAATGCCATGATGGCAGCATATGCACTAAATGGATGTAAAAAAAAAGGCCTGTGATTTGCAGGGCATAATGCCTCAAAAGATGTGGTCTTCTGGAACATACCCTGACCATGTAAGCTTCATTTTTGTTTACTTATCATATAGCTAGGCAGGTTCAGTGCATGAGGGTTGTAAATACTTTTATGGCATGAGTGCCTCTTGTAGAATCATGCCTAGAATTAATCATTATGTTTGCTTGGTGTCTGATGAGCACATGGCAATGTGCAAAAATGTGGAAGCATGCAAACGGTTCGACAATGCCTGGAAGGAATGTGGTTTATGGGCAGCAATGATTGCAGGAGGTGTAAAAATAAAAATAAAAATGAGTTGGTTAAAAAGGCCTTGGAAACCTTCAAGCAAATGCAATGGGTACGTGTAAAGCTAGATTCCACAACCTCTGTCAGCATCCTCCCCGCATGTGCAAAAATAAGAGCTTTAGAATTGAGCATGGAAAACCATCAAGGCATAGAAAACAAGATGTTTTTGTTTGCAATGCAACTTCCCTGGTAGACGTGTATGCAAAATGGTGGAGCTGAGGACGCTCGTGGACTGGTTGACGAAGTGCCCAAGCAAGAGACCGAACCCAAGCTTACGGCTTCGACCGACTTCGTTCTCCAGGCATGGTTCTTCTTTCCCTTACCTCTCATAATCCTCATGTTTTAGTTCTCTTTTGTAAATAAATATAATATTAAGTTATTAGATTTTTAATAGAGTTAAATGTCTCTTCAACTCTTTGCAAAATAATAAAGTGTCATGTCGCAACTCTCGAAGCCATTATAACTCACCTAGTTTAAACCATGAACTATCACCCTTGCTTTGAGATGACATAGAAAAATCTTACCCTTCTTGATCACTTCAATAGTTTTATCGACCAGACAAATTTGAATCTCCATTGATTAAGTTGACCTTCTTCCTGTTTAAAATAGTTAAATTTTGCAATTTTCAGAGACTCACTAAGTACCCTTCGCAACTCTGGAAACGAGATGTGAAGTTTCATTCGTGTACCTTGGTATACGAGGAGTCACCTTGATTTTTGGTTTGACCCGAAACAATCATATGACATCCTTTTGACGCTCTTGTAGGAGCCTCCATTACACTGATTTACAACAGTAGAAAGTTGTTAAAACTAGAAAGTTGGCTTTCGAGTTGGACCACCATTTGAAACCCGGAAAGAGAAATCACATCCCGTCTTCGCAAACCTCTAGTGTTTATAATAGAAAAAGGCATGGAACATTCAGTATAGGAAAGAGCACCTTTTGGGATAGTTTGGCGAAGCCGTTTTGTAGGCCTCTGGTCACAGTTTGACGAGGTCAAACTGGTCCAATTTTGTCTTGTTGCTCCAGAAAACTTGTCGCCGTTTGAACATGGTTTTCTAGTTCTCCTTCCCGTCGACTCTGACAAATTCTCCTTATATAGGGGAAACTAGTAGGAAGAGTCTCGTTGTGTGTGCATCCGTCGAACATCGTTTGGGACACGGTTTCTGGGCCACTCGAGCTAACTTTTGTCTCTTTACGACTGGGTGAACTACGACTAGTGGCCACGGAAAACTAGCCTCCAAACGCAAACCGTGCGCTCTTTTTCAATTCTGTCAGTTGCTTTGAACTCTTGGTATAATCAGGGAACACATAGAAAGTTGATCATGGAGGGCGTTCTCATTGGTAGGTAACTTTTGGGAGTGGTTTCTTAGCCTCCGAGCACGTTTTGTGTCTTTTGTAGTTAGTAAGAAAATATTAAAATAGATAACTGCGGACCCTCGTAGGGTTTCCAAATCACCCTGAAAAATTTTAACACATGCAAATAACTGTTTAAAACCCTTTAGTGTATCTGTTGTGTGAAATAGATCTTTTGACAAAGTGGTATTTTCTCTTTCTTCCCTTCTCTTTTTCTCTCCTAGGTTTCAAAATGAAGAAAAAAGAAATGCAATGAATACATGTTTCTAGACCTTTTTATATCGATTTCAAATTGTAATTATTGTCAGATGTAAATGGGAAACTGAAAAATGATAATTATGATTGATTATGGTGGATGCCATGCCAGTGATTTATCACTGATATCATGCTCACGTGGGTTTTGCAGGATGGAAGGATGACGACGAAAAAAGGTGATATGTAATTTATTTATTACTATTGTAATTTTTATAGGTCATTATCAAATGAATAACTGTGTAATGTAGTCTCTTGTTACCGAAAAGTTATAATTGAAATTTGTTAATATGCATGATATGCTAGTTTTAGGGATAACTTAGGAAACGTGCATCTAATCATTGGTTCAATTTGATTCTTAGTTGTGTATGGCAAAAAGGGTTTGATTTATATAAAGTAAATTTGAAATTGAAGTTAAGATATTGTAGTACCTTCTCAGTATTCCATAAACGATTAAATTAATTACTGGGTTATCTTCTTACCTTGCAAACTTAATAAAGAGTTTTAATGGGAACACTCGACCCTAAATAAAATATTCATGCATAACTCGCCTGCTTGTGTGATCCTTCTCACCATATAAGAAAATTAAGAATGGAGGATGAACTTAAGCTTTGCTCTCGATGAGACCTCCTAGGTTAGGTAAATAAAACCCCTAGTTGGAGTTACCGTCATAGTCATAAGGTTTAGCGACATTGTCGTTAACCCATACTTTAGAAATGACATGGTCCAACTTTATCCAGAGTATGCGGTTTCCTTCTAGTTTTGGTAATCGCGAGAAGAATGTCCTCTCTTCAGGGCCGACACCACGCTGAGTGGTGAAGACCACCTTGGAAGTCACCTTATGAGTCCTTGTTAGAAGGAATGACTAGTGGAGTAACCTTCCCATCTGTGGAGTAGGTAGAGATATTACTCCCTTGTATGCTATTGGATTTCCGAGCCTTACGAAATTAGATGTAGAAATTAAATTCATCAGTGGATGGAATCCCTGTTGGATCCAAACAACCTAAATTCATGATATAGTTTTTCTATGTCTTGCATTCTCGTTAGTGAACCCTTTTGTCCCTTGTAGATAAATGTCTTGTCTTGGGCTTGTGAAAATTTAGTGCCTTGATCTTTCACGAAAGGAATATAGGGTAAATACATTTTAACCTTAATCACACCTATAATAGAGATTGAAGCCTTGGGTGAAACTGGAAGTAAGCTTAACCATGTGCTTTGTTACTATATGATAATATCTTCATTTATTACTTTAGACACTTATTTGACTACTCCATGTAATTATATTATATCTACTATGTTTTCTCTTATTTGTATGTCATATATTACGTTGATTTGTACAATTTTGTCATCTATGATTTGTTTTCTTTATAAAATTGTATGATATATGCTCTATTTTCTCATATAATATGGATTTATATGTGTTATTTCCATTTCTTGGTCACTTTATGCTGATTCACAATTGGGGCATACTCCTTCTCCTACATCCTATGATATATCACTGACTTAACAAACATTGAGATTTGTAAAACCCTAATTGCAGAGTCATAAAAAAATAATAAAGTACATATCTAACCTAAGAAATAAGATATAAAGATATGACCCCATAGATGCAAGAGAATGGATAAAGTACTTATTTGATTTGTAATAATCCTAAAGATATACTAGGCTAGAAAATTGATGAAATAGGAGTACAAAATGTTACAACCAAGCCTAGAAAATGTAGAACTATTGAGAATTCTGGGACTAGGGTGCCTGGACTGGGTTAGGGGCACCTAGGCACCAGGGACCTTCTATAAGCACCTATGACTATGTAGAACATCATAAACTAAATTTTATAGGGTCGTAAGATGTTTGCTAGATGTCGTCATTAGTCTCCTGTATGTCGCTGGTTGATTGCTGAGTTTTCCTAAAACCTACAAAGAGAAAGAGCACTTGCAAAACCCCAAAACACATTAAATCCTAAAAATAAAAAGATGTAACTAGAGAGTCAAACTGACCCTGATGATCACCCAATAGAGTTAAATTATGATTCAGGTGGTGCACTACATCTCAAACTCCATGTAGTTTTGCGTGCGTGTGTAGAATCATGCCCTAGGTGGCTCTTACGTAAGATGCACGCAATAACAAACAGTAGCTAGATGTAAAAAATCTAAGTAGATGTGTACATTGAAAAATGAACTTCCCCTCCTATGAAGTGTATGAAGAAGAATGCAATCCCTTATCCCTTGAATGTATGCTTTGATGCTCTTGTAATGTCCTTTGGATATAACCTTAGGTGGTGATAGTAGATGCTTAGTGCTTGGTCTCTTCTTATAATCATATAAATTTTTATTTATATGATTCCCTTGTTTTAATTTTGTAATTAACCACTAAAAGGATGACTAGTAAGAAATAAAGATACCCAACAGCTAAAAGGGACCCAAGAGATGCGAGCAAGATACAAAGAGGTCAGGGGAACCCAGAGGGGACGGGCTGCCTAGGCACTGGCGTCCTGGATGGGCCTTGGTGTCTAGACTCATAAAAATTGAAGTGTCAAAGGTATTATTGGGAAAGAAGGTATGTAAGACCAAGAAGGAAAACCAGAAAGCAAGCAAAGAGGCAAGAGACAATAGTCAATTAGTACTTTTCTCACGTAGGAATCACATGAATAGTGGTATGTGATCAGGACCAGAAATATACCCAAAGTGTGTGATTTAGTGTTTATATTTTCCCCAATTCATTTTTCTTGGTGAATGATCAATAACATAAAGTAGAGAAGAGATGTGTACTTGATAATCATGTAGATTGATGGTGAAAAGAATGCAAAGGAGACAGTAAAAAGTGTGGAGTGACAAAAGTGAAACATGGAAGCTAGAGAAGAGGAAGTGTAAAATAATGACCCTAGGGGAGAAAGTGTATGTGAAAATGTTGCATTTTACGTATTGTTGATGTCGTTTGATGTTGGATGATGTGACTGCTACTTCCCATAAGAATACACTTGTAGAAGAGAAGAGAAAACGAGTAGTCAAAGTCGTGTATATGAAAATTTTGATCAAAACACATAAAAAGTGTGTAAAATGTATGTAAAAATGTGAAAAGGAACATGTGGACCTGATCCTTGATGAGTGAAAAAGATATAAAGGATTCTGAAGATGTTATAAAAGAATGAGTTTTCTGGGTGATATCACGCTAATAACAAGTTTTTTGGGTGATCTCACGCCAGTTATGCCAAGTGCAAGTGTTTTAGGTGATATCACGCTAAGTGTGGATGAAGTGTAGGGATAAAAGTTGAGTGTTGGTCTCCAACCTTTGACTACTTCCCGAAGTGTAAACACCACTGCATATGGTGTGTGTAAATATGATCCATTTTGATCTAGTATGATCCAACATGAAAATAGAAAAGAAGGTGTAATGCATGCATGTCGAGTGTTGAAGGACTATGTATGTCTTATAAAATCCACTATGTAAACTACTGTGAACTGTGCAAAAATGAGAAAAATTGTGTTACTGCCCTTGGTCATAGGCACCCAGGAAGGGTTAGGGGTTCCCAAACGCTACTATCTATGTCTAGGTGCTAGGGTTTGTGCAATGTTGAAGACCCAAGTTAGGTTCTTGTCTGTTGTTGAGACTGAAGAATGTGTTATATTGGTACTAAAAAGTGTTGTACTGTGACTGTAGACTATTGTGTGGGGTGATTGATTCATCCAATGATGCTCCCATCATTTGGGGTGCATGCAAAATTATAAGGAGTATGCATCCCAAAGGAGGACCAGACATTGTGCTAAAACTGATGTTCTGCAGGGGAGGGAGTGTTCTTGGTAGAAACCAAGGCACAAGTAAACAAAGTGGCTGAATAACAAGTGTTAGTGTAAACAAGATAAACATGCATATAAAAGGAAAGATGCAATATAAGCACACAAGAAGACAAAGTATACAAAAAAAAGTAGGTTGCAGACATGGGATATCACTCACGATGTTGCGAGAAAATCAAGGGTGAAGTGTCTAAAAGTATACAGTGTGCACACAAGACAAAGGGAAAAGCCCACAAACAATGACAAACTATAGCAAGGAAATAGTAACAAACAACCATGGTAGTAAAGAGTTCATGTAATAAAAATATTACACATGAAGTACCCATTAGTATATTAGAAAGATAGAAAGTATGTTAAAACATGTATGATCCGATATAATTTAGTGTGCTAGTGAGAATAAGAAGTAGTATAAATTGAAACAATAACATGCAAAGTGTGTACAAAAGTGGATGCCCCTAGAAGCCTACTGCGGGACGATCTGTGAAAAGTCTGTGATCACAACTAGAAGGAAAGTGAACATGCATGTGTATATAGAGAAGATAATGAAATACAATTTATCTAGCTAGCATAGTAAGCAAGATGTATCATGCGAGTGTAAGTAATCAAGAACAATGTGCAACCAAAATATGTAGTATGCTATGGATAAGTGAGATGGAATGTACAGTGATTGTGATAGGATCTGTGTGCCCCCCAAGAATGTGACTGAGTATGCATGAGATGAGGTTCATTTATAAATTCACCCTCAGCAATCAAGAATGGACCATAGAACAAGATTGCATCATTGGGAAATGGTTTGAAGTGTGTGCTAGAAAGATATGATCGATAGAGCATAAAGCATAGTGAGTGAGTGAGTGAATGAGCATTGTGAGGTTAATTTCATATTTATATCCTCATTAGTTGAGTATGAAATGTGGAACTAGAGTGTGTCATAGGGTGGTGTGTTGTGATGAATGTGTGTGAGAAAGATGTGTTGTGAATGTACCGAGTGTGAAATGTGTGGTGTGTAGGATGTGAGGTTCATGAATGTAGTGACCCCTCAACAATCAAGTGTGAACTGCAACATAAGAGTGCGTCATCGAGTAATGATGATATAAGTGTATCAAGTGGTTTGAAAGATATTAGAAAAATTGAATCATGAAGCATAGAGTGTTGAGTGTTTAGGAGATGCTAGAGACAATTGATAGTACAAGAAGGGGGGAAGTACAGTTCCCCCCAAGTATGTCAATGATATAGAGATATATGATGATGTAAGAAAGAATTTGAAATAGTGATAGAGTTTTAAATGTATCATAAGAAAGCATGTTGTTATCACAATTTTGAGTAGGAGTAAGAGTAGGATTAGGGATGGATGTGGGGTCGAACGGAGGAAGTTGAAAGAGGCCATTTAGAATTTTCTTTTCTTACATATCAAGTGGTTTCTTATTTGGTAATGCTATAGAAGATTTGAGTGGAGATAGTGTTAGATTAATTTTGAGAGGTAGTTTCTTAGGAGATTATGACATGGAAGGAGACTAAATAAGAGAAGGTGATGGAGGACCGACCTTAAGAGTTGATTGTTTAATTTGAGTGGATTGTATAGGTAGTGCTTGAGGGATGGAAGGAAGAACATTATAAGTGATGGCCCAATGTTTATTATACATAAATGAATCAAATTTAGGAACCCATTGGGATGTAGCAATTTATGATGATCATGTAAAATTTTTTTGTGTGGCGAATGAAATAAAACCTTTACGCTTAAGATGCTTGATGCTTCATTGTAAAGTATAGAAATCATCACACAATTATGTCCATTGATTTTATGATAAACATAAAATGGGAGACCTTGATATTTGACTAGCCAATAAGGAGGATAACAATGTGTACTTGGAAAATTGATCAATTGATGGGTGAGGAGCTGTGGAAGAATGTCATGTTGCTTAACACTGTGATCAAACTTGAGAGGTGCCAATAATGGTAAGTCTTGACATTCACTGATATGAGCACATGTAAAAGACATATAATTAGGAGGAGGGGAATGAGATGTATAAGGAGAACAAGCATGGGCTTGAGAAGCATATTTGAGATCTTAGATTTAAGCTTTAAAAGACATAATCATTGATTCCATATCCTGAAATCTATCTTGAAATAAAGAATGTAAGCTTGAATTGACTCTAAGATGGGTTGATTGGATGGAGGATCGTGAAGGCTAGGGTTGTCAAAGAGATGATCGAAAATGGAGTTGACTTAAGTGGGTGGCGTATCCTTAGGGAGAAACATGGTGTTTAGGGATTTTTGAAGAACCTCTTTCCAAGGAACATGCATTTGAAGTAATTGAGATAATGATATTTGATGATCCTTAAGAGCCATGATAGAAAATATGATATGCCAAAGAAGGATCTAAAAGACCGATCACAAGTGGGGTTCACCAAATGATTTAACAAATATTGAGATTTGTAAAACCATGATTGTAGAGTCACAACGAAATGATAAAGCAATAAAGTACATATCTGACATAAGCAATAAGCTAGAAAGATATGAAACCCTAGGTGCAAGAGAAGGGATAAAGTACTTAGCTGATTTGTAATAATCCTGAAGATATGCTAGGCTGGAAATTGATGAAACAAGAGTAAAGAATGTCACTACCAAGCCCAGAAAAATGTAGAACTGTTATGAATTCTTGGACTAGGGTTCCTGGACTGGGTCAGGAGAGCCTAGGTGTCAGGGACCTTCTGTAGGTGCATGTGACTGTGCAGAACCTTAGAAACTAAATTTATAGGGTCATAATATGTTCGCTAGATGTCGTCGTTAGTCTCCTGTATGTCACTTTTTGATCTTCGAGTTTGCCTAAAACCTGCAAAGAGAAAGAGCACCTGCAAAACCCCAAAACACATCAAATTCTAAAAAAAAGAGATGCAAATGGGGAGTTAAACTGACATCGATGGTCACCCAACAGAGTGAACTTACAATCTAAGTACTGCACTACATATTAGACTCCATATAGTTCTGTATGTGTGGGTAGAATCATGTCTTATGTGGCTCTTATGCAAGATGCACGAAATAACGATCAATAACTAGATGTAAAAAATGTAAGTAGATGTGTGCATGGAAACATGAAATTCTCCTCCTATGAAGTGTATGCAGAACAATGTAATCCTTTTTCCCTTGAATGGATGTTAGATGGCCTTTGGATGCAACCTTAGGTGGTGATAGTAGATGCTTAATTTTTTGTCCCTTATTATGATCACATAGATTTGTATTTATATGATTCCCTTGTTTGAATTTTGTAATTAACCACTAAAAGGCCAAATAGTAAGAAATAAATATGCCCAACAGATAGAAAGGACCCAAGAGATGCGATCAAGATACAAAGAGGTTGGGGTGCTCAGAGGGGACAAGGGCGTTGGAGTCCTGGTTGGGCGTTGGTGTCTAGACTCAGAAAAACTGAAGTGTCAAAGGTTAGACTAGGTAAGAAGGTGTGCAAGACCAAGAAGGAAAACAAAAAATCAAACAAAGAGGACAAATATAGTGGTCAATTAGTACTTTTCTCACTTAGTAATTATATGAATAGTAGTATGTGATCAGGACTAGAAATATACCCAAAGTGTGTGAATTAGTGTCTACAATCACTTGTTATATCCTTATAATGGACCAAATATCATATGACAAGCGACCTACTAATATAGAACATCCTAAGATGCATTTCTTACTTTCTTGAGTTATTTCCATTAGATACACATTTATTTTCATTAGCTACATATTTTTATGACATAGGTTTAGCTTACATCATACATCACTTTGATACACACTGCATATTGTACACATTTATTGACACACATACTTTCTTCACATACATTGTTTGATTTACACTATGATTATGGATCATTGACATCACTTATTACACATTGGGTTTTAGCATCTTGACTAATAAGTCATTGGTTATTGAAAATTTTTCATGGCACCTTGGATGGTTACACATTACAATAATGACATTTCTTGTTATATATTGATCTTTGCATACTGATTTTTGTATTTCACGATTTTGAGATTGCTTGTTACACGTTGCTCCGTGCACATTGATGCTATATTTTTTTACATGGTTATTCTTGCACACATAAACTAACAACTAACACCGGTCAAGAATTTCACATATTTTTATTCAAATCTCTTTATGATGGGTTTTTCATGTCATGTTGCATCATTTCATGTATTAGGTCACCATAGAATCCATTGTACATTGAATCATGCATTGTTATCATGCTACTTATCCTATCATTTTTATGTTGTCTTACCAAATATTTCTAGAAAAATTTCATGATATGTTTCATTCTTTTGATGATATATATATATACATTATTGAGCTTGCAGTGCTTTGATCTTACAAATTCTACACATTTCTTATGCTTAAATGATAAATCTGTCATGAACACTATCATAGAATGCTAACTCCTATAATCATACACATTGTTGGATATTACATTTCTTTATATTACAAGTGTGACACAATATTTGTGCTAACAACTACATTAATCTTACAACTTATACTCATAATACCACATTAGTTGATTCACTAATTTTATTTTATATCATTGATCATGACGCTTCTACAATTTTACATGACTATCACTTTATCTTTTGAGATAAGTTCTCCTTTACAAAATCCTTTATCTCAAAAGGGGGGCATATTATGCAGATTTCTAAAAAATTCATGCAAATATTAGATACAATGCTTCAGATGACACCGTGGGATGATATGGACAATGTTATTACAAGAAAAAATTATTTGGATTTTACATCATGACATTTACATGACTATTACATCATTAATTTTTCATGGCTTCCCATGGTAGGTTCAATTACTAATGAATAGATTCATGTAACATGTATAATTACTAAAGAGACCTCTAATTAGCAAGATCAATTGTTATGGAACAAGTTTCATATTGTAGGAACAATTGATACTATTCTATTTATATTTGATTTAGTCTTCCCTCACATAAAACAACAAGGTGAAACATGTGTATACATTTTATGATTTCACTTTTTAGTTTATTCTTTCCTAACATAAAAAAATGGGGGAAAATAGGTGTACACATTGCATGCATGTTGATTTTTATATTATGTTATTTAATTATTTTATATAATCATCTTGATTTAAATTTAAGACAATTTTTCATGTGGAAAATATGTTCACATGTATGGCTATACACATGAAGAAGGGACCACAAAAATTCCAATCTTATACATACCTTGTCCTTGTGGAGGTTTGTGTTTTACATAATATTATTTTAATCAAAAAATTTCCAATTACTAGATTAAAATAGTGGGAAATATAGATACGCAAATACGGACCTATGGAATTTGAGAATTGATCCTTGGCATTTAACTCAATCCATAAATAATTTTGCACTTAATTGACTAATTCCTACACATATATTTCCCTTGATTAACATTCCAACAACTAGGTCACACTTTTTATCTATAATCAACTAGTCAAAAACACATTCTTAGAATGAAGAACACATCTTCAAACGTCTAGTCACCATCTCCAGCTAATTTTTTCATTTCTTACTTGATAGAGACATAGATGTACAATTTATGACAAGGTTCATATTTTTCAAAAGTTAGAGAAATGGCATGTTTTTTGAGATTTGCAATCACTACCTAAGGTGGAATAAAAGGATTAAATGTATATTTATAGTTAGGAATACACTAAGTAGATATAACAACACTGATCTCACCTTTATACTTAGGTTAGGAATAGGGGACACAAAGAAGCACAAACTGATTGTAACAAAGACCTCTGAGACACTTAAAATTTCTCTTTCAAACCTATTTTTCTTTCCTTATGAGGTTTTCTATTATTCTACCACATAACACTAATTAGGTCATTTTATAAGTTTCCAAGAGTGAGGGGCATTGGTAAATGACTCTTGAAGTTGATAATTAGGAATGTGTCTTGTCAGGGTTTATATAATTTTTGCCACTATCTATTTTGAGTGGTATGGTTTTTTTTCAAGATATACACTCTTTCACTTACACAAAAACTGACATAAAATTAATTTCTTTATCTTACCATGAATAATTAGGTAATCCCATCCAAAAATCCATTAATACTCCTTAATTGTTGTCTAGTGATGAATCTCAATTCTAGAGCAGGACTTTACAGTAACAAGGTTGGATAAAGGGTTTATTGAGATCAGGTGGTCAATTACGGATTTAATCCTAATTCCATTCGAAATTATATTTTAAAGAATTATCAAACCATTTTTCACTATGTTTAGGCTCTATTCTCCACCTAGAATTCATAAAACAAAAGAAAAACTCTCCAAGTAATTAATTTGTCTAAGTCTAGAACATGAATTGTACTATGAACTCCTTACCAATAATACTCATTTTTTCTCAACTTATCATCAATTTTATCAAACAATTAATTATTCTCTAGTGGTCATAAACCTCTTGTATATATCAAGAACCAGAAGTATACGGGGGGAAACCCATAACTCAGAAAGACATAAAGTTATTATTCATTATCAACAATAAATCTAGAGAAAAACGAAGGGGAATTTATGGTTTACGGATATGTTTCCATTTTATTAGTAGTTAAACATTAATTACAAATTTTCCATAGGAAATTCACACCACACATGGCTATAAAGGCTTGCTCTCTGAGATTTCACTTGTATTTGGAAAAATTTCAAGGAAACCCTAATCTGTTAGTAATTTAATTTAATCTTATTTTTCCATTATGACTCCAATAATTCCTAACTATTCCTCCTTTGAATGAATGAAGAATGAAATATATCTCCTCTTTACAACATTTAGTTATAGAAATCATAAACATCCTTTGGTTTCTTAACTTAAGATGGTGAAAATGTTCATCTCTTGGGTTTTTACATGAGTTTTTTGTTCAATTATTACTACCCATGCCATTATATATCCTAAATTGTGTAATGGAAGTTCATATTCATAATAAAAATATTTACACCCAATAATTCATCCAAACCTTCCTCATAAACAATTTTTTCAAATTCCAAATTCGGCGGGAAAACTAGTAGAACCAAATTAGATAGCTGTAAGAAAGGGAACTGACATGAAACATGTCTTATTAGATAAAATAAGGTTCAAGACCTCAACAACTCCAACATTTGGTCATATTTATAGAGGATGCCCCTGCATCAGACACCCAAGGTAGAAAAATATTCATCAACTCTTTCTCATGATTTATTCAACATTACCACCATGCTTAGCTATCTCTATAGCAATCATCTAGGTGGAATATTCTATGTCATGGTTCTTCCAATTGAACAAATAGTGGAAGCATTATTTTCCTCTTTTATTCTTGATGACCCTCTTTTCTAGTATGAATTCTATTTCTTCTTTAGTTACCTTAGGTATTTGGTGTTGTCAATCAATGGTGTTGTTCTCCTCACTCTCAATTGTATCTGATGATTTTTATTATCTATAGTGATAAATATCAGCCATATCGAAGATTGGATAAATTCCAATGTCTGTAAAAAAATCTAGTTCATAAGAATTATTAGAAAATTTTCTCTAAATATTGTAGGGTCCTATATTTTTGAGTTTGAGCTTGTTATATTCTCTTTTTGGAAATCATTCCTTTCTGAGTTGTGCTTAGACTAAGTATCCCACCTAAAAACTAATCTCTTTCTTCTTAAAAGCAACATGCTTCCTATATTTGTTAGCATTATGCTCTGATTGTTTCCTTACTTATTCTTGAACCTCTTACATGGTTATAAAAAATTCTTCTCCTTCAAAACTTCTCATTTATTTTCCTAAGTTTCTCATCTCATATACACCCATTGGAGTAATGTCATAGTTTTATTTGAAAAGGAATTAAACTTGTATTTCTATTAAGTAATTCATTGTAAGAAAATTCAGCTTGTGCTAGAACTGGATCCCACTACTGAGGATGATCACTTACCAAACATCTAAGAAGATTTCCTAAGATTATATTAATAATCCAAGTTTTCCCATTAGTTTGAGAATGGTAAGATGAAATAAAATCCAATATTGTACCCAACTTCTTCTAAAGGGTCCTATAAAATTACCCAAGACATTTAGTATCCCTGTCATACACAATAATTATAGGGAGTCCATGCAATCTAACTATTTATTTGAAGAGAAAATTTGCAACATTGGTGACATCATTTGTCTTTTTACATACTATGAAGTGTGCCATTTTAGAAAACCTGTCAACAAAAAAAATGAAATCATTACCTCGTTGGTTTCTTGGTGGTCCTTATATAAAATCCAAGCTTAATGCATACCATGTCCTGTTTGGAATAGGTAGGGATTCGTATAATCCTACATTTTGACTTTTTCCTTTAGCATGTTAAAAAATTATGCACCTTTCTACAAATTTCTTGACATCATCATGCATTATTGGATAATAAATAATGTTTATTTAGCTCAGCAAAGATCTTATGCTACCCAAAATTTCCTCATATCCCCCCACTATGTTTTTCCTTCAAAAAATTATATTTCATGGGTCCCTTACATATGCAAAGCTATTTTCCTTTAAATAACAATACTTCTTGGATCATATAGTCTATCCATGGGCTCATATCAATAATTATTGGATCGTTACAAGATCTATAAGATTATTTAAAGTCTATATCTTCTTCGTATAAATCCTTTAATGATTAAAATCCTAAAAATTCAACTTGCATCTCATTTATAACTATATTTCTTCTACTTAAGGCGTACGCTACATTATTAAATTTTACACTTCTATGTTTAATAACAAATGAATAAATTTTCAAGAACTTTATCCATTTCATGTTCCTTTCGTTTATCTTACTTTAGCTGTTAACAAATTATAATGCACGATTGTCTACATGGAGTACAAATTACTTAGGTAAAAAAATAGTGTCTCCACTTCAAATATTGAATCATGGAATATAATTCTAGATCATAGGATGAGTACTTCTATTTGGATTCATTTAGATTCTCACTAAAGTAGTGTTATCCAATTTTTCCCCTCAGGAAAAATAGGACAAACAAGAACTTCCACATAGCAAAAATAGAGGAGTTGATCCATCAAGAGAGCTTGCATTTCGGAGTTGGTCCAAAAGGTTGAAGCATGCCCGAGCAAGTTGCAGAGATTTTGGGAAAGGAAGAAGTTTGAAATTCGGGTTTCAGACTTTGGAGGTGGGATAATGCAGATTTTGGGGGCTCACCGAGGAATCAAAATCTCTGAAACCCAAAATTCTGAAAGTTTGAAATTTCATACTTTCAGGTTTTGGGGTTTCGGAGTTCTCATCGGCAAAAGTTGGAAAAAAGGAAAAAGATTTTATGAAACTCGAAACTCTGAAATTCTAAAATTTTAGACTTTCAGGTTTCAGGGTTTTGGAGTTCTCAGGTTCAGGGTATGAAACTTTAGACTTTTGGGTTTCAGGGATCTTGGTGAGAGGGAAAGGAAAAAGGATCGGTAATGTCTGAAATCCCAAACTCTAAAAGTCTAAAGTTGTAGAATTTTTGGTTTCGGGGTTTCGGAACTCTCAAGCCCCAAAACATAAAAAATCATTCTTTAATGAACGAATCCCGAATTTTGAAAGTCTGAATTTTTTTGGAGTTTCGAAACTCTTAGGTCATTTTGGTAGATGAACAGTAGCCCAATCTCTAAAACAAAAATGTTTAAAATTCCAAATTTCAGGATTTCAAAGGTTGCATGCTTTTCAGACTCTAAACAGGACAAAGCCAACCACCCGCCATTTTTACAGAAATATACCCCTACCTTCAGATGGACATAACTTTTGACTGGGAGCTCGAATTTACACAAGAAAGGAATTTTTGGAAATCTCTAGGCATCTGCTTAGTGGGACTAAGTTATTCAAAATTAAGAAATATAGTCCACCATTTTTTAAGGTGTTAGGATTCCCACCTACCCCAATAATGAAGGTATGGGATTCCATTCTTTCCCAACAAGGAACAGTACATGGAGGCATGGGTTTTGCAGTAGAACCCATCAATGTTGTAGGAGAATTCAATGCATTTTTGGGTGGTTGAAGGAATATTTCAAATTTATTCTCTTCCCCCTTCTCTCATTCTTCCTATATATTGTAAGGAGGGGCATTTTTCTAAAGGTTGGACATTTTGGCTTTGCACCCTCCCTTCTTTTTTGTATGTAAGTGATCTTGTGGAGTTCAAACCTCCCATCTAAACTATAAATGCAATCTTGCCTCTTGGCCATTGTAATGTAATGTATCAAATTTTTGGAGCAATAAAATAAGTCTGTGGATGATTTCAACCATATCTTATGTTCATTACATCTTTCTAATCTCTCATTACTATCCTAGTTATCTGTGGATGGTGGTTATATTACATTTTCAATGGTTTATGTTTAATTACAAAGTAGGTGTTCAACATTACTTTGGTGCATCACCTTTGTTAATTTAGGTTTATTTTCTTGCATCTCCTTAACCTTGTATCCTTGGCAAGTTAGAGTTGGTTTTAGAATAGATCCTCTATAATTTGAATGTGTGCAACAGAATAGAGGAATAAGAACTGGCCTTCATCCAGAGAGCTTTCTCAATCATAAAGTTCCACACTTTGGGAAAAAATCCATGTTATGCAATCACACTGAGAGTTTCAACATATCGAGCTATAGACATTCAGGGGTGTTGTGATTATGCATCAACAAGTAGGTCATATGTCTTCCTTCTTGGTTCAAAAATACCCCAATTACTGTCCCACTAGCATCACAATCTACTTGAAAAATTTAAGTAAAATTAGGCAAGAACAATATAGGATACTCTGTGATTTTCTTATTTAAAATTTGAAATATTCTCTCAAATTATATCCTTCCAATTAATCTGATTTTTGTTTCCCCTTATTGTGTCAATTATTGGTGCATGAATCCCACTAATTTTTTGAATAAATTTACCATAAATCTAGCTAATCCATGGAAAATTATGTCATCAAAAATACTCTTGGGAGTAGGCCATTCTACTATAGCTTTTAATTTCTCTAGATCCATTCTCATGCCATATTTAGAAATGACAAATCGTAGATAAACTAGTTTATTATTCGTCAAACTTCACTTCTTAGGGTTAATCAATATCCTCTCTTTCCTTAGCCTATCCAAAACCAACTTAATATGTTCAATATTTTCTTCCTTTGTCTTGTTAAAGATTAAGATATCGTTTAAACATACTATTTCAAATTTACCTATGAATGGATTCAATACATCATTTACAAGCTTCATGAAGGTACTAGGTGTATTAGTGAGATGAAATGGCCTGAAAATCCACTCATACAACCCATTATTTATATCAAACACTATTTTCCACTCATCACCCTCTCTAATTATGATTTGATGATATCTTCTTTTCAAATATATCTTCAATAAGTACTATGCTTCACTCAAAAAATTCAAAATATCATCCATCTTGGGTAGTTGCAACATATATATAATGGTTATATTTTTGATAGTTCTATAATCTATGCACATTCTCCATTCTTCATCCTTTTTAGGGATTAAGACAACTGATACAATACATAGAATTAAGATTTCTCTAATAAGTCTTGTTATCCAATTTTACAACCCCTGTAAATTGGCTAAATTGAAAAATCTAGACTAGAGCAGTATTATAGTGTCTTGGAGAAGAAACTAGAGAAAGTAAGTAAATTTCATGTTTTGGGGCACTTGAATTGATTCTGGGGCATCCCTATTTCTCCTTATAGGCCTTAGAAATCCAAAATATTAGAAAACTTTGAGAAATTTGGGTCATTTCTAGTGTTTTGTGGGTCTAAGAGGAACATGAGGAACTGTTCCTTAGTTTCCCCTAGTCCCTGATTTTATGATTTGGCCACAAAACAAAGGATTTGAGGGTGGAGATAGTGCATTGTAGAGATTTAGGTTGTGCATGGAGCTTTGGAACTAGTTTTTGTCGGGGTTTAATGGTTCTGTGCATTTGCCTTTGGAGTCACAGGGTCAAAAGATGGTGATATTGCGAGGTATGGAGTGGGCGGAGGAACCAAATGCAATGTGCAGGTTAACTAGTGCAGAGAAATAAAGTAGCAAGTGGAATGTTGTATCACAAGGGTCATAGGTTCCCCATAATGAAGGTGCAGGTGAGCCATAACACAAGGTGAGGCTAAGAGAGTGTGAAGTGGATGGAGTGCTAAGGAGAACAAATTACAGAGCCAAAGTGTTGTGGGAGACAGAATAGCCGTGTAGGCACCAAATGTCGGGGTGGAACTAGTTCCATAAGTTCCACCCTCAAAGCCGATTATCCAACTAACATGCCAACTCAATACCCTTACAGACTAATGCATGTATAAAAGGGAAGAAGAGGGAACACAATTCCTACATTTTGGGAGTTCTCCAGATATTCCGATCCACTCGCACCAAATAAGGCATAAAATGAGTATTTAATGTGGATTGGTTAGCTTCGTATACTAGAGAACTCGTGCTCCTCCTCGACACCCTTGAATTCCGCATGGGCATAAATTTTTCACCACAGATGCTCCAAATTTTACAAAATTAGTACTTTTTGGAAAGGTATCTTCATCCTCTGCATCATGGAAATTGGAAAATATTGAATTTAGGTGAGGTTAGGTGGGAGAAAAAGATGAAAATATCTCTAGCATTAAAGACACATAGTTTCAGGTAGCTTAGCAAATAACTAGATTTGGTGAGGTATGGTGCCCATTTCTTCTCCCAATGAAAAGTATCATTAGAGAATGGATTTTTAAGGGCACCCATACCTATTTTAGAGAATCAATGCATGTTATTGGTGGGTGGAAGCATAAATTCTAGTTCCCTCTATTCCCCAACCTCTATCTCTTTCCCATTCTCTATAAATTATAAAAGGATGCTCATTTGAAAGGGTTGGATCCTCTTATAATGCTGGTATAATCTTATACAAGTGTTGCATGTGGATTTTGAGTTGCAGACCTTAGATTTTGACATTTGTAAAGTGATTCTTTCCTTCCTCCTTCATTGTAATGAACTGTGCATCTAGTTGAAGTAATAAAATACTTATTTTGTGGTTATTATCTACCCTAGTTGGTGTTCTATTGCATTTTATTTCATTTCATTGAATCTACATGTAAATTGTGCATGTTTTATTCTCCTTGCAGGGTTTGAATTTTTTGTGCTCCATGGAAATGGTGGTTTGGATGTTATTTTGGATTGTGGTACTTATGTCTTCCCTTTCCTTCTCATTTTTCTTCCATTTTCCCCTCATTTGAGAGTGTCTTTCCCCCTCTTATTGGTGCTATCACCTCTCTTTAGCTTAGGATTTTATTTTATGCACCTTTCTCTTCCCTTGGTCCCTTGGATTAGAACATAGAGTAGATTAGATAGCTGCATTTCCTTCCTTAGGAGTAGTTTTACATTAGGAATAGGTAGAGGAACTAGTCTTCTCTAGAGGTCTGTCTCAGTTTAAGTCCCACAACTTGGAGACAATCCCATGTTGCCTCAAATCCCTAGATCATTCTAATTTGGGACATGTGCAAATTTGATCTCCAATAGTTTTGGCATGTCAGGTGGGACCATTGAAAGATTTATTTTCAGTATTTTACTAAGTTTTGGTGTGTTATTTAGTAATTTCCAACCTTTGGAGGTTTTTTTCTACACATATGGTGACTCCAATCTTCATATCAACTGGTTTCAGTAGTCAAAGTGCTTAGTTTTATGAGAAGAATTAAAACAAGGTCTAGAATAGTGGAAGAAGGAGCTTTTGAATATCTACAGTTATCACCAAGGAGAAGAAAAAGAGGCAGAAGCAACTCAAAGATCACCATCACCACCGAATATAAATATCTCTACTCCACCTCTTGGTAGGCCTTTCTTTTTGTCTTCTAGAGTTTTAAGACCTATTGCATTCATGGCACAACAGAGGAATTTACCATTTGTTAACTTTAATGGTGGTATCCCTCTTGATCTTAATGCACAACATGACATACTAGTAGCTTCCTTGAAAAATATTCCAATTTTTACTGGTGAGAATCAAGTTACCCTTGCTGAGCACATTCAGGATGTTGCAAATGTATGATTTATTCATCTAGTTATAAAAGATGATGTAGTGGTTAGGCTACTAGCTTCTTCACTCAAAGGTAAAGCACTCCAATGGTACAAAAGCTTGAGACTTGCCTCTATTACCAACTGGTATGGACTTGGCATTGCACTTTGCAATCAATTTGGGGAAAAGGAAAACACAATATCTCTTTATTAGAATAACTAACAACTTTTAAGAGGGACCTAATGAGCTCATGGCGGATTTCAATTTTATATTTCAGAAAGACATGGGATAAAATTCCAGCTCTCTTGAGACTTGGCACTCCACAAGGTGTTTTCCTTTACTTCTTAAGAGCATTGAATTATGATATTTCAACTTGTTAAGAGGATGGGACAAATTCTATAGGTGTTATTTAGTTGAATTCCTTATGGGTGTTCCTATCCAATATCCATTAGGTTGAGAATTGTCTAATACAAGCTGGAAAATAGCCCCTAGGATGCCTACGCTTTTGTTCCTTGAATTACCTCAAGCTCCATAACCTACCATTACTCCCATCCCTGAGCAAAGTTCACAACCTTCTTTCTCCACATCCTATTCTCCTCAAAATCAAAAGGATGATGATGAAATGAAGGCCTTGATTAGAAATTTTTCAAACAAAGTTATATCCTTGGAAAAATAGCAAGCCCAATCTTATAGAAATTATTCTAATTAGGGGCAATATTCTAACCAAGGATTCAATCAAGGTTACCATCCCTATAGAAACCAATACCCTAACCAAAGATATGGGAAGAATCAACAAAATGATAGGTGGCAAGGTCAAAATGCACCTCTTTAACTTCAAAAAAAATCTCCTACTCATTCACTTCCTACTGCTAGCTCAAATAAAGCATTGGTTCCAATGAAAAACAATGTGATATAAGAAACAGAATGGTGTTTCCCATGCAATCATCCACATAATCAGTTTATTTTTCCAAATTCATTGCAATCTCATACCTTTATGGTTCAAAATTCTTCCAATCAGTAAGAACCATTTATAGAAGTAGCCAATCCTAATTTGGAAGGAGATCAAGAAGCTACCCCTAGAAACTAATATTATATTATTTGGGGCTGATGAGTTTTATGTAATGAATCAAGAAGTGGGAAGTTCCAGTAGGCCTCAGACTCATGTTTCTGATAACACAAGGTTTAAGAAGAGAATATTGGATTCTCAACCTTCATCTTCTTCTAATCAAGGAAACACTATCAACAAGGAAAAGGAAGTTGGGATAGATGTAAGTAAAAACAGATTGCTTGAGGTTCCTAAAAATCCTATTTTAGACAAGCAAGTTGTCTCCCAACCAAATCTGCCTATCCCAATGTTGCAGTAATCAAGGAAAGGAGAATATTGTACCTCAAATGCACAATTCCATGGGCCTTCCTTTCAACATTGTTGAGAAGATGAAGAAAACAAATGTTAATGTGACAATGTGGGATGCTCTAGCTATTCCATCACAAAGGGACCTCCTACATGAAGCTCTCAAGAAACTTCCTCAAGTTGATTGTAATTGTTCAAAATACTCATGCTACTGTCAATTTGTGCCAAGAAAAGGAAGAACATGCAAAAAAAGTTATCAAGACCCCACCCTTTTATATGTCCTTAATTGTGGGTAAACATTTGGTTCATAATTGCATGATTGATTCAAGGGCTAGTACTTCTGTAATGCCTAAAAATATTGTTATTATCCTAGGTCTTAAGTACAACCCTATTTCTAAAGGTGTTCTACAACTTGATGGCTCAACCATTGGCATCTTAGGAGTGATCAAAGATCTTGAGTTAACCCTTCATGCTTTTCCAAGTCTAACCATAACTCATGATATATCAATAATTGACTTGCCTCCCATGTTTTCCATTTTCTTATCAAGAGACTTCACTGTGTTAAAGTAGGTGGCTACTTGTCTTCATATTGGACTCATATGCTCCTAATAACTATATATGGTACAAGATATACCATACAAGTTGAGCCTATATTTTCTTACCATATTGAGTCTTATAATCCCACTCCTCTCCAATCAAATTTCTTAATACAAGAATACCATGAACAAGATTTAGTTTCAGAAGAGCAGCATATTCCTCTTTCAATTCTTGATCTTTTATTAGATGAATGGGCCAAAGAACACTATGAGTTTGATCCTTATGATACAACTTTGGAAACTGGACTTGGAACCTACTGCATTCTTGAAGAAGGGTCTACTTTACCTGCACCACTCAAATAAGAAAAGGATAGTGCTTCTGGATTATGGAAGATGTTCTTTGATGGTTCTAGAAGTAGAAATGGAGCTAGGGGTAGTGTTGTGATGATTTTCCCAATGGATGATAAATTATTCTTTTCCCATAGATTACAATTGACATGTTCTAATAATGTAGCAGGGTATGAGGCATTGGTGTATGGTCTTCTAATTTCTAAAAAGAGACTAATCAAAACATTGTAAATCTTTGGGGATACTGAATTGGTCATCCACCAAGTTAGAGGGAAGTGTGCCACAAATAATAAGCTTTTGAAATATTATAAACACATAGTTTGGGATCTTCTGGAGAGTTTTGATGCTCTTAATTTGTAAGTGGTGCCAAGGAAATTGAACAAAGAAGCAGACCATATGGCAGCCATTGGTTCACAATTCTCACCTACTGAGTATTTTGTTAAAGGAAATGTGCAACACATCAAGGTAGTGGTTAGACCATCCATTCCAGACAATGAAACCAATTGGTAAGTATTTGACAATGATGAAAAAATTATCCAATTCATCTAGAATGAAGCTGAGTTTTCCTGTTAAGAATGCAATCTAATTTACATGACTGCTATGGTGACCAAATTATTTAGTTGAAGACAAAAAAAATTCCAAAATGATTGGTCACTTTGGATCATAGTTTCAGCCCTAATGATGAATTTAGAGGTGAAGAAAATAACATAACAGCAAGGCAAGAAGATTGTCAACCAATCACAAATTCATAGGTAAGGAAGTTCTAATTGGAAAGGTATGTGATGAGAATGATAAGAAAGATTTTATCTCCTTGTGTCAAAATTTCAATGATGTATTCTCATGGTATTATGAGGACCTTAAGGGGTTTGATCCAAACATTATCAAACATTCCATTGATCTTGATCCTAACGTGAAGCCAATGAGACATAAACAAAGACTAGTTAACCCTAAAATAGAGCCCCTCGTGAGGAAGGAATTATCCAAACTAATTGAGGAAAAAAATGCTATCAAATACTCTACTTGGGTGGAAAATCTTGTCCCGGTGAGGAAGAAGAAAATAGAAATCAGACTTTGTGTTGATTTCAGAGATTTGAACAAAGCCTCCCTAAAGGATCATTATCCTCTACCTTCCATGGAGAAAATTTTGCAAACTGTAGTAGGAGGATGAAAGGTTCTCTATGCTTGATGGATACTCAAGGTTCAATCAAATCAAGGTTAGGGAGGAGGATCAATACAAGACTGCATTTACAACCAAATGGGGAACATATGCATATCAGAAAATGTCTTTTGGTTTATCAAATGTAGGTGCCACATTCTAAAGAGCAATGGACATTGATTTCAAAGGGTATATCAATGAATTCATCCTTTTCTATCTACATAATATTACCATTTTCTCAAGATAGAGTAAAGATCATATCATCCATCTTGAGAAGGTATTTGAGAGATGTAGGGAATATGGGGTGTCTCTTAACCCCAAGAAATATAACTTTGTAGTCCCTAGGGGGAAATTCTTGGGGCATATTGTTTCAAAGGATGGCATTGCCATTGATCCAGAAATAATCTCATCCATATTCTCTCTCTTTCCTTTCTAACTCAAAAGAAAGTATTGCAATCATTCCTCATAAATATTAACTTTGTTAGGAGATTCATTCCTCAATGTGCAGGATTAGTCAGGCCTGTCACTCTAATGTTGAAGAAAGATTCAACTTTCAAATTGACATCTGAAGGTAAGGAAATATTTTCTAAGATTAAACAGGAAATTTCTCAAGCTCCTACACTTATCAACCCTGACTATTCCAAGGATTTCATCCTATATGCATATGGAGTTGAATCTAGCATTGTTGTTATTTTGACTCAACAAAATGATCAAGGATTGGAACAACCAGTGGCTTTCTTCATTCAAACACTGAAGGATTATGAATTGAGGTACAATCACATTGAAAAATAGGTCTTTGCTATCATGAGGGATCTAAAGAAATTTAAGAGTATGTTTTCCACTAATCATATCAAAGTTCTAGTCTCACATTCCAGTGTGAGAGAATTTATTATGGGAGTAGAAATCAATGAGAAAAGAGCTAGATGGGTGACCAAAATAATGGAATATGATGTGACTATTCAAACCAAAAAATTGGTAAGAGGTAGAGAAATTTGTGAGCATATTTCTTTGGATGCTTAAAATGACTAAAAACCTCCTTCTTCATGGATGAAGAATTTCCACATAATGCTAAAATTCAGCAGGATAAAGGAAATGTGGTTAATAATCATAGTTGGATTGATGATATGATTTCCTTCTTATCTACTGGTGCATATCCTTTTATCCTAAAAAAGAAAAAAATGATACATCTAAGGTTGAAATCCATTCCTTATGCACTAATTGATGGGATTTTATTCAAAAGAAACATTGATGGAGTTTTGTTGAGGTGCATTGAAGGTGAACAAGTAGACAAGGTTTTGACAGAATTCCATGATGGTTTCTTTGGTGGAAATTTTTCTGCCAAATCCATTGCAATGAAAATTATAAAAGAAGGATACTTTTGGCCCACATTATTTTTTGATGCTCACAAATGGGTCAAAAAATGTAGGGAATGTGCTTTCTTCACTGGTAAGAAAAGGTTGGTTTCCCTTCCACTTCATCCAATTCAAGCAGATCAACCATTTTCCCAATGGGGTCTTGATTTCATTGGCATGATCAATCCTCCATCAAGTGTTGGTCACAAATGGGTTTTGACAGTGACAAGATTACTTTACCAGGTGGACAGAGGTTGTGCCACTCAAGGAAGCAACTGAATCAGTTATATTGGACTTCCTTGAAGACATTGTGACAAGGTTTGGTATCCCTCAAACTATCATCTCTGATAATGCAAAATATTTCTTAGGATCTAAAATTTCTGATTGGGCTCTTGGACTTGGAATTTATTTGAAGACTTCTTCCAACTACTACCCTCAAGGTAATGGTTTGGTAGAATCCACTAACAAGAACTTGATTAGGATCATGAAGAGAATAATGGATATCAACCAGAGGCAGTGGCATACAAAGGTGAGAAATGCTATTTGGGCTGATAGGATCACAATGAAGAAGGTAATTGGTACTTCCCCTTACAAACTTGTCTATGGTAAAGAAGTTATGCTTCCATTGTCAATTGAGTTTCCTTCACTTGAATTAGCTCAACAATTAGAATTTGAGGGTACATATCAAAGAGAGATCAGAATGGCAGAATTATTTGAGCTTGAAGAATTAAGAAATTCTTCCATGATAAATTAGAAAAGCATCAAAAATCAACCAAACAGTGGTTTGATAAAAGGGCTAGAGTTCAAACATTCAAATTTGGTGATCTGGTCTTGAAATGGGATGCAGACAGAGCTAAACCAGGTAGACACTCTAAGTTTTATACAATTTGGAGTGGACCATATATCATTAATTCTTGCAAAGAAGCCAACTCTTTTGAGTTATCTAACCTTGATGGAAATGCATTACAAATCCCAATCAATGGGATTTATCTCAAGCATTCCCATTAAGTTGTTTCATTGCATCTTGTACATATTAGATTAGTTTTCAATTCCTCCAAGTGTTTCTAGCACATTATCTTGTTGGTAGTGTAGGTTTATTTTCCCTAAGTGCTTTTCACAATTTTTTGTTACTTTTGGATGGCATGGTTTTGCACAGTTTTTTATGGGAGGATTCTGGAGAAGTATGAGTTGGGAAGAGTTTCAGAGTTTAAGGATCAATTGCTATTTCTCAGAAAACCAAATGTAGAGTAACTAAAATCAGATTTGGGGATAGTTTCAAATTCTCATTCATTTTTCTTAACATATCAGTTGCATGGGAAACATGGTGATAAGATCAATTCAAGACAATTTTCCACTCTCATAAAACTTAATTTTAAAAAATTTATAATGAGAGTGTGAAGCTTCAGATAGCTTCAGGTCCAGGCTACTTCAGATGGATTCAGGGGTAAGAGATCCAAGTTTCAGATTATTTTTTATGTTATTTAGGTTGACTCCATGCCCAATGGATTTCAAGGCTACTGATCTCTTTCAATCTAGTAGAGTAGATTACTCCATGAGTCACCAAATTTTTATCCAATTTCGCATCCCTTGCAAATTTTCCAACTTAAAAAATCTATACTTAGGCAGTATGATAGAACCTTGGAGAAGAAACTAGAAAAAATAGGTAAATTTCATGTTTTGGGGAACTTACAATCATTCAGGGAATTTCCTCTCCTTCTCTCCAACCCATTAAAATCCATACTTAGAAAAATATAAAAAAAATGGGAAAATTTGGGTCATTTCTAGTTTTTTGGGGGTTCTGAAGGGAACAGGAAGGAATTCTCACCGGTCACATGTTCTTTACATTGCTATATTACTCGCAACAAAGGAGTTTAGGGAAAGAGATAGTGTGGTGTGGATGGATCAGGATTTGTGGGAACTTGTGGAATAGTTCTATCTGGAAACAAGTTCCCAGCAACACCTTTAAAGCCACACAAAGTGGATTAACAATGTTATACAAGCGAAGCGGCCTCCAAAGGAATAAGTAGAACAGTTCCACCAGATTTTTGGTTCTCCACATGGATGGCACGGTTGACTTAGTGAGAGTGGGGAGTTAAGAGTTATGCAAACATTATGGGTGTTTTGGGAACAAGTGGAATGGTTCCCACGGGCTATAAGTTCTCTGGATAAGTGCATGAGCAAAATAACAAAGGAAAAGTGTTGGGAAAAATGTGGAAGCGATGGGACTTGTAGGAACCAATGGCCCATGTGGAATTATTCCAAAGTTCCACCCTGGGACCCAATTATCCAACCAACACACCAACTCAAAGACCCATATGGCTAAACCAATCCAAAATGGAACACAAAGAACATTTCCTCTCTTCCCTCAGTTCTCTGACCGGCTATCCCACTTGCACCACAAGGCATAAAATTTATTAAGATAGTAGCATTACACTGAGACCCTCGTGTTCCTCCTCGAACCCCTAGAATCCACATGGCCATAAATTTGGCTCCATGGCTCCAAATTTGACAAACTTTGTGCCATTAGAAAGGTATCTTCATCCTCTACAACATGAAAACTAGAAATCTTGAATTAGGTGAGGGTAGGTGGGTGAAAAAGAGGAAAACATATCCATTATTAAAGATGCAACTCCAGGTAGCTCAACAACTAGATTTTATGAGCTATGGTGCCCATTCATTCTCCCATAAGAAAATTATCATGGGGAAATGGTATTGCAAGGGTGCCCATACCTATTTTCAAAGATTTAATGCATGTTATTGGTGGGTGGAAGCAATAATTTGATTTCCCTCTATTTTCCCTCTTCTCTCTCTTTCCCATTTTCTATAAATTGTAAGAGGATGATCATTTGTAATGTTAGATACTCTTAGGATGGACATTATTGTAATTCTAGTGTAGCCTTCTACAAGTGTTGCATATATATTTTGAGTTACATGCATTAGATTTGAATATCTACTTGGTGATCCTTGCCTTCCTCCTTCATTGTAATGAATTGTGCATCTACTTGAAGAAATAAAATACTTGTTTTGTGGTTATTATCTGCCCTAGCTTGTGTTTTATTGCATTTTATTTCCTTTCATTGCATCTACAGGTATATTGTGCATGTTTTATTCTCCTTTTAGGGTTTGAATCTATTGTGCTCCATGGAAATGGTGGTTTGAATGTTGTTTTGGACTATGGCACTCATGTCTGCCCTCTCCTCTTTCATGTTCTTCCCATTTTCACTCATATAAGAGTGTCTTTCCCCTTCTTCTTGGTGTTATCACCTCTGTTTAGCTTAGGATTTCCATTTCATGCACCTTCCTCTTCCCCTGGTCCCTTGGATTATTAGAGTAGGATTAGATAGTTACATTTCCTTCCTTAGGATTAGTTTGGCATTAGGAATAGGTAGAGGAACCAACCTTCTCTGGAGGTCTATCTCAGTTCAAGTCCCACAACTTGGAGATAGTCCCATGTTACCTCAAATCCCCAGATCATTCTGATTTGGGATGGGTGCAATTTTGAGCTCCAACAAGTCCCTTGTCTAACAACTCTTTTACTTATCTTTTAACCTTTTGATTTTCCATGGGAGTCATCTTGTAGGCTTCCTTGTTTGGAAAATTAGATCCCTACATAAGATCCATATGATGTTTTATGCTCCTGATTGGTGGTAAATAATTTGGAAACTCATCCAATTCTATGCCAACATATTTATCCAACAATATTTCAATTTCTAAGGGAAAATTAGTCACTATAGTGGTTGTTATGATATTTTTAGGCTTGGATATTAAAGTAAAATTTACCCTGTCTCCCTTTAGATTATGTAGAGACCCATTTCCACTCATCATCATCACCATGGAATTGTTCTCTACCTCTTCATTATTGTCCCTTAGTGTTGTTAGAGTATGAATCTTACTATCTTTCTCTAAAGTGTAAGTGTTTTCTCTTCCATAATGGATTTATCTTCCATCATATTGCCAAGGTCTTCCAAACAACACATGAAAAACATCCAAAGGAATACCATCACAAAGAACCTCGTCCTTATAACTTCCAATCTAAAATTTAACTTGAGATTGGTTATTGACTAATATTTGATGTCCTTTTTGCATCCAAGACACTTTATAGGGAGTAGAGTGTACTAATTTATCATCCCTAATTTCTCAACCATTTCTAATGAAACTAAGTTATTTGAACGCCCACTACCAATAAAAAATTTACAACGATTATCTATTGATTTTCATATGGTCATAAATGGGCTATTTGTTTGAGTTGGTACCTTCATCTCTTTATTTGGATTTAACAATAATATCTTCATTAGAAAAGATTCACATTTTTTTATATTCTTCCACATGTGAAGGAGATCAATCACTCTCCTCATCAATTTGTGATATCTAATTACTATCTTCAACCACTCTTCCACTGATTTGAGGATTCTTTAGACATTCATATCATCTATGTCTTGCATATTTATTGCATTTGAAACACTTTCCCAAGAACCCTCTCCCTTTTCCTTCCCTATAAGGAATTATTCCTATGAAAGAGTAACCTCCTCTCGTGGCATTCTATCCTTAAGAGTTATTGTTATCTTCTCCTTCATGATTCTACTGTCGACTTCTTCCACCTTATTATCATCTACCTTTGATATTTATGGCTCTTCCTCTAGAATGTTGTGTATGTTTTCTATTCAACTTCTCCTCTATCTTAAGGGATGATTGATATGCTTCTTCTACTTTCCTTAAAGATAGTATATTGATCTCATTTATATGGTAAACCTTTATCCATTCAAATTTATATCCATCTTATGTGCATCCTCTTATATGTGACTAAATTTAATTGAGAGTTTATAAAATTCTTCTGTATAGTCCTTCACATGCATCCCTAACTACTTCACATTTTACATCCTCTTGATCAAATTTGTTTGATAATATGAAGGAATGAATTTAGATTTCAAAATTTCCATCATCTTGTCCCATGATATGATTTTCTCCTTTCCTTTCTTCTTCCTTTCAATATAAATGTAATCCCACAAATTGGATGCATTCCCCTTCATATTAGTACATTAAAACTTCACCTCTTTCTCATCATCCACTCCCTCATGATTAAAGTATTTATCCATATCTACTATCCATTCAATCATTTCTTCAGAATGTAGGCTACCTCCATACTTTGGAATCTTCAATTTTAGTTTGGAATTTTCCTGTATCAATGCTCCTAGTATCCTTACTTCTACACCTTCGTCTTATTCAACTTATTCTTCTAGTTCTCCTTCCTCCTCCTCTTCTTATTCATCACTAACATCACCTAATAACACACACCTTTTCTAAGCAATATCTACTACCTCTAAACATCCTTGAACATTCATCATTAGTGCTACTAATTCTTCTTACCTTAGTTGTCTTCTTTATCCTCTCCCATCCCTATCTCTATGAGTCATCTCTCTTTCCTCTGTAAGCTTCTATTTCATAACTTTCACCTCAAGTATCCTTGGTCAAACAAATTTTAAACTACTCTTATCTTTACTCTGATAGCAATCTGATGGAGACAAAGATGTATAGTTAATAACAAGGTTCAAAGTTTTCAATAGTAATAGAAATGACGAGTTTTTTGATATTTTCAATCAATACCTAAGGTGGAGTAAAAAAAAAGAAGGTCTATTTATATTTAGGAATACACTATTTATATATAACAACACTAATCTCACCTTTACACCTAGGTTAGGAATAGGGGGCCCAAAGAAACATAGTATGATTATAAACAAATACCTCTAAGACACTTAAAATTTATAGTTCAAACATGGTTTGTTTTCCTTTGAGGTTTTCTCTTACTGTATCACACAACACTAAGTAGTTCATTTTATAAGATTCCAATAATGAGGGGCAATGGTAATTGAATCTTGAATTTGATAATTAGGAATGTTTCTTATTAGGGTTTATAGAAATTTTGGCACTATTATTCTGAGTAGTATGGGTTTTTTTCAATCTCTAAATTTTATAACTTATACACAAATTGACATCAAATTCCTTTCTTTATCTTACCATGAAGAATCAAGTAACACTATTTAGAAATCCATAAATCCTCCTTAACTGTTTCTAGTGATGAATTTAAGTTCTAGAGTAGAACTTCACTATAATAGGGTTGGACAAAGGGTTTATTGAGATCATGTGGTCAATTATGGATTCAATCTTAATTACATTCAAATTTCTCTATTACAGACTTATTAAACCCTTTTCACTATGCTCATGCTTTATTCTCCACCCAGAATTCATAAAATAGAAGAAAACATCTTCAGGTAATTGATTTGCATGAGTCTATAACCTAAATTACACTATGGATGTCATATCCATAATTGTAGTCACAAAATCATGCACTTTAGACATTTATCTATCCCGGTCTCATACTACTATTTAGAAGGTTCTTGAGTGAAGAAAGTACTAATTAATCCCTGTTCCTTTGGCCATATTATTTATTTTATTTCATAATTTGTGACCTATTGCCGAATTTTTTGCACATCCCACGTAATTTTAGCTGTAACTGGGGTGACTAAATTTAGTACTGGGGTGCCAATGGGTGCCCTGGTCCCACCCCCCCACCTGGGGGTGCCCCGATCCTTCTAGCTCTTTCTCGACACTTTTTGGGCCTCTTCTACCCATTTTTCATCCTTATATTTCTTGTGGTCTTCATTTTTGGGTTTAATTACAAAATTAGAGTAAAAGAACCCTATAAATATAAAGTTATGAGACCATAATGAGGGACCTAACATCATACAATAATATCACTCCATCTAGAGTTACATCCATCTATTGCATTGACATCCACATAGCTCCATCATCAAGGTATAAGCTAGGACATCTACATCACATTTCATAGGGGGAGGGATTTTATTCTATTCCATGCACACATACTATTACATTTTCTACATTTATATATCACTCACTATTTCACAAAGTACGACTAGCACAAGATCACCTACGGCACAAAATGCACACACACACACACCAGAACTACATCCGGGTCTGAAATGTAGTACAACACTTAGTTTACTAAGCCCACTATTGTGGTAGATGAGGTCAGTCTGACCCATTCATTCTACATCTTTTTTTAGGGTTTTGATACTTTCTTTTGTCTTATTGCAAATCATTTTCTCCTCTTGGAATATTCAAAGCATTCGATGTGGTACACAATAATTGACACGATAGAAAGGTAGAGTTTCAGATCACCTTCTAACCCTGCGAAGACCAACTTCTGATATTTTTCTCAGACCAGGGCACCCAGATTCCTTATCAGAGTGCCCATAGGCACCTTAGTCCTATTCCAGGCACCATAGTCCACTCAAATTTTCTAGATCCAGTCTTTTAAGTACTTCTGCACATTGTCTGATGTTCCTAGAATTTCCAGTTAGACATGCGACACTCTGCAACAATCATCAGTTATCAACTGAGTTATTACCTTACCTCATTCTTTCACATTAGGGTTTGATTTTATTAGTTTACTTCATTTATTTCATTTACATGCTGCCATAGTATATTTACTTACTACGTTATATGTCCTCCTAAATTAGATTAACTAGTTCTCAACTAACATAAATTTAGTTAATCTTAGTTAATCAATAATACTTAGAGATTCTCAAATTCTTATCAGTTTTATCAAGCAATTAGTTGTGCACTTGTGTTCATAAAATGCTTTTATAGATTAGGAAATGAAAGTATCCAGGGAAAACCCAAAACTTAGAAAAACACAGAGTTATTATTCATTATCAATAATAAATATAGAGAAACAAGAAGGATAATTTGTGGTTTAAGGATAAATTTCAATATTATTAGAATTTAAACATTTATTACAACTTTTCCACATGAAATTGACACCACACATAGCTATACAAACCCACTCTCTAAGATTCCACTTGTCCATATCAAAATTTCAAAGAAACCCTAAATTGTTAGCCCTCTAATTGACTATTTTTTTCCACTATGATTATGATATTTCCCGAATGATCCTCCTTTTAATGAATGAAGAATGAATGATCTCCCCTCTTCACAAAATTCAGTTATGGAACTCATAACCATCCTTTGGTTTCTTCACTTAAAATGGTGATAATGTTCATAGATTGGGTTTGTACATGATTTTTGTGATCAAGCATTACTAACCATTCCATTATGTCTCCTCAATTGTCAAATGGAATTTAATAGTAAAAAAATAATATTTACACCCAGTAATGCACCCAAACCTTCGTCACAAGTTCAAAATTTCAAATTATAATTTTGCGGGAAAATAGTAGAACCAAATTAAAGAACTCTAAGCAAGAGAAGTGACATGAAACATGTATTATTAGCTAAAATAAGGTTTAATACCTCAAAAAATCCAAAGTTTTGTCATATTTATAGAGGATGCCCCTACATAATTAATTCACCTAGATGAATTTAGACATGGTAGATAATGTCATTTAGGTGAATTTTTCCTAAAACGATGACTTCATCTTCCAGATTTGTTAAGGTTACATTTTTAATTTCACAATTTACCTAAGCTAACCTAGTGTTATTTGAGTTGGTAATATTGATGCAATAATCACCTATAAAATCACACTCACATAACCCATTTGAGGGGCACCACCTATGACATCTTTTGGAATACCTATGAGATCATAAAAAAATACCAATTGCTATAGAAATCTCTCAAGCATATCATTTGTTTCGATGTTTTCATATATCCTACAAGGATTCCTTGGCTAATTTACAAATATTTCACTCATACATCAAACAACATTCTTAAGTTTTTCAGTTCCTATTAGGGTATTCTTTTCCAAACACATATCGATATACATTTTTTATAGATAGATCAAGTGGGGAACTATGAGGGTTTAATGCCTCTTTGAAGTATTTCTATGTAAGCGTGACAAGTGCCACTTCAATTTGATCAATCTATTTTTAGGTCCCCATGTAAATAAAATAAGATTCCCTAATCAAGTATACAATTGTGATTGTAGAATCATGGAAGGTGAAGATAAATATACATAAGAATACAACATTAGAGGCATTATCTATCCAAAAGTAGTAGAGAAAAAATATATTCATAATATAAAAATTCATACGGGAAATTTATTTGTAATAGGTGACTTCATATTGAACTTAGAATCAAACTTCTATATTTTCAAGAAATCTTGATGACATTCTGCACATCCTTCTTTGACCACTCTCAGATCATTATCATCTTGTCTCGGTCTAAAATTGGGAAAATCATCTCTAATCTTAGCTTGTAATTTGTTTATTTAGATCAACTGTGACACTACAAGTTTACATTATTATTTGGACATGACTTAGGATATGTATGATTTCCATTATTTTCCATGATATAATATTGTGTATTCACAAATTCTTAATGATTTAATTAGATAAACCCTAATTTTAGCATTAAATATTCAATAATTCAAAGAAGGAGACTTGGTTCTTAAATGGGATGATGATAGATCCAAATACAAGAGACAAAAAAAATTTGATACAAATTCTATTGGAACCTATCAAATATCCTAATGTAAAGAGAGATATTTCTTCAAACTTTCAAAACTTGATGGGAAGCCCCTATAGTTCCAAGTGAATGGGATGTTTATCAAACAATACCGTTGAGGTGAATTTTCCCCTCTTGTACATAACAGGTTGGTTTATTTTATTATTTTTTGTCCTTGATTTCATGTCTTACTTTTTTATTCTTGTCTCTATATACAAGTATTTATATTACATGTATGTTTTGGCCTTACAATTGTATATAACTATCCTTTGTTATGATGCGTTTGTGTAAAATTTCTTGTTGTGAATGTCAGTTAACTATTTATTTACTCATAAGTTTCTTGAGTGGGATATATTTCCATTAGTACTTCTTTGGTCTTGTGTATGTTTCCTTTTTTCTATGTTGGTTTAATTTCTATCTATACATAGTTTTGTGGGAACTATGGTAGGTCTATAACAAGTCAAGTTACATATATAGAGAACCTTATAAAATGATCTTGATATTAAAATTTCAAAGTTATGGGAAGGGAGAAATTAAGGGAAAGTTTTAGACAAAGAGATGAATTGAGTTTATTAAAATCAATAATAAATTTCAGATCTCAGTTACAAGAAATTAAAAGGGTTTCCAAGATCCATAAATTTTATTAGATTCTTACAAATAATCCATGTCAAATAGATACTTAAAGCTATTGATATCAACATATAACAAACATATACCACTTTCAAGTCACTAGAAATGTTAATAAAATACACCCATGCCTATTTATTTAACTTTTAGTTCCCAAGTTCCCTCTCAAATCCATTTTTGTCTTAACATCATGTCTTCCCATTTCAATCAGAGTCAGAAATGGTCACTCATATCCAAAACATATTCACAAACATGTAAACAAGCATGTGTGACCCCTTAGAGTAAAGTAGATATTCCAAAATCTTCAGTGTCTCCGATGGAAGCTTACATTAAGATTATTTAGAAATATGCTAATACAATTGAACCACTTTGATAAAGAATTTCTTTTAACAAGATGATTATATGCATATTAAATTTATAGATGAAGTGGAGAAATAGGGTGAGTCATGTGTGAAGTTGAGTAATTTATAATGCCCCTCTTACTCTCTTGGTTGATATTTTAAGTGCTAAGAACCCAATTCTTGAAGACCCTGTGATGGTTACATGTATATTTTCCATGTGTTAGTGATGCCTCACAAAGTATTCACATTTCATTTAATAAACATTTAGAATAAATTCATCTCAAGGTGCCACGTGTTTCACTCATTTTCAAGCCAAGTGTATCATTTGGACCAAGAAAACATCACATGTAGTGCCAAAACCTTCAACAAAGGATTCATTGAATCCATGAATGTGAATGAACCATGATGGTACAACAAGTAATCATGCAATATAAAGAATTTTAGGATACATAAGAATCAAATGATGTAGAAAATGAAAAGGAAAAAATGGCCCATAATTGGACTACATGTCCAGTATTTCAAGTTTTTAAACCCATTACAAGTAAATAGTCCCATAAAATTATATTAGTGGTAAATTTTGACATAGAGCTCCAATCAACATGTCCTTGATATCATTAAGAGGTTCATGTGGAGACATTTCTATTGGATATATGTTTAGGTCAAATGGTTGTGCAATGGGATTGTATTTCACACTTTTAGTCTATGAGATCCATTTTAATATCTATATAGCTCTAAATTATTTTTATAAATTCCATGGGAATATAGCTAACATTTTTAACAACCCAATGAGTTACAAATCCTATCAAGAAATAAATAAATGTTTTCTTAATATGAAGGATTCAAAATTAGATTCTTAAAACATCTCTCGTTTATGTCTTTATGATCCTTAAGGATTGTCCTTTAGATTCCAATGAAAGCTAAAAATAGTGTGTTAAATATAACCTCCTTATCAGCTCTCATTTTTTATTTAGTGTCTCAAATATTATGTAGTATTATGTTTCTTACTTGAAGGAGTGTTTGAGATGACGTTGCTCTAAAAATAAGATCTCAATATGATCATTTTGAACCTTGGAATTATTTATATCATTTAGTAATTTTTTGGGATTACTATGAGATCTCACGACACATTGACATTGGTATGAAAAGATTCATAAAATAAATTAAAACAAGTGGGACATAATTTTAGGAGTAAATCAGCCTATCCATCACTTATATCACATTACAATCCTTCATCTACTTCTTTTCAAGAATGGAGATGTATCTTAGGTTAGTTTTTGTAGCTATGTGAATATTGGGACACTTGAAATCACATCACAAAGTATGATATTTCCTTGATACAGGAAATTTGGATAGTTAAAAATGAAATCAAGGACTGACCATCTATTAATTTAAAGATGGAATTCAATCTTCATAGAGACCTATTTTCTTATTTATCAAGTTTCCTTTCCTATTTCCTTCAATAATTAGAATAATTTCACAATTCAAGGTGTTATCCTTTTTATTCATGATGTAGTATTTATTTATTTGCATACCAAGCTATGTGTGTTGGAAATTCATTCAACAGGATTGAATGTTCACCCAAAGTGCACACAGCTATCAAGGCCCTCCTTTGTTATGTCTACCAGAATGTTAGCATGCATAACCATAATGATAACTGACTAAGTAAACAATCAAGTATATTTAACCATTGCATTCAACTCATTTTGGAAACACATGTAATAAGGAAACATAACATTGTAAACAATCACTAAGATCAATTGCAAAAACACATCTCCATACTCAGATACATCAATGATCATAATCCAACCACAATTATCCATTAAGCTTCAAAACCAACTACATGGTAAGAATATGATATATAATATGTGAACACAGAGAGTCATGCACGCAACCATAATAGAGAAACATAACACTAACACCCAAAAATCTTGATCATCCTGATAGTCAAGCCTAAGCCAAGTATTTATAGAGGTGGGGACTTTCCCTTCACTACCTATATGCTTCCTAACAATAGGAATGCCCAAAAATAGCCATGCATACTTACATGCATGCTTTACAAAAGACTTTCTAATAATATATTATCCACGAATACCCTAATTTAATCTTATTAATAACTAAATCCATGCATGTGCTTTCTCCAATAATAGCCATTGCTTACTCATCAAGGTAGACTTATTTTATCCCTTGCTTAGTGAACACTACATGTCTATTTTATCTTTACCTAGAAGAATTTATGATTCCTCAGTCAATCTGCATGTATGTGCAATCCCACACACAATCCTGTTCCTATCCGTGCACGTCCTCTTGCGTGCTATCCAAAATCCTCTACGCACACACGTCCATGCACGTCAAACTTTATTATTTTATGTGCTTAGCCAATTTTGGAAACCAACATTACCCCACACTAGATATGCTGTCCATCCTCAACAACACCAAAAAAATTTCACTCATGAATTAAATAATGAAGAATAAATAACATGGCTCATGCCAAAAAATCAAATAATTAGTCTTCCTTCGGTGGAAGGAGTATGGGAAATTCCTTAACCAAAATTTTCTCTAGCTCCCTCCACCCTTTAACTCCTTAATCACCTTAATTGGTGAAACATCATCAATGTCAGGAACCACTATGAGGGCTAATTCATCAATCTTCCCCTTCAGCTGTTTGATCAAAGTTTCCAACTCTTTTTCTACGTCATCCAACGCATGCATCCTACACATAATCTAGGGGAAATGTTCCTCTAGTCTATCCTTTAGTGATGTCTTCAATAGGTTTATCAGCTCCCTTTTCTACTCCACCTTGGACAACACTTTCTCTCCTTCTACCTTATTATTCTTTTTCATGGTTTAGAACTTCCTCAAATTTGCTTCATCTTTAGCAGCCAATAGACTCACAATATGATCAAAGTCCTGTCAGTTATTGTACATGAATTCTACCATCCACACAACCTCCTTAGTCTCTACTTCCAGTGTATCATACTGCACAAGGTTTTATTCGATCTATTCTTTTTCACCTTCTTCTGCTAGGCCAATGTTTCTTTTGTAGACTCTATTGTGAGATTCTTCTTCTCATGTGTGAGCATACACACCAAGTCCTCTAAACAATATAATGCAGTCTCATACAAAGCCTGGACTTGATCAACTAGATCTAGGTGCGTGAGTGTAATCTGCGATGCACTTCACATTCTTATATGCCACGTGTGTCCATCCATTCTCTTCCCTTAGTTCTTTTTTCTACTTCACAATTTATTTATATTTCTTCTCAAGATCTTTATTCTTCTCCTATATCTCCTTGTGCATATTCTTTATGCAACAGTCCTTATAAAAAATTATCACCCCTATTTCTGTCGAAAACTTGTTAAACACATTACACACTTATTCATCTGTTAATACCTATGCATCAACTATTAGATATAATTCTCCTAGTGTGGACTTAAGTCGAGTCTCAATTATCACTTGCATGCTAACCTCAAACTAAGGATATTCCATGTGTGACTGAAATGCCCAAGAGAACATCTTTCTTGTGTGCAACAAGGCCTCTTCCTTTTTAAAGAATGACCGACATAAGTGATATTATGTGGGCACTATACTTTGATATATCACACGTAAGACTTTATTAGGATCATCAACATACTGCATCATAGGGCCTTGGGGTGTGTGCATTGTCTTTCTGTTCTTCCCCTGGGTCCTTGTTAGAAAACCAAGTGCAAGGGGGTTCTCTACACTACCTACTTCCTCTTCACCAATATTATTTTCTTCTTCATCCTCATGTTCTACCTCGTGCTTGACAATGTGCTCTACCTCATACTCAATATTGTACTTTTCTTCCTCATGTGCTCTAATTTTGCAAACCCTTGCTATAAAAACCTGTAAAACCTTCGTTTCTTGCAAACAACCTTCCATGCCGCACTCACGATTTAAAATTATTGTGAAGGATATTCCCTACTCAGTCGTGTACCTTTTCCAAGATATTTTAATTGATTTGTCTAGGTTTCTCTCAAATTCACAAGAAATCACACAAATTCGCTCTTGAAAACACCTAAGTTCTTCACAAGGTAAGGTGAAAATTAATTTACCCCAATGCCCATTTTATAGGTTTCCAAATTTTTAATCGCATTAGTTAGTCCTCACTTACCACCATACAATAAATTTAATTCAGATTTTTTATTTTTCATGCTTTTTTCCACACGCTCCAGTCATAACTTTCTAGCACACTAACTACTTCCCAGGCCACAAACTCCTCACGTGCGCTTCCCTGCACTGTAGTACATAAATTTTTGTGCCATATACCAAGTAGTTATTCATGTTACTGCCTACCTCACATTACACTGCACGATCCTTCTTCTCACGTGGTCTTCAGTTTGGGAAGTTTCCTTTTTATCACCATCCTTCTCATTACTTGTGACACATTTTTCCACTTTTCTACGTGTGTAATCTGCAACCGATGCACTATCCTTCTACCATCACACATATATATTCATTTACTTAAATTCACCTTCAAGCACTCACAAGGTCTCATTATTTTACATTTGCACCTGGTTCACCCCACACTAAATGTATGTGCGGTCCTCTGCACATGAAATCAATAGATAAGCATCAACTTCCTACGTGCAAGTGTACTTATTATAACAAAAACAACAATAATCAAAGAAAAAATAGAACAATGAAATGTAAACCTAATATAAATGGAAATAACGCCTTATTAAAAACACCAAGAAACTTTATTTATAGTAGGGCTTCAACCTAATCCTATTTAAGTAACTGGGAAACATGGTGCCATCCAGCGCCTATAATTTACATGCACCTAAATCAAGTATCTTTGTTACTACAAAAGGTCCCAACAAATGCAACTTTAAATTTCCTGGATGGCACAAAAACTTGGAGTCATAAAGAAGGACCATCTTTTCAACTGTAAATGTCTTGTTCTTAATGTGCATATCATGAAAGGCCTTATGTCTCTCCTTCACAGTTTTCTGGCTCTAATGTGCAATGACGTGTTACTCATCTAATTGCATTAGTTATTCAATGTGCTCTTATATATACAATTTATCTGCTAATCCTTCTGCACACACAATACATAGGGATGATAATAAAAAATCTACAGGAAGTACTACTTCCGTGCCAAACACCAATTAAATTTTTTTGGCCTTATTCAACATTTTATATGTTATCTTGTATGCCCAAAGTACAGTTGACACTTTATCATCCCAATCTTTTCTTCTAACATCAGAAATCTTCATTTAAAGTTTGGCTCAAGATTTTGGTTAAAGCTTCTGCAGTACCATTAGCTTGTGGGTGATAAGGGGTAGTCTTATGGCGTGCCACCATAAACTCTCCTAAGAAGATTCTAATTTTCTCTTTTAAAAAAAGAGTTCCTCTATCACTTATCTAGCTTAATGGACATACATATATGTTAATGATCCCATAGAAACCTTGTTGGTGTGGTTGATATAAAATCGTTTGCAGGTGTTGCCTCTTCCCACCTTGTTAAATAGTTTGTACAAGTAATAATATAGTGTGCACCATTCATACGCACAGGTGGTGTAATAGGTCCTACAAAGTCAATTTCCACTTCTTGAAGGGTTACATGCTCGCTATAGGTCACAACGACATCTCATCTCTATGTCTAGGATTCCCCAAACATTGACAATGATCACATGCCTTTACATAAGCCTTGGTGTCTTTGTACAATGTCTCCCACTAAAGTCAAGCCATCATGATCTTACACGCTGTCTCATCTCATGCATAATGTCCTCCTTTTATTCCACCATGAGCCTCCTCCATAATGGAATCACGCTTATGTTCCAGAATACACCAATGTAAGACTTCATCACAACCCATCTTTCATAAATCTCCTCCAATCAGCTAATAAGGCACTAAGCGTATAACAAATTGCTTTTTCTCTAATGTCTTCATTCCTTTAGGCATCAATCCAGTGTGCAAAAATACAACTATATCTTCCAAATTTACGGGCACACGGTTCAAATTGAAAAGTTATGCATATGACATAGTGTATTTAATCCTTTTCACTTCCTTGCCAGAATTGATCCTTGATAGATGGCCAGGCTCTAAATTTCTCTTCCTGAGTTTGAAAACAACTGTGAAATAAAAATCTTGAAATAGAAGTATCCATATATAGATGAACCCTTTCAAAATAGGCTTATTGAATAAGTACTTTAACGTCACGTGATCTGTATAGAAGATAAATGGGGTTTCCATCAAGTACTATCTAAAATTATATAGCGCGTAGATCATAGATAATGCTTCACGCTTTGTGGTAGTGTAATTCTGATTCATGGGTTTCAACTTCCTTCTTGCAAAACATATGGGATGATCCACAATTCCATCTCCTAGTTGAACCAAGACTACACCAATAGCCATACCAGAAGCATCAACATGCACATGAAATGGTTTATTTTAAGATGGAAACTACAAGACTGGTGTTGTAGTAAGCCTCTCCTTCAATGTCTTAGAGACTCTTGTTGTGCGTCACTCCAAGAAATTTTTCCTTTCACTTTGAACAACTCTTTTAGGGGCACGACAATATTTACATATCCTTTTTTAAATTTTCTATAGTAACCAATATGTCCCAAACATCTACAGACCTCGCTCTAGTTCCTAGACTCCTTTAAACCCAAGATCACATCTATCTTGGCAAGGTCTACCAACAATCCTTATTTACAAATTATGTGCCTAAGCAAAGTTCCAAAGGTTGTAGCAAAAATACACTTTTTAATGTTTAAAGAAATTTTCAATTTCCGGCATCGCTCAAACATGAGTCTCAAGCTATCACAATGATCTCTAACCAACCCATAAATAGTCGAGTCATGTAAGTACACCTATAATAATTATGAATAAAATCCTAAAAGGACTGCACCACAATGCGCAAAAATACCACCGGTGTGTTCTTCAATCCAAAAGGCATAACCATATATACAAAGCTTTCTCACTCATTAGTATGAGTGGCATTTTCTTGGTCTTCACGTGCAATGGGCACCTGATGATAGCTAGAAAATCCATCAGTAAAAGAGTAAATTTCACGCTCTACAACGCCTTCAAGGATTTCCTCTGTAAATGGTGTGGGAAAAGGATTTGTAACACATGAAGCATTCAATTCTCTGTAGTCCAGACACATCCTGATCCACCCATATTTCTTGATATTGATTACCGTGATATTAACCCAATTAAATTCCTCAATTGGTTCAATGATTCCATACTTAAGCATTTTATCAATTTCCTCCTTTTTTTAATGCGCAAATTAGGATTCATCCTATAAGGTCTCTTCCTAACCAGACATGCACCTTATTTTAACTTAATATTCATCTCTCCCAATGAGGGGTGTACTCCCTTTAATTCATCATAGCCTCATGGAAATAAGTCTTGAAAGTCACAAAAAAGCCCAATGATCTTTACTACCTCTTGCTTTGACCAATAATCCCTAATAATAGCTTTCTTAGGCACATCTTCAATGTCAATTTTTACCTTATTTGTATTAATGGGGATGTGGTACATGCATTCCTTTTCATCTGCCATATCCGTGACTTCATGTGCACCCTCTATATAACTAACCTTTGAATTCTCAACCTCTTCATCATAAATGAGGTAAACCATTTTAGCCTTTTCTTTTTCCTTCGATGTGCGACCTAATTGTAACTCTTCCATCTCCTCACCATCCAGATGAGCCTTAGGTTCAGGTTCTCCAAGAAACACAAGCATAATCTATTCCACCTTTGCACCATCCCCCAATGTGATGTGTTTCATAATGTAAAATACTTCATGTACTAGAGGTTTGTTAGAAAAATAATCAAATTTATTGTCCATACCTTCAGTCATATCTTGCGAACTTGAAGTTTCTTGTTTGAGCTCAGCATGTACATACCATGCATGTGCACAACCTCACAAAGTGGAATAAAACTTATGCACCCACAAAGATGGTGACAAAACCTCCTAGCCTTACGCCCATATTCTCTCAAAATTATGGATGTGTTCTAAAGCAGGAGTATTCCCATAATATTCACATATATGTGTACATGCATTTCTTCGTGTGAACCTGGTTGAAAATGTGATTCTCACTTCTCACCAACCCAACAAGTTAGTTCTATATGTCACCCACCAGCGCGTTGTTATACCAAGCACGGTATAAACCAACAAATTTCTATGATCAACTTCATTCTTCCAATGTTCTTCCATGGTGTGCAAGAAAGAATCAGACTTTTCTTCACCAGTAAAGCACAATAACTGAACTTTCCCCATGTGCCTAACACTGTGTGGCATGATCATCCTAGTTACTCTTCCTTTCATCTCATTCCTGACCATTTCATACATTCCATAGGCCTAGTTATCATAAGCAACACTTGTGGTGTCGTTAACTAACTGCACATCTCCCCACTGCAACATGCATTCCTTGGATGGTTTGATGGTCTCAAAATCATGTATCGTGCATGCATAAATCCTTTTCAAATATTCTTCACTCAAGGACTCAACATAAAGTGTAGATTTTTCTTCATTCAGATGTATAATGACGTGCTCATTCTTATTCTCGAAAATTATGTACCCCTTATTGAAGTGCAATTTTGTATTATTCCCTTAACACCATGGTCACCCAAGTAATGTTGGAAAGTTATTTGCTTCAACAAACTCTAATACCTTAAAGTCTCCGGTAAACTTGGCCCCTAAATTGTAATGTAAGCATCCTTAAATACCCAAATAAGCATTGCCCTTTTCTTGTTTGCCATATACAACACATTAGAAGATAGCTATAGGTCCCCCCATATGATTCCATACATCTATTGTGAGCACATTTACCTCAGCGCATGTATCTATTAGAATATTGCTTACCACCCACCCATAAATTATTGCATCTAAAGTGATTTCCTTATCATACTCATGGTTTTGAGGTGGTAAGTTTGCATGTAGTATTTGTCACTTGCGTTCAACTCCAGTGCGCAACACCTTTCCATGCATCCATTCCCCTAAAAAAGGAACGATATTTTCCCAGTGCAACATATTACACACCTCATTTAGATCATCCACATCTTTCTGTGGTAGCTCAATGTACTTTATGTGTTCCTATACGCACCCAAATTTGCATAATGCTACATTGTCAGAATAATTCAAATCCCCAATAATGATAAATATTAATTCCAATGATGTTCAAGTCCAATTTATTTCTTGCAACATGTTCTAGTAGACTACTTTGCCTTACTTGTTCATTTTCCAGATTTTCTTGCTTTCCTTAGTCATTTTGCAGATTTTTCCTAGATTGCTAAGCCTTAAGTTATGAAACTATGCTGGCAATTGCATAACCGCCAGTCTGCGCAAATCGGTGGTTCCATGTAATTCTACCTGAGACTTTTCTAGCGTGTTATGAACGCGTATCACCTTCTTCAAATCAATTTTTTCCGCACGTTTCTTGACCAAATCAACTTTTCTTGAGATTTTTATGTGTATAGACTTATTCTTCCCTACTTATTATTATTAGTAAGTTAACTGCTACTCCCATGAGTTATGTGGAACTTCTTGGCTACCAAGTGGGATGGACCACTTCTCTGGCATTTTTCTATAAAACAAAGCTTTTTCTCGAAGCATCGGTTAGAGTATTTTGATTTGGAATTGCACTCTTATGCTTCCAGAATCCTGTAAAGAAGTACATAAGAAAACACAATCCATTTTCCTTATTACTCTCTTGCTCATATTACTACTAGACTACCTGCAAACCAGCTAGCTCTAGCACTCCTTTATTTTGTGCAATACCAACATAGCTCCCTAGAAACATTTAGACATTCATTGGAAAAGAAGCTGAGGGGATCTAAACAGAATTCCCAACATTGGATTTGTCTCTAGACTGCATTTCCAGGTTGGAGGTGTTTTAAATTTCTAGAAGGTTCCTTGGCTTATTTAGATGTATTTAAAATCATAATTTGTTAGAATACATTTTTTTAAGGAAGTATTATTTACAATAGTTTATATTTGCAAAGCTTCCATTGAGGATTTCATCTCAACTCATCCCTGTGGATTTGTCTGGGAAGAATTTGGAGGAGGTTTTTGCCACAATGTGTTATTAATTCTTCATCATTAGATTGTTTGTATAGTTCATTGCATTCAATATTTAGATTTGTTTGCACATGAGAAAAGTTTCTGTCAAAATCTTCCTTCCTACCCATCCTTGTGGATTTACACGAGAAGTGAATTTTAAAATCTTATGTATCCTTGTGTTAGTTTTATATTTCTTCATTTAGAAAGCTTTTGTTTTACCAGGGAAGCTTCACGGGAAGAATTACTTCTGAGAAGCTTTTCGTTCTTCCCGTGATTTTGAGGTAAAACTAGAGGCAGTATTATCCACAACTACAAATTAGGAAAATATTTATTTTATTAAATTAGATTAAATCCTCTATAACAAGGAAATAGCCGCATCTGACTATTTCATTGTTTAGTTTACTTAGTTTAGAATAGAATCAATTTTCATTTAATTAGAAGTAGTTGCATTGTTTGTGTAGATTGTTTTATTTAATTCTAGTAAACCCAAAAATATAGGTTAGGTAGATATTGGATTTATTTATTTAGAATTCTTTAATTCATTTCCTTTCAAGCAAGTAGATTAAATTTTTCATTTCATTTTAGTAAATTAATCGGAAATGAATCTAGTTAGCTAATAGATTAAAACACATTTGTCTTTTAATTAATTTGGATTTACTTTTCTTAATTGTTTAAAATGAACTTTTCAACATAGTTTAACTTTCAAATCAAACCAGACAATCTAACCATTGGGAATTCAATGTACCCACTCTTAGTCCTTGACTCTCTTATATACCCCTTTTAGCATTTCCCGCAACCTTGCACATTCCTGGATATCTCGACATGACCTCAGGAGGTCGAGTGCGTCTTAGAGTCACTTGTTGATTCTTGGACATACAGTTCCCTTTCACATGCCTGCTCCTTCAAGTATTGTATCTAGCCTTACAAATCTCTGATGAATCCCATAGTTTCTTGATATAATCCCTTCTATCTAGATACCTGAAATGCATGAATTCTTCTCTCATGATGAGTTGTCTAGCTTTGAAAGGTTCGAGTGCTCTTGTTGCTTCAGCGTAAGTGGTGACTAACTAGGGTTACAACAATTGCTTAGTTGTATTCTTCGGTATCCATTTATCACCCTTCACACGCTCTACCTTGACCATCCCCATGGCCTTGTCCTTATTTTTCTTGCTCATGTTCTCATACAGGTCTAGATAATCCTCTAACTTATGTTTCTTCCCACACCATGAACATACTATATTTTGGGGATAATCCCGCTAGTAATTATTAGGGGACCCACAAGTATAATAGGTCCCATAAGGGAATATAATTCTAGCTTTGTGACCTCTGCTTCTATATCCTCCATAGAATCTGCCGCCCCCATTGATATGTTCTTTAGATGTTTGCACATTCTCTTCTTAAGAGTTACTTGCCACTGTGGTGTGTCATAATCCAGTCTCACATGCCTCATGAATATGATCTATCAACCAAAAATCCTTCGTATCATGAGTGTGTGTGTGTGTGTGTGTTACAAATCTTGTAGTACATAAATTCACTCTTCACGGTTGCATGCTTCAAGAGAGGAAAATTCTAGACATCATGGTCCAAATGGAAAATATCAAAAGACTATAACAATGCAAGTACTGACCTGCATGGGAAGCTATCCTTAGTGTGTCCTTAAACCTCTCAATTAGTGCAACATATACCACTTTTAGTCCCATGTGCAGAGTTGGAAGAAAGCTTCTCTAACTACTTCATTGCTATCTGCGCTTCTAGAAAAGGAATAACTCCCATGTCCACACTTCCGAATGATTTGCAATGCATAGATACTTCTAATGCCTCGCGTGGATCAATATACATCTTATGAGATAATGCCCTTTTGAATGGAGTCAAAAATCCTCCAACAAACCACTGTGCATGCTGACTTTGATGAATGCCATAAGACAACTTGGACAACAGGGTCTTAAAACATGCATCATACTCCCTTACAATTTTAGATAAACCCTAATTGATATCTTTGAGAACACTGATACTCTGTTGCTTAAACTTCGGGATGTGAAAATCAACCAAAAATGCAGTGTAGAAAGCTATTAGTCCACCACAGTATCATGTGGGTCATACTTCCTATACAAACTATGCGTGCGCCCTTGCAGCGTAGTGTAAAATTGAATTTCCTTTCTATTTGAGGCTATGATTCCTGTCACACGCCATAGTAATTCACACTTATGCACATGCTCTATTGCATCCTCTATTCCTCTATATTATGGAAAGTGAAGTGACATCTCAAAATAGACCTGAGGTGTCTACTGCGCTGGTTGCTGAGGTGGCGGTTAATGTGGTGGTGGTTGTTGTGGTGGTGGCCCTTGCCCACCAGATCCATATCTTGAACTTCCACTAGTATTTCCTCTAGGTGGTTTTTGACTTGATCCACTCAATCCTCCCGTGCCCCATATTGCAGGCTGTAATCCAATTGATGAACTCCCGTATGTCCCAGTCGTAGTATTGTACTAGACACTTACTATCGGTGTGGTCACAACTCCCATTGAATTGATTCCAACAATCTGTGTGATAATACTCTGCCCTGACAATGCTCCCTAAAAACAATCCTGTAAGGGTACTCCCAAATACTAACGCCTATTGTGTTGCCATGGGCATGCCACTAGTTTGACTCCCTTTTGAATTCAATGCAAAACAATATCTACCCGTATTTGTCTGATTAACTTCACTACTATGTCCTTTATCTACCGTATGATTTGTAACACCTTGGGCAAGGGCTAGGTAGCCAGATTGAGTCAGATGTGTGCCCACAGTTCTCAATCTCTCCTCTGACGTGCTCATATTTGAAGCCGATGAGGACTCTCTACTGCGCTTTCCCAAAGTTGGGAGGACCTGATGTTGCGGATCCTCATCTTCCACGAGATCTTTAAAACCTTCATGATCCATCATTCCCCTTAATTCCAACGATTTTGCAATTTCCCTCACACGTGTCATGTCCCTCTCTTGCACTTCATTAAAATTGAGATGTCTTTCCTCTCTCTACTTATCTTATTCCTAGGTTGTCATCATCCTTCTCCACACATGCTCCTGCCCCTACGCACAGTGGGGGTTTAGATAGCCATATGGAATCTTTCCAATTTCATTTATACCATCAAGATCTTGATAACTAATGGGATAGTGCGCAAATAGGATCCTCTGGGCTCGCACAAGAACCTAAACTCAACTTATTTTGGGAAAAAATAAGTGGTAATTACATACTCCAATGTATAATTGTGTAACACACCAGCCCACCAATAATCTTCAACTCTAGTATGCTTCATCTATATCAAGAAGTGTTTGACAATCTTCTTGCATCCAAACCCTTGGCCTAGGATACAAAAATCTGTTTGATCCGTACGATGTCAACCACTGATACACCTCTACTTCAAAGAAGCTAAAGAACGTCTCATATATCTTATGATAAATAGTATCCTCTCCCCACTTGCATGAGTTACAGATATTTCCAGTGTTATACCTCTAGGCAAACTTATATTGTCCGTATTTTACCCAACTTTCAATACTCTCCAGAGATAGTCGATACACCATCTGCAAACAACAACCTGACAGACAAATTGAAAAGAGGTCTCGACAATGGAACCAAAATGTAGTCTTTATTTATTTTCATACCAAGATATGTGTGCTGGCATTTCATTGAGCGAAAGTGAATTCTCACTCGAAGTGCATGCATCTACTGGGTCCCTTCTTTGTTATGTCTACTAGAACGTTAACATGCATAACCATAATGATAATTGACTAAGAAATCAATCAAGTATATTTAACCATTGCATTCAAATAATTTTGGAAACACATGTAATAAGGAAGTGTGACATCTTAAACAATCACTAAGATCAATTACATAAACACATCTCCATACTCAGATACATCAATGCTCATAATCCAGCCATAATTATCCATTAATCTTCAAAACCAACTACACAATAAGAAGCTGATACATAATATGTGAACATAGAGAGTCATGCATGCAACCATAACAGAGCAAAATAACACTAACACCCAAAAATCCTGATCATATCGATAATCAAGCCTAAGCCAAGTATTTATAGAGGTGAGGACTTTCCCTTCACCACTTATAAACTTCCTAACAATAGGCATGCCCAAAAATAGCCATGCATACTTACATGCATGCTTTACAAAACACTTTCTAATAATAGATTATCTAAGATATCCTTCTTTAATCTTATCAATAGTTGAATCCATGCATGTGATTTAATCCTCGATCTACATGTGCTTTATCCAAAAATAGCCATTTTTTGCTCGCCAAGGTAGCCTTCTTTTATCCCTTTCTTGGTGAACACTCCAAGTCTATTTTTTATCATATCCCTAGAAAAATGGCTAAGCCCTCACTCAATCTTCATGTATGTGCAGTCCCGCAAACAATCTTGTTCCTATCCATGCACCCCCTCCTACACGGTATCCAGACCCCTCTGTGTGCGTCCCTACGTGTCAACCTTTATTCATTTTTGTACTTATCCAATTCTGGTAGCTAACAAGCCTATTCTCTTATCTATCAAGTTTACTTTCCTATCTCCTTCAATAAGTAGAATACTTTCACAATTCAAGGTGTTATCCTTTTATAGTCATGGTCTATTTTCTCTTTTGAGTTCAATTTATTCCCATCCATTGTCTGGACCTCTATGTTAGTATTTTTAATGCACTTATAAGTTCCTCATTTTTTAGTGTAAACAATTGTGTATTCTTTTGCAATAAGAATTGTCAATTTTGGTTATCTACTACCCTTTATTTATTTATTTACTCTTTTAAGGTTCCAATAATCCATTCTTCATCTTCTATGCACTTTAATGTTGTGTTTGTGGGTTATATTTGCAAATGTCAACCTATTGTGTCACTTTTATACTAATTGAGGGATCCTCTAAATTTTTGGTACATCACTAACTTTTTGTTCTTTTCTTTCCCTTTTCCCTTATCATGCTTAGTACTAGGTAAATTAGGGATAACACTAATGGAGTTTAGGAAGAGAGACAACTCACTCTGGAGGCCTTCTTCAAATAGCCATGTCCCACACTTAGGGATAAGCATCCCCATGGATTGTTTAGGAATGTAGAGACAACTCACTCTGGAGTTCACTATTCAAATAGCCATGTCCCACACTTGAAAGCATCCCCATTATTGTTTTTGAATCCATACAATGGAATATATGTATAGAGAAACAAATATTCAATGATCTTCAACATACACCATTGTATGGATATCCCTGTAATTTGGTAACTTATCAATCCTAAGAATATCATGCATGGATATATGTGTATAGTGATTTACATATATATTGAATGAACTTCAACTTAAACCATTGTATGGATATTATAATATGGTAACTTATAATTCTAAGAATATCATGCATGCATATATATATATATATATATCAATAAATAAAAATAATTAGAGAAAAATGGTAAACATGCTGATATCTATCTTGATTATACACTCGACATACAAGAGTGCATTCAAAAGTTTCCCAAATTTTCTTGGGAGGCTCTCGAATCTATCCAACACTATGTATAAAAGCTCCTCATTAATCTCAAACCCATCAACAACATCTTTTCAACTAGCGGGGAAAGTTAAATCATGTCTTTCCCTGTCTTTTCATCTTTTACTAAATTTTCAACTTCTTTAACCATGACGAGTGCTACATTTAACAATTTACTCCCTCAACCTAGAAATATCAATCTAAATACCTCCTGCTCCATTCAAAAAAATGATCTTATAAATGGTGGATTGAATGTACCACATGAAAACTACTAGTTACAACCAATTCCTTCAAATGTAAGCTAGTTTTCCTTAAATGACTAATTGACCACAACATATTCGGTGGGGTGTGTTGAATCAATGTGTCCTCCTACCCCATTATTGATACTAATGGGTTATACAACCCCACATCACTAACAAGGTTGTTTAATCAATTAAATGAAAACCTTTAGGTCCTTATATTTTTGCAATGGACATTTATGAAATATCTCCAGCCATCACCTATAATGGGTCAAGAAATCCCACACTTTATATTAATAATTTTTGGAACATTTAGAAGGAATTGATCAAAATAAAATCTTATTTGGCCACTGGGATCTCAGCTAAGACCATTATGGGTCATGCTTTAGATTGGTACCATACTTTTCCATTTAGATTTATTGTTGAAATTGAGGTTTTGTAATGCCCTAGTTGAATACTTTCACTATTATGACTTATTTGGAAATAAAATCCATAAATTTTCAATTATAAATAATCTAAAAATGAAACAAATCAATCCTTTATCAAGTAATAGAAGGCCTTGGATAATAAAACTAAACACAACATGTCAAATAATAATCTATTCCAAAAAATTCTTATAGCTCTAGAACCTTAAATTTAATACAAGGTTAGGGTCCTCTCTCCATCAACCTTAGAGGAAGACATTCAAAAAAATAAAATACAAGATTATCTCAGGTGATAATTTCGAAAAGCTCAACCTAAACAACAACATTAAAGAACTTATCTTCACGTGAATTCATATTACTACATAAAGTGTAATTAGTACTTTTAAGTAGATTCATTTTTCATCATTTTTGTTTTTAATTATTATTATTATTTTATTCTAAGGGTGTCACAAAAGTGATGTAAAATGTGGCATTCATATTAGCATCATTTTTGCACAATCCTTTTGCCACTTTTACACAACAAAAAATGTAAAATAAATATTTTAGTTATGGTATATTATATTTTATTAAATTAAAAAAATTTATAGGGGTGATGCAAAAATGACACAAATTGCATCACCATCACCTTTTAAATTCAAAATTCAAAATTCAAAATTCAAAATTCCAACGGAAATATTCATTCAAATTTAGCTAGGTGAGAAAATTTTAAGGTTTTTAAGTGAATATTAGTGTGTTTTATTTAACGAGTTTTCATCTTTGTGCTGCTCCATTAAAATATCAAGGGATCAATAATGCACTAAATGTTATATTTTCCTTATATTTATGTAGCATTTTTTCTTTGGTTTGATTATGTTTTTTTAAATTTTTGGCAAATAGTTTTTTGAAAGGGACTATACCCTTGAGAACAAAAGAGGGCCTAGAAGCCAGAATAGGAAAGAGAACCAAAACAAAAAAGATCAAAATCCAGATGGGACAATGACATGTTCACCTAAAAATTACAGTTTAATTTTTTTAGGGGTCAGCTTCACCTACCCTTGAAACTATCCCCTATATAATCCTAGACTATTTGCTAGGTAGAACACTACTAGCTCGCTCATACCACCTGGGGGCATATGTATTATCAAGTACAATAAACATGCGACAGGAGGGTGGAGGCTACAGACACGCAACAGGAGGGCGGAGGTTGTAGACACGCGACAAAGAGTTTGTTGACGCACGACAGGGAGATTTTGTTGACACGTGACAGGGAGAGTTTATTGACGCCTGACATGAGTGTGGAGGAAGTAAACATGCAATTGAGAGTTTGTTGATGCATGACACAAAGATTTTATTGTTGTGCGGCCAGAAGGTAGAGGCTGCAAACCCACGACAGAAGATTTGTTGTCTCGGACAACACCCTCGCTGACACGTGTCAACAAGGTTGTTGACGCGCATCAACAAGGTTCGTTGACGTGTGACACCAACCTTATTGACGCGCGACAACAAATCTCCTGTCGTGCGTCTGTAGCCTTCTGTCACACTACTTAAAAATCAGGCAAAAATTTTGCTATCGGACCCCCAAAAAATTCGCCTTCCCGCGAAACCAGTTTCAAGGATGTTCGTTAGGAATTTTCCACCTCTGATTTCCAAGAGGTCTCTTAAAATGAACCCTGATGGATGTCATCTATCCTACTACTCATATTCACCATCCTAAAAAACCTTCACATAAAGGTACTACCATGGGAGATGACCTATGTACTTGTATATGCATACAAATCTAATCCATACAAAATGTAGGTCTTGAGATTGATTGTAATTCCCCATTCTAAAGGAATTTCCTTGATCGCAAACACAATAATGCAATAGTTGAAGATATGTAGATGTATTTTGTGTTGTAAGTTGAATGTTAATATTTTGCAAGATTTAGATTCAAATCGGTGATAGAAGTTATTGACATTGACATTGACATTGTATGACTATATTTTTAGTGTTGGAAATGTACATTATTATTGAATCTACTTTTAGTATTAGTGAGAATGAAATTGAAATCATATTTATTTTATAGATATTCCAATAGTGTATACATATATCTATGTATACAAATATGTATATGAAAGGAAACGTTTAGACTATTTGCCAGGTCTTTGGCTTACTTGTGCACACATGAGATTTTTTTAAAAAATTAGAAGGTGACATAAAACCAACACAATAAATTTTTTATTTTCTAAATTTATTTTTATAATATTTTGTTGCCAATATTTTTAAATTTATTTTTAAAAAATTCGCGTGGTGTAGAGATAACATAAAGGTGACACCAAAAAAGGGTCTATAGGTGGAAAAAATATGTATTAAATGTGGTGCAAATAAAAATATCTTAATCGTTTTGTTTTTACACCACCTTTGTGCCATTAAGAAAATACTATTTACACCCTAAAAGTGACACTGATTAAATTTTATGTAGTAGTTTTAGAACCAAAATTTCAATGATGATGAATCTATAAACACTCATAATTAAACCAATGCTCCCATTAGATCTGTCCATAACATTTATAGATCTCAAGGTTCAACTCCTCAAACTAAGGGAGGCTCATCTTCTCATCTATCTCACCAAATGGATTGTCATCATCCTCTCACAAGAGAATAACTGAGGTGACCCGACCTCTCCGCTAGGGGTGTGATGATAGAAAGTTTTTTGGTTGTATGAGAATTGGGGCCACTCTCATGATATAGCTGTTGATCACTTAAATACATGGATTATATTTTATTTCTTACACATTACTTCAATCATGACACGATGATAAAGGAAATACACGATGAAGTTGCCAAAGTGAGATACAAACAAAATGATAGGATCATGATGTAGGAGCATCATGGATTACCTAAATATCTGCATGTATTTTGGAAATTTAACCAAGTGTTGGAGTGCGAGTAAGAGTGTAAAATAGTGTAATTATTTGATGTTTATTTGATCGTCATATGACATTTTTTCTTCTTTCTTGGAGAAGGTAATCAAGAAGGTACAATATCTTGGGTATATGATGGAGTTGAAGCCCGTTTGTTTCCACATCCCCTCCCCCTCCGAAGAATGTTTTCAAACCTAGTACCATAATGCAACCATATTAAGGACATTAAATTTTTTTTGAGAAAGGGATTTAATTATTAATCTATAAAGACTTTGAATCAACAAAAATATATTAAAAAATCCAAAATAAACGCTTCAAAATCGATCCATCTCGACATTTTTCAAATAAATATTTAAGATATCGACACTAATCCGTATTGTATTTAGTGCCCACTCTTATCTTTCTTTAGCTAAAAGTTTAAATGTTCCAAATTGAACTAACCCAACAAATTGTGTTGGTTGAAAGAGACATTAACGATATCGATGTATTTGGTCCTTGATGTATTTATACCTATCGCAACCGTCCACGTGGCATTTACTTAAAAAAAGGTCTAGTAACTCTCGACAAAATGTAGGTTGTAATCCTCAAACCCAGGGAACTGGTTACCCTTACATTTACACAGCGGGTTGGGAGGACTCACCCTGCATTAGCGCGCCATGAAGTGAGCTAGGTTGCTGGATCACTAACTCCTGAAATATCTTAAAAAAAACTGTCGAAAAAATCCAATACCTCTTCCTTAATCGCCCACACATTCCCTTGCTATGAAATTCATCTCAGGTATTTCAAAGTTGTGCCATCCAAATAATCAGAAATCCCTGCAATTTCAAGAGACAGATGATTCTGGTGTTTTCAATTCAAATAATCTACGGAGGCACGTGGTCACGAATTATATCCACCAACTGTAGAAATCTTTTAAACTTTGTGTTCGGTGTCAAATTGCCAGAATTCGTACGAGGATACACACAAACTGTTTGACAAAATGTCTTTATCGCGTTTTCCTGTTATTTATTTTTTAAGTTTTGTGGAAGATGGTCGACAGTAAACAACATTTCCCTGAATAATGAGCATGGATTCTTCGGTGTGTCAATACTCATTTCAAAGTAAAACCAGAATAACATTAAAAATGTTTAATCTTGAAACTTGAAACCCTTTCCCTTCAGTTTTTGCTGCTCCTACTAAATTTTACTTGTTGTATTACCTACAGCCACGGATTAAATTTGACGGTCGTTTAGATGTTTTCTGTGATTTTAGCCGTAAAATACTTGCAAATATTTGAAATAACCGTCACACGTAACTTGCATATTTACAATATCACCGTGATTATATATATAATATACATAAAAAATTAAGTAAATATAAAAGTGAAGTGTTTAAATAACTACTATTTTGTATTTTTTAAAAGGCATTATTGTAAAATTACCGTCATCTAAAAATTGTTTTGCAGGTATAGGTGGTCGTCAAATTTAACCCCTACCTACGGTCTGTCATTGGGCATCAAACTTGGCATTGGACGGTGCAATAATGATGTCACAATGCAACCGTGAAATGGCCGTCTGTTTTGATGGTGGTATGTGGGTACTCAGTACTGGGGTTAATTTTTACGACCAACTATGTCTGTAAAACAATTTTTAAGGTGACGGTAATTTTCAAATATTTCCCTTCAAAAATACAAAATAGTGTTATTTTTACACTGTTAATAATATATATATATATATATATATATATATATATATATATATATATATATATATATAAAACTATTTTTAATATATATTAGCATAGTTCACATATAAACCTATATAAAAAATAACAGTCATACTTAAATTTTCCAAGTCACATGTGACGGTTATTTCAAAAACTTGTAAGTATTTTACGACTAAAATCATAAAAAACATCTAAACAGCTGTCAAATTTAACCTTTGTTTAGTAGGCACAATTATAATGTAGACGGTTTTTTGTAATAATCATATATACGTTTCATCAATGTTTTGCACTTTAGAAAAGTGCAAGCCTCATGTGACAGGGCATCCCAATCTAAGTAATCAAATTTGAATAAATTGGTTACCTATTTGGTCTCTCTCTCACAGAGTAAAACCCCCACCCTAACTATCAATTATGAGTATTTGTATACTAGCAATTGCACATGAGTTGCAATTTATGCCGGAGTGTATAACAATTTTTAATGTGTTGGAGTTGTAATTTGTGATAAAATGTATGTTATGTTAAAATGTTTGATGTTTGTGTGATGGGAAGGAGAGAACAATGTAGTGAGTTGCCACTGCCTATTATGCCTTGACAGATGTCCATACGTTGTTTCAAAGTTCTTATTTCCACAAGTATGTTCGCAAAAGTGATCTAATCATGATGAATATCTATTTGTTTATTTTGATAGAACAATCACAATGGCTCTTGAAGATGACCATGTTTTCTATAAATTGTAATTATGATATTTACCAAAAATATAGCATGTTTCCTCATTTATTTGAACACTTGGCTTTTATCTACTAAATCTCCCATTTTGGCATTTAAATGTTCCCAAGGTGTATAAAATAACCCCATTTTGTGAATATCCTTACCAACGTACAATGAAGACTGGCCTCAAAGGGAGTATCGACCATTGGATGAGGGAAATGTGTTGTTCAAGGCTAGAGATTGGCATTTTCCATCACTCTTCTAACTATGTTATAGAGTTTTTCCAAAATTGTAAACGTGACCTTGAAAATCCAAACACATTTGTATGTCGACTTCAACAATAATCTCAAGCCATGAAAGATGTAAACAACATCAAAGTGAGAAACAATTTCATACAAAATGGTTGCAAGGTAGGATAGTAATAGTATTTGTGCAATGATTGGGAGACCCATGTTAGTTTAAGTTCATCAACTCATATTTGAGAAAAATGCAAAAAATCAGCACAATGTAACCATAGATGTCGTAAGGTTAACATTTTGAATAAAAAGAAAAATACAATTTAACATAGGCTCGTGGGGTAGATAGCTATACCCCATGGATGACCTAGGTGCAATCAACAAAAGAAAAGCACGAAATGCTTTCCCAATTACAAACACCCGAGAGTACTTCAACCTAGATGGTTTTGGTCGGAACAATCAATTACCATTATATTAGTTACCATTCATTTGATTTTCAATAAATAGATAAACAAAATTCATTGTTAATAAGGATGCTTCGTGATGCATGATAATATCTTTCCTGACATATATGAACTCACCTTACATTAAAAAATGATTACATCACTGCTGTGAAAAAAGAGAGCTTTGAAAATGAGAATATTAAATAAAAGAAAGACAATATAGACCATGCTTTAGAAAAAATAACGTTTTAAGAGTTTCCTACACAAAACTTTCAAAAGTTGTAATATATAGAAAATTTTACAGAGTGTTTACCCCCGCCACCATAGTTCATGGCTTCTATGAGAAGAGGCATGGGAAAATGGTTCTCCAACTTCATCGCATCCATGAGAATGGTGAAAAGGATAGGGTTATTGCTCCACTTGTAGAAAATGGGATCCGTGCACTTTCCATGTTCCTCGTGACTCCATCCTCTGTACGGGGTTGTATCCTGGCTGTGATCTCCATACCAATGCTCCCATTAGATCTGTCCATAACATTTATAGATCTCAAGGTTCAACTCCTCAAACTAAGGGAGGCTCATCTTCTCATCTATCTCACCAAATGGATTGTCATCATCCTCTCACAAGAGAATAACTGAGGTTGAGAAACAGGGACAGAAGCCTGTGTAGTTTTATTAATCTCAATCAACTAAAGAATTACAGAGAATGGGCTGCAATATTTATAGATATTGCACAGCCAAATACATCTGGGAGAATAAGTTGCACAGGTGCAACCAAATGCCAGAATAAACAAGCTTCCAATAACATCCGGGAAGCAGGAAATGAATAGATACAAATATATTGTTTACAACAATATAACAGTATGAAATAAAAGACAAATATGGTTGATTAACCATATAACCAAATAAGTATGCCAAATAAATTAAATAATTTAAACTATGCATAATTAATATTAGGATAATAATATTTAATCCTAACATTCCCCCCCTTAATTGTGCATTGTCTGAAGAGATGAGGAGAGAAATGCTCTGAACAACTCGAACTTGTCACGTGCAAGTGACTTTGTGAAAATATCTGCTCGTTGTTCAGCCGTTGGACAAAACTGAAGCTGGATGTTGTGCTTCAACACATGTTCACGTATGAAATGAACCTGAACTTCAATGTGCTTTGTTCTCTCGTGAAAAACTTGGATTTCGAACAAGTTTGAGAACACCTTCATTGTCAACATACATGGTGGTCGGTTTGTCCTATGGTATTCCAAGTCCTTCCAGTATGCGACGTAGCCAAATTGATTCATAGACAGCTTCTCCTGCAGAACGATACTCGGCTTCTGTGGAAGAGCGAGAAACAAAGTGTTGTTTCTTACTTCCCCATGATATTGGTCCAGATCCCATAAAGAATACAAATCCAGAAGTGGATTTTTTATCATCAATGTTACCTGCATGATCTAAATCCGAATATCCAGTTAAGAAGAATTTTTCATTCTTCTTGTATTCTAGACCAAGATCCACTGATCCTTTGAGATATCTCAAAATGCGCTTTGCTGCTTTCCAATGACAAATTTTGGGTTCCTGCATGAACCTGGATAGATAGCTCACTGCAAAGCTGATATCTGGTCTAGTGTAGGTCAGGTAAATGAGACTCCCAATCAGCTGCCGATAGAGAGTGGCACTTACCTCAGGAGATGGATCTGAACGAGATAACTGTAATCTGTTCTCCATAGGTGTAGCAATTGGTGTGCAATCCATCATCCTAAACTTCTCAAGCGTTGTCTTGGTATATTTCATTTGAGAAACAAAGATATGATTCTCTTTCTGCCATACTTCTAGTCCAAGACAGTAGTGCATAAGCCCGAGATCTATCATGTCGAATGATCGCTTAAGATCTTTCTTTGTTTCATCAATCATCTTCACTGAACTGCCAGTGATGACTAGATCATCGACATAAACTACAACAATCACCATCTCCCCCCCTTGCTTTTTGAGGTAGAGATTGGGATCGTATGGATTTCTGACGAATCCATGTTGTACGAGATGCTCATCAATCTTGATGTACCATGCCCGGGGGTGCCTGTTTGAGGCCATACAGAGATTTCCTGAGTCTGCATACCTTTTCTTCTTGACCAGGTACAACATATCCCTCAGGTTGAGTCATGTAGACTTCTTCTTGTAAATCTCCATTCAGGAAGGCACTTTTTACGTCCATTTGGTGAACTTTCCATCCAAACTGAGTAGCTAGAGCAAAGATCATCCTGATCATTTTGATCTTAGCTGTGGGAGAAAATGTCTCCTCATAGTCAATGCCTTCTTTCTGTGCGTACCCCTTTGCTACAAGTCTTGCTTTGCACTTGTCCACTGTCCCATCTGCTTTGTACTTAGTTTTGAATATCCATCTGCATCCAATGGGTTTCTTCCCTGGTGGAAGATCAACAAGCTACCAAGTGTTATTCTTCATCACTGATTGATATTCAGAATCCATGGCATCTTTCCAAGCTTTTGACTGTAGGGCTTCCTGGACTGTAGAGGGCTCGTCTGATTCAATAACTCTACTCATCAAAGCAAAGTTAACTTCTTCTCTTGCTTTACTGCGAGTCCGTGGTCCAGGGGTGGATGTATCCGGTGGAGCATCCAATCTTGCATCTCGTAATGTACTTGTACACCATTTAGGCATACGTTGAACTGTTCCCATGGGTTGTGGTTCTATCTGATCAACACCATCATCCCCATCATCACTTTCATATTCTGAGGGAACATTAGCTTCAATTTTTACAACTGGTGAAAAATCTACATCTTGCGAGTCCGGAGGAGGAGTCTCTGCTTCCTTCTTCTCGAAAAACTCAACATCTCTGCTTGTGTAGACTTTTCTGGTCTTAGGATCCATCAGTCTGTACCCAAGAGTCTCTTCACTATATCCAATGAAGATGAGATTTTGTGACTTCATGTCTAATTTCTTTCTGTTCTGTTTGGGTATGTGCATGCTAGCTTTGCACCCGAATACTCTGAGGTGTGCAATGGATGGTTTCCTTTTTGACCATGCTTCTTGTGGTGTAATTCCATCAAGAGCAGTTGTGGGCACTCTGTTTAACAAATACACTGCTGTTTTTGCTGCTTCTGCCCAAAATGTCTTTGCAAGTCCGGAATCATCGATCATGCATCGCACCATTTCCATGATAGTACGATTTCTTCTCTCGACAACACCATTTTTCTGCGGTGTGTGTGGAGGAGGAATTTGTCGACGAATCCCGTGAGTTTGTAGGTAGTCTCTGAACTCATCACTGGTGAATTCCCCCCCTCGATCTGAGTGGAGAGTTCTGATGTGATGACCAGTTTCTTTTTCAACTGCAACTTTGAACTTTTTGAATGTTTCAAAGGCTTCACTTTTCTTGCGAAGACAAAAAATCCACATTTTTCGTGAATAGTCGTCAACACAGAGCATGAAGTACTGGAACCCTGAATGACTTGGCTGCATCGGACCGCACAGATCGGTATGAACCAGGTCAAGTTTACCATGAGCTCGAAAAGTACTCTTTTGGAATGAAACTCTGTGTTGTTTTCCTGCTAAGCAGTGAGGACACTTGTCTGTATCCTTCTGAAGAGATGGTAGCCCATGTACCATATTACACCGGTGAAGTGTTTCGAGATATTTGAAACTTACATGACCAAATCTCCGATGCCACAACTGGGCTGAGGTGGAGTTTTTAGCCACAAGTGCTTGATCATTTTTGTGAATGAAATCAAGTTGAAACATTCGTCCCACATTTGAGGCTTTTGCAATTATTTTCGAGCCTCTGGATTTATCTCGAATCAAACACATTTTCTTGCCGGATTGACTATCAAAGTCAATTTTCAGGTTGTGATCTAGGAGTTGACTGACCGAAAGAAGATTCTTTGTCAACCCAGGGACATATAGAACATCTGATAGTCTACATTTACGTGAACCAAGGGGTAGAGAAATGTTTCCAATCCCCTGAACTGTATATGAAGAATCATCTCCCAACGAAACATGATTTTTTGATGGCGTGTCCCTCATTGAAATAAACCAGTCTCTGTGGCCGGTCATGTGTTGAGTGGCTCCCGAAATCAACATACCAGACGTCACTAGATGACGTGGATGGTTCACTTGATCGAGCAGTGAACAAGAAGTCTTCATTGTCTGACTGTTCTTGTTGCTCAGCAATATTACCTTGCTGGTGGGGTCTTCTTTTCCAGTTCCCCTTTTTCTGCCCGTGATAGTTGTTTGAATGTCCCTTGTAAGTTTGTTGTTGTTGTGGTCCAGAATTGCTTGATGAACCTTTCTTATATGTGTTAAACCAACATTCTTGCAAGTCATGTCCTCTTTTGCAAATTGGACATCGCTTCTTCTGTTGATTGTCCCCATGATACTGATTCTGATGTGGGGACTTCTAATAGGATTTAGGTTTTCCTTTACCTTTTCCTTTCCATTTTTGATGTGAAGACAGTGCCTGCTCCTCTTCATCATCCTTGTTGTGCATTGCTTCCTCTTGTTGCAGTAGGTTTACTAGCTTGTCAAAACTAATTGTTGTATCTGACAAGTTTAGAGTTGTGACAAAAATGTGGTAAGAAGAAGGGAGAGCTCTCAGAACAATGGGAACGAGAGATTCATCTTTGACCTCTTCTCCTAGGGCTAGAAGTGAAGCCCTCAACTCTGCAACTCTTCTTAGGAAGGCTTCAATTTTCTCATTCTGTTTGAATTTCAATGTATGTAACTGACTCTGCAAATTGAGTATGACATTCTTGTTCTTGGCCTCATATATTGTGCTCAGCTTATCCCAAGCTTCTTTTGCTGATGTGGCATCTCGAATGTGGGCTTGCACATCGTCGGATACTCCAAACAAGATGATGAGTTTTGCTTTCTGATCTGCTCTATCAAATTGTCGTTGTTGTGTTGCATCAGTTGGTGATCTGGTTAGAGTACCAGTCACAACAGGCCAGATTTCTTCAAACTCAAGCTGTGTCTTGATTTTTGTCTTCCAAGCAGCATAGTTGCTTCCTCTGAGCAATTGTGAATCCAGAAGAAAAAATTTGGGGGCATTGGTGCCCATTTTGCAGAGATCACTGACAGGGTTTGGCTCTTATCACTCCAGGTATTAGGTCTCCCAATCTATATACCGTCAGTCCGATATACCGAACCTTTCTATATACGCGCCCTTCCGATATACCCGTCGGTACGTGGAAGAAGCTCGCCCTTTCTATATACCCGGCGGTACGTGAAAGAGGTGTTAACGTACGTGAAAGAATTCGATACGTGGTACCAAGACAGTACTGATGGGGTCTGTGTGATTATTGACACCGGCTCAAAGAAATATCCTCATACGCACGCGTAACTTTGCTATATACTCAGATAATTTCTCAGTCCGGATTTATGTCTTGCAATCGTTCACAGACGGATGGGATGGTTCATAGTGTGTGCACTGTGACCTTATTACTCCCCGTCGATTTATAGGGACGATGCCCAGACGACGTTGTTGCAGCTATATTAGGCGTTAAGTGCAGTAGTAGTCACGATGGCTTTACCCGTAAGCACTTCCCAGAGGCACTGTATATACCGAACATTGCGAATGAGATCTAGGATCTCGTGAGTGTTACAGAACCAATTTTACTATTTTTTATTACAATTCTGCCAGTTTCTGAGCAGTTACAAAGTTTTGCAGTTGACTATGGCAACCTGAAAATTAGTACAATATGCAGCAATACAATTTACATTCAAAAAACTATAAATTTGAATGACAGGCAAAAAATTTCAGTTTCGGGGTCCTGGTGGCCTCCTGAGCCCAATACAACCCAAAATGCTAAAAATTGCAAAATAATAGCTGAAAATGCAATTTTTAGATGGGTCTCCTTTTGCAAAAAATGTCTGGAATGAAAAAATAGACCAGATGGGAGAAAATTTTTTTTTTACCCTAAATTAGGGATTTCTCCGCTAAATTTAGTTAGTTGTAACTAAATTCAAAAAAACCTGCTAAATTTAGCAGTTCCGCCAAAATTTCCACCAGATGCAAAAGGTGAGTTTTTTTAGTGTTTTTGGTGGGATTTGACCCCCAAACCTCTCACTCCCAAGGTGCATGCACTAACCAACTTGCCCACTTAGGGCGCTTGGCTATGAAAGGAAGGAATTTGTATTTATTGACAAGTAAATTGACTTACCTCTTGGAAAATGGATGACTTGTAGAGGCTCCACGTGGCGCATGCTGGTGAAGAGGTGTGTTTTTAGGGTTGTATTTGCCTAAAAAATGGATCTGAAGCTTGTTATTGTTATTGCTCAAGCCGCCTCCTTCTTTTCCAACCACTTTTCCTTGCTCAGGCATGCATTTTCTAGCTTCCCACGCACTGATTTGCAGGGCCGCGTTTTTTGTGTTTGGGCGCTGTATTTTTCCTTCCTTGGCCGCGTTTTTTTTCCTTTGGCCGCGTTTTTTTTCCTTTGGCTGCTGTTTTTATTGCTAAGCACTGTACAGGCACAGTTATTGCTGTTTCCTTCCCTGGCTGCTTGTTTTACCTTGCTTGGCCAGGTTTTTTTTGACAATTATTTGCTTGGCCGCTGTTTTTGAGTGCCTGAAGGCGCAAGTTTCCTTGCTTAATAAGTGTCCAATGTTTTTTTCCTTTTGCAGACTGAGAATGCATGGGCGATTGGCCTGATAAAAAAAAATGTTTGTTATTTCCTTTGTGCAGGCCGCTAAAGGACATAAAATGGTGCGGGCTGCAAAGAACGCTCGATATTGCTCAAAAAAACGTTTTTTTTCCTTGTGCAGGCCGCTGGAGTCAAGAAAAACGCTGAGAATTTAAGCTGTATTTCTACTTCTTTCCATTGTATATTTTGTGCAAGGTCCAGAATGGGCGCCTCCTTCTCCTTTTTTTTTAATTATTCGTTTGCTCTATTTGATTCTTGATCACTAGGATTTCTTCTTGTGCAGGTCGTGCATGGACCAAGCTTTTAGCACTACCAGATTTGATCAGAGTTCCAAATCCAGTCTGAGGAGGCTGTTTGTTCACTGTAGGTGCATATACACACAGACCTCCAGAACAAGCCAAGTGACTTCCAAATACAGTAAAGACCAAATAATGGGCGAAAAAACCTTCTATTGGGAAAAAAAAATTTAGTATTATTTCCAATACTTGTAGCTAATTTTTGCCTAGTGCTTGAGCACCAGTGCAAAAAAAAATTTGCCTTCCAAGCACCTGGAAGGAACAGGAGGATGTGGGGGAGGCAGGGATGGGGTTGGGAGTTTTGCACGAGGCTGCACAGGCTCTCAAATGCTGCAAACACGTCTCCAATCTCCTCTCTCTCTGTTGCTCTCTCTTCCACACCTTCACAGGGCCAGAATTTTCGCTCTGGTACCAAATGTAGATTGAGAAACAGGGACGGAAGCCTGTGTAATTTTATTAATCTCAATCAACTAAAGAATTACAGAGAATGGGCTGCAATATTTATAGATATTGCACAGCCAAATACATCCGGGAGAATAAGTTGCACAGGTGCAACCAAATGCCAGAATAAACAAGCTTCCAATAACATTGGGAAGCAGGAAATGAATAGATACAAATATATTGTTGAAAACAATATAACAGTATGAAATAAAGACAAATATGGTTGATTAACCATATAATACATAACTATTTAATTAATTAATTGAATAATTTAAACTATGCAGAATTAATATTAGGATAATAATATTTAATCCTAACAGTAAGGCCCAATGGACACCATTTGGGGATGGTAAAACTTTGTGCTTTCGCCCACTAACGCTATCGACACTGTTGAATGTCACAAATATATTGTAAAAACTACTTAATGTTGACGACTGAAAGACATCCCTAAGGTTTTTAGCTCAGTAGGATCAGTTAATATTAATAACTAAATTTAGAAATCTTGATTTCCTATAAGTACTTGCCATATTACTCTTTTTTTTGAATTTTTCTTGATGTAAAGCACTACTAAAAAACTTTGTGATAATAAGTAACATTAAAAATCTAATTTGACTTAAACATGCAACTTAAAAATGGAGTAATTTATTAAATTCACCTGAGTCCCCTTTCTCGAACCCGTTATCTGTATTTCAGGAAAAAATGGTGATGTAAACCTGCCTCTTCCATGGGGGCCTGGATCATCAAAGATGGAAAGGAAAACAAAATATTTAGTAATAATCATTCCTGAGAAAAATCTTATGCAAGTTGGAGATTTAGAAAATATAATTCCAATGGATAAATGATAAATCCTTTCATATTTCCCTCTTCATCATATGATATTAAAGAAAAAGGAAAAGTAGGCATGGATAACAAACAGAACGATGCAATTTCATAACTTGATAAGGACTAAAATCTTGCTGGTGAGCCTTCTTGGCCTGCAGCATTTTCTAGCACCTATTTCTAGATTAAAAGTACGGGTAGGCAAGTTTTTTAGTTTTTTAATTGTACAAGTATCATACCAGTAAATAAAGCTTTTCTATCCCACACTCCCTCTTCTGCTTTCACCTCCTTTATGATATTCACTACAAAATATTCATCTTCCACTCCAACCAGTATAGGAAAATCACGATTGAATTGAATTCTTCTAATACATAATCAAGATTCTAAATTTTCTACAAGATTTGAAAAGAACGAAATCTTCATATTATATTCCAACCATAGGAAAATCACGATTGAATTCTTCCAATATTTCTAAAATTTCTACAAGAAATCAACAAAAATTGAAAAGAAATTTATAAAATTTTTGGTCTTTGCTCTTCACCCCTACCCTTGCCCTTGCCCTTGCCCCTGCCATTGTTATGATGAAATAGCCAGAAAAAATTGTTTACACTTTTTCTTTATGAGTGCTTGATGTGAAGTACAACAGACATGTTTCTAATCAGCGATTCCCATGAGGAATAAGTTCCTTCTCTTTCATTGATAATATATCCGTTCGTGGGCTGGTCAAGAATTAGGAAACTTGCAACGAAGAAGGACATGATTTCTCTTATTACAAAGTCAAGAATGAGAAATTGGATTGAAGGTTATATACAGTCTAAAAAGTAGATAAACATTGTAGAATAAAAAATATATAAAGTAAAACAATCATATCTTAGATATTATTATAGGAAATATCTAAAATCTGTGGATATCTAAGATAGGATTGTAAAAAAAAATCTAAAATCCAACAACATGTAAAATTAAAACCACCGGAATTTGACACTTTCCAGCCAAGACTTCTTCAAAGGTGGATGCCTACCAGCGAATTACATTGAATGGAACATTCCAAACTTGAACAAAACTGAAAAATTCTAGTGATTGGCAGAGATATTAATGTTGTTGATGCATTTGGTGCTCTGCAAATTTGATTAACACCAACCCTTGATGCTCGTAAATGAGGTGAAGCCCTATCAATGCCTTCCTCCATGGCCATTTCATTACCAATTCCATCCCTTTCCCTCTTCAACCGGCTTTGCATTTCTGTAATTTTAGTGACAAAAATAACCAATGTGGGGCTCCACCTCGTTCCATCGTCAATCAGAAGATATGGATTTTTGAAAAATATAGTTATAATCATAATTTTGTAGCCAAAAAGAACAATATTTGCATTAATGTTTTAAACGAGACTTCCAAATTAACATGGCCTAAAGAGCTAGTGTTGAAGATGAGGAATATATGATGGAGATGATCCTTGCCTCTAGGGCAGGGAGAATGTGGATATTAGGGGCTATGAATTGAGGTAGGTCGATGTGTTTTATTTGGGAAGGTTCTCTATCTTTCCACTATTCACTTTAGGGTGGTCAAACTACTACATTATTTTCAAGGGATTCTTCATCCACAACATCTTGTGGATATGTCTAAGCCTCTTCAACTATCTTATGAGATGGCATTACCAGTTAATGTTGTTCTCCTCACAAATGTGCCACTCAAAGCTATTTTTTTTTTGTGTTTTTGTTAGTACTAGGAATTTTTGTAATTAGTTTTTTAGACTCGGGTAGTGAGGAAAAGTTGATGAAGAGGTTTCTGGAGACACTACATTCAAAACAAGATTTCTCGATGTTTTAGGTCCATCTACGAGACTCGTCATTGACTAAAATGTCATGGTAGTGAAGATGTGTACATGTGTTTTTCTTTTGCAATTTTTATCATTGTTAAAGATTAAATTAATACTATTACGTTCACAATGTGTATCTATATTTTATTAATAATATTTAAAATTATCAAAGTTATTGCAACCCTTATGTCAAAATGTATACTTTTATGTTTTTTAGTATTTTCTATTGTTCATTACATTTACAAATTTTATTTACCGTATTGGTTCAACACTTACGTATAATGTAATTGCAGTCTCCCAAAAATTACAAACCCATTAAAAAGTAGGGCTTTCTAAGCTGCCAACAATTAAGATGAATTTAATACCCAACAAATATAATTAAGAAAAATTTAATACTCAACAAACATTTCATTAAATTGGGCAATCATTTATATTAATAATTAATATGTTATTAATTGTAACTTTGTACAACACATATTTTTTCAACAATATTAGATATATTTTGTTGGGTGACTATTAAAATAAAATTTTGATGGTGTAACAAAGGTATATCAACTGGGCTAAAAATCTCCCCTACTTTCGTTTGTGGGATCCCTTTCAAATATGTTCGCAATATGCGTGTCATGTACGACACCTAAGAGGCTTCATTGGAGATATAATCTAAAGAAAAATTCTCAATCCTTGCGTCAACATTTTTGTAATTGCCCGATGTCAAATGCCTTATAAAGTTGTCCCTTCTTTCTTTGTCAAATTCAAAAAAATTGTGAGCTTCAAGATGAGTCTCAGAGCTTGTTGTGTTCTTCCATATCCCAAGAAGTGGAGAAACCATTCCTCTTATCAAAATCCTAAGTTGAACAATTAAGATGATGTAGTGTCAATATTGATTACATCAATTTTTAGCATATGATTTGATTGATTTTTTTGTCATTTGTTTGTTGACACATACATTAATTTAGTATCAATATGTTTCTTTTGATTTTATGTGTGTGAATTAATCTCTTGTTTATATGTTTACACATTTTAACGTATTCTCTTAAGGGATATGTGTATACATGGTCTTTGATATATGATAGAGGGATTTGAGCTATTGGGGGGCTTTCAACTAGGATGACCATCTCCACTGCCTTTTTTTTATTGGATTCATTTTGAATTCATTCGTATCATGGGCACCTTATTCCACGTGTGAGAGGTTTCATTAGAAATATAATGTAGGGGTAAATTCTCAAATCTTGCATAATCAAATTTGTTGTTGTCTAATGTTGAATGCCCTGAAATATTTCCACTTATTTATTTTCCAAATTCATTTAATTTATGTGAGGCTGAAGATGCATCCAATACACTTTATGTTCTCACATAACCCATGAAGTTGAAAAAATATTCATGATATCAAAATTCTCAGCTATTGGTAATATTCTGAAAAACCCTGCCATAGAATTTGAGATCCTGCTTTGAAATTCTTGCTCCACACAAATTTAAAGTTCCATATTGGAAAAAACCCAAATGGTTTCAATTCTCGTATCTAAAAGAAAATAATTCTCATGAATATCCACAATCCTCATGAAAAATGCATACAATCCATAATATTATAATAAGCATATTCAGATTGGTTTCTTCCCAGACATCTTTTATTAAATCTTTTTTTACCATCATGATGGTATTTGTCAACTGTAATGTCTCTGTTGTTGAAACCAACTATGCTTCCTATCATTAAATATACACACTATTATAAAATAAAATTCAATGTATCGATGGTTAGTGCATTCGATTTTGATAAATAGAGAAGATAAAAACCTTGAATATAATACTAAAAAAGTCAACTTTAGTGTGATTATTGTGGAAATCTTGCAAGATATAGAAAAATTACTATTTTCCATCCCCATTTTTTTCATTAGTTAAATCCAAGTTAAATATATCATTTATTAAATACCTCCCATGTTTAATGCTTATCAAAGTCAATACTCCGTCGGAGAGACTTCCTTGGAGATAACATATGAAACAAATCTTCTCAAGCCCTAATCCAACAAATTTTATCCACCCAATGTCAAATGCCTTGCAATCTTGTTACTTCTTTTTTTGTCAGATTCAACAAACTTTTTTTAGCCCAAAGATGATTCTTAGAGCCAACAATGTTCTTGTGATTCCCAAGAAGCTAAAATAACATTTCTCTTATAAAAAAATGTAGGTTGAATACTTAAATAGGGTCGGTAACGATTATGACAAATTTTTTCAGCATTAAATGTGATTAATTTTTTATCACTGGTTTGCTGACTCATACACTAATTTATTATCAATATACATCTTTTGATTTGATGTATTTGTGACTTAATATCTTTCCTAAATGTTTACATGCTAATGTATTATCTAGAGGTTTTTGTGTGTACGTGCTATTCAATAGATGGAGGGATTTGAGCCATTATGGCCTTTCAAATGATTTGACCATCTCCCCTAACTTTGTTTGTTGGATTCATTTTGAATCTACTCACATTGTGTGCACCTAATTTGCATGAGTGACTTCATTAGAAATAAAATGTATGGCAAAAATTATCAAATCTTACATCATCGAATATGTCATTGTCTAATGTCATATCTGAGAGATGATATATCTCATGAATAACCACAATCCTCATGAAAAGTGTATATAATTCATAATATTAGAATAATTATATTCATATTGGTTTCTTCTCGACATCTTTTATAGAATATTCTTAGACTATAATGATGATATTAGTCGATTGTAACTGTAGACACCTAAAATCCCGCTTACCCAGTTTTAATGCTAAATTGTACTAATCACCCTCTTTCCCATCGTTTCCGCTATAATTAGTGATTTCTCGCTAATTAACTAATGTGTCCCTCCATTTTCGGTCAATTAACGAAACTTAGTTAATTAACTAGTCTCGACCCCACTCCGGATGCCAATTAACAGCATTTCATTAGTTATAATCCTCTTCTAATGAAATAATTAACTATTATTAGGTAATTAAGCCTTTCTAACCTTGTATTTAATCAATAAACCCTCTTATTGGTTAAATCCCCCTCTTAAATCATTCTAATCCTACTTATTTCCCTCTAAATCATCTCTAAATAGCTTTCTAAGCTTATTCTAGCCTATTAATTAATCCTAGTTGATTAATTAAATCATCTCCAACTCCCATGAGTTGTTAATCACTTGTTAATTCCTCTAATCAAACTTATCTCTTCTAAATCTACTTTATCCTTTATCCCACATGCACTAGTCTGCAAGCTTTTCCCAAATTGGAAAGCTATATAAAGGAACCTCCTACCTTCTTTCACACACACACCACACTGTTTCTAGTGATTACTTTAGGCATATGATAAGAGTCTTCTCCATTGTTGGAATAGCTACTTCATATTTACATCCATTCTCTCATATTTGAGTAGTAAAGGAATATTTAAAGATGGCTTTGTAGCCATTTTTGGTGAGATCCTTTCCTCACTTTGGAGACAACACACAAAATTGATTTCTTATGATCTAAATATGTTCATAATTTGATAGCAATAATAAATTTTCAAAATTAGGAATGGTTTAGCATTAAATGTTCATTCATGTTTATGCATTATATTAGTTATTTCCTTTAAGCTTTTATCTTGATGTTTATAGTAAGATTAGATTTTCTATTGAACTACTGGGTGTTAGTTTCATTCAATTAGCTTAGTTTATTTTAACATAGTAGCATTTGGCACACCCAGTGGGACATCCCTTTGTCTCACATGCATTCTTTATTTTGGTTAAGTTTCTTTTTTGCATACTAACCCTCTTTTGAATATATTGACATAACTTTTGTTTCTTAACTTGTTTTTTTGAGTTTACATGTGTTGATTCTTCCTTGTAGGTATAAAGGAGGCGAAGTGTTGTCGAAATTGGATCTTGATATGAAAAATTCAAGTTTTCTCCATGTTTTTATTTTTTGAGCTTCATTTTTCTTCTTTCTACATGCTAGTTTTGTCAATTTGTTGAAAATATTAAATTTTTGAGCATGTAGGTTCGTGTTTGATAGTGTTGAGTCCTCTGTTAACATATTAAGGAGATGGGTTGCTATCAAAATTGAATCTTTATGAGAAAAATTCAATATTTCTTCATGTTTTCATTTTAGAGCTTCATTGTTCATCATTCTACATGCTAGTTTTGTCAATTTTTTGAAAAATTTAAATTTTTGAGGATGTACGTTACTGTTTGATAGTGTTGAGCCATCTATTCACATATCAATGAGATGGGTTGCTATCAAAATTGAATCTTGGCTGGAAAATTTTGATCTTTTTATAGATTTTGTGACATTTTTTTTTGACATTTTTGAGTACAGGTTAAGTGCATACCCGTGAGCACAAGAGCATATGGTTAACCCATCTTCTGGAGGCCATAAATTTTTCTCCCAAACTTGAAACGACTCATTTTTTTGTGACGAAAAGGTATTGACGTGAACTATGCAATGAAAACATAAATTTGGGATTTATACTTACAAAAAGTGGAGGGTTTTCATTTATTATAAAACTGGTCATTTTTTACATGTTAGATTCATTTTTTATCAACACCATGTATGCTCTTCTCTTGCACTTTTGAGTAACCTTGAGAATCAGAATTGGATATGATTATGGATATTTTTCTAACATTATGGCTATTTTGATAGTTTGCATGAAAAAACTAATCATTTGAGTTGTTTAAAAATAATTTTTTAACATTTAAATGTTTTGATGAATGTTGTTTTCCATTTTACTTAAGTTAGATCAAAGCTTGTGTATGCTTTTCTCTTACATATTTTGGCGATCTTGAGAATCAAAAGCAACTTTGATCTTCATTTACTAACATTTGGGTTTACTTGGAAAATTTATCATTTCAATTACTTAAGGGAATTAATCTTTAAAAATAATTTTTATGGTCATTTGATTTAGAGTTTTCCTTTTCTATCTAGTTGGGTTAATTGTTGTGTATGATCTTCTCTTGCATATTTTTGATGATCTTAAGAATAATAAACAACCTTTGATCCTCTTTCAAAATATTGTAAGTTTCTTGGAAAACTACTAACTTTTTGAGTGCATGACCTAATTCACTTGTCAAAGAATCAGGTTCTAAACAAATACTAAATATAGTTTGTTACAGGTTGCCAATGGTGTGCTAAACTAAATTAAGTTTAAAAGATAAAAAACACACCACTATTCAAAACATTGTATTTGCGGGTTTGGATAAGAGCTATGGCTCGTCCGCTTTAAACTATGGGAAGTATCTTGGCATAAGCCATAAAAATCATTATGAGGATTACCACAGGAACCCTAAAGTAGTCCACACCTTGAGGGAACTGGTGGAAAAAATAGGAAGTGCCCCACTACATACTTGACTAGTTCAAAACCCATGTGAGAAAAGCCTCAAGTTACCTGTATGAGGCTTCTATCATTAATTTGATTGTGGGGTAATGGTCCTTTGTCTAGGATTTATTATAGAAAAGAGTACCTCTCTTAGGTAAGAATTAACGAGTTTGAGAAAAAAAGCCTAGGAAACCATTTGGCATTGGGGCCAACTTGACTTTATCCATCGTGTTCTAAAGATATCTCAAAAAGAAATGAATTTTTCAGAGTCAAAACTTGTTATTCAAACAAGGGGAGAGTCCATTAAAGTTGGAGCCGTGTGACATTCATCACGAATCTTACAAGGCATCACTTTGTCTTAGTCTCTACCTTGTCATAAGACAAGGAAAAACTCTTTCAAATTTACACCGCACATTTTTCATCACCACTTGTTCTATCTCCTTTGTTTTCTTATTGACCTTTTGGGACAAAAGAGAGCATATATGCGTGGTACCACCAAAAATAATTGTGTCCACCACTTTTGTATTCTACTTACATGACCATGTTGCGGATGGAATGTAAGTGTTAAAAGTGTGCTGGTACATCTTCATGTTTTGGTAGGCCATTGTCTTGATACCCACGTCAAGACTATCTTATTGTAGTTAGGTTGTCTCATCATTTTTTTCCTCTTGAGTTGTTACCTTGCTCACATCATAGTAATACAAATTTTTATACTTACATCTTGTTTTCTTTTGTGAAACTTGATTTAAGTCTCCAAGCTGTATTGTTACACTATTCACATAACTATCAACTTCTTACTATACTTAGACCTTGTTTTTATTCCAACATTGCCTTGAGTTTTGAAAAGTGTCATCATTACGTTGTTCGCATTGTGTCAATACTATTTTGATAATAATATCTTGATTTTTCTAAAAAGCTTGATTAACGTATCCAAGTTGTGTTGTTACGATTGCTCACATCTATAGCTTCCATTTTCAATACTTGTACTTTGTTTTTGTTTAAACTGGTTTAAGTATACCTTATTTGGAAATCACTTGAACACCATTTTAGTACTTAAATCTTGTTTATCTCAAACTTGATTTAAGTAATGATATTGTGTTGTCATTTATTGAACCAAAATTATATTTGAGACATAGGAAGTAGACATTCTGTGATTGGATCCTTGTCTTGAACTTGCTTGATTTATATTAGATACTTCTTACCATACGATTCCATATCATTGGATTATTATTTTATTCTTTTATTCCCAGATTCATATTACCTTGATTCTTTGGATTATTTTCCATTAGTTATTTTACATTTTTTGTGACGTTTGTAGTCGTTACGCTTCTTGATTTTTCCTAGGGTCCTTCTAGTACATGTACACATTTTTCAAACCTTAGCAAAAAAATTTCCTATCAAGAAAATTTTGAGACAATCTAAACATTGGAAAAGTTTCATTTATAACGATTATGTTGCTAAATTTTGATCAACCATTTTGACATTTACACTTGTAGCTTGTTGTCCAAGCCTCGTTGGATTTTTGAAATTGTGTCATCAATATGTTTGATTTCCTTATATCTCCATTTGTAAAAACATGAACATTCTATATGTAAAATGTCTAGTTGGTTACGTTATGTTACCTGAATCAACATGGAACTTCCTTCCATTTGAAGGAGTTCAATCACACTATCTAGGTATATGCACTTGGACCCAACAATGCCAACCACGACTGACTATCGCATGGTTCCTCACACTTATGACAATAAGGAGCCTAGGTTTAGGAATTCACATAAAAATATTCCCATCACGACTAAACCTCGATTGGTTTTTCATGCTAGAAAACCCATTCGGTTACCCCTTTCCCCACCTTCATCTCATAATCGGTGGTATGATTCTGATGATTCCAATACATAATATTCTTTTAATTCCCCTTAGTCATTATCTCCTAATGTGGGATTCCTCATCTCCTGAGCCTCAACTTTCTTCTAAGGAATAACCAGTCTCCTAAATGATGTTTTCCTCCTCTAAGGATTTGTGTTGCCAAAAATTCTCCCCATGGATCATCTAATTTGACTCTTGAGTCATGGTCCTCCCTTTCTCTGCAGGATCCCATTAATCAGTCGCCTCAACGATGTATTCCTCCTTTGAAGATCCATGAAACTCCAAGTTCCTCCAATCAAAAATCTAATTCAATTCCTGAGTCATGATCCTCCCTTTCTCTGTAGGACCCCCTCTATCAGTCGCCTCAATGATGTCTTCCTCCTTTGAAGATCCATATGAACTCAAGATTCTTTTAATCAAATCATCCAAGTCAATCCCTATGAGTCAATCTACTGACTTTCTACATAGGATCTTATTTTTCTACCTGCACTATGTCATCTTCTAGGAAAATTGATATACCAACCTATTCCAAATCCACCATCTTTTTCCACTCGTCGAGACATACTAAATTTCTAATCCACTTCATCTACTTGAGTCATATTATTCTATCAATAAAACCAATCCCTCTTTGGCCAAATTCACATCTGAGCAATATGTCAAAAATTCCCAATCATATTCATCGCATCAAACATCTTCTAAATATTTAACACTTGTTGGACCCATTTCTTCCAATCAACCTACTATGATCCAATGACAACGACCCATACCAATCGATTTATTTTAGAATGAAGAAGCAATCAGATAATTCAAGGGGACACATGATGACATTCCTCTAGAGGATTATGAGAAACGATTATATTTTGACCTTGATGCATTCGTTTATTATGGGGAGGAGGTTAATTCATTTAGTTAGAAAAAAAGGAAGATCCTAAGATCATCAAATTTGATCCTCCTCTTGTTATTCCGTCTTCACCATCCCCATTACATGGAGAAACGAACTTGTATATATCATTGATCCACTGATTCTATCTTCTCATCACCCAACTATTATTTACATATCATGATTCCTCAATCATAATCTCTCCTTGGGTCACCTTCTGGGTATCCCTTCATCTTATTCTATATGTGGACCACCTCCTAATAGCCCATCTTTTTCTTCCCTTGGGTCACATCCTAGTAGCCCATTATCATCTATTCTTGGGACACATCTTAGTAGCCCCTCATCTTCTATAATTGGGCCACGTCTTAGTAGCCCTTCATCTTCCATTTATGGGACACCTCCTAGTACCCCATCATCTTCCATGTATGGTTCACCTACAGGTAGCCTATTTTATTCTATACTTGGTCCACATCCTAGTAGCCCTTTATATTCTATCTATGGTTCACCTTCTAATATCCCATTCTCTTCCGTCCTTGGACCACATCCTAGTAGCCCTACATATTTTATCTATGTCTCACATCGTGGTAGCCCATTCTCTTCAATCCTTGGACCATATCCTCTTTTTCCATCATATCATTCTTTTATCATTGATTGTGGAAATCCCACCATCATTCCTATTATTAATCCCAAATATCCAGTTTATTCTCCCACTTCTCGAGACCAACAAAATCACACATTGGTTAGTATGATACCTAAACAATTTTTTCATCAAGCTAAAATAAAAAAATTCAAATAGCTCTAAAGCTCCCAACAATTCAAACAACCATAAATTTAAAAATTAAACGTGATTCAAGAATGCACACTAACACAATCATCAAGTATGGCGTAAAGTACATAAATATATGGATAGAGAACTCGAACTCCCAAATACAAAATCCATGTTGAAAGATAAGTCACAGTCACTTATCGAGTATGATCTCACCACTATCATCGATATTGAAGATAATATCACTCTTGATAAGCAAAAAATTCTAGTCTCTCTCATAAAATAAATCACAAAGAGTGACATTGTTAGTCCCAATTGTGAAAAATCTAAAAAAACATTAAAAAAAAAGAGAAAACATTAAAACATTACAAAAAAAATCAAAGGTACAAAGATCAAACATTGCAATCAGGTATTGCATACACATGGATGTTTTTTTTCCTTTCTTTCCATTCCTCTACAAGTCATCCACCATGTTCATCCCTTTGATGATATTTTGGTTAGTCTATTCGTACTCATTTTGAAACATTTATCTCTATAGTATATGTTTGACCTTGGTCTTTCATTACCTTGGTGAATTAAAGGACTAACCTATTAGAGATCCTCTCACTATCTACATATAATAAAATTTGTTGTGCAAACCTTTTGGACGTATTTGTTGACACTAGCCAATGTCATCATCAAAATCACTTTGAAATCCTTCCATCAAGCCATTAGTGGTTCTTAACCCCTTATCAAAACTATCGAGAGAGATGAAATAATTTTCAATAAGAAAAAATCAATAGATAGCTAATATAGGAAGAAAGGAAGATGAGAGAAATATAAATAGTGAATAGTGAGATATAGAGTTCAGATAGAGATAGATATAAAGAGAGATATAGATTTCAGAGTTTAGATATAGATGCCTCATCATTGCCCTGCCCTAAAAAAATCAAAATAAAATCAATATATACCTCTTTCTTAGGTTATTTACAATATCTCTATCGGGGCTATGAACACCTGGCTGGAAATAGAGAAATGTTGCGACTCGAATTAAATACATCTCCATCGGGGCTATGGACACCTGGCTAGCAACAAAGCAATTTATGTATCTCCTTCCAACCTACATTCACAAATCACCTCTCAAAATAAATCATTTCTACACATTGGCTAGTTTGGCTTCACTTATTACCTCTTTAAATATTCCCTTCAAGAAGTAATTAATTTCCACGTACACACACTGGATCTCAATGAGAAAACAAGATTAGTATGTTATAAGGTGTTGTTTAGAACTTATTTAGACTCTTGCTTTAGTCCTGTATCTTGTCTCACAATTTGTGCCTTTGGCTAATCACCTTTTCATTGTGAGTCTTCTAGCTACAATTTTCCATATCCTTCCATAGCATTCATTGTTCTTCCTTTGTTCAGAACATCCATGTGTATAAGATTTCCTTTTTACCATGTTTGAGGGAAACTTTGTCCCTTCTTTCAATAAACAATCTTATCCTTCTTTCCATATCATTTGTTTCTTGCTAGCTTGCAATGGGGGCACACTTGCTCCTTCTTGGAACTTCATTGGTTTGAGTTCATCATCACGTTGAAATTATTTCTTGGCCTTGATTCAGATTATCTTCCTCTTGTATATATGCACAAAGTTTTCCCTTGTACATTCTCACATCTCCTTGGGGGCATATTTACATCTTTGTTTTCTTGTACATAGCTTCAAAAAACTTTCAAAAAAACCCCTAAAAATTGAAAAAAACTTCAAAATCTAAAAACATTAGTAAAACATTCAAAAAATCCAAAACATTGGTAAAACATTCAAAAATCCAAAAAAATTGGATAAATATCCAAAAATCCATCAAAAATTGGTAAAAAGCATTCATGCAGCTGAATCATTTACATGACACAACATCCTCAAACATTGAAATTTGTCCTACAAAACATCTTTCTTTGGTCCTCACTTGTTCTCATGCATGACTTATGGATCATTTTGATCTACCTCCATTAACAAAGTTGGTTTGCCTACTATGTCTACCCTTCCCTTGCACATCTAGTTGCTTGGGGTAGTTTCATAGAGCATGAATGCTTTTTTATAGGACCCATGTGTCCTCTATTTATTCACCTTGCATGTATCCTTACTTGGGGTGCCATTTTTAACCCTTGTCGTTAACTCGAACATTTGGGAACTACAGTTAGATAAAAAACATTGGTACAACTATCTTAAATGTTGTTTATTTGATTACATTTGTTTGTGCTTGTTTCTTTGTTGGTCTACTTGTTTACTTTCTCGTATAACATTACATTATGTATATTTATTTGAGTTAGTCCTTTCGCAGTGCACAAATGTTAGTATTATGTATTTTCATGTTATTTAATATTTTGTTACATGTTTATATATAATAAAGGGTTGATGACATATAGCGTACATAAAATGATGAGACAAAGTTGTTCTTGAGCTAAGCTGGATGAAATTTATTTCCGTTCTCTTCTCCATTATCATTTTCTTCATTACCATTTTCTTCTATCATAATTTTTCTTCAATCCCACCTGGGGCAATAGGGATTATTTTTATCCCCCTCCCCCTCCTCATTTATTTTATCCATTTCCATCAAATTTTCAATTCTCAATCAACCTCTTTCATCACCCCATCAACACTCGAGGGGGAATCCTTCATTCTACTAATTTTTCATACATTCCATTCAAAACTTACTTGTCTATAATTTTCTACTATCTTTGAAGTGGCGTCGCTTACACCACCCCAAAGAGGGGAAAATGTAGACACCTAAAATCCACCTATGCAATTTTAATACTAAAATTATACTAATTAGCCTCTTTCCTGTCATTTCCATTATAATTAGTGATTTCCCGCTAATTAACTAACGTTTCCCTCCATTTCAGTCAATTAACGACACTTTGTTAATTAACTAGTCTTCTACCCCATTCCGGATGCCAATTAATGACACTTCATTAGTTATAATCCTCTTCCAATCAATTAATTAACTATTATTAGTTAATTAAGCCTTTTAACCTTGTATTTAATCAATAAACCCTCTTATTGGTTAAATCCCCTTCTCAAATCCTCCAAATCATACCTATTTCCCTCTAAATCATCTCTAATTAGATTTCTAAGCTTATTCTAGCCTATTAATTAATCCTAGTTGATTAATTAAATCATCTCCAACTCCCATGAGTTGTTAATCACTTGTTAATTCCTCTAATCAAGCTTATCACTTCTAAATATACTTTTATCCTTTATCCCACATGCACTAGTTTGCAAGCTTCTCCAAATTGGAAAGCTATATAAAGGACCCTCCTACATTCTTTCACACCTACACACCACACTTTTTCACACACACACACACACCACACACACACACACACACACACACACACACACACACACCCCACACTAGTGATTACTATAGGCATATGATAAGAGGCATTCTCCATTATTGGAATAGCTACTTGATCTTTGCATCCATTCTCTCATATTTGAGTACTAAATGAAGATATAAACATGGCTTTTAAGACATTTTAGTGCGATCATTTCCTCATCTAGAGACAACACAAAAAATTGATTAGTTATGATCTAAATAGGTTCATAATTCGATAACAATCATACGTTTACAAGAGTAGGAATGGTTTAACATTAAATGTTCATTCATGTTTATGCATTATATTAACTATTTCCTTTAAGCTCTTATTTTGATGCTTATAGTAAGATTTACTTTGCTTTGAAGCTATTATGTGTTAGTTTCATTCAAATAGCATAATAAGTTTAACATAACAACATTAACATCTGTGTTACTAAAATAAACCACCTTTTCTTTCAATAACTAAATAGTAGGGGAAGGATGGAAGTGGAAAATTGGAGCATACCTAGCGGCGGTCTCTGTACAGGGACAAGTGCAATAGTTGGCAATGGTGACTACTTTGGAAATGGCTTAGGAGGCCCACAAAAAGGAGGAAGCATGTAGGGTAGGGCTAGCCCCAGACCCAGGAGTGGATCCATGACTGACACAGACTGGAGGGGAGATCAGGAGATCCTTCGTGCCTTCTCCTCCTTGAGTAAGGAGGATTGATTATCCTATTTTCTGAAGGCTAAAGAACTGAAAAACACTAAACGTAACTCTAGTTGTCCCCCTACCATGGAAACTAAGAAGGCATCTCCAGTTTCAAATGGCGGTTCGGGCATGGTGTCCTCTGCATGGGGTAGGGAAGTTCACGAAAAGCAATGCGGAGGAGAGCCCCCCCAAGAATCTACTTCCAAACTTATTTCCTTTAAGGATTTCATGCAGCAAAAATAATCCATCTAGATCAACTCTCAAGCGTATATTGCCGATCTTGCAGAGGAGATGTCGATATTAAGCTTGGAAAACTATAAGGTAGATTCCCACCTTCAATATATATCTCAACTAGTGGTTATTGGAAGATTCAATGGATTGTGGCCAGCCTCCTCAGCTCTCTCTCAGCGGGTCTCAGAAAACTGGTCTAAAAATTACGAAATATCCCTCTGATCCAAGGGTTTCTTTATGGTGAAATTCAAGGAGGTAGAGGAATATTATAAATTCTTATCAGATGGTCCATGGTTTTTGGGAAATGTCAGACTGTTTCTCACACCTTGGTTCTCATAATTTGATCCGAATACATTATCCATTTCAAAAATTCTTGTGTGGGTTCAGCTCCCAAACCTTCCGCTGCATTTTTGGTTTACTCTCGAGGATATTGGTAATATTTTGGATAAATTCTTAAAGGTGAATCATGATAGGTCAGTGGTAGGACTCCATACCTATGCTAGATTTTGTGTAGATATTGATTGAAGAAAACAATTTCCTGACAATATTTTACTAAAATTTGGGAACCTTCAACATATCTCATCCCTATATTATGAGAATAAAACATTCTGATGTCATATTTGTATTATTCCTGGTCATTTGCAGGTGCCTTTCCTACAAGCTCAAAAGAAGAGCACCCTAAGGAGAAAGAACGTGTCATCCCGAGGTGGTTGGGACAAAATCTCCCTAGTGTAGGCACATGACACAAACTGTGTGGTAGACCCCATAGTGTCTTGCCAATCAAATTTAGAGAAATTTTTTGAGTGACCTGACATGGATGGGTCAAGGGGATTTCCCTTCACAGTAGGTGGTGTGAAGAGGGGTCATGAATATGATACAACTGATAAATCAGACTCATACCAAGAGGGAACTTTTGTAGTCTCAAGTCCCCATCATGCCCAAATAATATTATATTGGTGGTGGCCTCTAATCTAGGTCAGTGGCAAGAGGTCAAAAAGAAAAAAGGTAAAAAGGGGCATTTTGCAAATCTAATTGATTACTATCCCTCGCTCAAGGAGTAATGTTAATTGGGGAATGTTTTGTTTCATTTATGTTAGTTTGGTTTTTTCGTTGTGTTGGGGTTGGCTTGTCAGCCCCCTCTTGGTATTTGTACTCTGGTTCATAGCTTTGGTCAAAAGCGTTTATCTATAAAAACTAAATATACTATTAGAAAATAACATTTAATGAATCAACAATTAGTGCATTTAATTTAGATATATATAGAAGATAGAAATCCTGAATATAGTGGTGAATTCCATGTCTTTGAATTAGAAACCAAAAAATACTAAGAGTAGTGCTAGGTTGTGTGTTCAAACATCAATGATAACACTTCTAGTAGTAGAAAATTTGTTTAAAGTGTTGTAGTCATGAAAACCTTTCAAGATATAGGAAATTTGTATATATTATTAGAAAATAATAATTATTGAATCAACAATTAGTACTTTTACACTTGATAAATTCCTTACAATATTTATGAGAATACCCATTCACTTTGTTCTCTCTCATCTTATTTACACACTCCCTCATACTGAAAATCCCCATAACACCAACATTTCAAAATGATAGGAACATGATTATACACAAAAAATTTAAAATATAATGAGTGTTAAGAATATGATAAATTGTCTAAGATAATGGTATATAAAGATGTCACAAAACCACTTAACCTACCATGTTTTGTGGTTATCAAATTTAACTGCTAGATTGTCTCATTATGGGATGTCGAATCCCCTCAACATGTCTCAGTCTCTAAAGTATTTCGCAACACATACAAGTGAATTATCCCAAATTTTATGCTTACTCTATCCACAAAACACAAGGGTTGACATTGCAAAAAATAACTATTAACCTTGCGAAAATTGATCAATATGAGATTCCTTTTTGAGAGATCTCCAAGGTATGGTTCCTCGATGATTAGTGCACCACACCCCTTTTCTCCTTCAAACAATAGATAAAAATGGCACATGGCTCATATATTTCTTCTTAGAAGAAAGAACCGTTTCATATAGGGGAGATGACCCTATAACCACACACCTTAACTTTATGGGTGCATAGATATACGTAGGTGCCTTGTTGCCACAAAATAATTATATCATTGTGTAGCACATGATCATGTCACATCACCATTTTCATTTCACGTGTTTATTTGAAGGGAAAAGTATATTTTTAGTTGATTTAATATTAAAAAATCTTATAAAACATTTGAAAGAGGGACCAATGATCAAAAACCCTATGTGTCACATTGTGATTAGCTCTTAAAAAGTGTCATTAACCAAAAGATCACCAACTATTGGTACGTTTTTAGAAACCTTTGATGAAACCAAGTGTACATGTTTTGGTGAGCTGGGTCCTCTCCCCTAATTTTCCTCCAACATTTCCCTACCCTTACACTTCTCCTTCAATCCCCTTCTTCAATGCACTTTTCCTATGCAATGTGAAAATCCTCCATATATTTAAGCTTTTTGACATAAGTATATGGCAAGAGGCTATCTTGGAAACATGATTGCATGACACTCATGTGATATCCCACATATACACCATATATCCCATCCCCACATGTCAAAATATCACCTGCTCATGTGGCATGAAACTTCCTAGACCAAATAGTCACCACCGAAAATCGTCGCTAGAAAAGTGACGAGGTTTGGTGTGAGATGGCACGTTGGATGTGGTCGGATGGTTTGCTAACCCAAGAGGAGTCCAACTCCACTTCCCATCATTTCATTCCTCACTATTTCCATTGTCTCCATCTCCACCATTGCATTTGTATAATATGTCCATCGTCTCCATATCCACCATTGCATTTGCACAATATCATAGAATCTCCCCTCCATCGAAACTGCATTCCCAATAGCTCAGCTCCAATATCACACCAACTTGGCTCCGAGTTTACAATAACTCAGCTCCAAGTTCATAGAAGCTCTCCCGCCATCGGAACCATGTTCATTTCTGGTACTATTTTTTTATTAACATATGTCATTTCTGCCATTTTTTATTATAGTGTAGATTGAAGTCATGTCTTTGTGACAATGAAACTTCCACCTAAAATTCCATTCTATTACGCCCTTAATCATATATCTTACATTTTATGTATATAGCTAACTTGTGGCTATCATAACTTCTTATCATTATCTATCTCTTTAATATATGTTATGTTATCATTGGTGGGTCGGCCTTGGGGATGGCCATAACATAGGAATAGTATAAATAGGGGTTAGTAGGTAGTAGTTGATGGTCATATTGATCATTTGAGTCTTATTCTATGGTTTGGAGGTTGCCCCCTCGAAGTGGCCAAACTATTTTACTTGCATATTGAGATCATTTATATGAAATATTAAATATTTTTTTACCAGTGTTTTGAATCATTCTAAGTAAGGTTCTCCAAAAAATTTATACTTTTTACTTTATTTTGCAAAAGTTATTTCAAATTTATGGATTTTTATAAAATTTCTCCCTAGGCTGCAAAATGTGGAATTTTTCCAATTTCTTTACATTTTCGGAAAGAGGATAAAAATTTAGTAGGAGTTTATTCTTTAAGTTTTTTATAATTATCCGAACTCTTATCAAAATTCTAAACCCTAAAATTTGACCTTGATCCCTAAATCCTACTATTTTGGGGCATCATGGCGAGGCCTTCCACTAGAAGCAAAAAAAATCCCATCACTCCAAGTAAAACTCTAGAAAAGGATGAGACAATAGTTAAGGAGTTGGAGTCAGAAGGGGTAATTACATATTCCTCAAGGTTAGGGTTTACTTTGATGGACCATAAGGTAATCCAGCTTGAATTTGACCTGTGAGACCTCGAGTCCAGGGTGGCCAACAAAGATGATTTGGAAAGGATTGGAAAATGATTGGAGGATTTCATGCAAAAAATTAGTACACATATAATGGGTAATCATACTTCTATCAACCAAGGTGGATCTTTAGGTCAAAGTAAAAGACAAATGAGTCGAAATGGATCTTCGAGCATTCCCAATCCAAATACAAACACTATGCAGGCTAGTAACATGTTTCCGAAAATGGAGATGCATAAGTTTGATGGAAAGGATACACTCAATTGGATTAACCAGATGGATAATTTCTTTGATCTACATCAGATTCCATCAAGAAAAAAGGTGATCATGGCATCTTTATATCTCAAACCTGACTAATTTGTTTGGTATCGACGGTTATGTGCTCAAAGGTAAAAGATTGGTCCCAATGTCACATGGAAAATATTTAATGAAGAGTTGAAATTACACTATAGTTCTAGTGTGTCAGAGAATTACTTTAGCCAATTAGCAAAGTTGAGACATACATGATCTGTTAAGAATTACATTCATCAATTCCAAAACCTTTCTTTGCGGGTGGAAAATATTACTAAAGAGAATATGAATGAACTATTTATTGGGGTTCTTAAGGATCAAATTGATCATGAGGTGTGTATGTTTAATCCTCATAAGGTTTCTGATTCTATGATTATGGCACTGAGGGAAAAGGAAAAATTTATTTCAAGCAGGAGATAAATTTTCACTAATATTAGAGATCACAACACCTTGCCTCCAACACTCCCTTGGCCAGTTAGATTGAAACCTTAACAAATTGAAGAAAAGAGAGCAAAGGGGTTATGTTTTAACTGTGACAGTAAATATGGACCAAGAAATAAATGTGCTGAAAATAAGTTGTTCTACATTGATGGGCCAAGTGAAGATTAAGATAAGGAAAAAGATGAAGAGTCAGAGGTCATGGTCGAGCGAGAAGAGGAATCAAGAGATCCCCATCCAACGATCTCATGTCATGAAATTTTAGGCATTATCAACCTCCAAACTGTAGTGCCCACTCCTCTTCGACATTGATCTTACTAGGATTTTTCTTACTTTGGATTGGAGACCTGGAATTTGTTATCATATTTGATCATTAGACATTGGTAGATGGACATTATTATATTTGGTTAGTATTTTGATAGACTTTATGGATGTTTTAGACTTTTGACATGATGTGACTTATATGATGGATTACATGCATAAATTTATATTTTAATATTAATGATGATCTAGAGTTAGTAACTTATATATATATATATATATATATATATATATATATATATATATATATATATATATATATATATATATATATATATATAGGAACACGTTGGATTTTGATACATATATTTTGTTAGATGACCTAGCTAGTTTTGTGATCTCTTTTTGTTGATGAAATGAAAAGAGTGAAAAATCTTGAAATTGTAAACAATTCATGAAATTATTTGATTTTAGTGATGATTAAGTAGTGTTATTTGATGATGTAAATTAATATGCATATGTGTGTTTTATTTTTTTGATGTCATTCATATGGCCACAAGGCCAGAGCGGTAATGTTTTGATTTTTTCAAGAAATCGTAACACAACAAACAAAAGGGGATAGGAAACCAATAATGAAAGAATTTTGTGTATTGGAAACATGTCACCTTGGCAACTTGTGTCTTTATATGATGTTTGTTGTTGATAAAGTTTTAGGAGTTTCCCTTTTGGGAGGGTGGCCTCAAATGTGACAAAGTGAAAATGTGTTTTTACCCTTTTCATTTTATTATTTTTGTGAGTATGTGATTTATTATTGTATTGTTCTCTACTTTATTATTTTGTGTTAGTATACTCCTTTCAAGTTGATTAATCTATATTAAGTATTGTAATGTGAGATGTGACCAAAGAGGGTATTTAATGTTGGTAGATTTTCCTTGATGTCATGTTGGATTTGAGAGGATTTTATTAGTTTTAAGTGTTTTTTGCTCAACCTTCCATGTCAAATTCGGATTTTGTCTTAAGGGACATTTTTGGAGGCTTGTAGTACAAGTTAAGCTTGTCCTAGACCTCTTAATTTCACGTACCAACTACCCCTATGGGTTAAGGGGTAAAAAATAGATCCTGTTATGTAATTTGTAAGGAAAAAGGGGGATATTTATTGCATTTTCTTACATGAGAATTTAATTTTGTTATTTTTAGGTGTGGGTTTGAGTTTGTGTGTGTAAGAGGCTTGTCGTTCCTCAACCACAAATTTTTTGAGCTTTGGGTTTGGGATTTGACCTTATGATGTGGAGTGGATGAATAAGTATGTGCCATCTCAAATGGAGCCACATCACCTCTCTCTCCTCTCTTTTCTATTTATTCAATTTTGTTTGATGATTTTTGGGTTAGATGTCTTATTTTCTCTCTTCCATTTTTGAAGGAGCTTTATTTTGGAGTGCTTGTCTGAATATTTGGAGTTGGCTTGTGCTTGCTTGGGATTTTTAAAGGGTTGGATCTTGTTCTTGTGATTGGTTACTCTTGGAATGGTAAAGTAGGGAATTCACCCATGTATTCTTATTCCAATTTTGTGATTAAATGATGGTAAATGGATGATTGTTGGATGTTTTTGTTTTGGGAATAGAATGGCCTTTAGGTTTTGTAGGAGAAAAAGGAAGTGGGGATATTTTTGAGGGAGGCATAAGAGTATTGTTGTGAATATTTGGAGGAAGTTGGGTTGGGGTGTCCCACATTTTTAGATAAGTGAAATTTGTGTTATCTTACATGTTTTATTGAAGAAGGAATAAGAGTTTTTTTTGGAGGGAGGCATAAGAGTCTTGTTGGTATGTGATTGGAGTTTCTTGGAGGCTTTAAGGTGGGAAATAAACCCCTTTGGGAGGCATAAGTGAATCCCCATGTTTATTTTCTCTCTCTTGGCTTGAGTATTGAGATATTGTGGTTGGGAAACTTGCATGTTTGTTGTGACTTTGGTATTGTGCTTATTGTGTTGAAAGTTTGTTTTAATGCTGATTGTGGAAGCCATGTAAAGTTTCCTTGGTTTTCTTATACCCGTTGTTGCTTTTTTCCTACACCCATATTTTGTTGTTGTGTTTGGATAGTGAAGATAATGGTGGAGCTCCAGTTAAGTATTGTGGACTTAGTTGCACTTTGAAGAAGACAAGGGCAGTTCCTACTTTTGCAAAATATTTTTCATGTTCTCTCCCCTTAAGTGGAGGGCTTGTAACTTGCATTTTAAAGGTTTCAATTTTTTGTAAATGTATTGTGAAAGATTGATTTGTATTAAGATTTCAAAATGTATGTATATTGAAAAGGGGGTAGGTAAATTTGAGGCTTGTTGTTACTATACCTTATCAACTTGTAAATGTTACAAAGAGTGCATTGAATGTAATCTTGTATTCTAATGAGTTAGTCTTGTCAAATGAAATTTATAAATACTTGCATTATTTCAGTTAAAATAAGAACCTTTTAATGGTTTATAATGGAAATAAAAATTCTTGCGAATTTGAATGTTATTCAAAGTTTTATTACAAACCTAATCAGAAAAGGGTAGTGTGATTGGATGAAAAGTGAATGCTAATTCTTCTTACCTTATTAGAAAACTTGTTTTAAATGGAATAGGGAATGAACTTCATTTAAGTATATTTTGGATATTCTCATATTCAAATTATTTCAAATGCAAGAAGAAATACTTGGGATAATTTAATAATCGATTTTTACTGGGTTGCAAAATAAGGATTTTTTTTTGTTTTACTAATCTACATTGAGAATAGATAATAAAACCTATTAACTTCCTTATTATCCTCAATATAAAATGAACTTAAATGATATAGTATATGTAGTTGATTATATATATATATATATATATATATATATATATATATATATATTATATATATATATATATAATATATATAATACCTACGAGTACATAAATAATATCTATATTCTTAATACATATTATTTTATTTAATAATATATATTATTTTATCTGTATATATGAGTTATATATATAAATAATCTAAAGTAATCAAATTGTTAATAGTATCCATATTCAATTTTTTTAAGTTTTTAATTATTAAGAAAATGATTTTGTGGCCGCACAGGCCCGCAACCACTATGGGTTTTCTTTTGTAAGGGAAAGGGGTGGGTGTCACACCCACCCCAGCCCTTATATGTTGTATAAGGGGTGGGGTGGGTGTGGCATTGACCCCCACTAACATTATATTAAACCATACCAACAAAAAACAGGCCACGACCTATTAATGCAATCCCCCCTACATATTTACATTGTGTTAGACCCTTATGTGTTAGACCCTTATTTGTTAATATGTGTGTATCATTGTTATTGTGTGTGTGTGTGTGTGTGTGTGTGTGTGTGTGTGTGTGTGTGTGTGTGTGTGTGTGTGTGTGTGTGTGTGTTTGTGTGCGTGTATCAATAAATATAAAAATATGCAAGCCATAACTAGGTCATCGCCATAAACCTTTAGGTTGTTTAAAATGTATTTTCAAAAACAAGAAAAAATACACACACGCACACATACACACACACACACACACACACACACACACCCAAACACACACCCAACCCACCTGTGTGTCTATTACCATGTAAAAACCAAAAATAAAAACGGGGAAAAATGTGCTTACCTGAATAGGGTAAATGCAAATAAAATACAAAATAACAAATACAATATGAACAAACCCTAGGAGATGGTTACATATGGAATAAAAAACAAAAAATAGTTTATATCCATCCTTGAGCTTGAACAACCATTCCATGGCTTCCATTCTCGTTCTCCTCCGAAACTTGTAAAACAAAAATGAGAAAAGAGGGTAAAAGAAATGAATAAGAGCACCTCATAAGGATGTTTAGGGTTAGAATGAATACCTAAGATCCAAGGGCTCTAAGTGAATTAATCTAATGGATGAGAATAAATCCTACAATTGTTAGGTGAAGATATTTGTGGGAATATGTTTTCTAATTAAATGTTTTTGTTTCTAATGAATGGGGCCACTTAATGGCCTAGTATAAGTTGAGACCTTTAGTTAGAAATTTAAATAAATAAATGGTACTAGTCTAGTAAGGGTATTTTTTTTAAAAATGGTAAAAAGGGTAGATTAAATAATGAATGTTACGAAATAAATTAATATGAACTTAAATATATGTAGGAAAATATATGAAGGAATTTGGTTGAATCAAATTAGGGAATATTAAACCCTTAAAATTTTAAGTGAAATTTTAAATGAGGAAACAGTAACAAGAATAACTTGGCCAAGTATTTTAAATGGGAATTAATGATAACCCTAGAAGGGGATTTAAACACGAAACAATTGAACGAAGCTATAATAATAATTAATTGTTAATTTATTTATGAAAACCATATGATTAAGAGGAAATTATTAATTGTGAAATAATTAAATCTTATTTGTGAATACATTGGGGAAATCCTCTAATAAAAAATAAATAAAAAATTTGTAAATTTTCCCTAACTAATTCTTGAGTTTTATCTTGGGTCCTTATATAGCTGGAATCATGTGGGTCGTTACACTAAACAATTTAAGGTCATTTGATTCTATAATTCCAACAACAGGGTCTCAATGTCTGATCTGACTTATCCAGTACTCAACAAGATTCATAAGATTAGTTCATAAGTTAGCTAAATCCTACCTCAACATGATTTATTTATCTAGCTCATGAATGTCAAGTAATATATATGCCAATGGAGGTACTGTCGCTCATTCTATCAAATTCCATAAAATTAAGCATCTCTATGGGAGAATACTAACTAAATAGTCCACATGTATGCCATTTCTATGGGAGGATCACAAATCCATGAATAGGAGTTTGAATGATCTCTACCATCTTGGGAATCATTGCTATGAACTTCCAAGAACTGATACAATAACATCCATTTCTATAGTCTGAAGGAAGTGATTTTTGAGATCAAAAGGATAATAATTGTCGAAGAGGATCTGGGCACTAACTAGTGATCTCTCATATAGAAATGAGACCACATCAAACTATGAAAAAAAATTGTATAGATGTGTTCTTGTAGTCACAACTATGTTTTGAAACTTGGAGGCACATTTTTTTATAGACTCTCTATACCAGTCATTTGGGAAATTATTCTCTAAAACCCTAATGTTAGATTTACAAGCTTTGTATTATGTTTAAGGAAAATGCAAATATGAGTTGGGACTTGTTCTAAACAAGAAAAGACCTAATACATTTTTAGTCAATGATATTTGTTAGGTCATTTAACTACCCATAATAATGTAACAGTAAATAGGTACAAATATATGTAAAAGTATTTAGATCGAGAAGATTCTATGCAAGTATAATCAATTGTGAATGCATGGAAACAATTTTCCATAGTCAAATTGCTTATTCTTATTTATTGGTCCATGGTATGTAAAAAGATTTTTTCTATGTGGCAAACGTGACGTCATTATAGGGAACTTAATAAGTTCATAGTCAAAGATTAGTTTCCTATTCCTATAATTCCATAATATTTATTCATGAGTCTGCATGTATCCATATGTCTACTAAATACAATAGATACAACTTTATATTTAGATACCACCAAATCTTGAATTCAAGGATTAGGATGTTCTATTGGAAACACACCTTTCAAACACATGTACACAATTAGGTGAAATTCTTGATAATTCCTTCTGGACTCAAAAATCCTAAAGTGTCCAAAATTCAAAGTTTGATGACTAGTCTATATTTAAGCCATGGAACCTAGCATGACAGTGTTGTGTTAGAATGAATTTTTTGATGATATATTACTTTATAGAAAAACATGGGAGCAGAACAGTTGACATCATGTAGAATAAGTTTGGGAGACCCTTGAGCAAGAAGAACTAAATGAAATGATCACAAAAAGTGTTCTTTTGGAAATCAAGGAGGTATTCAATAGTCAAACTACAAAAATATAGTGCCCTGTTAAAAACACAATATCGACTAATGTTCAAGAGGATCACATGAATGATAGAATAAAGGTCCACTGATGGCTTGGACTGTTCTAGTGTAAAGACCATTGTAAATGTATCTATGAGATTAATTTTTGTTTCAAATATATTGTGACCAATAATGAAGACAATTGATAAAATCCTTAATAATGAGTATGTGGCAGGGTTCATATTACACACAACTATAATTTTAATAGTTAGTATCTACCATATGGGTAGCGCTCGAATGAGAAGGTTTCTCCTAAAGTAGAACATCTTGGTGTGTGAGACATAAAGGGATTAGAGCTATATCCTTGGGATCTACCTGAGATACAATAGGAAGGGGTTGAGAGATATGAGGGATGATTATATTGACTGCTAGCCTCAATTTAGATCACACTCTATATATTGTAATCTCATACATTGATAATTATATCCCGAATGAGTTCACAATATTCTATTAGCATCGTGCACATCATTGAAATTTCATTATCCTTGTAGATTTTTATCAGTGGTAACTGAGCAGGACCGACCTTTTGAGAGCACCTAGAGTTTGATGCTTTCATAGGTGTACATAGATTATGACTTAACTATGATGATGTACTGTAATATGTAAGAAATGACAGGCATACTAGTTATGTGTCTTCCCTGGAAATGACGCCTACATATTTTTGTGAAACAAAACTTGTAAATGTGCTCCTTAAGTCCCTATTATTTTGAACTTGCACAAATTTTTCTATAGGATATCTATAGTATTTGGGAAATTAGATCTCGAAAATGGACTAGATCCAACCTCTACGTTTGTATTATAATGGAATTAAGGAAAACAATTCTTCGAGTTCTGGAAAATTTCTAAACAAGTAAAAACCTAATATTTTCTTATCAATGATATCTATGTTAGGTCACTCAATCTCGATAATAATGTTTACAAGAAATACATAAAAATAATGCACTTAGCAAGAAATTGTATGTATTATAATACATCCATCCCTTGAGTTTTTGAATGATGAAAATAATTACTAAAATGTACTATTAAGTTTCCCTATGTGATTGAAATTTTATATTTACATGACGTCACTTAAAATATAGAAAATGATTTCCTTACAAATTTTACAATACTTCTCCATGTAGTGTTCATTTATTAATATGTCTTCCAAATACACCCACACACTTTTATATTATAAAATTGTTGAATTAAAATTATATTTATATAGGAAAAAAAATTATACACAAGAGGTGAAAACTCAAAAAATGACCAAAATATCAACATAATGATTTCCTTTAAATCAATGATATGATTGCACACAACTCACCCTTGACATTTTCTATCTCCTTTCACATCCCTTTATTTTTGGTCTTTGTTTTTTAATAATGTCTTATTAAAAAAATTATCTTGAGCATCATAAAGTCATGTCATCATTTTAAAGTCAATAAGTGTTTATGGTCATCATTTTAAATTCAATAAGTGTTATTGGTCATTATATGTAGTTGTCATCCTTATTGTATTGTAAAGGGTTAATATAGAGGTCAATTACCAAGAGAGTTTTTTCTTAAAGTCACGTGTTAAAATTATTTTAATTATTTGTTAAGTATATGTCATATTTTCAATGTTAGTATTGATTCATCAAGGTCTATTAGTGTAAAATTTTGTGAGTCGTCAAAATTTTGAAATTAAAAAAAAATTACCTCACAGACGTATTTTCGGTGTTATCCGATGTCCAGTTTTTGGGAGAATAAGATGAATAATATTATAATTATGATGATATTTTTGATAATTTCAAAGAAGAAAAATGTGCTTGGTTTCGGGGGCTCCACCCCTCGACCCCACCTTGTACCGCAACAGGGAGCATGCCCAGGGTGTTTCCCTGAGACCGTGTAAGGGGCGCTGCCCCTTGACCTCGGTGGGGTTACCGCCCCCAGACCCCCACTTTGGAATTTCATAACCAAAGAGAAGATTTATTAGGAATATACATTGACAAAAGGCGGTACAAATTTGAGCTTCAACATCTAATTTGCTAAGTAAGCCATGTGATTCATTGAAGGACGAAGACTAAAGGTCAATCAACAACCTCTCGTCAGTCACCAACAATGGGGCCACACAAAGCTGTGGTGGTAGTGTGTGTGTGTATGTGTGTTTTCTTTTATTTCAGATTTGTAGTATGATTTCAAAGTTCCTGTTTGAATAAGTGAAATTTTCACATTGAGGGGGGGGGGAACTGGAACATGGTCTCAATGTTCAAATTTCTCCCTATTCAATTTGTATTCAGTGAGCAATGGTTCCTACATATTCCCTGAAGGAAAGACATAGTGGACAGATGAAAGCACAAGGAAAAGTAACATCATGATATTGAGGTTGTTGGTTGTCCTGTAAAACCATCATTTGTTGAGGTTGTTGCCTGTCCTTGGAAAACCATTCTTGTAGGTTGTTGATTGTCCTAAAAAACCATCCAGATCATGAGCACATATGGGTGACAAGCTATAGAAGGAAGTGTGATTGTTATTTCTCTAATGTCAACATTAGGGGAGTGAATGTTACAAATATATTGTGACATTATTAATAAATTGTAATATTATTAATAATGAGTTTTTAGAACTCATATTAATAATATAGTTTTAATAGTTAGTATTAGTATTTGGGTGAGTTGTGAGAATAACTCACGTAGATATTTTGGTGTGTGAGATAATAAAGGGATTAGAGAGATAACCTTGGGATAGATTTGAGAGATTCTAGGAAGGGGTTGAGAGATATGAGGGATGAATATTAACTCCTAGAATCAAGAAGATTAAAATCTATATATTGCAATCTCATACATGGATAATATATCCTGAATGAATTCAAATTTCTATATTATTGTTATTCGGTGTTGTTTATTATAGTTCAGCTTTTATCAAATTTTTGGTGCTTACAGGTTATTATCGTAGATTTGTAAGACATTATGGAAATATAGCAGCACCTCTCACAAATTTATTAAATATGGAATCTTTCCATTGGAATGAGGATGCTACCAAAGCATTTGAGTAGTTTAAAGTGGCCATGTGCACCACTCTAGTCTTGGCTACTCCATATTTTTTGAAAACATTCATTGTTGAATGTGATGCATTAGGGTCTGGTATGGGGGTAGTTCTCATGTAAGAAGGCTGTCATATTACCTTTTTGAGCCATTAATTCAAAGGAAATAATTTTTCAAAGAAAACTTATGAGAAGGAAATGCTAGCCATTCTTTATGCAGTAAAGCAATAGAGACCATATCTCATACGAAGTGGACCCTAGAATATTGGCTAAGTACTAAGATACACGTGCACATAGGACTAGTGAGAAGAAGGGTGCCAAGGGGAAAACGTGCAGGAAAAAAGGGTTTAAGAAGGGTTTAAGTGAAACCAGGGCACACACGGGAGGCAGAACATGGGTTTAAAGGACTTAGCCATATTTGGCATTCTAGAGGCACTTGAGGAAAAGTGTGAGGACCTGACTAGGCATGATGAGTGGATAAGGTGCCAGCCTAGAACCTTGGAGGTCAAGAAAAGGATATTCCATGCAGGGAATATTCCTAGAGACATCATTACAGAGAGTGGAGGGTTTGCAAAGGGATAAACATTCACCAATGGAGGACCAGCTCGACACTTGGCATGTGATCTACTCAAAAGAGAATGCATGGTAGTGGGTGTTGATCCTATAAAAAGATATGCTCGGGCTAGAGATATACAAATAGAGACATATAGAGATATGAGATAGAGAGTGACAAACACATAGAAGAATGCAGAGTAAAGAGAAGGAGAGTAACGAAGTGTTGCAGTAATGCTAGGGTTTAGGAAACTTAGTGCTAAGGGTTGTAAGGGATGCCATAAGCATATGCATGGGTACTGGGATTAGTAACAAGGGATAAAATGGGAAAAGTATAGTTAGGTTCTCATATCAGAGAAGGTTATAGGAGTTAAAGTCTCTTTCATTTAATATATATGGTCTGAGATGACCCTTTTGACTATAATGTGGCTACCAGAACTCTTTTAAATCAATATATTATATATGTGGGTTGTTCTATATAATTGTTTATGGGTGTAAACCCTTATTGTTATATGACTTATCATGGCTCAGATCTAGTTTATTATGCTTCTTACAATGTTATTTAGCTTCTGTGATGCATTAATGTGTAGATCTGTTAGTTGCATCTTCTACCTTTTAAGTATAGTGAATGTACTTATATTTCTACAAATAATCCTCCATTAATGGAAGAACCTTCTCACAAAGCTTACATAAAGAGGGGCTCGGTGCTTGCATGCATGCCTTGGGTGAGCACCCAGTGCCCGCTGGGTGATAGGCCGATGTGCTTGGGGTTAGAAATAAGTATTAAGGGTAAATAAATGACTACATCTTGGTTCCATTGCTGGGACCTCTTTTTGAAGCTATTGTGAGAATGGTGTGTGATGACAGAGTGCTTGACCTTGGATAGTGTCGAAGCATGGCTTAAAAGCATGGAGGATGAGTTTTCTCAGAGATTTAGTACTGGACCTGAGTTTGATGCACGTAAATGGGTAGAAGAACATCTATATCATGAGTTGTATGAGACCTTCTTTTGTTGTTTTCCAGTGGAGTTGTATGAATGGCTCTCAGCATATGCATCTAGATCAAGCTGGTACTATAGACCTCGCGTATGGACCCAAGATGAGTATCAGAGGTTGCATGATGTTGATCTGACTTGGACACGTGTTGTTGATCATTAGTGGAGTAGAGTGTTGACGAGTTACACCTTGGAGTACGTAATTTCTACGTATTCCTATCCAGAGATTGCTGAGTTTGAGTTCTTGAGGGAGCCAAGAGGATCATTCTTGCATGTTATCCCTTTAGCTATAAATATCTTGATCATTACACTAAGTTTGGAAGCATTTCCTATGGCCGGCTAAGCTTCTTCTGAGTGTTGGGTGAGGAAGCTAGAGTGGAGGAAGATGGCGGACCTTGTGGCTGAAAAGGAGAGGGAAGAGAGATGACTCAAGTATAATGAAGCTCATGAGAGGGAGTTAGATAGACAACATGAAGTTGTAGGAGTGATGGATTTATGGAGGTAGACGTTGTGGGAAGGAATTGAGGTTCACGCAGAGGACGTGGAGCCTGAGCAGTCTGTGCTACCCCATCTTGGAAAGCGTGGGAGAGAGACCCCTTCAGCTTCTAATGAGAGCTCGTCACTTGGAGAAAGGAGAGTCATTAGCATGCATCTGAATCCACCTAGTGACCAACCCTTGGTGCTTAGTTTTTCAAATCTAGAGATAAGTATTACTAACCCAGTTGGTATTGGTGGAAGTAACCGATCAACACCTAGGAGGTATAACTTTTCATTTGGCACATCTATGGCTGCACAATCATTTCCTGTGTTTGGAGGTATATTGTCTGGAGAACATTTGGGAAAAGTATGGGTACACAAAGCTTGGGTATCACATCTGGAAGTGGCATGGGACACACATCAGGTAGCGGTACAACATCACAGACTGTTGGTGCGCAGTTTAGCGTGACAGTGGGGACACAAGGCATGACCACTTCAGGACCTTTACCAGCTACAAGAGGTGGATCTGGTGGGTCAGGTGGAATAGGAACTAGCAGACCTGGTGGACCTGGTGGATCTGGAGGATCTGGTGGGTCAGGAGGGATAGGCGCTGGTGGATCTAGTGGATCTGGTGGTAGAGGAAACATCAGAGGGAATCAAGGTTCTGGATCAGGTGGACAAGGGCCTCAACCACCTCAACAAGTATTTTTTGAAATGTCTTTGCATCTACCAGATTACAAAGGTGTTGAGGATGTTGTAGAGCATGTACACAAATGTGAGCTACTATGGCGCATGAAGGGGATCACTACCCCAGAATGGAAGGCAAGTCAGTTTGTAACAACATTGCAAGGGCATGCACATAGTTGGTACAAGAAGTATGACCCCCACCAGATAGTAGTAGATTATACCGCACTATGTAATGCCTTCTTAGCTGAATTCCATATTCCTAAGTTTGAACAAAAGAGCATTAGCATGCTAAGGAGATTCAACAAGGTATTGCAGAGAGTGTGTGGGTGTATGATCACATTTTAAGACTCTCTTATCAAAACTATCTTATGATATTCATCCTTCTCATCATGCTCAATGGTTTGTTGGAGGACTAATAACACCTTTCAGGAGAGCACTTTCACATAAGACTTTCACAGAACTGCGTGAGGCCTTGGAGGCTACCCTGCATGCTGAGGTTGTAGGAAGCATGGATACCAGTGTTAGTCCTTTTCTTGAAGCTCATATTACTGCAATGGAAAAGAAGCTGGAGAAGCTATCTACGAACTCGGCCCATGAGACTCGTAGTGGCCTATGGTGCATAGATTGTGAGGTAGAGGGGCATACAAAGGACAATTTTCCTCAGAGATCGGTATGCGCCATGACGGTAGACTATGAGATTTTCCACAGAGATCATGATGCAAGTAGGTGTCTGCTACTGCAGCATGTGATCCGTAAGAATGTGTCTTGTTATTGCAAGATTTACACCTCTACTACTCATGACACCAAGGATTATAGATTGATTGACCAGATACATGATGTCATTGATATTGGTGTGTGCCAGACCATTGTTGCAAAAAATTCCTAGGATGATGGTCGTCACTATGAAGGACGCATGAATGGAGGAGCACGTGGAAGAAGCTTTTGCATAGGATTTAGAGGTCGTGGTAATTGCGGAGGCAGAAGAGCTGAATTCCCTTGTAGGAACTTGTTATAATTGTAGGTCCACAAATAATTACAAGCGTGAATGTCCTGACCTACTACAATGCTCATGGTGTGGGAAGAAGCACAAGTATGAGGAGTTCCCAGAGCTATTTGAACACATGAGCCAACAACAATAGAAAGACAAGGGCACCGGGATGGTAAGCATTAAGAAAGTAGACTCATAGTGGATGCCAAGGGTGGTGCATGAGTCAGAATTAGAACCTATACTGGTGATGATGCAAGCTGAGGCTGCACACGCGACAGGGAGATACCAAAGAAGAGACCACTGATTACAAGAGAGGTGGTGTATGAGAAGTATCCAGACCCTACCCATTAGAAGGAAGTCTATCAAGAGACCATGGACGTAATCAGGAGTCTTCAAGGGGAAATTCAATGTCTAAAGGAGAAATCCAAGAAGTTGGGGTAGAAGAAAAGCATTGAGGTCCCTCAGTCAGATATAGATGATGTCAGAGAGGTATGTAAGATGTTGCACCAAGAGAATATCATTCCTCTGTTAGGAGAATGGTTGAGGGATAAGATACCAAGTGCTAGAGAAGAGCACGAGAGGAAGGTTTTGCATGCTAACCTTCCTCCCCACAACCTTGACTATGATAAGGAGATTACCTTGAATGCAGTTGTTGATGGATGGCTCCTAAGAAATATTCTTATTGACATGGGTGCACAAAAGTCAATGTTCTCACCTTGGATGCCTAGAATCAAATGGGAAGGCCCCATTACAACCATCTTCAAATGTGTTATATATGGCTAATAAGACAAAGGCAATGCCCATTGGTGTTTTAAAGGATGTTGGCTATCACTATCCAAGGGGAAAAATTCACTGGAGACTTTGAAGTCTTAGCACTTGCTGAGGTGGACAACTTTCCAGCATTACTTGGGCGCCCCTGGTGCTATAAGAACAATGTTGACTTACGTTTCAATAAGGGGTATATAAGTTTTGAGAACAAAGAGGAATGTGTTATCATTCCTTTGACGAGATGGGAATTCAATGCCCTATATTGAGCCTTTAGGAGAAGAATACCTAGACAGAATTTACGTGTGCACTATCTGGGACCCTGAAGTTGTGCAACCAACAAAGGAGGGCATTATTCAGTGGGAAGACGCTCAATCTATAAGTGATACAACTAGTGTGGCATGTGACAATTGGGTGCACGGGACATATGAGTTAGTCAGAAGGTAGTTAAGAGGCTCTGTGATGAGAGTAACAAAGGCACGCTCAGTCAAGCACCTAGGAGGAAAGAAGTTGCCAAGTTATTCTGGGGGAGCCAACCTTGATGTTTTCCTACGAGAAATGGAGACCCAGTGGAGATGTGAGATCGAAAGGAGAAGGATGCTTAGCTATACCTTTCTCAGGACCACAACATGTTGGTGGGTGACCCATTGTGATAACCTTCTAGAGTGGCGTGAAGTGAGAATCACATTCTCTGTTAGGTTTGTCCGGAGCAATGCACCTACTATCATACAAAATTATCATGGGAAGGAACCCACCTCGTTTCACATCCAAGCATGTGAGAAGGCCTGGATGGAAGGCGTAGAAGCCTTGCCACCTTCTTTATGGGTGCATAAGTTGTACTCCACCTTACAAGGTTATGCACATGCATGGTACATTCACTCAGAGATGTGCCATCAGACAGGAAACTGAGGAGTTGACGGCTGACCTCCTTCAAGATTTCGAATATCAGAGTACTAAGCCATCAGTGGATGAGGCGTTATAGGTTATTAAATGCCTAACTGTGGGAGATAGTGCCATGGCAGAGGATAGAATATTAGAATTATTGGGTGAACCTGGATTAGAAACACTTTGATGAGGAAGAATCAGAGGAGATACAACTTGAGCGTGCATGCATGGAAAAAGAGAAAGGAAAATTGGTCTATGTGATCAATGGTGAAGAAGTGGAAAATTTGGATGTTAACCATACTATGGGTACACGTGAAGTTATGGATAGTGTTGATGAGCAAGCACACATGCCTACCATGAACCCCTAAAAACCAAGAAGGTTAACATTGGTTCAGAGGCAGAACCTAAGGAGGCTACTATTGGAGATTACTGGACAGAAAAGGAGGTTTCGAAGATCATCAATCTGTTGCATGAATTTCAGGATTTGTTTCCACGTGGGTACCATGAGCTTAAAGGATTTCACCACTCCTTGGAGAAATGAAGATCAAGTTAAAGGAAGGTGCATGCCCAATTCAGAAGAGACCTTATCGAATGAATCTGAATCTTTACGTCAAAGTCAAGGAGGAGATTGACAAGATGATCGCATTAGGAATCATTGAGGCCATTGAGGAATCAGAATGGATAAGTCTGATGGTCATCAACATTAAGAAGGATGGGAGGATAAGGATTTGTGTTGATTATAGGGATTTGAATGTGGTATGTGTCATTGATCCCTATCCAACCCCTTTCACTGAGGAGATCCTAGAAGGAGTAGTTGGGCGCGAGATCTATTCTTTCATAGATGGATTCTCAGGATATCATCAGGTTAGAATTGCAAAGGAGGACCAAGAAAAGACAACTTTCACCACTGAATGGGGAAGATTTTCCTACACAGTCATGCCTTTTGGACTGAAGAACACACCTGTTGTGTTTTCATGCATTGTGGTGTAGGCATTTCAAGACTTCATCCATAAGTTTCTTCAAGTCTACCTTGATGATTGGATGGTATATGGATTAGTGAGGGACCATTGTGACAATCTGAGGCTGATGTTTGAAAGATGTCAGTAGTTGAGGATATCCCTCAACATTAAGAAATGTGTTTTTGCTACTCCATTTGGAACCCTTTTAGGGCATATCATATGTAAGGAAGGCTTGTTGGTGGATCCTGCCAAAGTTTTCGTTATTGTGGGATTGGGGGAACCTACCAGCCAGAGCGCAGTGCGTGGATTCCTTGGGCATATGGGGTATTACCAAAAATTTATAAGGGGGTATGCCAAGATCACCGTGCCATTGGAAAAGTTACTAAAACACAAAAGTACATTTCACTAGGGAGAGGCACAATAGATGGCATTTGATACATTGAAGAATAAGCTTATCACTATGCCCATATTACACTTTCCTTCTTGGGATAAGCCATTCCATGTACATGTTGATGCTTCAGGAGTTGTGATTGGGGAAATCTTAGCACAACCTGGAGAGGGAATTATTGACCACCCCTTGTGTTTTGCTAGTAGAAAGCTAACCCCAACAGAACATAACTATACTACTACTGAGCGCGAAGCATTGTCAATGATCTACACGCTACACAAATTTAGGCAGTATCTATTGGAAACACCCTTTATATTCTACATGGACCACATGACATTGAAGTACTTAGTAAACAAGCCCATTTTACAAGGGCACATATGCCGGTGGGTCCTGTTGTTTCAAGAGTTTGAGTTTATGGTTGTTGTGAAACCGGGTAAGAGTAATTTGGGACCTGACCATTTATCAAGGATTGACTTAGGGGAGGACACACAGAGCATTGAGGATACAATGCCAGATGCACAACTGTTTAGATTGTGGCGCACACCCTCTGACTTGGAAGATATTGTTGTGTTTCTCAAAATGGGTGTGGCACCAAAGGGAATGAAGACTTTGGAAAGGAAGTAGTTAGCCATACATGCCACACCCTACATGTTAATTAGTGGAGACTTATACAAGCTAGGTTGCGATGAGGTTTTGCGTCAGTGCGTGTTAGAGCATGAACGCGTTGCAATCATGGAGGAAGCACATGGTGGAATTGCAGGAGGACACTATGCAGGGAATGTAACTGCGTGCAAGATCCTTCTAGAAGGTTTTTGGTGGGAAATGGTTTACAAGGATTGTATCGAGTATTGCAAGGCCTGTGACCACTTTCAGTGCCTTGGTAAACCAGGGAAAAGAGATGAAATGCCATTAAGACTGATTGTTAGTGCAAAACCATTCGAGAAGTGGGAAATTGACTTTGTTGGACCTATTTCCCCAGCTGGGTGAAGGACAGGTTCATGCTATATCATTACATGCACATATTATCTTACAAGGTGGGCAAAAGTGACACTTACAAGGGATTGCACAATGGTAACAACAACTAGGTTCTTGTGGGAAAACATAATCAACAGATATGGATGCCTGTTGAGTTTAACAAGTGATAGGGGTACTCATTTCTTGAATGAGATAGTTAGGATCTTGTTGGCAGAATTCATGGTAGCCCACCACAAGACTACCCCTTATCACCCACAAGCTAATGGGACTGCTGAGGTGTTTAATGAAATTTTGAATCACACATTAACCAATATTTGTGATGTGGGAAGAAAGGATTGGGATGATAAAGTTTCTGATGTGTTATGGTCATACCAGACTACTTATAAAAGAATGAACAAGGCCACACCTTTTCAATTGGTGTTTGGCACAGAAGTGGTGTTACCTATTGAATTCATGTTACCATCACTTGTATATAGCACACACAGGAGGATTAGCTGATGAACAAGTGCTTGAGGAGAGGATTGATAAGTTAATGTAGTTAGATGAGAGGTGGGCTATTGCTCGCTGGAGTTAGAAAATAGAAAAATCTAGGCTAGAAGGCATGACATGATAGACACATCAAGAACAAACAATTTGAGGTTGGGCAGATGGTTCTATTGTATGATTCCAAGTTTCTGCGCCATCCTGGGAAATTCAAATTCCATTGGATGGGCCCATACATTGTATCCTATATACTTGATTCAGGCACTTTCCAGTTACAAGCATTAGATGGAACACGGTTACTAGGCCATTTCAATGGGAGTAGGCTAAAGCCCTACTATAAATAAGTCTTCTTTGTGTTTGTAAATAAGGCAATATTTCCAGTTAGCCTAGGATTTCCCTTAATGCATTTCCCTTCTTTGTGTTTCCCTTTCTCATTACTTGTTCCCTTTCTTTTTGTTTGTTGTGTGTGCATTATGCACTGGTAGCCACTTATTATTTTCAAAAAAATTTTATGTGCAGAGGACCACACATCTATTTTTATGTGGGGTGAAGTGATGTGACAAGTACTAGAATCTGGTATTGGAAGTTATGTTTCGATTGCTCGGGTTGAAGGATCAAAGAACACATAGAAAAGGTGAACATGAGGAGTTTGGTGTTAGAAAGGCTTTACAAAAACCACATACAAGGGTGAGAAGCATAGGAACAACATGAGGTAGGAGATGTCAAAAATCAGGATAAGGACAAAAGAGGTTCCTTTTACGTTGAAAGCACGACTGTAAGGATCTTCAGTCAATAAGGGTTTTTGTGCACCAGAAGGTTATAGAAGTTTTTACACAGGATTGGGTGCAAGGGTAAAAGCGCTGAAAATTAGCATTAGAAAAAAATCTTCCTTTATTGCAAAAGTACATTGGTAGGTGGCATGACATTTATTATGGAAAAAAGTAAAAGCTATAAGTAGAAGGTCGGGGTGCATTATTGTTTACCTTGTATTTGTGTTATCAAAGAGCTCTCGCGAACTAGGGCATCCTTGAAGAAAAATTTGTGTGAAAAAGGGTTGTGAAGATTTACATGCATAGCTAGTTTGATCAGCAAACCAGAGTGGAAAAAGAGTACACGGGCATGAGCGGAGAAGGTCGTGTAAGAGGATCCCACGGGTGTTACGCTATCTTGTGGAAAAAGGGTTTTCCAGGTTAGGGTTCTGTAGCTAGGGCACATGATTGAAGGGATTTTCGTAAAGGAGTGGAGCCGCAGAGTTGAGCAGAGCCAGGATCAAGAGAAAGGAAGAAATTTTAGTGACCCGAAAGAGAAATGGCACCAAGGAAAGCAACAAAAGTTTCACCAAAGAAGGGAAAGGGCAAGGGGAAACAAGCCATTTCCACCAGTTTCAATGAAGAATGGTATGCAAAGATGCAATATCCAGATGACGTATTTCTTGGAAAATAATGGGTGTCTCATGTTAGAAAGATGGTTGTGAGTGACTACAACCATCGAATGAGCACCACAGAGAATAAGATGGCATTGGAACTGGTTCACCCTATAGACAAGAGGACACCAGATGGAATGCCTAGCGACGATGATGAGGTAAAGGTAAATATGGAGACGTTCGGGTTAGTGCAACTCTATGAGTTGCCTTATTTCAGAAAACATGAGCAACTGTACCGGTGGTTAATATTGCACTTACATGAAGACCACTTCTACTTTGCAAGACAAAGGATGTGAATAAATCCCAACTGATTTCTAATGTTATCGGTCTTATATGCAAAGGAGAATCATTCGATGATGACTTGGATGATAAGGAGGCCATTAAGAAGACTGTTGAAGATTATGACTACAAGAAGGGTTCGCGCTACTTTGACATTTCTGTGATTTTTGACCCTATAATGAGGATGGTCACATGCTTGGTCATAAAGTTGAATGGGAAGGAGAGATGGACACAGATAAAAAAGGATTGGTTAAATGTTTTCCATAAGATCTTGGAGGGGAACATCTATAACCTCTCGGATTTCATAGTAAAAGAAATCATCAACACTGTGCACGATGGAGAAAAGATCATGTTTGGTAATATCCTCCTTACCATTGTCTTTTTGGATATTGGAGTGCCCGATGGGCTAGATAAATTTGTTTAGGAGTAACTAGATGAGAACCATTCCCCCGCCAAAATATTTGAGCAATACACTTGTGACACCATGATGGCCGCTCATAAGGGATGCCTAGAAAATTGTATAAGCAGATGCATGATGTATTTGGTGCTAAATGGAGAATACCCGAGTAGTCCCCTGCTTTACAGCAAGGTGAGGCTAAATTATTTGTATACCAACATTTTTGTATTGGTAGGTTTACTTTTATAGATGGCGCCAAGGGCCCCTGGTGCAAATTTCTATTCTCCTTCACAACACAATACTTCCAGGTAATTGATTCAAGGAGGCAAAGAAGCTAAGGTTTGACCTCACATGGTAGACCAAGATTACTGCGAGCTAGGAAGAACATTGATATATCCAAAGAAGCATGCCTATGTGGAGAAGTATGTCTCCCATGACGTACACATGTTGAAACTGGTGACATTTCTTGTTGCTAGGAGGACCACAACAAGGGTATACCTACGTATAAGGCCTAAGTATGAGAAAGGAACTTACATTGAAAATTATGTCTCTATCCTAGAAGACCCCACCATAAGGAAGAAGGCCATGCCAAGGAAAAGAGAGAGAGGAGTCTCTTGAAAAAAATACACCAAGTACACATACAATGCAATCTATAGGTGCGCAGGAGTCAGGTGTAAAACCAAACACCTATGCACGGAGGAAGAAGTCCCCCACAGAAGAGAAAGAGAAAACACCTGAGGAATAGGCACCAGAGCAAGAGAAGTCCCCTATGAAATAAGAATCGTTGGTAAGAGAGGAGTCTCCTATGGAAGAAGAAAAAGAAAAGTCTCATATATTGGAATCACCAGTTAGGAAGAAGAAAATAGTAACAGAAAAAATGGACTTAGAAGAAACAGAGAGCATGGAGGCCGAAAAGGGCGACAAGGATGATGAAGTGTGCAGTGAGGCTCATAACCATCTTGTGTACGATGTATATGAGTCAGAGGAAGAAGAAAATAAAGAGAAATATGGGGACAAGGAAGGTGACCATAACTAGGTAGGGAGTGAAGAAGTAAACATGAAGGATCAAAAGACTCCAAGCTTGACTAAGGAGGAGATAGATGATGCCATGAAGAGGGAGGTAGCAGGAATTATAAAGGACTTAGTGGATCAAGAGGTGGAGCACAATTCTGAGGAATTATTAAAGGAGATAGAGGAGAGTGTGAGAATTGGGAAGCAGTATGGAAGTATGGGTGGGGATCCTAGCTTGGCAATAAGCTTCCCAAAGGCAGCACGTAAAGGTGGAAAGGGGATAGTAGTGGTGCAGGAACAAGAAATGACTTACATAAATGATCTAAACAAGGTACTACACATGTGTTTCCATTCTACCATTCCTATAAACCAACTCCTTGCATGGTCTTCTTTCGATGAAGAGGGTGTGTACCTGCGCACAAGGAAAATACTATCTTGGGCTTTAGATTCCCATGTTGATGAACCCAAATTTGAGGTCAACCATGAGGCGTTGATGAATATATAACATGCCAAGGGAGTAAACCATCTGTTGAATTCCCAACAACTATTCGATGAGAAAGTTTGCAATGTGCTCAATAAGGTTTCGATAGAATTTGAGGTGAGGCTCTTAGGGAGAAATGACAAAATAAGGATCTTGCAGGAAGATCTTGAGAAGAAAAATGAAAAGATTATTAAAAGAGATAGGGAGATAAAGAAGGAGGAATGGATGAATGCACAATTAAGGCGTGAGTTAAGGGATGAAAAGGATAAAGTGTGGGAGTTTTATAAGAAGGTAGAGGAGATTACATGTGTCATAATTCTAGTGCATCTAGATCTAACTCCTCTAGACCAGAAGTACAAGTCAACCTTTCATTGCTTGGAAGAATTAACCCACATCCTCACCATGGAAAGGCGGCCACTCGCATTGGACTCAGAAAAAGAGGTGATGGTGTTCCAAAAGGAGGAAGAAAAACTAAATATTGGGGAGACAGTTACTTGGTATTTCAAGCTCTTTGTCGCTGTAAAGACCGCCACATAAATTGTCGAGGCTATATATGAGAATTTTGTTGACAAAGACAGGGTAGCGAGCATATTGGTTGTTACACACGAGGGGGATCTAAAGTAATTTCAAGAAAATAACAAAGGAAATAGGGTAGAGCATGATAGAATCCTAGCCAAGGTGGATAAAAAGTTGGAAGCAATCGAAACCTTGCAGGGTTTGGTTAAGAATCAGCATAAGGGGCTATATCCCCAGGTCACTTGCAGAATGGACACGATGGGTGACCTTAGCAAACAACTTGAAGGAATTGTACATAAAATGAATGCTAAGATCAATGAGTTAAGTTTTGATGAAGTGAGTGCTCTAGTAGGTGACCTACATTAGCAGGTGCTGGGTAAGGTAGATGCCTGGGGAAAAAATGAGGCAACCATGAAAAAGGAATTATCACTCATCCTACAACAGTAGTAGATTCTTTTATTCTTTCATTATTTATTCAGATTGTCCCAGTTCCACTACTCTTTATTCTTTGAAGAAGCAAGATGTTTCTAAGGATAGAGAATACGTGTAGTGTGGGGTGATGGTGGACCCTAAAATATTGGCTAAGTACCAAGAGACGTGTGCGCAAGACCAGTGAGAAGAAGGGCGCTCATGGGAAAACATGTAAGGAAAATGGGTTTAAGAGGGGTTTAAGTGAAACCAGGGCACACGTGGGAGGAAAAACATGGGTTTAAAGGACTAGGTATGATGAGTGGATAAGGTGTCAGCCTGGAACCTTAGAGGTCAAGGAAAGGATATTCCCCACAGGGGATATTCGTAGAGACATCATTACAGAGAGTGGAAGGTTTTCAAAGGGATAAGCATTCACCAATGGAGGACCACATAGATACTTGACACATGATCTTCTTAGGAGAGAATGCATGACAGTGGATGTTGATCTTATATAAAGAAATTCTCAGGCCAGAGATAGAGATAGACGAGAGATAGACAAAACACTCAGGCATAAATACATGGAGGCACGAAGGGGATGCAATAATGCTAGGGTTTAGAGAACTTAGTGCTAGAGGGTTATAAGGGATGACATAAGCATATGTATAGGTACTGGGATCTGTAAAAAGGGATAAAATGGGGAAAATTATAGTTAGAATCTCATATTAGGAAGGTTTGTAGGAGACAAGTCTCTGTCATTTAATATATATCGTCTAAGATGACCCTTTTGACTATAATGTGGCTACAAAAAATATTTTAAATCAATATATATATATGGGTTCGTTCTATATAACTTGCTTATGGGTGTAATACCTTGTGTTATATGACTTATCATGGCTTAGATCTAGTTTATTATACTTCTTATAATGTTATTTAGCTTCTACGATGCATTAATGTGTAGATCTGTTAGTTGCATCTTATACCTTTTAAGTAAGTGAATTTACTTTTGCTTCTGCAAATAATCCTCAATTAATGGTGGAACCTTCTCACAAAGCTCACATAAAAGAGGGGCTTGATACCCGCACATGCCTTAGGTGAGTGCCCAATGATCACTGGGTGATAGGTCGATGCACTTGGGGTTAGAAAGAAATATTAAGGGTAAGTAAATGACTACAATTTATTATTTAAAGAAAAAAAAGGGTCTCAAAGATGTTGGGATATGATTTTTATATTATCTACAAGAAATATAAAGAGAATGTAGTTATGTCAAAATTACAACACCCCTGATTGCTTGTGATTTGTGTGTGAGGAAATCAGTGTAATCTACATAACATGGGATTATCTTGTAGTGTGGGACTTTTTAAGTAGGACAACCCTATGGAGAAATCTGACTTCTTATCCTAACCTAGTGCCAACTTCTCCAAAGTGCAGAGAATGGAAAACTAAACTAATCATACTCTAATGCTTTCCAAGGAGACAAGGATAGAAGGATGCATAAAATTAAATCTACTCTAAGCAAAGGTGATGCATCAAGAAAGGGTGAGATAACCTAAGTGAGTAAAAAAATAAGGAACAAATAAGGTAAGAGAGGGCATGTGAAGGCACCACAATCTAAGACAATATTTAATTCCCTATATTCATAAAGCACAACAAATTAAAGGTCCTACAAAGAGACATGAACATGGACAATATACCTGCAAACATAATGGAAGGCAAAAGATGTAATATAATTTGAATTAGGGCAAGAAAATCCAAAAAATAAAAATTTTATTACTCAGAAACATGCACACTCCATTACAATATAGGCACAAGTAAAAATCCTTTACAATAAACCAAAATTCAAGGCCTTTAGCTCACAATAGCTCTGGAATTTTTTTGAAAGAGTTCCTTTGCTTTTCAGAAAGTCTCCCCTCAAAATGAGGAAAATTTTACAATATATAGGAAATTTGGGTCACCAACTGGTAGGATGCATTAAAGAGGTATGGGGAGCCATACGATTTGGTACTTTTCTTGCACGAGTAGTCATGGGAGCCATGCCTCATTAATTTTTCTTGTTGAGTTGGCATTCATCCACCTACCTTCACCTGGCATGTGACTTATCCATCCATGTGGGTCACCTAACCATGTGGGGTTGGGTGACGACTAACCATATGGGCCATACAAAATATGGGTGGGACGTCTAACCTCCTTGTCATCAAATCTCTTTTGAGAAACATTCCTGGGCCGTGAGCTCTTCTATATATCCGGGTTGGATGGTCGTCTATCCATGATCTATATAAAAATGAATAGACCGTCTAACCTCATTTCCACCCAACCTGGGAAGGTTATACAATGTCAAACTTCTAGGTCATACATTCTTCTAGTCACCAACCAACCTGGGAGTCACCATCTTCACACCGTGGGTAATCCAACTTGGGTTGGATGACTGTATCTCTCTATTCATACACTTATGGGGATTGAATGGTTGTCCAACCTTACGTCGAACCCTAACCATCCATCAATCTCGATAGCCTCTAACCATGGCTTTTGTGCGATCCTTGGCCACCCATCTATCCTCAGTTGTCCAACCTGACCGTACCATATGCATGCTGACCATCTTTATGGACAACGTCTAACATATCAACTAAGTTGGGTTAGATGAAATTTAACCTTTTGATGTCCAACCCAATGGGGGTTAGATGTCATCCATCTTAACCATATGCCACTGACCCGTCTAACCAAGAGCTCGTCACCACGCTGTATTAACTGTCAGCTGACCAACCTGACTGACCAACCCATCTGTTCATCTCAACTAACCAACCCAGCCGAAACACCCATCCGACCAACCTAGCTGACCAACATATTTTGTACAATACTCCATCTTTCCAACCCCTAGGCCATCCATTTCAGGCATCCAACCCAGGCATCCAACCTTGGCGTTTAACCTAGTGAACTTTTTAATATCCACAATGAGCCTGACCACCAATTCAAACATTTGTCATGTTTTTCCAGCTCGCTGTGAGTAAAGACCAAATCAGACAAGCCAAAGCATGGGATTCCTTGAATATTGCAAAGAATTTACCATTTTTCATCAACTGCTAATGCTCTAACATGCTAAGTTGTCCATTTTGCAGGGGGTACAAAAAATGGATAACAATTGGTGACTTGTGGGATGATCTTTCTACTAGATCTAAAAAACCAGTGACCTTAGAGTATCTATTGGGCATGGAGTCAACTGATTACTGAAACTATTCTGCCACTTGAAGATTTATCCTTTAAGCTTCTAAAGCACTTCTAGGGATTTTCATTCCAAAAGAAATCTTGGGTTGAGGTCTGGTTGTTTCTTCACCAAACTTTTCCTGAAATGGGAAAGTGAAAGAGCAACAAAGGCACAACTATGTACAAAGATACAAAATCATACACATCCCAAATGGAACATGTAGAGAATGAACAAGCACTTATTACAAAGCATACCTAAGCTAAAAAAAGGCAATGTATTACAAGAACATTGAGGAATTACAAATCTAAAATAATATGTATAAGAAGGATATTTCACTCAATAACAATGCTTGAGATAGATTCTATTAACTGGAATCTGTAGTTCTTCTACGTCCAACCTTAACAACTGGAAAGCATTATTTTCTTTGTAGCCTAAAACCATATAAGGTCCACTCCATATTGCATCGATCTTGGAGTGCCTTCCCATTTTTTCCCTTTCTGTATCCCATTTTAGGACCAAGTATCCTTCTTGGAATGTTCTATTTTTGGCCTTCATGTCAAAGCTCATCTTGATTTGAGCTTAGTATTTTTCCATTGTCTTCATGGCCTGATTTCTCAGCTCCTCTAGTTTCATAAGCTCTACATAACTCACTTCCATGGGCTCAAACTCATATACCTCTAGTTGTTTTCATGAGCTCCAATACCGGCAACTCAAGTGATATAGGTAGCCTTGCCTCCCTTCTATAGACTAATCGGTAAAGAGAGTTCCATGTTGACTTCTTGGGAGTAATCCTATCAACCCACAAGGCTGATTTCAAATTAGTGTGCCATGTTCTTTGATTCTCATCCAGAGTCCTCCTTATAATCCTCAAGAGATTTTTCTTTGTAGACTCTTCCTACCCGTTACCTTAGGGGTAATAGTTTGAGGGGGTGCTCAAATATATGCCATTTTTCACTGACCATCAAGATATTTTTGTCCCAAGAAAATCCAAGGAATTATCTGATATTATAGTTGAAGGGACTCCAAATCTAGCTGTAATACCACCATAAAAATCCAAGATGCTGGCCTCATTTTCCTCCTTGAGTGCAACTACCTCCATCCACTTGGTGAAATAATCTATGGCTGTAAGGATCCACTTGTGGCCCAAGCTAGAATTTGGGTTAATCACCCCAATAAAGTCTAACCCCCATTACATGAATGGTTAATTTAAAGAAATGGGGTGGAGTGGAAGGGCTGTCAACTTCTCTTTACCTTTGAAGAAGGCACATTTTTTGCATTTCCAAACCCATGTATAAAAATCATTAAAAAGGTTTGGCTAGTAACAACCAGCCTTCATGATCCTAAGATCTGTTGCTTTCGAGGAAAAGTTGCCACCTATTTCTCCATCATGAAACTCATGTAATACCCTCTCTACCTGATCTGTTTTGATGCATATTAGGAGGACACCATTCACATCTATTTTGAACAAGATGTTGTCAATAAGAACATATTGAATGGATTGTAATTTCAAGTATCTCATCTTTACTTTTCTCAACCCTTAAGTACTTTGACCTGTTTGAAGGAAATGGACTATATCTTGAGTCCAACAAGGATTGGGTGAGGCATTGGCTGATTTCTCTTAATCATCGTGTAGCACCAAAACAACCTCTCTTTTACCACTTGACTCAACATGTTGTCCCGAAGCTAGCTGCTCACATAATCCCTTACCCATGACTAGTTTGGTCACCTTAATATCAATTTCATATTCCGTGACTTTTGTCACCCAACCAACTCTCTTTTCATTGAGGTCCTTTTTAAAAAGATTTTTTTTTATACCAGCATGTGTGACTAGTATATGAATCTTATTATTTGACACTAAATGCCTGAAATTCTTCAAACTTCTAATCAAAACAAGGACATGTTTCTCAATGAATGAATATTTTACCTCATAGTCCACAAGGCCTTAGCTTAAGAATGTAATAGGTTGTTCCATTCTTTCTTTATTCTATTGTACCAAGATTGCGGAGATGGTATTCGAACCACCGAAGGCATAGAGAAAGAAGTATTTAGAGAAGTCCAGATCAATGAGAGTCGGAGCTTAAGATATGGCATGATTGATAGCTTTGAAAATCCTTTTTCCTTCTGCTGTTCATTTGAAATCTAAATCATTCTTCAACATCATTGTTAATGGCTTCACAAAAGTGGAAAAATATAACACGAACCTTCGTACAAAGTTAATCTTCCCCAAGAAGCTTTAGAGAGCCTTTTTATGACTTGGAAATGGTAGAGCACAAATGTATTCAAATTTTTATGGATCAATCATCAATCCTTATTTCAACATGATGTGGCCTAGGAGCTCTCCTTCATGTGCCAAGAATATGAAATTTTTGGGATTCAAGGACATTCTAAATCTCCTACACCTTTGGAATACCTGCATGAAGTGAAAGAGGTGGCTTTCTGCATTCTTGGAAAACACAGTGATGTCATCAAGATAGATAAGCACTATTTTATTCAATATCCCCTTGAACTCCATATCCATATCCCTATGAAATGTTTCTCTGGAATTTGACAACCCAAATGACATCTTCTTATAGGCATAAGATCCCCATTTTATGGTGAAACCTATTATAAATTGATCTTCCTCCTTCACCATGATCTGATTGTAACCCAAACATCCATCTAAGAGGGAAAATGTTTCTGAACTTGCCACTACCTAAAATATATGCTCCATGGAAGGAAGTGTGTAGTGGTGTTTACGGGAGGCCCTTTTTAGATCCTGAAATTACACACACAACTTGATCTCTCTATTTTTCTTTCTGACTAGCACCAGATTCTCTACCCAAATTGAGTGTTTAATCAGGAAAACAATGCTTGCCTCAATGATCTTGTTCAACTCCTTCATAGGAGGATCAACATGGCGTTTGACCTGTCTTTTCTTTTTCCTGAAAATTTTAGCTCTCGGATCAATTTCAATCATGTGATATGCTAAAATAGGATTAAATCCCTTCAAATCCTCATAGCTCCAAGCGAATACATTTGGGAACAATTTGAAAATATGTATGAATTCAGATTTTTCTTAATCCATGCCCACCTTTCCAATCTGGAGCATTTTACCCTCTCCAACCGAAATGGGATATGCATCTTCCTTTCTGACTTGAATATTGGCCTTGTCTTTTTGGAATTGATCATTTGGGTTGAATATTAACTCTAGAGTCACTAAACCCTTTCAAAATTTATTTTTCCATAGTTCCACCATTTGATACCCATAGTGCTGCTCCAATTTCTCTTGATTTTTAGTTGATAACTCAACCTCTTACTGTAAAACATTAATGATTTGTTTATCATTCTCAAACACTTTTCAACTTGTGTTATTGTCCAATACAACTACATGAATATGTGGTTGTGCTTTATCTCTCTTGATACTGTCCACCACATCAAATGTTGCTCTAATTTATGTAATCCTATCCACAGCCTCATTATTTTTCCTTGGTATGGCCTGAATGTTGAATACTTCAAGGTATTCAATTTGATCCCATACCTGATTCTTGGAGGCTTTGAGAATATTGTTCTTAGCAACATTTTTTCCTCTAACTGAGTTGACAATTAACTCACTATACCTAAACACTTACAAGTTTTTTATACCACTTTTCTTTACCCAATGCAATTCATGTATCAAAGCTTCATACTCAGTTGTATTATTTGAACAAGAAAACTAAAAAATAGAAAGCTGAGTAGTACTTCATACCTTATGGTGATGAGAGCATTACACCTACCCCAGAATTCCCTGTCTACTCCTCAAAATGTCAAATAAAAAATATCACACTTCATTAACATCCTTATTTTTTGGCTTGGTGAGCCTAGGAAGAGGTAAGCTTTCTTCGTGTAAAAAAATAAATGCCCAACTTGGCTTCTTCCATCTCCCTGTATGGATCATAGCCATACCTTTTTTGAGCCCACTCATCAAGTGTCAGATCAAGAATAGTCCCAACCTTGGAGTCTGGTTCATAGGCATCTAAACAGTCCTCCCATTCAAATATTGCATATTTAGCATTTATTGGGCTTGGCACATGGGGATCAATGTGAAATTTTGTAATTAGATCTGACTTGATAGTAACCTTAGCTCCATACCTTGTCCTAAATAACATGTGGGACCAATCAATTGATAATTACCCACAAAGTTTTGTTGTAAAATCCTTCGAAAGGCATAAGGAAAATATCGGTGGCAAGTTAATCACTGACACTTCCTGTAGAACTGTGACATTCAGGCAAGCATGAAGCGTAAGGCTTAGTTCTTTGATCACTCCAACTGTGCCTAATATTGTCCCATCTAATTTTACTACTCCCCTCAATACCGGCTCATATTTTAAGCCCAATTTATCTACGATTTACTTTAGCATTACTGAGTTTCTCACCCCTGAGTCAATCATGCAATTGTGCACTGGTTTATCCCCAACGATCAATGAGATATAAAATGGTGGAGGCTTTACATTCTTACCTAAATGACCTTCTCCCTATTGCACAGTGTTAGTAAGAACCCTATCCTAATTTTTGGATGGCTCATTTGAAGGGGACCAATTTTCCATAGTTGCTTGCAATAAATCTTGTTGCCCTAGAATTACCAATGATTCCCACACAGAAATGCTGACACGGGTCTTCTTCATCTGATCAATGATATTAAAAGGGGGTGGGTTTTTATTTTGCTTCCCCTTTCTTGGCATGATATTTTCTAGAATTTGGACTGGTCCATGAGCTACTACAACTGGTACCTTGGATTGATTTTGCACATTCGGGGCTGCCAGAACAGTTGCCTTGTGCTAGTTTTACACACTAAGAGATGTGTTTGGCATGCTAACTCCTTTTTGTGTGAGAGTGGGCTGAGAAAAAAATGGACTAGATGACTTCCCCTCCTCTGTGTTCCATTTCTTTGATTTTGTGTTAGTAGCTACACCCTGGAAAAGAGATTGATTGATTCCACAGAAATATTCTACTTGCCAATTAACCAATGTGGTTTCAGTCTGAGGTGCCTCATGTTGAATTTCTTGCTGCTGATTTTCCTCTTAGCTTTCCTCTTGAGGCACACTAATGGTCTACACCACTAGATCTTGATTTGACGGATCTTGGAAGTATGTTATTTGATCATAATAGTAGCCATATGGAGGATACCATTCACATTCTTATGCCATATTGTTCTAGACTGGGACCATAGCTCTTGATGCTAATGTTGCATTGGGATATAAGGCCGGGAAGATTTGGAAGCAAAGGGTTGCCCCTAATTTTTATTAGCATCTTGATCAGGTGGTTTATTTTGCAAATATGGGGGTCTGGCGTGATATTGAACTTGAGGCTGAAAGGGTTTGAAATTCTGAGCATGTTACCTCTTGATGGCCACTAACTCATTCCTAAAATTTTGTTGCCCCTTGATTATTTCCTACAAATCTTTCTTAATTTATTATCTTTCGAATGGGTCACTACAAGAAGTGAGGCCTCTTTATTGCTTTGATTTCTGGGGTCTGGTACATGGGCTATTTCAAGTGCTTGACTAGCAAAGGGTTTTCCCAATTTTGGATATAGAGGCATAAGTGGCATAGGTGCTAGTTTAATGGCTTGTATTAGACAATTCTCATCTCTAATAGTCGTGGTATAAGCATCCGGTAAGGTTATCCCCCCATAGATTATATCATAACAGATATATCATAATTTAAAGCTTTAAGGAAATAGAGGAATGCACCTTCAGTAGCTGGCCTTATGAGAATTGGGATCTGATCCCACATCCACTGAAATTGAAAATTGAAGTCTGTCATTTGTTCATTGGGAGCCCTCTTCATTGTAGTCAGTTGCTCCAATAGGAACAAATTATCTCCTCTTTCTTTGAACTAGTTGTAGAGGGATGTACATATTTTATCCCAATTTGTAATGGACCTCGCTGTTACACTCCTGAACCACTGCAAGGCATTCCCTTTCAAAGAGGAAGCCAACAATTTCACTGTAACATACACTTCATTGATATCATAAATGGTATAGATATTCATGATATCTTGAATATGGTCAGTGGGAGTTTTGTGGTTCTCCCCCATGAAGTACGGAGTATTCTTTAATGTTGCAACCAGAATAGGGTTCTAGGTATTCAGTGTCAGCGAACAACTTCCTGTGAAGTTGACATAGGGATTTGGTGGTCCTTGTGATGGTTGTGGCTGATGCGCCATTTTGATTGGCCTTAGAACCCTAGTTGATTGAAGGAAGGGTCAACTAGGTGGAGGTTTGGATAATGTTCTGTTTGATGGAGATGGAAAACTTTGTACTCTTCTTCCTCTCCTTCATCTACCTAGTGATAATTGTAATTATTCAAAGACACCTTCTTCTCTTTCTTTGGATCGAGTTTGGATCCTTCTCATGTACTTGGGCCACTAGTACAACTGAAACTAGTTGAATTCTGACCATGGAAGTCACTAGATGTGATACTAAAAAGCCTCTAAAGGCTGGGGATTCACCAAGATGCACGTCCAATCTCGATAAAATTGGAAAAAGTAACTTCTAACCCACCGGGCATGCCAAAATTGTTATGTCAAAATTACGGCACCCTTGATTGCTTATGATTTGTGTGTGAATAAATCATTGTAACCTACATAAAAAGAGATTATACTTCATTGTGGGACCTTGTAAGTAGGAAAAACCTCCAAAGAAATCTGACTTCTTCTCCTAACCTAGTGCCAACTTCTCCAAAGTGAAGAGAATGGAAAACTAAACTAATCCTACTCTAATGTTTTCCAAGGAGACATTGATAAAAGGATGCATAAAAGTAAATCTACTCTAAGCGAAGGTGATGCACCAAGAAAGGGTGAGACAACCTAAGAGAGTGAAAAATAGGAAGCAAACAAGGTAAGAGAAGGCATGTGAAGGGGCCTCAGCTTAAGACAATATTTAATTCCTTGTATTCATAAAGCACAACAAATTAAAGGTCATGCAAAGAGACATAAACATGAACAATATAACTGTAAACATAATTAAAGGAAAAATATGCAATACAACTTGAATTAGGTTAAGAAAAGCCACAAAATACCAATTTTATTGCTCAAAAACATGCACCCTCTATTACAATATAGGCATAAGGAAAAATCCTTTACAATAAGCCCAAATTCAAGGCCTTTAGCTCATAATAGCTATGGAACAATTTTGATAGAGTTCCTTTTCTTTTCAGAAAGTCTCCCCTCAAAATGAGGAAGATTTTACAATATATAGGAAATTTGGGTCACAAACTGGTAGGATGCATTAAAGTGGTATGGGGAGCCATACAATTTGTTACTTTTCTTACATGGGCAGTCATGGGTGCCATGCCTCATTAATTTTGGTTGTTGAGGTGTCATTCATCCACCTACCTTCATTTGGTCCATGACTCATCCATCCATGTATGTCACCTAACCATGTGGGGTTGGGCAATGTCAAACCATATGGGCTGTACAAAATATGATTGGGACATCCAACCTCCTTTTCGTCCAGCCTATTTTGAGTAAATTGTCTGGCCCATGAGCTCTTATATATATCCGAGTTGGATGACCATGTATCCATGATCCGTACAAAAATGAGTGGACTATCCAACCTCATTTTCACTAAACTTGGGAAGGTTATATAATGTTAAACTTCTAGGTTGTACATTCTTCTGGTCACCGACCAACCTGGGAGTTGCCATCTTCACACCATGGGCTGCCCAACTTGGGTTGGATGACTATATCTCTTTGTTCATACACTTATGGGGATTGGAAGGTCGTCCAACCTTGTGCCATATTTTTACCACCCGTCAATCTCAGTATCCATCTAACCATGGCTTCTGTGTGATCCTTAGCCACCCATCTATCCTCGGATATCCAGTGTGACCATACCATATGTCTACCAACCATCCTCGTGGCCATCCAACCAAGGGGGTTTGGACATCATCTAACCCTATGACTTCCAAAACAAGGGTGTTTGGATGCCTTCCATCTTATCCATACGCCACTAACCCGTCCAACCAAGAGCTCATCATTGCGTTGTTTTAACAATCGGCCAACCAACCTGGCTGACCAACCCATCTATCCATCTCAACCGACCACCCCAGCTAACACACCCATCTCACCAACCTGGCTAGCCAACCTCTTTCGTACAATGCTCCACCCTTCCAAACCCTAGGCCGTTCATCTCAAGCATCCAACCTAGGTGTCCAAGCTAGTGAACTTTTCAATCTCCAAAATGAGCCTAACCACCAATTCCAACATTCGACATGGCTTTCTAACTCATCAGGAGTTAAGAACAAATAATCTGAGCCAAAGCACAAGCTTTCCTGAATATTACAAAGCATTTATCCTTTTTCATCAACTACCAATACTCTGACCTGCTAAGTTTTCCATTTCACAGTGGGTGCAAAAAATGGATAATAGTAGTCATTGATGCTCTCTCCAGGAAAGATGAAGTAGTTGTAACATTGTTATGTGCCATATCCATCTTACAAGAATATTGGATAGAGGAGGAAAGGTATGAATGGAGAAATGACTAGACTACACAAAACCTCATCCATAATCTCTAGAATGAGCCGAGCATGTCTAAAAAAATCATATGGAAAGGGGATTATTTATGGTATAAAGATAGATTATACCTATATAAGAACTCCACCCTTAAAAATAGGGTTCTATCTTAGATTCACACTTCTCCAGTAGGGGGGAACTCTGGATTCTTGAAGAATTATCATTGAATCAAACAATATTTCTTCTGGGAAGGGCTCAAAGGGGATGTCCAAAAATTTGTGGTAGAATGCATGGTTTGTCAGAAAAATAAGGGTGAAATAGTTCAGTTCCTAGGTGTTCTACAACCTCTATCTATTCCTAGCCATCGATGGGAAGAGGTTTCCATGGACTTCATCACAAGATTGTCTAAATCTAATGGAAAAAATGTCATCATGGTTGTGGTTGATAAACTCACCAAATTTTTTCATTTTTTTTCTTTGTCAGACCCATTTACAACAAGACAGTAGCAACAACCTTCATGGACATATTTTAGAAGCTACATGGGACACTAAAGATTATAGTAAGTGATCAAGACCCTATATTTACTAGTAATTTTTGGACTGATTTATTCTCATGTTTGGGTACTTAGTTAGCTCGTTGATCTTCGTATCATCCTCAATTTGATGGGAAAACTTAAGTTGTAAATAAATGTTTTGAGGGATATCACCATTGCTTCATCTCAGATAAAAAGTGATATGGGTCCAATGGTTTCCACTTGCAGAATGGTGGTATAACACTTCCTTCCATAATTCATCAAAAATTTCACATTTTTTGGCACTCTATGGGTACCATCCACCATCCATCACATCATTTTTTAGAGGAAAACCAAGAGTTAAAGTAGTGGAAGAACACATTCAACATCAACAAGAGGTCTTGTATAGTCTCAAGGAAAACTTGCCCATGGCACAAAATTGCATAAAGCAGCAGGCTGATCAACATTGCACGGAAAGGCATTTTGAAGTTGGTGACTAGGTTTTTGTGTGTTTACAACCATATAAGAAAATGTATTTGAAACAAAAATAAAAGGATAAAAAAAATTCACCTAAGTATTATGGCCCTTATCAAGTATTACAGAAGATTGGTACTGTAGCATACAAATTAGAACTTCCATAGACAACTAGAATACATCCAGTATTTAATGTTTATTTCCTGAAGAAAGTAATTTGGTAGAGGGTATCAACCCAAATAGTGTTACCGAAGCTTGATGAAGAGGGAATAGTCATCTTAGATCCTGAACACATCCTACAAACATGCACTAAAATATTGAGGACATGGGTTATTTTTTGAGTGCCTGATTAAGTGGATGAATATGGACAATGAAGATGCAACATGGGAGGATATGACATTCCTGCAGAAGCACTCATAGCTTCTCAACACTGGGGAAAATGTTTCTTTGAAGGGGAAGTGCATGTTATTTCCTTAATCATATATCTTACATTTGACGTATATAACTGACTTGTGGCTATCATAACTTCTTATCATTAGCTATCTCTTTTATATACATTATATTATCATTGGTGGGTCAACCTTGGGGATGGCCATAACATAGGAATATTATAAATAGGGGTTAGTAAGTAGTATTTGATGATCATATTGAGAATTTGAGTCTTATTGTATGGTTTTGAGGTTTCCCCCTCTAAGTGGAAAATCTATTCTACTTGCATATTGAGATCATTTATCTGCAATACTGAGTTCTTTGGTGTTCAATTTCTGCTAATAATCATATTTATACAAGTAATTGCATTACAAGAAGAGATAAAAAACTAATTTCATAGTGAATGTTTCAACGTATCTAACCCAAATCCCATGACAGGACAATAATTTCTGAGCATACTCTATTTTTGAGAAGGTTATGAGAATCTAACTTAACAAAATTCAAGAAAACCTTACCCTACTTGCTAGTATAAGTGTTAAGGGAGTGAAAAGAATATAGAGGAATGTTGGAAAACTTTGGATAAGTGGAAAAGTATTAAGAAGATCAAAATAGTACATGCATAATCCTAAGGACTCTGTGACAGTCTATAGTGAGAGAGGAATAAGGATCTTAGTCATCTATAAAAGACTTAACCCTTGATTTGGAAATCTTGAAGAGACTTAACAAAGATAGTGAATCTTTAAAATATGTGTCATGTTTTTTATAAAACGCTTAGACGATATAGAATGTGTTAAACTTAGGAAAAGAGCACTTAGAAACTTAGATGCCCAACCTGTGCACAATTTTGTAAGCCTAGAAGAAGTATTTAGTCAATAAGATATCATTATTAGAGATGGAAGGAAAGAGGAGTATATGGAAAGGTGGTGGAAGAACCTAATATCAAATAAATATAGCTTTAATGATAAGGTTAAGTGATTAAGGAAAGGAATACAATCAAATCTCACTTGAATAGTCAAATTTTGACACTTGTATCATTCAAACTTTAATTAGTGGAGAGTGGGTTGAAAAATCAACTCACAAGGAAGGATGACCTAAAAGATAATTGGTAATAAGAATATGTTTTTCAATCCAAAGTGGTAAGGAAGTAAGTCTATATATGGTCCTATTCAAGCAACCTTAAAATTGTCTTGTTATAGTAGATAACAACTTGAGGGAGCAAATCAAATCAGAAGTCAAGGGAATTAACCATAAGCAAGAAGGAGATTGATGGAGTAAGAAGAGGTATACATTCATAGAGAAAGGATTAAAGGAAGGGTGAGTTTCTAAAACCAAAATCTAAGTCTCAAGAAGAGGAAAAAATAGAGTTAGGAGTTAAGAGGTTGTGGGAAAACAACAAGACCAAGTATTCAAAAATGATTTCAAGCAATTGTAATAAATAAATTGTATACATATGATTCCAATATATGTTTCTTTTTAGGTTGTTGACGGACATTAGCCTATGCATCACCAACCAAGACAAGAGTATAGATAATTTTATCTCTCTTATGTGGTATACACATAGCATGTATATGACAAACACCATTGTCATATGAAAATAAAAATTTCCAAGTATTTGATACAAATACATACACATATCTATATGCATACTCGTATATACATGTACATATGCATATGTATATGTATATGTATATGTATATGCATATGCATATTCATGTATAAAGGTACATATAAAATTGTATATGTGTGTGTGTATGTGTATGTATGCAAGTATGTAAGTGTATATGTATACATATGGATATGTTTGTGTATGTATAAGTAGGTGTCACAACACATTCATTTACTAGCCAACAAAGACAAGAGTATATACAATTTTATCTCTCTTATGTGGTATACAAAGTGTGTATATGACAAACAACACTATCATATGATAATACAAACGTTCATGTATGTGAGACCATTACATATACATATGTATATGTATACTCGTACATACATTTACATATATTTGTATATGTATAGGTATATGCATGTACAAACATACACATACAAATACATACATACATATATATGTATGTATATACATGTATGTATGTGTATGTATAAGTAGGCGTCACATCCCATTCGGATTCATCTATCATAATAACATAATCGCATGACGACAAAAAGATAGACCATAAGATGGCATACATTTAAACCTCTATGTGGGACCCGGTTCTACAGATTTGGCATCTAGTTAGCACAACCTAGTCACAGTCGGTGTCATTGACTCGCCCGCAAAGACATGTGATGTTTTGATGCATTATCACCTTCCACTATATGCATTTGGTGTCATATACCTTTATATGCCACTTACCTTGGTGATATTATCTACTGAGTTTAAAATAATTGTTTCCGTAGCCCCAGTTTGAATTTCCATAGCCACAGTTCTAGTTTCCATAGCTGTGGTATCCTCTTAATCAGACATTTTGTATGACTCAAAAATTTCTTCGATCTGATTTTTCACCGCAATGGTGGCTAGATAAAAAGAACTCATATTGTTAGTATCTAAAAAATAAACCCATACATGGTAAAAAAACATCCGCATATGGCTGGGCAGGAGGATAAAGTGAAATATTATTTTCTTTTCACCCATTCAAAATAGTCATTTTTCCCAACCTAAAATCAATGTACATAACAACAGTAGCTAATCAGGGCCTCCCTAAGATGATAGGGTTTCCCAACTTCCGAGCTTTAGCTTGTAAGACCAAAAAATCGACAGGATACTCCCAAGATTCAACCATGACCATAACATCCTCAATCACTCCATCTAGTACAATAATAGATTGATCTACCAATTTAAGAATGGTATTGGTTGGCTTTAATCTTGTTAAAGACACTAGATTGAACATATATGTTGTTGTACCACTTGTGGAAGCACTAAGATCTACCAAAACATTACATATTGATTGACCATTTACAAAAATAGTAATGAATGGACTCTGAATATCCCCATATTTTGGTGAAAGAATATTTCTAGCCATGAGATGAGCTATATTTCCCTCCACTTTGACTATTTTTGAGTACTTCCTCTTCCTTCCTGGTGTTTTTATGCAATGGCTTCTAATGGTATTATTTAACTCTAGAATGTCCCGAATTTATTTCAGAAGCGAGACTTCAATGTTCATCTTTTTCAGCTCCTGAACTAGTATTGTTTCTTCCTCGTTTTGTGTTGCTCTCAACTGTTCTGGGAAAGGAGCTTCATGCACATTTTTGTTCCTAGTGGTTCATGTTTGTGAAATATGTTCAATTTCCTTATTTTACTTAGGTATATCCTCACTTTCCTTTGGTATCTGCTCATTCTCCTTAGGTATTTCTATGATAACAATAGGAGGGTGTTTTATTGTCCTTCCAAACCTCATCTATACATTGTTAATGGCATTCATTTGCATCATCTCACCTTGTCATGATTCATTAATTGAAGTTTTTTGTTGATTTTTGGTGTTTGAGACATGTTGATCTGGAAGTTGAGTTTGTGTTACTTTCCCTTGCTGATAATTTTGTTTTGTTGGGGGAATCAAAGCTTTTTGTTGTTGTGCAAACCTCCTTGGTTGATTAGCATTCTCCTGAGGTTCCCATTGTTGATTTTTCCATGATGGTATATTAGCTAGAGGTGCCCAACCTTGCTGATTGTATGGAGGTACCCACGGTGGTGGCTATGGATAGGATACCCAGCTTGGTGGTGTCTAGTCAGGTTGTCCCCAAGTTGGTGGAGAGGCATAGTCAAACTAATTATTCGATCGTTTCATGAAGTTTACTTCTACATTTGATTGAGTTATAATATTTAATCTCTCTTTCAGTTGAGGTGGGAGATTATAATGATTGTTATCATGGCTAGGGACATCACAAATCAAGAACATGTCTATGACATCCAAAGGGCATTCTCTCAAAAGATGTATCTTCCGACATTAAGGACAGTATATATCTAAAGTTTCCTTTGCAACATTGTTCTTGGTTTTCAGCTCATCTATGGCTAAATTCAATTATGACAAGATGTTTGTTTTCATGTTAGCCATTTCCTCAAGAAGTTATGAGGTACCTAGGGAATTATTTGATGTTTTTATTATCCTTATGCCTCCTCTTATTCTATATTAACTCCTACATAACTTAGTTTTTGTGCCATGGTGAGTTTGTGTACATCACCTCCTCCCATAAGATGGAGGGAGTATTTGGTTTCCTCATCAAGTCCTTTAAGGAAAACTATCTTAGTGATTTCATTATGTAACTCATAACCACTCCTTATATGGAAAAAGAGAAATCTATCCAGATAATCTTCCAAATTGTCATCTTCCTTTTTCTTTATCTGGAAGAACTCTTCTCTCCTATCTCTTCCCCTACAGTAGTCTTGATATTTTTCCAAAAAGGTTGTCTCCATGTTCTCCCATGAATGAATGGAGTTAGGGGACAATCCCATGAACCACCTCATAGCAGAGTCTTTGAGGGTGGAAGGGAAAAGTTTGAGTTTTTGGTTGTCTATTTTGTAGTCATATGTCTGGAAAATAATTTTGAATTCAAATAAGAACTTATATGGGTGTTATGTAGACATTCCTCGAAAGATAGGGAGAATGGAGGGAGAGATGTTTTTCATGGGCACATCCTCATCCTCATTTAGGATGATGGGATAAGTAAAGGTTCTACCCAATGGTTGTTCCTCATCATTCCTGTTGTCTCCCATCTTGGAAGGATGTTCTTGTTCTAGATAAGATGATGCAAATTGTTCAGTAAGGATTGTAGGAGTTGTATTAGATTCAGTGTCACTTTCAATTTTCCTTACTTGTGCTATGTTTGGAGATATTCTTTGAATATTACAAGGTATAAATCTCCCTTGAGTGTCTCGTGGCCTGTGCATCAATATTGGTTGTGTAAACAAGGCTTAGGAATTCTACTAGTTGCATAGATTAACTTCACTAACACCCATAACATGTAAGGTGAATATAATGGTGTGTTGTGTTTATGGTGTCCCCAGAAATGATGCCAAAAATGATGGGTCACTATATTCTCCAATCATTTAACCAAAAAATTCTTCTACCAATGTCATTATAAAACTAGGGATGTGTGTCCAAGGTTGTATGTAATGAAGTCTTATGCAACTAAGTTGTTTTGGTGGTTCCTTTCTTTGGGGGGGTTTAGTTGGTGTGGTTCCCCTTCTTTACCTCTATTCTATAGAAATGCAATGCTAAACTATTGAAATAACGTTGTTGTAGTAAAAATGTGTTTAAAGGAAATAATTTAACTGAAATTGAAATGCACACACTGAATTGAAATAACACACACATACTAAATTGAAATAGCATAATTGAAATAACACACACTAAATTGAAATAATACACACTAAATTCAGATAGATAACTGCATCCAGATAAATATTAAAATCAAATCATTTAAAATTGAACTTATCATAATTCATGAGCATGCATGAAACATATATCCTCCAATCGCCTTGGTCAAGTGGGACCTTGCTCTTCCTTGGGATGGAGGTATTCTCAACACTAGATGATATTCAAAACAACATCAACTATATTGATTCAAATAATTTTTAATACATGTTTAGCATAATATTGAAAGTAAGTACTAACTGGTAGATAATTGTACTGTAAACTGCTATTATCAACTAACTATGAAATTATTCTCAAGAAGGTGTCTTTATAGACACAGTTAGTTACAAAACGTGCCAAGATTATAGGCACCAAATTCAACCAATAACAACCTCATTAAATCTCATGAAATCCTATGATATAGCTAAAAATAGGATTTGTGTATGTAGGCTTATTATGAAATAATCCTCCATGATGGTATAATGGCTAAAGACTCGGCCTCCTTGATTGCAACTTCCCATAATTCACAGAAAATGCTCATTATTATCCTACACATGTCACCACATTACTCATAGAATCAGTTAGTAGGTAATTTCTATGGTCAACAGTTTACATGATCAAAAACAAGAGAAATGCATCAACCTTGCTAGGATATAACTATAGAAAACATCCCCCATGCACAAATTAACATTTTGTAAGAATAAATTAATAGCCATATAGATGATATAATAGACCAATTTATGCACTCATCAACATGTTAGATCCCAAGGCAGAGAAAGATGGATGAAAGGACGCCAAAAGGTGGCATGCATTTAATAGGTGTAATGTATCGCTTTGGTTTCCATTGCCTTGCATATATATGTATATGTATATGCATATGCATATATATATGTGTGTGTGTGTGTGTGTGTACGTACATCTATGGACATATGTGTATGTATAAGTAGGTGTCACAACACCTTCATTGACTAGCTAGCCAAGACAAGAGTATATATATTTTTATCTCTCTTATGTGGTATACACACATTGTGTATATGATAAACAACACTCCCATATCATAATAAAAATGTCTAGGTATGTGAGACCAATACATATACATATACATATACATGTATATATTTATTTAATTTTTTTATATAAATTTCAAGTATAATAATTTTATTTACCTTATTTGTATCTCATATTCATCAATAATTTGGTTGCATTTTCTAGCAATGGGAAATAAGAAAATATTTCTAAGAAAACAATTTTCCTAAACTGTGAGTGGTGAGAATGTTTTTTTCCAAGGGAAGGTTGATTATATAGGTATTAAGAAGGTGTGAAAGGGAGTGAAGAATAAGATTTGAGGGGAGTATAAATGGTGAATAATTTCTTATATGGAGGACTAAAAAAAATACCCTATGACAGATTTATACAACATATTCATGAAGAAAATATGAGGTTCTCAACCATTTTATTGTCAGTTCCTTTGTATGAAGGGTATCGTAAATATGGTATACTCTATTTTTTGTTGACAAAAATACCACATTTGATGTTATAGTAAGTGGAATGATGAAATCTAACTGTAGGTGACTATGTAAGTAAAATACCTCTTTTCTAGTTAGGTTTGATAGTTTTTGTGGGAAACACTGGCGGTTTGTAGTTTTTTTAAATGAGGTCTTTGGCTTTCCATTTAGGATAAGGCAAAAACCCAAATGGAACATTGACAAGATATAGTAGATGGGAACCCTGCCCACCATGATACCATATTTTTTTACGTGGGTGATTTTAAGTGATCGAGTTGTGGCTTTCAGAGAGGCTTTTTGACCTGATTGTGCCCTTAGAGAGTTCTTTGTGGCCTTGTAAGGATGAGGATTGTGTGTTGTGAAATGAGATAATAGGATTGTGGAATTTAGGTCTTATTTTATCTCAATATTTATCGGAACACCTCATTAAAATGGATATATTAACAAAAAAAATTAAAATACTATATTTATTGGTAAAATAATGATGAAATTTATATACATTTACCATGTTTCAATATATTATTTGATGGGTAGGAGAAGATTCTAGAATCCCTACCTATGTCAGAGCTACTTTGCAAGTATACACTTGAAAATGGTGTCTAGGTACCTTGAAAAAAAGGGCATAAAATTGAACCCATCCCTGTTATATAGATGGGACTGGTTGGAATGTGTAACGAACCCTTACACCAAAACCTTGAGGCATTAGTGAAATATGCACATTAGGATCATAACATCCCAGCACGCTTCTGTAGCTCGGACCTGAGCTAGATTTTTTCCCATATATCGGGACCATGCCCTACCCTATACGAGCCTCGAGAAAACACTACAATGTTGACATTGCCACCTGTGCTGGGACTCGAACCTGGGTGGTTTCTCTAATACCAAATGTAATTCAAATGCATCTTATTGAGCTATAACACTTGAGGCGTTAGTAAAATCATACCATCTCATGGATTCTGAGATCAAATAAAATTTACGAAAGTCCCATAAATGCTCTGTGACGAGTCATCCTTCGATCCTTTGTCATGTGCATAATGTAGAAGTCACACACAATTTTACACCTCTCACCATTTAATTTCCGAGCCTAAGATGATGATGAACCCATGAGCATTTATCACAAAAAAAAGGATGTAAAGGGAGTTGTATATTTTCATGGCTTATGAAGGCTTAGAAATATTTTCCCTACATTGACTAGGTATTTGTTCACAATTCAGTAGCAGATTTCTTATCTAAAGTAGGTCCACATAGTATGAATTCATCTCTGCAATACTTCCATTTTCTGAGTGTCCCAGAACTTAAAGGATTTAGACAAGAAATGAGGTAAATTTTTCCCTACCACCTTTTAGAGCTATAAATCTTTCTTATATTTATGAACCTGATAATGTTTTAGGAATCACTAAGTTGACCTCAATCGAGATAGAGACTACCATGGACTGTTCAAGAATGACTAAATAATGCATTATTTAAACTTCAATGACATGGGATAACTATCGATCTATCTTACCAGAAAGAAACTTACCTATATTGCAAATGGAGTCTTGTAATCTCACTACTGTAATCATGACCTGTAGAATGATCTTTCATCATTCATTCAAGCACAAATTCACGACTTGTAGCAAATCATTCAATGCTAAGAAATTCATGTCAATTGAATACCTGAAGAAACCTTTTCACCCACTACGAATATAAAAACCATCCAGGGTTATATATACACTAACAACATAGAAAGGATGGAAAATTTAATAGATGGATGTCAATACTACTTTCCTCAAGGGAAATTGACTATAAACAAGATGTATACATGATCCAACCAGAAGTCATTTTGTTGACTAAATCAACATTCTATAACACAGTATTTAGTCTCATACAAATACATATATATGGACTGATATACATGCTCCTACTTATCATGTATACACTCAAGATAGGTGATACATACTTTTACATACATATGCATTTTTTAATGCATGTTTATACATGCATATGTGATTAACTAAACTATGGAAGTACAATCATTCTAATGTTAATCTAATGATATAGGAAGCACTAAAATAACTGTATAAATGACCAGATGAACTAGTATAGTAACAAATAGTACTCAAGTAAACTATTCTAGAAGTGAAGGGGAAACCCTAAGTATGCAAGAGAAGGTTAAGAGAAATGGCTTAGCTGATTTGAAGAAACTATCACAGGACTATGTCCCAGTGTAACTAGAAATAAACATCTGAGGAGTGCAGACGATCACTACAGAAAATCCTATGTAGATGTATATCTAGAAGATTTCTAAACTAATCTGGGGCATCTGGGAAGAGTATTGGGGTACCCATGGGGTGCATTGGTCTGCGATCTAATGGGTGTCACGATCTTTGTAAATGTTTAGGAAAACCTCCTCTAGAGTGTCTTTGTATGGTCACCTAAGTTCTCTTAGAAATCACACTAATGCCTCTACCACACTGCATCGAATTTCATTGTGAATAGGAGATTGAATAATAACTTACAAGAACCCCAAATAGAAGTATCAAAACCCTAAGAAAAATTAAGGTGTATATAATGAGTGGGTTAGACTGACCTCACGCCACCAAACTGAGTGGTCTTATCATTGAGTGTTGCACTACATCTCAAACCCAATGTATTTATAGGTGTGTGTGTGTGTGTGTGTGTGTGTGTGTGTGTGTGTGTGTAAATCATGCCCTAAGTTGCTCTTGTTCTAGTCGCGCTTTTTGAAGTAGCGAGAAAATAACTAGATGTAGAATGTTGTAATTATGTGCACGGATACAATATACTCCCATGCTATGAAGTGTGATACAGATGAACTAGTCTTGTGTGCCTTGTGATGGAGCTAGATGGATGAAAATATAGCTTTAAAATCCTTTGATGGATGTAACTCTAGATGGTGATAGTAGATGTTTAGTGTTTGGTCCCTCATTATGGTCACATAACTTTATATTTATATGGTTCTCTTGTTCTAATTTTTTAACTAACCTTGAAAAGGTCGACCACCAAAAAGATAGAAATCTCAAACGGCTAGAAAGTGCCCAAAAGTTGAGAGTAAAGTGCAAAGAGGATCAGGGTGGTCTAGAGGGGACCAGGGCACCCCAGTGTAGGCTGGGTGCCCCACTCAAAAATAGGAAAAATTTAGAATGATAATACATACTGGGAAAGTGTAGGTGTAAGATCAAAAATATGATAGCAAGCAATGTAAAAATGGCCAAAGACATGGGCTAGTTATTAATCTTTTCACTTAAGAACCATATGAATAGTAGTATGAGACCGAGACTAAATAATGACTCAAAGTGTATGATTTTGTCTCTACAATATGCATATACATATATATGTACATGTATGTACAAGTATACATATGCATATGCATATGCATATGCACAGATCACGCCAAGACATGTTAGTTCCCAAGCAAATCTCAATGTAGATAAAGGCTGAGGAAGGATGGAAAAAGGTGGTGAGCATTTAAGGTGCATTTATTTAATTTTCATTTCCTTATGCAACTTCTAGATGCACCATCGATTAATCACTAAAAATATTAAGCACCAAAACACTGAGAATTTTTTCTATGAAGCTCCATTTTGTGGTCCATTTTACCAAAGCAAGGTCATTGTAGCCAATCAACGCAAGAGAATTGTGAGGGAGAGGATTTGGGAGGAGTTGTAGACCTAGAAAGGTGTTTATTCGTAGTATTTATTCAAGAATGAAATTAATTAGTTCATACATTTATATGATCTATATTATTCCTGAGTTTTTTTCAGCATCATATGATGTCTGTGGAGATAGATAAACCCTATTATGGAGATAAATTTTGATAATGTTGCAATGATCCTATAAACGACCCTATTCTAGGTAAGAAATTCACATTTTTTTTTATCAAATAACCGGTCTCACATTCCTGGGCGTTTGTATTATCATATGGTAGTGTTACTTGTCATATACAAACTGTGTGTATACCATAACATAGAGAAAAAACTGTCAATAATCTTGTCTTGGCTGGCTAGTCAATGAATGTGCTATGACACCTAATTATACATACACATACATATCTATACGTATGCATACACACACACATATATGTATATGTATATATATATATATATATATATATATATATATATGCATGCATTTGTGTATGCATGTTTATGAAGGAAAACATATTAAGTTTACTGAGTAATAGTTTCATTTCATGTGTTTCTCGTTATCAATACATAAGTATTTTCCATTTCATTTAATTTATATGTCATTATATTAACAAGGCGAGGAGGGTGAGATGGATGCAGAAGCCGAGGGGGTCATTCATGAAAGAATTAGTGGAGGTGACAATGAGGTAAGTTATTGGTTTGATAGTTAGTTTATTTTTTTTAACACTTTTATTCATGAATCATTCACTAACATTTGTATTGATACATTATGTATGTAGGAGGATGACATGCCACTACTACATTTGTACGAAAAATGTAAAAAAAAGCAACGAATCTAACCAACAGATAAGAAGTTGAGGTAAATACAAGCGAACACAAAATCTCCAAGTTGTAATTTGTAGTTTTTTTTTTAAACCATTATAATAAGAAATTTTTATTTTGTAGGTTGTTTCATTGCAAGGGAGTGATAAAATGGCACCTTTTCATTTGATTTTGGATGTGGTGGTTCAAGCAATGGAGGACATGGTAAGTCATGGACCTTATTGGAAATGTAAATTTCAAGCTATCAGTTTTCCCTCTAAATGTAGTGTTTGAAAATTTGAATTGGTAAGTGTGAATGAAGGGGCCAAATGTCAAGTGTAAGGTATATTAATGAATAATTTATCTTTACCTTTGTTTATTTTCCATTATTCCAATTTCATGGTTTTGGATTTCTAAACCTTCACTCTTGTTTACTCTAGTCTCCACACTAGACTTCAATCTATTTTATCTAATCCTTTATGAAATTTTCACTTTCATTACTTTGAGAAAACATCCTTTAACCCTTATACACAAGTCACTCACCTAACTCCAATGATTACACCTCCTTGTCCTTAACCAACTAGTTTTCCAGTCCTCCTTAAATAGTTTGTACTATACATGATAGTCTAGGTTTTATGTGTTTAATACTTTTGTATATATACAGGACATTATATGACAGTCTATCTCTCCATTGTTTGTGATGTAACAAGACCAAAAATTGAAGAGGAATGAGGGTTTAGGACATTGATTATCTCTATTACCCACTTCTAGGATGATGTGAATTAATAATGAGATTTTAAAATTAAAAATTATATATTTTAAACCTTCCAATTAGAAGGTTTCCAACTCTTAATATTAATCCTTGAACACCATATCATTATCATTTACAATGTTTCAAGAAATTTAACTTCAAGATCATGAAGGATGTCTATGAAGGAAGGTTCACGAGCACATATAATTTAATTCCATGATGGATTTGAAACATTACCCTTTGTCCTTAAGATATATACAAGAAATCCATTGAATGCATGATTCGACCATAACCTCTGCATCATAAACACACACCCATTAGAAGGAAGGTATCTAAATTTGTTGTTTATTGAAAACCCGTGTTAACTATGATGAGCATAGGGAAAAGGTACGAAGGAGATATTATACACTAACATGTTTAAATGATGCTTGTTTTATATCTATGATTGATTAAGGAAGTAAGAGAAAGAAAGTAGTGTTATGGAAGACAAGATAACAATCAACAAGTATTCAAGTGGATAAACCATGAAGTGTGAAAATATTGTATAGAAAGGCATGATAGTGAACTTAGAATCCAAGCCATCCATGAAGAGGTATGTATATTTAATTGGTGACATTACCGAGGATTGATTAAGGTCTATAATAGGGTGTGAATATATTTAGAGCCATACTAGAGTCAAGTGCATAATGCATTGTTTTGGGAAAGTTAAATCAGAGTGGAGAAACTTGAAGGAAAGACAAGAGTTTTGTGTAAAAATGTCTTGAAGATGGGTAAGAAATATTGATATAAGTTTATAGAGACTGTGAGGTGATGGAGAGTGATTTTGATATATGAATGTTATAAAAGTTGCTAGTTTGGTGATTTTGATATTGTAGACATCGAGTTTTTGTTAACCCACCTACTTACTCTTATACATACAATATGTAATCTAAAACTTATCATTATCCTAAGTCATTTTCTCTTCATCTAATAAAATCAATTTTTACACCCTCAGAAATAACTATCTACCCATCACAAACTACCTCAACCACTTAAAACCACAAAACCATAGCATCCTAACATCCCTAACTCATCCATAACCTCTTCCCAACAATTTTCCATCATCACTTACCCATAAAACCCATTTAGGAAGTGGTTTCAACCATTTACTAAATGTTTTCCCAAAAATCCCAGATCGTCGGTGATTCTACCTAATTGTCAGTGACTACAAATAGGAGTTTTTGATCCTTTTTCATGGATCTTCAAAAACCTTTTTCTCATACTTGCACTTTATCTTCAACTCAGAAATTAATCCACATCATTCCCAAGGATCATCAAGGACATGTATCAACCTCAAGCTCTCACAAACATATCATTTTGATAGTATCTTTGTCAATCATCATTCAACAACTGTTCATCAACTTCAATCAGCTCCATCTGACGTTTGGAGACATATTTTAACACATTTGCACACCAAGAGGTATTTCTCTGTGTTTTTTTGTCATGTAAATTCCATATAAATGCTAAAAATAATAAAAAATCATCACTTAATAGCTTTGTTTATCATTTTTATCAAAGTTGATTATCTCCACAATAATTTCCAACGATTACTTGAATCACCCACAATTCTTCCCAATCACCCGCAATCCATGTCAATCTACATATTTCAACTAATTTATTTGTTTAGTTTCAATTTTTATCAATATTTGGCATTTAACTTGTCCTCTGTAAGCATCAATTTACTTTAGATGGAAATACTTAGCCAATCCCATCCTATCACAAGCATTTATGATCTTCTTATAGTTTAGAAACCCTTATTTTAGGAGCAATATAAAATCTTTCATGAGTTAACATTGTGTATAATTTTATTTGCCACCAAAATCAAAGACATTGATGATCGGATCGAGTTCCTCCATGATATCCAACAAGAAACAAAAGAATTTTGGTATGATTTCTTTGAGTCTGTTTAAATTGCATCCACTCTTATGCGGGCCACATTCAAAGTTGCACAGGATTTTCCCTTCAACCTCAAATTCTAAATATTCTTATCCATTATCTATCTATATTTTTCATTTACATACATTTTTCATTATCTTTGTTAATATACTTGATTGAATCAAAGTGAGCTAACATCATCTAAGGAATTCCCTTTGGGTTCCTAGAATTGGCCTTTGTAGAGTAGTGCGTTTATCTATTTATCTAATCTATCTTGTTCATTTGTATTTTATTTGTAGGTTTCTTTTTCAGTGGAAGAAGGATCTTTATAACAAAACATCAATCTCCATCATCATGGGTATCGATAAACCCTGCCATCTTCTGAGGTCAATTTGTTTTTGTTATTTCATTTTATTAAGTTAAAGTTGGAAAGTAAAAACGCTCTAGTACATATGTATGAATGTTCTAAAAAAAATTATTGGTTGAATCTATTGAATATATTTGCATCAAGATTCTAGTATTTCCCTCCGAGTAATGAAATTTTAGGATATGGTTTGATCTTGTTTTAATGTTTTGCGTGAAATTTTTGGATATGGTATGCTTGTTCTAACAAAGATTTACCTCTTTAAAAGTTTAAAATTTCATGACGAAAATGGTGCTCTTACATCTTTATATGCTTGTTCTAACTCATATTTACATTCATTTTGTTGATTTCAGATATCTCCCATGGCCCATGGGAGAGAGGAGAATGATCACATAAACATGCATGCCGGTTTATGAGTGACCATTTAAATTTAAGTGGATTACATTGTTTGTAGATCCACAAACATTTTATTTCGATATATTTTTCTAATTACTGTAGCTAATTTAGTGTGCAATGATTGCAAGCATCTGACAGGGGTCACGAGAGAGAAGGGTAGGATCATATTCCTTTACATGAGGATATACAGGTAACATTTACACGAATTGAAATAGAGATTTTATATTGTAATTCACTTTATTATATAAAAAGTGTAAAAATTTGGAATAAAGATATATTAGATAAAAAACTTTTGTGTACTAACTATTAGTCTTCTTTCAAAAGACTAAAGTGTTCCTATAATGCAGGCCTCATCCATTCCTACTACATCTGTAGTATTTCCCACAATGGATATGTCTATTGTTGATGGTGTGGATGTATCGATGGATGGACGAGTTGTGGTACATGGAAAATTGCACAATGTTGGTGCCGATGCAATCTCCCACGAGAGGAAAATTCCACCGGATTGTGCAGTCATTAATATCCTCTGTGTTAGCAATTTTGATTTCCCTCTACCAGTTCCAGGAGATTTCACTAACATGTTCACAGAGGTTGTCAATGGATTTTCTATTTGGACACTTTCATATGTGCGTCATAGCCATCCATCTTAGGTATTAACTTGTTTGCAAATGTGTTACATGTAGCAGTGGATTTGCTTTATTCTTCATATAAATTTATTATTGTAACATAAACTATTTTAAATTTCAGGATGATGTGGTACCTTCCACAAAAACATGGTGGGCACCAATGACGAGAGTGACACCCGACATAATTCATAGGAATCCCAAAAGAAAAAATGAATTTTATGAAATAATTACATCTGTTGCATGCACTAGGCAACAAAGGAAAAATTGAATTCATAACAACAACATTATTATTTCATAACAATAATAATATTATTATGACAAAGTATTATGAGATTTGGACAATACATCCTGGACATGTGTTTTAATTCATGATTAGATTTGGACAACTTATCCTTCACATGTGTACTTAAATTATTATTCAGGCATGACATGTGTTTTAATTGTGGATATTTTTATTTAATCATGATTATAGTTGTCATTATTTTTTTGTTTGAATGTGCCATGTGCTATCACAATGACAACAAAAGGTAATCATTGCATCTTGTGCCCACTTTATTTAACCATCACGCAACTTTGAAAATACTAAACATGTGAACCTATTCTTCCTCTATTTATTACAACAATTTTTCATTGTTAGTATTTATATTGTAGTTAAGGTTTGATTCCTTTTCCTCCCTCCATTCAATTGTAGTTTGCTAATTTTGATTTCCTTATAAAAAAAATTTTACTCACTTTCATTTTTTATTTACTCGTTATTTTTTATTTACATGTGATTGTGTTTTATCTAGATATTACATGTGAATTACAAGTATAGTTTGGTAGAAAACTTGATTAAGAAAAACCATTCATTTCAAAATTGTTTTCCACCATTCTCCAATCCTCGATGATTTTTTTCCAAAGTTGTTAATATAATTAAAAAATGGTTTACAATGCTCCTATAAACAATAGCTACATTGGTGTAAACTTAGTCTTTTGTAAATTTTTAAGTAACATCGTTGACAACAATGATAAAAATGGACATGAATTAAATTTACATCCCAGATCTACTCACATTATGCATCCCAATATTCCTCTTACATCCTATGTGTATCATTATTTGAAAAGATCAACACTTGAGAATAGCTCAAGGGGTGTTTTGATTATATGAATCATTAGAAGATATCATGTTGCCTCAGGATGAATTCAAAGATATAGTTAGAACATGGTATGGTGTTGTCTCAGGTATATTATGTTTAAATCCCAAATCTAGGTTCCTCTTTATAAGCCATTTATAATACTTTCTTCTGTTTATTATAATAAGAAACCTCAAATTAGAAGCAATTTTTAGTGTGGTTAAACATGCAGTCACAATCTCTTATCTGTGAAATGTATACTTCACACTTCACGGTAATAAGTAAAATTACATATCCTTTTGCAATTTTAAGTGTGTGCTCCATCTGGAGTGATTTTGCATGAAATTGGGTGTGTCGGATATGTTTTCCTTGCTGGGGACATTTTTTTGCAAATTTTTTGGGATGGACATGTTTTATTATCATCCTCCAATGTTGGGTGATAAGAAATAGTTTATTTTTTGATATTTCCCTATGCTATAATTTTGGATGTTTCTCACTACTACATTTTTTAGATGATTTCTTTTCTACATTATATCTTTCTATCTCCCACTATTTTTATTTTCATCTCTTCTATTTATTTATCAAGAATATTTGTTGTGGGGAGTTAAGAAATTTGATGGATGTGTATCTTCTCTATCATATTGTGTTGGATGGTATAACTTGTTGCAACTACAATCACTATTTAATTGTGTAAGTTACATCGGCGGTGAATTTTTGGAGCTTGAAAACTTAAAAAACCCTTATATGTCCTTTGATTCAGAAACCATCCTAGGAAAAACATGAATTTCTTCCTCCTCTTAGCTATGACAAACTATTAGATGCAAACTTGCTCTGATAGCGTGGTGATATAAATGTATTATTTATTTCATATTGCTTTTGAGCCTTCCACATAACATTACACATGACCATATTTCACAATTCATTTCTAAATTATTGTGCAACTACATCCTTATATATTATTTCATTTGCACATTCTTGATAACTAGTCAGTAATTCTTCATAGTGATTGTATAAACTTAGACTAAGCCATTACTCCCACAAAATTATATATCAAACAGTTAGTTGTTCAATATTGAAAAAAAAAAGAAATCAAACAGCTAGAAGTTGTCCTAATTTTATGTGTTCTTAGAATCTAGTTGAATTGTTTTTTCCAATTTAGTCTGAGAAGGACAATGACTTGCGTTTTCTACTTTAGGATTTTTAATTTTTCATGAGTATTTTTATGTTGTAGCCTAGTTTGAGGTTTTGATTTTAAATTTGTAGTTGGAAAAATGTTTAAGATTGTGTTAGCATTTCTTGCAGTGTTGGAAATAAGGAAAGATATCAATACAGGTTTTGGGAATTGTTTCAAAATCATTATTCCATCTTTATGGTTTCAAACTACTATTCTAGGATTAATCCTTTTTCATCACGTGTTTGGTCTCTAAACTAAGAAAATAGTACTCTCCTCCACATGGCTTGGTATCTATCCAACATTTTTCTGATTCTCTAAGATCTTCACGTATATGGATTTTAAACAACATGTTGACACGTGTATGAGCTTTTAAGTTTGTTTCACATGATTTATTCCATCTTCCACATCCTTTTTTATGTTGGTCATTTATATTATGTCCACATGTTGTCAGACCTCTTTATATTTCCAACTATGACACTTGTGCACTAACCTAAGGCTCTTATTTTCTGGGTTATTATTATTACAAAGTTTCACACTTGGTTGAGACTTTACAATCCTCTCCTATGCATTATAATAGTCAAACTTGATTGATTAGCTGAATATATTGTTGGAAATCTGGTCTTAGCCATGAAAAACATCAACAAAATTATCATGCAACTTTTATCAGTCTGAAGTACGCCTATGTGCTGGATGGGTTGTTTGACTCTTACTTCGGTCGATACAATGGGATCTCCTCCAAGTTGTGGGTGCCTCCGACTGAGGAGAACCTCCAGAGAGGGTTGAATCCCTTAATGGATCACCTAAAAATTCTTAATATGAATGGGTTGAGGGTTAGGAAAACTGTAAAACTAAAAGTTGATAAAAGGTGATACACCAAAATCCGTGGGACTTAGTTTTGCAAAAAACACACTTAAATATGACAATGGACTGATAATTATCTTCAAATGATTATTTGACATGTTTTGCACTCAAAAAATGTTTGCACACACTTGAAGGAATTAAGAAATTGGTAAAATAGATTGATAGAGGTTCTGAAATATTGTGAGCATGTAAGGAAAGAAAAATTCCACTGAAACACACTACAAAATATTTGTAAACACACTGCAAAAAATTCAATTTAGAGGAAAACACGATCTTTATTGCCCAGCTAAGGTGCACAGTACAATAATCCTGCAGCATAAGTCTACAAAAAATATAAGCCCCATATACACTTACACAAGCAAGGTATAAATACAAATAACCCCACTCTCAAAGTGCCAAAAATAACACATGCACCACTTTAGTTTTTTACTACTCTGCTAAAATTAGCCAACTGGGAATATATCCAATACATGGCAAAAGTAACCATCTAGGCATAGTTTGACCTCCTTTTGCAAAATCCAATAATAGGTCATGCATTATTTTTTTTAAATATGATTATATGGCATGTTTTTGTCTCTAATAAACTTAGTCAATTTGTCGTTGACTCCTAGTCAACTCTGATTTTAAATGGATTAAACTCTATGGTCCAATTCAAAGTTAAAAAGGTGGAATTAGCTGTCGTATTTTTTCCCTTTGTTGGAAATTTTGTCCTTATATCCAAAATTTATTCTTGGATCTATGTGCATTTGACTCATCATGGTATAATTGGATTTTTTCTTATCCTACATTTCCAAAGCACGCATTATGATTGGATAAGGGTTAAGCATGATAATTTGCCCCTTGTAAAGTTTAAACCCATATGAAATCCCACATGAGACCTAGGAATTGGCATTCATGCATATTTAATTTTCTCACCATCTTCAAATATTTGAATTAAAGCATTGCAATGTTCTCTCCTACGTGGATAAGTAGGAGATTAGGTCATAGTCTAACCATGGTCAAGTAATAAACGTTTAAACTTACTCTGGTTAACCCCCTTGTAACTTGTATGTAGAAACCAAATTTGGGTCACGCTCCCCTTTGTCCCCTTTAATTAATTAACGTAACGTATTCACCTAATCATGACCCCTTACCCCACATTCATATTAATTTAACTACGAAAAATTGAATTAATGTTCATCCTCACATTATTAATTAACTTAATTACTTTAATTAAGTTAATTTACACCTCACCTAGCCACATCACCTAGACTCCTCACCATGGACTCATTCATAGCCTATTATTTAACTAAGATTGAGTCTCTACTTATCTTAAACAATTAGGAATCTTTCAAACCCTAAAATTAAAGTTCTATTCCTTCTCTAACAACACTCCCACTTATTTAAGCCCAACCCTCACTTGAGACCTAGATTAGCAATCAAGATCACCTAGTAAAGATCACACCCTAACCAATTATCCTCAGCTGACGTTAGTCACCTAAACCGCCATCGGTTCCTTTATATACAATTTTAAAACTCTTTACATGGGTTGGTCATTCAGTTTTGGGAATTCTATTGCAATCAAGTGTGAGTCTCAAAGCCATTCCTACATCCAAATGATGATGACACACCACTAGAGTGTAGAAAAAACAATAGGTTCTCTTCCAAAGCATTGGAGTATCCACGGGAACACATAGGTTGCACTAATGCGGCACTGAACCAACCATCACCTTGCCTATCAACCACCAACCACCTTTGTTCACGAGATCTTCATAGAAACAAGTAAGTAACATGGTTTTCATCATATGTTCTTACTTTACTGTAGATATTTTACTTCTTTCATTATTTCCATTTCTGCTATTACCCAGATATCTCCATCTTCCCACTAATCCACCTACCTAACCATTTCAAGTCTTTCCACCTTTCTTAACCTCTTCCTCTGCATTCCTGAGTCTTCTTAGCCATATTACAAGCCTAACCACACCTTCCTCACTCTCTGTGTAATCATAGAGGGCTAAAAATCCATTTTTATTAATTTATCACCCATTGCCCCTACCAACGTCAGTTTACCTTACCTCCATCGAGTTTCATCCCTATACTGGCATCGGTCACCCGACCGATACCGGTCTCTATGTCATTTTACACCCTCAGACCAGCAAACCTTCTATTCAACCAAAACCAACCCAGACCTCACCTAATCAGTCCTAGACCTTTACCAAACCTCTGAAAAACCTACCCAGCCCAAACAAACCTTTGGTTTCATTAGATTTAGTGATACATTTCATATTTAACATTAAATCTAGCATATTGTTTTGTATTGAGAAACCTAAATCATTGCATTACAATAGGACCTTTTTATTTCAGTTTCCTATTTATGTTAAATTAAATAGTGGATTGACAGCCTCTCTAGGAAGCATCACACTTCCTGGATCTAGCATACACTAGGCAGTCCATTTTTTGTATTCTATTTAATGCTCTTTTGTGGTCTTATTTTGTATTTACAAGTATTCCTTCCCAGACAAAAAGGAGTTCTCTATGATCAACTTGGATAACGTCAACAACGTGCGCATTCTACCTTCCACCTTTGCTTCACAGGTATTCCTCCTTAACCACTTACCTTCTATTTATTTCATCCTAGAAAGCTTCAACTTATTGGTGAAACATTTTGGCATGCCTGGTGGGACCCATTTGGGTTCTTTGCATTGTTCATTCTTAGGGAATCATTGTGTGTTTATTTATTTTTGAAAGAGAGTTCACATTAAATCTTCTCCCTTGGAAACATTCTTCTTCTCCTACTTGTCTCAGTGAAACTTGTAGTTTGGATTAAAAAGAACACTTCTTTTTATTCTGTATTGCATTAGTGAAAGACATACTCTTTCCTATTCATTATTTCTCTCATCAAATTTCATTGTGGATTTGGGTTTAAAATATTTGCATCTCATTTCTGTATGTTGCATTGTAGCTCATTTAAATTATGGGAAACCTATATGTTGGAAGTCATGACTAGCTGATGGTTGAAAAATTGAACCGTAGCTCACATTTTGCACTCTCTCTCTCTCTCTATACCAAACCACTAAAAAAACTACACATTTCTTAAACAACATCTTTCCCAGAAGAAGTTGTCAATGATCACACAATCAGAGGATTGATAGTGGGCTCCAGCTGGTTTTCTGGCTAGTCATCATATCAGAGTAGGGCCTCGTGTACTACAAAGTATATATTGGGGACACCACGCCAAGATTTACCTGAAACTAACCATATTTTTCAATTTTCGTAGGGCACCTTCGGTAACCAAAACTCTATTCTATTCATAAGTCAATCCTAAATGGAATAAACCACAACATAAAATCTACAACATAGGATTTCATGTTTTCTATCTTTTGCTTGATTTGTGTTTTGAGGTGTGAGTTCATTTTCTCCATTTTTCTCTCCCTACATACTCCACAATCATAGTTGGTGTATTCTGACTATTTCTGAGTGTGTTGGGATTAATCATTGCCATACTCAGCTTCTGAGTTGGTCCTTTTATTTGATCTAAATCACCAAAATTCACTTTTTCCATCTTTTCACAGATTTCACAGTAACCAATATCAGTCCAATGACCACCATTGGTTATATCATCATATCACCATCAATTTACTGACCGCTGTCAATTCAAATTTGTTTTGTTCATTTTCCCAAACAGTTTTTTGTTCACATCTATCACCTTTTATGACTTCCTCTGTCACTTCAATATAATTTTGAGTCTTTGATATCACCTTTAGAATCCAGTTTCACTTCATTTTCATCATTTATTACCAGATTTGCAAACCTTTCATTTCTCCTCAATAACCGGCATCGGTCTAGCGACCAGCAGCGGTTACCCTTTCATACCGACATCAGTTACCCAATTGGTGGCGGTCTCTATGTTCTAAATTTTCACATAAAACAATGATAAAATCCCACCTTCTAGATCCATTTTCCCCAGTTTTCTATGTTTCTGTATCATTAGTAGATCTAAAATCACCAATTCTAGTATTAGTCACATGGTTTTCACTCGTAGACAAGCCAACACTCTCATGTTTCACGCTAGCTGCGAGCCTCTTCCACCTAGCCCATCGCCCCCTTCCATCTCATCACCTATTTAGCCCAATAAGTCTCTTACCATACCTACTAGTGATGAGAAGTTTTGAGACTCCTTGATCAAAACCCCGCAACTCTGCAGTATTACCTTGCTCATTTATCTACCCACAATTCATTAGTATAGCTTACATACATCATGCATGTGTCCATTCCTCCTACTCTCGCACCCACTTCTGCATCAGCTACTACTAGCGTAGCCTTAGCCTCTTCCACCTTACCACCTGTGGTTTCCCAGCTTGACCCTACATCATTGATATCTGCTGCACCTACGACATCTATCACACCTTCGACATTTGTAGCCCCTACGATTTCCACCATGCCTTCATCAACCACCCTTAGTATAGGTCTATCTGTGTCCTCCACTTCTCATTTACCTATTACATCTCAGCTACCACTTGTGTCAAAAATCCATACTCCCTTCAAAAACCTTTTCCTCTCCATCCCGTAGTCTCTTCCTCTGATTTTTATGAGATTCTTTACGTCCACCCCACCTACCTACACCTATCACAAACAACCCCCTATTTCATCTACTGATTACCCAGGGTACTTTCCCTCCACATCTATTCCATATTATGTTCCTTCATCACAATTTTCGTACTCAACACCACCACATACTGGAGTTTCATCCACATCATACCCATCTTATCTCCCTCCTTATACTGTAGGGGGTGCTCCGTCATCACAACCCACAAATGATCTTATCAAAATGATGATGGACAAGATGCAAACATTAGAAGCATCTATCTTTGGCTCACATAACTCTCTGACATATCACAAGATTTGCAACAAGCCCATTCACCCGTCCATTTAGATTCATCCATACCCTATGCATTGGGAAATGCCTAAATTCAACTGATTCAATAGAAAAGAAGACCTGCAACAACACTTGCAATATTTTAAACATGTGTGTTATCTAATTACTCATGATGACGCTTTTCTCTTGCGGACATTCCAAATGTCCTTGACAGGACTGAATTTAGATTCGTATAGTGCTCTACCCATGCACTCCATATTTTCATTTAATCAGGTAATTTAGGATTTTCTAGACCAATTTTCTATCAAAATTGTCAAGAAGGTCACCATGACTAACTTGTACGTGACATGCCAATATGAAGATGAATCTATCGCATATTTTATCACTCATTAGCGGAGCCTGATCAACCAACTCAAATTCCAATTACCTTAGATGGAGTTGATAGATTTGTTCACTAGAGCTTGTGCTAAACACATCTTTCCAACTCTCCAAGTTCAAACCTTTCGCACATTTGATGGGACGTTCACCATGGCCTAAAAACACGAAATCCATGCCATTTAAGAGAAGATGATATAATTGCGTAACAAGAATCCTGCGTTTAAATCAAATGATACCTTTTCTTCTTCCAAACCAAAAAATAATTGTTGTAAAGCAAAAGGATGTGCCAATGTAATAGTTTTGAAAGCTGACCCATCTCATCCATCCAACCAATCAAAACCTTCTTCCAACCTTTCTCCTGTTCAGGATTTTCAGTTCAAGTGGGAGTAATGAAAATATACTCCCATAGGAGAACCCTACTCTTCAGTTTTAGAAAAACTTATAAAAAACCACAGCAATCACTCTTCCACCCATCAAACCACATATTGGTTTTGAACCTTCTCATCATGTGCCTTTATGGTACAAATAAAATGATTACTATAACTATCATCACATGAAAGGTCATAACAATAGTAATTATATAAATTTCAACAACATCGTCTGAGAAATGATAAATAATAGATATCTCGTCTTGGATAACCCTAACACACCAGCTAATAAAAACCTTCACATCTTCAAAAAACTATTCCAAAATCACACCCTGTCGTCTAACCAAACTGGTGAAACCTTGACCAATGATAGTAACATTCATGAGGTTCATGTTATTTTTGACATCATACCAGCTCCTTCTACTCAATTTCCTCCCATTCCATCTATCGAGGAGATTCTTGCATGAGCTCCTTCATCCACGGAAGGACCTGCCTCATCCACTCCTCTTCCCATGGAGGAGTCCCCCTTATCTTCTCCTCCACCCACAGAGGATTCCACCATATCTGTCGATGCAGTTGCCCCACTCACCTCTCAACCTGATGAACAACCCCCAATACTTACTCTTCTACCCACATGAGAGTCATGCTTACCTTCTTCTTCACCAAAAGAAGAACCTACCTCATCCACCTTACCTTCTACCCTACCCACAAAGGATACATTAGTAGTAACCCTTCCTATTGGTGATAATTATCCAATGGATTTCAAGGATCTTGTTAATCTACTCTAATCTCTTATACCCATAGAGCCAGAAGCCAACCATTTCCCTATCTCATAGAAATTATTTATAGGGATTAATACCAAATCAACATCATCCTCCCCTACATTGATGTCATTCTCATGTTTGGCCAACCGCTTGGATTATGTTGACAATTCCATGCTTTGGGGATGCCTTCGACTACCTGTCTCAACTCAAATGCAGATGTTGTCCACTGACACTTCCACGATCTATCCAAAGGTGTTTCAAACAACCAAATCCACCATGCCCATGCTAGTTGTAGCTACCGCTTCTTCATCACCCTCACCCATAGCTAAACCTTTACCATCAAATGGAATTTTTCCTATGCCTAAAACCCTACTTATACCTATGTATTCCTCCACCTCCAGACCCATCACCACATTGGGAGTCATGCCAACATCAAGCCTAGTCCATCCTCCTGTCAAACTGGATTTAGCCACATCCTCACAAGCCATCGCAAAGACTATTCCCCCACCTAAGAGGAAGACCCAACCTCTTAGGCGGCATACACCAGCTTCATCCACTACCCCTCTGTCACCTTCAACACTTCCATCTATCCTAGGTCCCCACCCATCAACCTTGGTCAAGCAGCCTCATACCCAAGGAAAGCCAAAAACACAATAGCCCACCTCCTCATCATGATCCTATGTTACACCCAAATTACCTACACAACCTACACCTTCACCGTTACTTACATCCTTTCTACCTCCTATACCTACACCACTTCTTGTATCCTCATCATTACCCATGCCATTTCCATCTCCTCAACCATTCCCTTACACATTTCCTCTTACCACCACCTTCACCGCACCTCCATTATTGCCTTAGCTAACCTGTCCCCTTTCACCATCTACCTTCCCTTCTACATCATGCATTCCTTCTTCACCTTTACTAAAGAAGCTGTAACCCAAGCCCAAAACCCCACTACCTTCAAAATAGGTAGTTGAACCTACACCGCCTCCAACAACTAGTTCACTTGCTACACCTTTACCCAAGAAGGTGCAACCCAAACCCAAAAACACAGTATCTACCAAACAAGTAGTGAAACTTACGTAACCTCTGATTCAACCTCCAATGATACCAAATTCAACCACATGCCCACACTTCACATTGTGATCCATTGGCAGGGTCTTACACCAACATCTTAGCTAACCTTTTGGAAACCTTTGTCATCACATTGCCACCACTTAGACTTAGGAACCACATTTTGATGATACCAAAATTTGTGCTTACCATTATGTGTCAGGGCATGGCCTTCCCTTCTACATCACACACTCCTTCTTCACATTTACCGAAGAAGGTGCAACCCAAGCCCAAAACCCCACTACCTTCAAAAGAGGTAGTTGAACCTACACCGCCTCCAATAACTAGTTCACCTACTACACCTTTACCCAAGAAGGTGCAACCCAAACCCAAAACTGCACTATCTACCAAACAAGTAGTCAAACTTAATTAACCTCTGATTCAACCTCCAGTGAGGCCTCTCCCACCAAAGTCACCCACACTTCCATCTAAACCCACACTTACTTCACATTGTGATCCATTGGCAGGGTCTTACGCCAACATCTTAGCTAACCTTTTGGAAACCTCTATCATCACATTTCCACCGCTTAGACCTTATGACCCACTCAAACCTAAACCAAAAGGGTTTGATGATACCAAAATTTGTGCTTACCATCGTGTGTTAGGGCATGATGTGGAAAAATGTAAGGCTCTTAAGACTATTCTTCTCCAACTATGTCCTCTCAAAGAAAACTTTGACGATGATGATCTTTTAGATGAGGACCCTATTCCACCTGCACCTATCACCACACATCCTCATCCCATACCTATTCAGTGACCTCCATCTCCACCTCCACAACCCTTTTATCCTCCTCCAACATTTGAGATCAATATGGTTTGCATCAGAGAGCTAGCAAAACCTCCACCAAAATGCCAATGCACCACATTGCTTTCACAAAACCATTATATTCCCTCACCATATTTTTTCCCATCCTGTCACTACACCTTTCACGACTCACCTTCTCCTTCACCACCGATCAATATGGTTCAATTTTCCACTCAATCCCATAAGGAAAAAGGAAAGGAGAAAACAACCAGCTCATCCACTACTCCTTTACCCAACATTCCATCTGCACCTGAACCCAAAATCACCATATGTGAACCTACATACCCTATTTCTAACAGGGTTTCCCATCGTACAATGCTTAAAAAATTGCACTAGTCTCCTCTCAAAATGTCTTTTTATGACCTCATCCAAACCTCTGAGTCTCATCGTCAGGCCCTCATTGAGGTCTTGCAATCTATTGAGGTTCTACCTAATGACCCTACACCTATCGCCGCCATTATCACTCCTCATCATGTGGCCGCTCTCACCACTTTGCCTCCATCTTCTGCTCCCACTACCATCCATCAAGTCTTTTCTCTTAGTTTCTCTGACGAAGAGATTGACCCTCTCCAATTAGATGATCCTAACCGTGCCCTAGTCATTTCTATCTATGTTGATAATATATGTGTTTGACTCGTTATGATCGATGGAGGTTCCAGTATCAACATCATTACCTCACATACGTATAACCAAATGTGCATCCCTACTAATTACATGCATAATAACCCAGTTATGCTACGTTCATTTAATGATGTCACGACTTCGACCCTCAGCACCATCATTCTCCACATTCACGTGGTTCCCCGTGTTATTTCTAAATTCTTATATGTCTTAGAGGGAGAATTCCAGTACAACTTGCTGCTTGGACGACCTTGGATTCACACCATGGGTTGTGTTCCTTCAACCTTACACTGTTGTTTAAAATTTGAACATGAAGGGCATAACTATACCATTCCATCTGAACCTTCACCATTCAAGACCTGTAACATGTATCGACCTAATGATGTCCTTATACATGTTAAGGCATCTATCACTGCTACCACTTCTTCTTCAACCACTTCCTCATCCACCACTTCTACTGCTATATGTTCCACAACCAACTCCTTTATTCCCAATACTCCTGTAACTTCTGCAACTGACCCATATGCCAACATATCTACTTCTCAAACATCCAATGCTTCTTCTTCCCATCCTTTTAGTGATTCATCCATTCCCGCTACCCATATACCAACTACTGATCCCTTAGAAGGTGTTTTTCAACACCTCAATCTGGGGGAGTACCACCTTTATAACATTGACACATTCCTTACTCCTCAAGAGTATGGTAACCTTCACCAACATCCTCACTATGATCACTGCGTAGGTGAAGTTTTCCCATATGGTCCTCCCCACCTTAAAACCAAATTAACGTATGGGGTACTTGATGCTTCTACCTACTCACCCGAGCCACCTTCCCAAACTCAAGCATTTTCCTCTAACCTTCAATCTCTCACGAACTACCAATTTTCCCACACCTTCCTCCATCGCTGCACTTGAAAGGGCTTTGGATTTGGTTTCTATGAATAAGGCCAACATACTATAATTCCTTACACCACTCGTAATCATAAAGACCACAGTGGTATTGGATATTCTAAACCACCTTCCAAGAAGGCCTGAGTCAAACTCATTGAGAACGATAAACCTTCTCCACCCCATTCACCTACCTCACAACCTTCACCTACAGATTCTATGGATCCACAAAAAAAAAATTGAACACCGTTTCGTTGGGACCTCTCACTTATCAACATGATGGCGAGGCTCCCTCTTCTCTTCCCTTCCTGTATCCTGACATGATTGATGATGACATGCCTTCTATTAACATCATTCAATGTCAAGATGATGAGTCTATTCTCACCTACCTTGGTGTGGAAGATTCTTATATTCACCAGTCATTACCTTTTGAGACATAAACCATGTTGAATGAATCGACCATCAAAATCAACATTCACACTCAAGAAAACCCACACATTCTAAAAATAGGCCAATCTTTAGATGTTGCTGAAACATGAAGCTTTCACTTCTTTCCTCTGGGATCATAGCAACAATTTTTCTTGGTCCTATGCTGATATTCCTGGTATTGACCCAAAAATTGTGGTCCATAATATCATAACCATTCCTAATGCCAAACCCGTGAAACAGAAGCTACGAAAAATGCATCCTCGCATTTCCCTTATTGTCAAAGAAGAACTCCATCACTTCCTTTATGTTTCCTTCATTCTACCCATTGATTATCCCCAATGGATCTCTAACATTTTTCCTATCACAAAAGTGAGAGGGGAATCCACATTTTTATGGATTTCCATGACCTTAACATGGCTTGCCCCAAAGATGAACTTTCCTCTACCTAGTATTGACCAACTAGTTGATCTCACCACTAGCCATGAGATGCTATCACTCATGGATGTTTTCTCAGGTTATAACCAAATATTACTCACCCTCGAATATCAACACAAAAGTACCTTCATCACTCCGGGGGACCTTCTACTATCATGTCATGCCTTTTGGCCTTAAAAATGTTGGTGCTACATATCAACGCGATATGACTTATATCTTTCACAACATCATGCATAGAATATTGGAAGATTACGTTGACGATATTCTTGCCAAATCCAAACAATGGGCCGAACACCTTACAGTCCTTAAGGTTTTCTTTGACTGTCTCATCAAATATTGTGTTCACCTTCAACCTAAGAAGTGTGTCTTCATTGTTCTCTCGAGAAAGCTCCTTGGTTTTATCATTTCTTTGTGTGGCATTGAAGTTGATCCCACTAAAATCAAGGCTATTCTTGAGATGCCTCCACCTACTAACCTTCGTCAACTTCGTAGTTTATAAGGAAAGTTGCAATATATTCATCACTTTATTTCTCAACTTTCTGACTACTTCCATCTATTTCACCATCTCCTCAAAAATGATGTCTCCTTCAAATGGGATGATGAATGCCACAAAGCCTTCGATGCATTAAAAAAATACCTCCTCAAACCACCTGTGCTCATTCCACCAAAGGATGACCAACCATTTTACCTTTACATTTATACCACTGATCATTTCCTGGGTGCCATGCTCACTCATCGTAACGAGAAACATAGTGAGCAAGTGGTTTATTATATAAGCCATACACTTTTAGACTGCGAGACTAGATATACTCATGTCAAAAAACTTTTCCTAGCCTTAGTCTTTTTCACCACTAAAGTTCGCCATTACCTACTCAACCACAAAACCTTTGTTGTCACCAGTACTAACCCCTTACATTACATGTATGCTAAGCCTTACCAAAATCAATGTGTTAAATGTTAGCTCATGCTTCTTGCAGACCTAGATCTTGAATTCATCCATCAAAATTCTATCGAAGGACAAACCATTGTTGACCAACTCACAGACATGCCTCTCTCCAGAAACCAATTGTAGACAACAATTTTTGGTGTAACTCTTCTCCTTCATCCAAAATTTATTCTCCTTCATGCAACTTTCCCCCTCACTTTTCTTTTTCTTAAATTTGAGTAAATTCCATTTATTTACTCACCCTTAATTAATTAATTATCAAATGGGCTCCATGTGGACCCATTTGATAATTAGAATTTGGCATTATCTCACATATCTCAAAATTATTCAATTCATGGGTAATAATATACCCATATGACACTCCACTCTTAAATTCAAAAATGGAATCTATTATCTCACCTACCCATTCAAATCATGTTCCCCACTCCACCTAATAAATTCAAACCATGGGCCCCGCATGATCACATCATGTCTCTTAACCCGGGTTAATTTATCAAACCTCAGTTACTCATTAACCCCAATCTAACCTCACCTCCAAGTTATAAATAAGGGACCATAACCAAAAGGAAGAGGGAGGAAGAATTAGTATGAAATCTCTGCGTATTGAAGTTTTTAGGAGAGGAGAAGAAAGTGCTTGATTAAGTTCTGCAAGTTTGAGTTCAAGGAAAACTTTTTTCATTATTAGAAGTTATAGGTGAGGAGTGTGGGAGAAATATTTGCCATTGTTCGTCATCTTGCCATCTTGATGCCCATTTCATCTCCATATCATAGCACAAGCTAAGTCCCCTTGTCATTTTAGTTACTTGTCATTTTGTATTTCATTATTTTTGCATGATGTCTATTGTTCATCATTTATTGCTTTCTTTCTAGACACGATGGTTGACATCCTCCAAGGGAGTTAACATCCTCTTGGAACTAGATTGTCTGGAAACCCCCGCATATTGTTATCTAATCACATATGTTTCAGTTTTGCAGATATCTATCTTCTTTTATCACATATATATCTTCTATGTGCCCGTAGATCCATATCATCTATTTGAGGTCCTAAGCCCTCCATCATTCGAAGTTTTTGGTGGCTTCCAATATCATATTTCACCCGTGCAGAAAGAGGTTTCTTGTACAACATTTTGGCATGCCCAATGGGACCAGACCCAAGATCTGGTCATTTTTTTGTTACTTTACTCATCTTGTCTAACTTACTTGTTTGAAGGTCTTAGTATTCGTCGATCTTGTTTAGTTTCATTAGACTCAATTAGTGATTGATCATTGTTTTAGCATAAGTACGTAGTAATTTTCTGTTTATAAGCGTTGAATCACTTGAATGAAACAAAGTTTTTACTGTTGAATTCACCACATTGGGAAATTCCGGAAATTAACCTTATCACTTTTATAATTTTCAAGTTTGATTGTGTAATTTATTATTCTCCTAGTTTTATAAACGTGATATATATTTTGTGAATATTTCATTTGTAAGCTTACTTGTTTGCAAAAAATGTCCATCCTGTGTAAATGTTTACATACATTTAGTTATTTTCCATCAGCCTCGGTAAGTTAAATTGAGTTCTAGTTAGAATTATGTACCTTTTTATTATTTAATGCTTAAAAGCAACAAATATTCCTTAAATAACAAATTGATTAAATAATAATAAAAAAAATAAAATCTTCCCTTTTGTAGATTATCACTAACACTTCTTAAATCCCATCTCCTATACCCTTACCCATCCAACTACTTTCCCATCTCACTACCCATATCCCTACTCTAAGTCATCCCCGATTCCATCCTTAATTCCATATTCCTGTAACAACTCCCCCCACCAAACTCGAACTCCAATCCCACACTTAGGTTCAAACCCATCACTAGCTCCCCACCAAGCTCTATTCGAACATACTCACCTCCATCCCCAACTACACCACGTTAGCTTCTTACCCAACATACCCAACCTAACTCCCCTCCTCCACAGCCACTCCCCACACACCTCACCCAACTCCCTTCACTTCCATTTAACCTGAGCTCCAATTTCACTCCTCTGCCTGGGCTCCCATCTGACGCACTCAACTCGACACTTTTCACGTCCCATTCTCACAAGCAATGGTCTTGCTCCTTGGCTCTTCCAACACAACCTATCTCACCCAATCCTCACACGAAAATATCTCAATTACTTCAATCCATCTCGACCTACCTCACAAGTCCCTAATCTGCAGCCCTCATTTCTTCCTTCCTCCGCTGATTTCATACTCGCCGCGAGTTATCCCACTCCACCTCCCAATCCCTGTCCTTCCCATGCAGATCCACCTTCCCTCTTCTCACATGTCCTCCACCACTCCCCAAGCCTATGGTTCACACTCATGTCCCACGTAGATAAAGAGAATATCCATGTAGACTTACAAGATTCTAATTAGTGATGCATCCAACTATTTCCATCTTTGTTTCAAATTCACCCAAGCTTCATCAATAAGGACTGTACAGTCTCTTTATCGCAATTGGTTTCCTAGTCTTTTGAACACATTTACAAACAGCGTTTGTGGCACTATAGCCAATCATCTATTACTTGTTTAAAGTTTCTGTGATTCTCATTACGCCATCGTACATGTGAAGATATAAGTTTGTGTGCTATATGACAAGCCACGTCCCCAATAAACCACAATTTACCATAAAAGAACGTGAATATCCATGCAGACTTAGAAAGATTCCTATGCGTGAAGGTTCCAACTGTCTACAACTCAGTTTCAAATTCACACAAGCTTTTGTGATAGTGACTGTAAAGATCCTTCACAACGACTGACATCACCATAGATAGGCGGCTAAACACATTGGGGTCCATACGACTGCACCCATCCATCAACTGTAAATGCAAATCCCTGTAGCTATTGTCTAAGGTACTCAACCATTCATTTCTCCTAGATTCTCCATGCACAAGGATATCAATGTCAAGATCTTCCTGTATCTTGATAACTAATTTCATCCTTGAAGGAATTGACATAATCTTCTTCAGAAATCTTGTTTATCTTATATTCACGGCGAACCCTGCACAACTCAACTGTATGAAGAAATGATCCAATAGTGATCATTGGAAGAATTGGGAGTTGCAAATGCTTCTACCCCAACAACTACCGGCCCTATGATGACCAAACATGCATTACCATTAGTCATGGAACCATGTAAGACCTGATAACATTTAATTGTACATTCATCGCTGATTGACATCCTCCACCATCCTTACTTTTTTGTAAAGTGAGGTTTGACATAATTTGTCACCTGATTTCCACCTATTTGCATGCACCGCCCATATCTCCCACATAGGTCCACCATATCTCCCACATAGGACAAGTAAAATACACATTTAATCAACAATAGTAACATCATCCTAGTTACCACTTAAGTTTTTAGTTTATTTGACAATCTATTTGCTTAGATTTATTGTGTTAGTTAAGATAATGTCCTTTTATTTTCATTCATCATTTTAGTTAATTAATACATTTTTAAAATTAATCTAATTTGTGGCTTAATTAAATTTTATTTAGTAGTTCGATTAGCTTGTTAATATTTTTTTCTTTTTTACGTTAAATTAATATAATTACTTTGATCTATTTTGTTACTTGGGTGGTATCCTTATTCGTATTAGGTCCATTTCCTTTACTTAAGTCTCTGTCGGTTTTTTCCATAAGTGACTAATCGACAAATTGACCATTTAGAAATCTTCCAAAACACAATTTTTATTCAATAATTAGAATAATTATCTTTATTATTTCTCTAATTAAGCATCTCTTTCAGCACCACGTCATTAGGACCATTATATTGCTTTTCTTATTTTGTCATCTGCATGAACTAATCATTTTATTTACTTCTTCAGGTAAACTCCACAACATTGTGACCAAAAAATAACGTTCTCAAAGACAATATTTAAATCATAACACATGCACAAAACACTTTCACCGACCTCATCCTGCAGTCATAAACGATGCCATTTTAGGGCACCCGAACGTTCCAGACCACTGATTGGCATTTTCAAAATACGCCATCATCAAGCGTAATCAAATAACAGGGAAACAATTTCTCCAGGTTTTACTCATTTTTTTTCTATTTTCTCTTTTATGCATTATTATTTCCCTTTTTCTGAGTGATTGTCTACATCAAATGTCACATTTCAAATTTGGTTTTAAAATAACCTTTCTCTTCTACATCTTGCTTGCTCACATAGCTTAAATAAGGGTTTAACTCTCTGCATCACACATTATCACACACAACCTAAAATTTCACAAACAAAATCAACACATCAAAACATTCCTTTCACCTAGTTCACTAATTGGGACTTGAACACCCAATAGGAAACCATTTTAGACATCTCCCAAGCCAAAACTACTTGAAACCAGCCTTAGAATTTCATTCTTTAGGCACCTTCATTATCCATTTTACTTTTCTTTCACATCTCATAATTAATCATGATGATAAAAAATATGCTGCTTGATTTGTTTGTCAACAAAATACATAAACAAATGTTTCTCTATTTCACACCTATTGTCACTCTCTCTCAAATCAAAACAAAACAACAATGTCCTCCACCCAATAAAGTTACCTCCTCTAAGGATCTTTCCCAACGATATTCTAAACTCAAAACCACATGCCTTCAGTCTCCCAACCCCAATCTCCATGGCCTCACTTCATGAGAACCATGTCATCCAAGATTGTCCCTATCTTAAAACTAATCCTCATATCCCTCACCAAGCCAATCTTCCTAAATCAACTGCATCACCATCTCCCACTCCTCTAGAGACACTCGGGCCTCCTCCTAACCCCATATATGATTTCATATTTTGAAAATCCCCCACAATCTCTCAATCCTCCCAATCTCCTAAATTGGTGGATCACATTCCACCCACATCCCATTTTGACAATTCTATTTCATCCGCTACTAATATGTTTGTCCAGCCATCTCAACCTCTTCACACTTATATTCCTACCCATCGTATGCTCCAACCATCTCAACCTCTTAACACCATATCCCCACTTATCATTTACCACAACAACCTACCCAACTTCAATGAACACATCATGTCCCTATTATTCAAAGTCATCCTATGCAACAATCTCAACCCATGACACATGTTAATCCTTACCAAACAGTTACCCACACACTTGCACACCTGTAATTTTATCAACCACCTTATTAAACGATTCACCCAACACTTACATATCCACAACCTTATCCACAAATTAGTGCTCATCAAACTACTTTTCAAACCACACAACCAATCCAATCTCAACCTAACAACACATCGAGTGATCCAATTCATGCCTTAATAAATCAGTTGGCTAGTTTAGAGGCTGTTACCTTGGCACCTAAGGATACTTTATCCTATGAAAAAATATGTAATGAACCAATTCATCCATCGGTTCCAATCAAACCCTACCCTCCTCATTGGAAACTTCCCAAGTTTACTAATTTCAACAACAAAGAATATCCCCAACAACATCTCCTCGCATTTAAACATGCATGTTGTCTTATTGCGCATGATCACGATCTACTTCTTCGCACTTTCACCATGTCTTTGTCTTGTCCCACGTTAGAATGGTACAACAATATCCCGCAATATTCCATATTCTCCTTCACTCAACTCACACAGTTGTTCTTAGAACACTTTTCAATTAACATTGCACAAAAAACTACTATCACTTACCTATACACCATCCGACCAGTTTGAAATGAGCCCATCACCGACTTCGTCACACGATGGCGTGGTGTTATAAACCAACTATCCTTCACTCTTCCACAAACCGAACTCATTGAATTATTCTCACATTCATGTGTAAAACATATATCATCTACTTTCCAAATCCAATCATTCTGAACCTTTGACGAAGCTTTCACAATGGCTCGAAAACTCGAAACATGTGCCATTGAACAAGGTCATCTTAAGCTAAGTTCAACCAAACCCAAAATAGAATCTACTAAACCACTCACACATAACAAAAAATTTAAGGGTGCAATCCAACACTGTGGTATTAAACCCTCATCTATCTATATCCAGCACATGGCCTCAACAATGAGTCCCTCAACTGACATTCAACTATACCCCCTTGGGAGAATCATATAGCTCCATATTTGATAAGTTGATGGCTGTAAACTCCATCCAACTTCCTCCCATATGACCCATGGACAACTCGCAAGCCAAGCCTATTTGGTATCACAAAGCCCACTATTGTAAATATCATCGAGTCAAAGGTCACGACATTGAGAAATGTCGTTCCTTCAAAGATCGTGTCCAACAACTCATAAATCAAGGGGATATCCAAATCGATAGCTCCACTGCTCAAACTTTACCTAATCAACCACCAACAAATCAAGCCATGCCCTTTACATCTCAACTATCAAATGCTTATATGATTGACACTGTCAATCAAGATCTCATCTTATCACCAACTCCACATGTTCCTACCTTAGACATTACGTCCACTTCTTATGTGGAACCTGTTACACCCACAACTATCACACCTATGTCAACTTTTACTGCTTGTCCTAAACCTACACCTTCTTCTATCCTTATCACATCCACATCAAATTTGACTATACATCCACTTCATCCACTTTGATCACACCCCAATCTACCACATTAGATTCATCCTTAGCACCTATTTCAGCCCCACTAATATCCACACATATCCCTACATCTCTCACATCTATTCCTTCACCCACATCTACATCAAACACACCTATTACTACACCTACATTACTCACAACCATCCCAACTAAACTCATTTCTACTACATGTACCTTTACAACCCCACCTCCGACATCAACCCCATTAGCAAACATATCATTCTTACCCCTCAAAACATTTATGAAACAACCATTCCCACCTACTTCTACACCCGAAAATATTTTTGCATTTGTTGCATTACCCATAATGTCTACTACATTGGTTACCACATCACCCACATCTCCAAATATCCCAAATATGCTACATCCCTATCTATCCCACCTACCCCTATATCTATCATATCAACAAATCCACCTATCTCTACCTTGACATCTTTACCTATATCCTTGCCCATGGCCACATCACCCGGTCTACCCCAATACTCTTTACCTAATTTGTCTATCACAACAAACAAATCTTCTTGATCTACAACCCTATCAAAGATACCCTTTGAAACATCTACTGAACAAACATCTCCACCTAAATCAAATAAATATGGTTTACATTCTCCCTCTATAAAATCAACTCTTTCCATGCCAAAACCTAAACAATCCACATCTCACATAGATCTCATTAATCGCATCATACAAACACCTATTTCTCCATTAACATCCTCATCTTGTTTTAGGACATTCTATCCATTAATAACCACACCACCACTGTCAGATCCTCCGATTGAGATTATTATCATCCCTGCTAGGATTAAATATTCTCGATTAAATTCTAAGGCTCATGGCAAACATCCCCGACAGTCCCCTGCACATCCTCGAAAACATTCAGAATTTCCCTCTTTTCAACTATCCAATGCCACAACATCTATTTTAGGATCAGTCCTTCCATCTACGACATCTCGCAATGATAAATCCACATCCAAACAATACAAATCCTCCAAAATCCAATTTGATTTGTCTCCCAAAACACATAATTTTCCCATCCAATCTACATCCACTTTTTCTCCTAACTCCAAGCTGAGATATCCTATCAAAACCCACAAGAGTTACCTTCCCCATGACACTTCAATGGGGTCCTACGCAGATATCCTTCGACATTTAACTCGAATATTTTCCATCACACTTCCTCCCATTAAAGCCTTTAATCCCTATGGTCCAAAGCCATCATGGTTCAATCCTAATTGCAGTTGCACTTATCATCATACCCCGGGCCATGACATCGAACATTGTAAGGCATTTCAGACAAATTGTCCACAACCTTATTGAGAAAGATGATTTCCTCATTTAGGGGAAATATCCTTCTCCATCTACATTTAATCCAATTTGTATCCCATCCATTGAGTTTCCCATGATTCCTTCATCCACATCATCCCTTAACATCCCTCCTGCACATGACATTCCTCCTAAGGAAGGTCCTCCATTGTTCATCAATACCGCTTATCTTTCCAAGCACACTTGTGGTCTCCAACCATTTATCCCATCCAAATCCAAAAAAATATCATCTAAACTCTTTCAACATCCTTTAATTCCTTCACATTTAATTCATTCGAGGGAGCATACTTCCCTCTCCTTTGAGTATATCATCCGTACAACTCCCTTGACATTAGGGGACTTCACTCCTTAACATTGTTTTGTTTACCTTCCTTCACATTCATCCAATCTAAACTAATTCTTGTCCAAATCCTCATCTCATTCTAAGTCCACCATTGTGGCCATTTTTTTCCTTCTGTGAGGGACCATTATTGTTATTTTGCTTACCAAAGTCCACCATTGTGGCCATATTTGTGTCTCTTTTGGGGCACCATCTATTTCATCAAGTCCACATTTGTGGCCATTTTTGTCTTACCATATTTGTGTCTCTCTCTCTCAGGACATAATTTATTTTCATCCAAATCCACCATTATGGTCATATTTTTCCCTCCTTAAGGACATAGTTTTATTTCCTTCACATTGTCTATCATCTCATCCTGTTGCAACTTAATGTATTCCCTCTCTTGGTGGTAAACCATAGACATAACCTCTTAATGCATTGCACTTGCAACCAGTCTACTGTTAGCATATCTACCAATGAGCACTTAGTTATATCCTTAGATCATTCCTCCATCCTTAGCCCCTTCCATTTGTCATTGTAATGATATGCATTACGTGGCCTGCCTTATGTACTTTGATATGACCCCATAACCATTACATCCATCACCTTCTCATTCTCCTATTGCAGCCATGTAAATGGTCCAGGGGTGTCTCTTTTACATTCATTATCACCTCCTAAATGGTCTACTTAGCTATTCCCAACTCTCCCCCATACGAAGCTAAAACTCATATATGTAAAAGGAAAACTAAGATTTATAAAAAATAGACTGATCCCTCGAAGGACATAGTAAAGAGAAAGAGAAAAAGAAAAGCATACAAAGTAAAATAAAAAATAAATAGAACGATCCCTTGAAGGACAACTATCATATATATTAATCTTGACAACCATATTATGCATATAGTACACCATACCCTCGAAGTATGGATACTATGTTATTATCGATTTGGAAGGTTTCCCACATTGATCAAATCTTCCTTTTATCAACATTCTTACAAAGCTTCCTACATAAATCAATTTTCTTCTATTATTATTTTTCCTCTTTCCCAGAGCTGGGGCATATTTCTAGGACCAATCATCTATGGAGAAAATTCTTCCTGCATAGAAGTCACATCGCAAATCCCTTTTTCATGTCAACATTAGGTTTAGGATAATCTTTCATCCATATTTCCCTCATGATCTTTTGGTATAACCAACTATCGTTGGTTATGTTTTAACACCTTATATTGGTTGCAAGTGCAATGACTTGAGTGGTAGCCTTTCTTTTTTATCTCCAATCCAGTTCGAAACATAATTTCCCTGTACACCCTTGCTACACCTATGTTTCATTCATCTCATAAAGGTCATATTTTATCAAAATCACATAAAATTTCACACTATGAATTCTATATCTATCCATAATTTTCATGAATGTGCTCACAAATACACTTTTCATTTTGCAAATTCTACTTGATCATCGTTGCATTTTGTGAATCCTACTTGAGGATCCTTTTCAAGGCAAGTTCATTATCCTGCAACTTCCTATATCCCCAACATGTTCAACAATGTCTTTGATCCATTCCTCTTCGCTCCACATTTTCACTCATCACCATTTGTCTCCACATCATCCTTCTCACCTTTCTGTCCCCTTTCACCATGCCAGATATCCTACTTATATTTCCTCTTGAGTTTCCTTTCACTCTTCCACTTTCAGTTTAATAATATTACTTAACCATCCATACAACCAGAGAATCTTAGTTAAGGTATATCTTCTTCCTTGGATCCTCCCACTGTAGAAGCTTCTCCACCATTTCCTCTTTTAGCGGAATGACAATCACCACCACAAATGTCTTTTTGCTCCTCCTTTTTTGCTTCACACTCTTACATCATCACTCCTGCCACATGGGCATCCCAATTAAGGATTTCCCTCAGACTATCCATCTACATTTCATATGTTCCTCCATCCACTCATGTCACATTCCTTTGTTTCCTTGTTATCACCGCCTTTCATATCTTGTTCCATTTTGGTATAAACCCTCAGTCTTTTCATCATTCTTCTTCTTCTTCATCTTGGTGATCCTACTTAACCATCCCCATCACATGGAAATATTACTTAAGAATCCCTCTTAAGAATGGTTTTACCATCTGACCCTTCCACCTCCTATCATATCTTCCTCATCTTCTATGTCTCCCGCCTCTCATCGTACTTGTCTACTCCAAACAACCATTCCACACCTGTACCCAATACAATGTTGTCTTTCTCCTTCCATATCGCCATTTTTGGTTTGGTGATCTTACTTAACTCTTCTTACGACATGGCGATCTTACTTAAGAGTCCCTCTTAAGCATGATTTGTCATCATGCACTCATCCCTCCACCCCACATTTTCACCATCTACATTTTCTCTTCATTCCCCATCATCACATCCTCTCACCTCCTCTTCCATTCTCACAAACACCACTTCCTACTTTCCCCTTTTTCATCTCCATCATCCCTTTCTTGGTAATCTTACTTAACCATTTCTTCCCCATTCATTTCATGTCTTGTTTCTTCATCTTTATCTCATTCATTCTCATCAACTGTATCCTCTCCTTGCCTTCATCTTCACACACATCACTATCCCTCCTTTCTTTACTCTTTCCACTCCATCTTTTAGAGTTTTCCCACATATCTACCTCCATGTTTAGTATTCATTGTTATTAATTACACCCTAACATTATTTCATCATCATATTCTCTTTCTGTGCTAATAATTATCGGTGGACTTCTCCTAAAAATCACTCATCCCCATTCTGCACAGCTTGGATCCTTCTATTTGATCTCCCTCATTCTATCTTCATTCCTTCCTTCCTCTTTGCCCTATGATCATTATTGGGGGAATTCTCCTAATGTCCCTTCATTGGCATTCCCCCTTCCATTCCTTGTTTACTTTCTTCCTCGCCTCACCTTTTTTCCCATCCTTTCCTAATGATCATTATCAGATGGATTTCTCCTAACATCCATTCACTTGCATTACCTCTCACGTCCCTTCCTCTATTTTTCTTCACCACCTCTCCATCTTTCATTCTTCATTGCTAATTTCTTCACTATCTTCATCATACACCCTCTCTCTATTTTCTCGTCATCAGCTTATCCCCATCTCATGCATATCTACATCTTTTCTAATCTATGTCATTCCTCCCCTCAAGCTTCACTTTACATTCCTTATACTTCTCACTCTTTATTGAATATCTTCATTCTTGGTTCCCTTCTGCATAATTTTCTCTTTTTTCCATCCCCTCCTTTCTGATCCTCGTCTTATTTCACTTCCTCTATATCATCTTCCTCCCTATTTTACCTCAATCTTCCTTCTTACTTCCCCGTCGATAACCTGACTCTTTTTCTTTGTCCCATATTTTTTATCATCGCACCATCCACATGCATTTCCATGCAGTCAGTTCCATATTCTTTTCGTGGATTTCTTCACTATGATCTGGGTCATTCAATTTTCTTTTCTATATCATCTCTTTCATTTTCCTTTACTTCTCTACCTTCCTCTGCATCACCCTCCTTCACTCCTTTCATTTAAAATAACTCTATGCCTTTTTCACAATTTCACCCTCTTCTCTATCCTTTTCTTTTCTTCTCCTTGCTTTTCCTTCATTATTTCCCCCTGCCTCTATAATCCCTTTTTTTTATCTTCTTCCTCCCCTTTAATTCCTTCTTTTCTCCTCCATCTCCATCCCTCTATTACATACTCTTGTCGCCTTCACCTTTGACCTTTCTTGCTCTTATCATAATCAACCAATCCTCCTTTACATTCCATTTTATCTTTCTCATTACATCCTTCAACACATCCCTCACACCTGACATTCATGGTCAATGCCAATTTTTCTCCATTTATGTACCTTCATCGATCCATTTCATCATGTCTCATTCTTCTCTCTACATCATTAACCTCTTCTATGTTTTGAGAACCCTATCACACCTTTTATCTTCATCATTCCTCTCGCATGGGGCATCATCATGTCCATTTATATGAATCTCATCCCATCTTCCTTTGACATTTTAGTCTTGGAGGATACCATAACAGCCATCACCTATCTGATCTTGTTCTCTTCTCTTCTATGGACGTTAGCTTGACTCAAAAAGAAGCATAATTGCTTTCATTTTTCTTCACCCCAATTATTCATCTTCCTTCAACTACAAACCATTTCTTAAGAAACATGTTTTCAACATGCTATTTAACATCCTCTTGGGGAATTTTATCCAATGTATTCTTCATATCCACATTCTTTGCCATAGTTGTTCCCCCTAGAATATTTTATTTCAACATCCATCTCCCATTATATAATTTTCATGTCTTATGTTGGCGCACCTTTTCATCCTTGTACCTGTCGACACATATAACTCACTTTTTGTCTGTCTCATTCCCTTTGCTGGGGTATCATGAATTTCATATTTGTAACTTTTGGGGATGCTTGATTTTTCACTCAATTCCTCATGTACAAAGGATTTCGCATACTCTTCACATTCAGTTGTGCATATTTTGATGTTTTCCTATGACCCATTGGTCATTATGGTTTACATTCATACTGCAATTACCTTCACCGACTCACTAGTCTATAGAGCATTGTTTCATGTCTCCTTTGAGATAGAAATTTTCCCCTACCAATTTCATATTAGAGTCACTGTCATATTTTTCATTGTCATTGCAATCCCTTTTCACTTGGGGCATCTTCCCTTTGGTCATGTGTTTTTTGATCCTCATCCCTTTTACAAAAAAATATTTCATCTAACCCTTTTTTTTCTCGTGGCTTGTTATCGCAAACCACTCAACAAAAAGGGACAAATGTAGACACCATTTTTTGGTGTAACCCCTCTAGTTCATCCCACATTCATTCTACTTCATTCCACTTTTCCACTCACTTTTATTTTTCCTAAATTTGAGTAAATCCCATCTATTTACTCATTCTTAATTAATTAATTATCAAATGGGCTCCATGTGGACCCATTTGAAAATTAAAATTTCGGTATTATCTCCCATATCAATTTTATTCAACTCATGGCTATTAATATACCCATCTAACGCCCCTTTCTTAATTTTAAAAAAATTGAATCTATTATCTAACCTACCCATGTCAATCATGCTCCCCACTCCATTTAATAATGTCAAACCATGGGCCTCGCATGATCACATCATGTCTCTTAACCCAGGTTACTTTACCCAACCCCGGTTACTTCGTTAACCTTAAAATAACCTCACCTTTGAGTTATAAATATGGGTTTTCCACCCCTATTTCAAGGGGGAACTAGAGAGACCTTGAACGAGCACCTAAAGACCTGGACCTAGACCAGAATAAGAAAATAGGATGAATAATGTATGAAATCTCTACTGACCAAATTTTGTACGAGAGGAGAAGAAAGAGCTTAATAAGTTTTGCAAGTTTGAGGTCAAGGAAAATGTTTTCCATTGTTAGAAGTTAGAGGTGAGGAGTGTGGGAGTAAATATTTCCCATTTTCTGTCATCTTGCCATCATGATGCCCATTTCATCTCCATATCAGAGCACAAGCTAAGTCCCCTCGTCATTTCACTTACTTGTCATTTTGTATTTCATTATTTCTGAATGATATCTATTGTTCATCATTTATTGATATCTTTCTAGACACGGGGGTTGACATCCTCCAAGGGAGTTAACATCCTCTTGGAACCAACATTTTATTTTAAACCCCCACATATTGTTATCTAATCACATTTGTTTCAGTTTGTAGATCTATCTTCTTTTATCACAAATCTATCTTCTTTGCGCTCATAGATCCATATCTGCATCTGAGGTCTTAAGCCCTCTATCATTTGAAGTTGTTGGTGGCTTCCAGCCTTATTTTTTTATGGTTCCAAATGTCAACGTGGGGGTGGTGCAGGATTTATCCTCATTCCTCTTGACACTGATCCTATGCCATTATATTTCAAATTATATTTTGATTATACTAACAACATCGTTGAATATGAAGCACTCATGTTAGGTATTCAAACCACCATATCCTTATATGTTAAATCAATTAATATCTTTGGATACTCTCAACCAGTTGTGAACCAAGTCAATGGTATATACCAGTGTCGTAATGAGATACTTCAAAAGTATAAACATCATGTTGAAATTATTTTGACTACCTTTGACCATTATAAAATTCAAACCACCTTGCATTCCACTAAAAAATTCACAGACACCATGGCATGTCTCGCTTCTCAAATACACTCTTTACCCTCTGACTCAAAAATATTTGTCATAGTTAAAAGGTTGTAATCACCTTTTTATCTATTCTGAGACATTAACTTTGTAGGAAACATTGAAACTAACCCATGTGACCTTTGGTCTAAGTAGTTTGCTGACTACCTTTCTCTTTCAGTTTTGCCTCCAGATCTTACTCACAATAGACAACGAATCTTCCTCAAAAGTGTCTCTCGCTATGTCATTATGGGTGGTTTTCTCTATAAATGTGGCTTTAACGGTATCCTCTTACGATGCCTTACAAGTTATAAAATCCCATACACCATCAAGGAATTTCACAACGGGGTTTGTGGATGTCATTTTAGTGGCTTCATTGTCACTAAGCACATCCTTTGCCTCGGCTATTACTGGCCAACCTTAAACCAAGATTTTTGTGACTATGTCAAAAATTGTGTGAAATTTCAGCAACACTCTAATCTTCATCACACCCCTATTCATGCCTTACAGGTCGCCAGAGATCTTTGGAATTTCTCTGAATGGGATTTGGATCTTGTCGGAGATATTAACCCTCATTCTTCCCAACGTCATCAATGGATTATTACTGCTACCGAATATTACACTAAATGGGTGGAATTTGTACCTCTCATTTCTACAAAATCTGAGAAAATATGTGAATTCATCAACCATCACATCATTTTTCACTTTGGCTTTCCTCACCACCTCATCACTAATAATGGAAAACAATTCAAAAATAAAACCCTACGAAAACTTTGTGACGCCTTCGGCATTCACCTCATTTTTTCTTCACCTTATTATCCTTAAACAAACGGTCAAGCTGAATTAACTAACAACACCCCAAACAAAATTCTTATGAAATTGGTTGATGATACTAGTAAGGATTGGCACACGTGCATTCATTTTTCCTTATGGGCTTATCGCACTAGTATTCACACCTCAACTACTGCCACACCTTTCTCTTTGGTCTATAGTACACAGGTTGTCTTGCCTCTCAAAGTTAAAATTCCATCTCTTCATATCTCACTCAAAGATATGCTCAATGATGATTATTGTCACTAAGACCGTTTGACACAACTTGAGTTATTAGACGAACGCCATCTAAATTCTCTTGATCACCTTCAAATCTACCAAAAATGTATCAAATGTGCCTACGATAAACATTTCCAAGAATGAACCTTTAAATTTGGTGACCTCGTCCTAAAGGAAAATCAACGTGTAACAAAAGTGAAGTAAAGTAAACAGGGAAATTTCACTCCTAATTGGCTTGGACCCTATATCGTTACTCATGCCTATGGATCGGGTGCTTATCATTTATCTTCCCTTGAAGGTAAACCCAAACTTGAGCCCCTCAATACCTTACATCTTCGACCATTCTATTGTTGAATCAAGTCCTATATCACCTTCTGTCTATTAAATTCTTGTCCATTGAGAAACCTTTACCTTCCACTTACCTATTTTAAGGATCAACAACTAAACAAGAATCATGTGATTATCCATCACCTTTCAGTCTTATCTTCAATATGAGTATCATGGCTCTACCCATGGCATTATTCTCATGGATACTTTTCGTCCCTTCAAGGATGGAATCCCATAGTCATTCGTCACTTAAAACCTTTATTTTATATCTAACCTTTGCGTGTTATGGTTTGCCTTCATAAAACAAGCCTATATTCCTTTATAGTGTTTTTCATGACCTAAAAGTCCAAAAAAAATCAAAATTAATATATGGGATTTTCAAATTCAAAACCTTGAGTCAAACTTCTAGAAAATAGATGACTCCTTGAAAAAGAGCATATATCTTTATATCTTGCTACTATAAATAGACTGCTCACGCGAAGGACAACTATATAAAGCTAGCCATATTGTGCGTAGTCTATTAAAAAAGAAGTCTATTTCTACAAAATAAAAATAAAATATTCTAAAGCTTCCCACATCGATAAGATTATTAAAGACCTTAAGGATTCATTCTATTTATCCCAGATAGAATTCCTACATCGATCATTCTATCAAAAATAAATAAAAAGAAAATACAAACAATAAAGAGAAGTACAACTTTTTCGTCATGGACTTGCCTATTTCGGTTTTGGGTATCTTGCAGAAGAGGCATGCTATCTCACAAAAAAATTATGCTAAAAATCCCATTTCACCTCATCTTCCTTTCTTTCTTACCTTTTACTTACTCAAGGGACGTGCCCTAAATGTGACATTTTGTGATCATGTAACTTCCTTCACCCTTAGAATAGTCAATCATGCACTTCCTTTAGGGGTTTAAGTTCATCAACCCGTCCTCAGTAGGATCATTATGATATTTTCCACTTCTAAAGCATTCCACCTCATTTACCGTTCATGTCTTTTCTTTCTTATTGGTTCTACTATGCAAGACTAGACCTTCAACACCTACTTTCTGGGATTTATTCTCCTTCAACCATGCATATTCAACCTAAACTCAACCATTCTTAAAAAAACCTACACTCAACCATGCCTCAAAGACATAAAATCAATCATGCCTAAAACCTACCCCTAGGGCATGGTGTCGTTGGAGGTTAGCTCTGTCACTTTTACCCTTAACCATTTTTCACCCTTTACATTCACATTCTAACCTAGTTAGTTTCCATTTAAACAATAACTGGGAGGTTAATATATCAAAAAATCATACATTGTTTCCTCATACCTACCTTTTAATAACCCCAACCATATTATACATCAATCATTTAACATTTCCATGATATCAATTACTTGGAAATTTAAACAAAACATACTTGCAACACATCATTTCTGTAAAATCAGTAACTTGTAAATATTCAAACTCAACCATGCATACACCTGACACCACCATACCTATACCTGACTCAACCATGCCTACATCTAACTTTACCATGCCTAAATGACCTAGACTCAACCATGACTAACTCACTTAGTTTCTATAATATAACAATAACAATGAAAATGAAAACCAGTACATCATCAGTTTAATAATCATCATCAACTATATAAAAGGGAGTGTCTGTGTATCAATACATACATACATAGGGATAAATAATCAAAGTATCTATAAAAAATCTCAAATACAATCTCACAATCTTTAGTACACAGGCCAGTATATATATCAAAATCAAAATACAATGCCACATCTCATAAATATCTCATCCCCATCTAAGGCCCTTCTCTCTGCTCTCACCTATCTCGTCCTCTCACCCTGTCAACCACCCTACCCCAACAATAGTGGCCCCTGTCCTCCTACCTGTACTAAGGGACCCTGTCCTGGTGTTGGTGCTTGTAAAATGAGACCTTATCTTAGTGCCTATGATGGTACCTATGTGGCTACTTGGGCTTGTAGTCCCACAACTTGTGCCTGAGTGGCTGTCAGCTGACCCTGTAAACTGCTACTACCTATAAAGCCACTACCTATGCTCCATCCCCTACAAGATCCTATGTTGGTGCCTGACCGGATGTCAGTTGTCCTTGTAAAGTAGTCACTTTCCCTGTCAAGGTGGCCACCTGGCTTGTGTTGCTGTCATTTGTACACCTAGAGCAGTCACATGTCCTTGTAGTTCATCTCTCTGCACCATCAGCGTGGCTAAATCTAGATGACCTGGCCATGGTAGCACTCTTGTAACTCTTCTTTCCACCACTATCTATATGCCATAGTGGTCCTTGCATCATCCAACCTGATATCAACTAGCACCTCTTCTTATCCTACGAGATCTATAGGATGGGGTGGAGATAATGGTATCTCCACATCATCTTTATGGTACTGTGGCAATGATGGTGGCACATCCTAATGTAGTCTGAATTGGCATCAGACTATATCCACCGAAATCATCTCATGCTCGTCAGCATGCCTGCCTTGTATCCACCTCAATAGTTGTAACCCATGTAACTCCCGGGTCATCCCTCTATATATGGGAAAACCAACATAGGGTCTCCAAATTATGTCCATGGTGTATAAACCCTCCAGTTGCCGTCTTTAATAATCCACGTCATGCACTGCCTCTTCCACTCATGGATGACCACCTACTGTCACCCATCTCCTGTGTCCAGGCCTCTAATCACCATGATGCAAATATGCTCTCGAAAGTCCCCATTGGAACACAATCGCTATGTGCTCATACACCCAGCAGTGCAGTAGGAATGTACAATATATGTTGGACCGTCGCATCCTCTAGTAGGCCCACAACTCCCTGTATAACTATGCTAGATATGCAGGCGCCCATGCAAAATAGACACGATCCTCAATCATATCTCATACAACTCCCATCAATCCCTTGGGAAATCGGCCACCCTTTGATTCGAGGAGTGCATAACATCCCACCATAACCATCATCAGTACTATTAACTGAGTCTTCTATGGTTGCATAATAGATAAAGCCCCATATACAAGACTGACATTGTGCTCAGTCAAGTTGATCACCATCTCCCCAAATACTATAATCATCACCTCAAAAGTCTCATCTATTGACATTGAATAAATGGGCTCCCCAAAAATTGGTAAACGCATAATCCAATATACATCCTCCAACGTGATCATCATCTCACCAGTGGGTAGATGGAATGTGTTAGTCATTGCATCCCATCTATTAATGAGAGCAACCATAAGACTGTGATCCATTTGAATCCGCCTGTACTGCCTGATCTCAACCAATCCAACCTCTCGCATATGAGTCCACTCAACCTCTGTGATGTTGGGTCACATCGCCCCCAATAATGGTGGGACCTTGTCCCACATCTTCAATTGATGTTGTGCCTACATCCATGAAACTCAGCAATGTCAAGTACTTACCTACTTTACTCATTGCTTCACCCCTACCTACCTACCCATCCCACACCCACATTACTCTACCTACCTATCTATTTCCTAACTATTTCACTAAACTATCATCCATTTTATCTAGCCTACAAAAGTCCCCATGTTCTATTTCATCAATTTCTCTCCTTCAATATTTAACCTAGCCCATACCCACCTATTTCTAGCTATATATATATCTTCAACCCAACTACTTCAATTCTACTATACCTCCCATTTCTCTAACAATACTTACCTCTCTATCTTATAAGTTCATCTTTCCCCATAACTTCACCTTTTATAAACTAGGTCACTTTTCATAGTGATTGGCGTCGATCACCATAACTGGCACTGGTCACTCTAACCAGTACTAGTCACCTATCTCGGCCACTGATGATGGTATGCCAAACTGACATCGATTGATGCCTAACCAACATCGATCTCTGGTTTGGCCTAAAGCCCAAACCCCCACGCCCCAAATTTTTAAAAAAATTGAAAAAATAACCTAAAATCTATCCCAATCCCACCTAAACCCCACCCCAATTCCTTGGCTCACGTAATTAATCTACATTGCACCCTCCCAGTACACAATTTCATTATTTTTTAACCTCATTTCTAATTTTCAATTTCCCACCCCATTTATTCATTTTACAACAAATTTCAATTGAAAATACATAGTATGGATTGATTCCTACCTCAACATGTTGTCTCCTCCTCATTGGAACCTCTAGTCTCTGAACTGGTGGACCTCTAGTGCCTCCTCCTGTTGCATCCATGTCTTCAATTGAATTCTCGATCCTCTGGCCAGTCAAATCACTACAAATGATCTCGTGGACAAGTCTACCTAGCTCCTTCAGCCACTTAGATACCTTCAACTCAGCCTAGTACAATGCCTCATCCTTTTCTCCATGGAAAATAATAAAAGCTTTTCACTCTATCATTTTCTATAGGTGGAAAGGGTTAAAATGAATCCGTGACATACATATTTTCTACTTTTTACCCACCCCCCAACCTGACTGACCTCAGGTTTTCTTGACTAGTATCGGTTATGTGTCGTACTGTACCGTAATTAGCTACTCTTGACCAACATCTATTTTCCCTAACCGGTATCGGTTAGCCTATTTGAGTCTCTATACCTATTTATCTACACATTTAATTGTCTGAAACCCTTTTCACCTTACCCAAGTTTGAACCCAGCCTTACCACTAAACCTAATGACCTTATTACCTACAACCCAACCTCACAATTAGTTGGGGCATGTTTCCGCCCCTAACATGGCCTTACCTATAGCCTTGCTTAAGTCACCCAGCCCAACCCCACCCATTGTGAAACTCAAATTCAATTACTAGTTATACCTTGCAATGATGTTACTCTTGTTGTATATCCTAATGACCTTACCTTGCCTAATGTCATGTTGTTTATCCTAACCTAACCTTTGGTTCCCTAGAACAAAGCTATTGCTCATTCATGCACCTTGCCTAGTTGTGTTTCAGGACTGTATCCTATTCCTTGGATACCTGAACCACTTCAACCTTGTTTGGATAAACCTATCGACCTTTGACGAAGTAAAGTTTGCAAGCTCTTCAACCTGTTACCATATCACATTCTATACGTGTGCGTGTGTTAGACTGCCACTACCTATTACCCAAACCAAACCCACCCTTACCTAAAACCCACCTACCCCTATTTTCATCACTTACACATTTATCAAACCACTCACTAACTCCATCTATTACATTATCAGATATTGGTTTGAGGGGGATCACCTCCACCCATACTTGGGGCAACCTAATCTTCACTCATACCTGATACAACAACTTCCTATTTTTGTCAGCGTCGCTTATCAATACAAGCTACACGACAAAAAGAGGCAAATGTAGACACCAAATTTGGGTCACACTCCCCTTTTTCCCCTTTAATTAATTAACATAATGTATTCACCTAAGTATGACCCCTTACCCCGCATTCATATTAATTTAATTACTTACAATTGAATTAATGTTCATCCTCACATTATGAGCGAACTTAATTACTTTAATTAAGTTAATTTACACCTTACCTAGCCACATCACCTAGACACCTCACCATGGAATTATTCCTAGCCTATTAATTAACTAAGATTGAGTATTTACTTATCTTAAACAATTAGGACTCTTTCAAACCCTAAAATTAAAGTCACATTCCTTCTCTAACAACACACCCACTTATCTAAGCGCCAACCCTCCCTTGAGACCCATATTATCAAATAAGATCATGCCAAACATACTAAATACCATGCTATTTTTTGTAAATTTGACTAATTCACACCAACCAATGCAGGTTTATCCTCGGCCAACGTTAGTCACCTAAACCACCATCGATTCCTTTATATACAATTGTACAACTCTTTACACGGGTTGGTCATTCAGTTTTGGGAATTCTATTGTAATCAAGCATGAGTGTTAAAGCCATTACTTCGTCCAAAAAATGACAAAACACCACCAGAGAACAACATAAGCAACGAGTTCTCTTCCAAAGTGTTGGAGTATCCACAAGAACACACAAGTTGCACTGCCACAGAACTGAACCAACCATCACCTCGCTTATCAACCACCATCCACCTTCGTTCATGAAATCTTCATAGCAACAAGTAAGTAACATGGTTTTCATCATTTGTGTTTACTTTACTGTAGATATTTTACTTCTTTTAGTATTTCCATTTTGGTCCACCTACCCAGCCATTTCAAGTCTTTCCACCTTTCTTAACCTCTTCCTCTATATTCTTGAGTCTTCTTAGCCATATTATGAGCCTAACCACACCTTCCTCACTCTTTTTGCAATCAAAGAGGGGCTAAAAATCCATTTTTATTAATTTATCACCCATTGCCCCTATCGACATCAGTTTTCCTTACCGACGTCAGTTTCATCCCTATACCAGCATCGGTCACTCGACCGATACTGGTCTATGTGTCATTTTACACCCTCAAACCAGAAAGCCTTCTATTCAACCAAAACCAACCCAAACCTCACCTAATTAGTCCCAAACCTTTACCATGCCTCTAAAAAACCTTTGGTTTCGTTAGACTTAGTGATACATTTTGTATTTAACATTAAATCTAGCATATTGTTTTGTATTGAGAAACCTAAATCATTACATTACAATGGGACATTTTTATTTCAGTTTCTTATTTAAGTTAAATTAAATAGTGGATTGACATCCTCTCTAGGAAGCATCACGCTTCCTGGATCTAGCATACGCTAGGTAGTTCATTGTCATGTGTTATTTAATTCTCTTTTGTGGTCTTGTTTTGTATTTACAGGTAGTCCTTACCAGAAAAAAATGAGTTCTCTATGATCATCTTAGATAATGTGAACAATGTGCTCATTCTACCTTCCACCTTCACTTCACAGGTGTTCCTCCTTAACCACTTAGCTTCTATCTATTTCGTCCTAGAAAGATTCAACTTATTGGTGAAAAATTGGGAAAAACCCTAAGGATAACCTCATTTATTTCTGGGAGTTTAGAAAAGAGGGGACTCTATAAAATTTGATGTGACCACCATTATTACTGGTCTTCGAGCTCCATACCTACTGTTTGTAGCTTCATTATTGCCCATGCCTTCTCCTGCTAAAGACTATTTTTGCATTTTGTTGGTCATTTTTTTATCTTGCCACCATTAGTGAAGTGTGGAGCTCTGGATTTTTATTGATTTTGATTGATTATTAGGCTTTGACTTACTTTTGGGGTTTCCAATATATCTTGTGTGCATGATTCCTTGTGTGGTTGCCACAAATTTTACTGGGTTTTGAGTATTTTTTCCAAGTTATGGCCTTTTACTCATCATTGATGCTTTGTATGTCGATTTGTGGATTCCCAGTCGTCATTCATTTGCTATGGAGCTCTATTCTATTCGAGTTGGTTCAAGCCTCTGTGTTGTTGAGTGGGGAAGAAAACTATGGTTTCCATATGCTCTCTTTAGTGTTGATGGTGGGTTTATGTGTGTTGATTAGTGGTGGGATTTTTATTCTTGCCCATTCTTCGAGCTCTGGTTCAGTTATATACCCATGGACGCCATCGATTTTTCATTGCCATCCTTTTTTGGACTTGGTTTAAATTTGTTGTTAGGGATTTTACATGGTTCGACACTTTTGGTTTTTCTATGCATTGGAGGGATCTGTTCCGAGCTCATATTGTGCATGAGCTGGGTGCATTCATGCTCCTATAACAATTTGAATTTTGAGTTGCAAACTTTCCCTTCCTTTCCTTTCATCTGAGATGGTATTATTTCTGTCATTTCTTTCACCCTTGCTTTATTTTCATTATTTGAGGGGACTCTATTTCATTTCTCAAGTTGGGGTTTGTAGCTTTATTTTATTCCCTGGTTCATCTGTGTGTGAACTATATGGCTCAAACCAAGCCCCTGCTACTCATACCTGACTTAGCTTTTGAATTTATACCATGGGTCGATGTGCTCTAACCTTGGCCATAGCTCTTTTTTACTACGTTGGCTCATTTTTATTTTTTTGCTCACTCATACTTCTACTTGATAGTTGTGTTGTTTTAGTTCCGCATGCCTTCCATTTAATTGATTTAGCATGTGGATGAATGTCTCTCAATGGATACAAAGAAATCTGTATTGTTCGTTGAAAAAAACTCATGGATTCTATAGTTATGGTATTAGTTGTTGTAGATATAAAATATTGCATGTGCTGCTCCATAGTTGTTTAGATTATATCGTTTTCAAGTTACAAAACTTCAACATTCTTATGCAAAATTCCAAGTTCCTGAGTTGATTGTGTTTGTAATGTTTGGACAAGAACTTTATTTTCTACGTCCAATTGTAGCAAGTTAGATGTAATGAATTCCTTGTTCTATGTTTTACATTTTGCACATAAAGCAGTTTTCTCATAAGCATTCCAAAGATTTACAACCTCATCCCACAGAATTACATCATCCAAATCACTTGTGAGCCTCTTTGTATACTATATTGTTCATAAGTCAGCTCATTTCCATATTTAAATAGTTTGTGGCCATGTATATTATGTAAAGCTCTATTTTAGCTCTTTGTTTTTGCATTACTTTGAGCTCATGATTTCATTGTTTATATTTCAAATTCCATGCTTGAATGAATACTTGCTAGAACTTGTCAATTTTAATTCCTTGAAAGGAACATTCGTAAGCTGAAAGGATGCTCTATTTGAAGCTCTGAAAAAACCTAGAAATACTCCTTTTCTTTGAAAATTGATGTATTTTTCACACTCCATGTTGGATGATTGTTATCATTTCTACAAGATATGGCTTGATTATTGTATGAAGAAAATTGAAATATGAAGTTTACTCTATTTATGTTGTAAGATATTTTCCATATTTTGAGTATCCTTATTTTGAAGAAATTCTGAAAGCTTCAGGTTTCTTTTGAAACTGAAAATGATATTATCTTGTGGCTGTAGATTTAGATTTGAGCATTGATATTTTTCTGAAAATTTGTATTCTTATCTATTGATCATTATGGGATGATGCATTAGTGACTTCCACAAAAGGATTCATGTATGGATCTAAAATTTGTACTTAAACCACTTGCTCATGTAGATTGCATTTTGTTTGATCTTTCATTCTTTGTAGTGATTTTTGTATTCTTACTAGAAGATGTTCACATTTCTTGGTAAATCTACACTCTCTTACATTTTTAACATCTAGACTAAGCTCTTTTGTTGTACTTGAAACTCCTCCATGTCTAGCACTTAGAATATGACATTCTCTCTTCTCCATAATCTATTTACTAAATGCATGCACATTAAAAATTGGAAATAAAATAGGAAGAATGAACCGTGACCTCTAACATCGTACTAGTGTATTTTTCTAGGTACATGGTAGCGGCATGAAGCTCGAATAATAAGATGGAGCAGCAATAAGAATGATAAGGGATCACGTCTGTCAGGAAATGACGAATCCCTTCTATCTCTTTCATTTTTAGTTTTTCATCTATATGCATTCTTTTCTTTTCTTTCATTTCTCACGGCTTGTGTGAGAAAATGTACACTTATTCCTTATGAATACATGAAAATTGCCTTTGTGTAATGAGCTCTTTGTGTCTCTTTTCATTATCTTTAGTAACATAATATGGAATGAACCCATGCAACTCAACACACTAATGCAACTTCATTTAATCATAAAAGAATAAAATGAATTAATTGTAGCTTTGTTTGATTTTATTTCCAGAGCATGAGCAACACCACTGATTGAAAACTAAAATTTCTCTCGAATCCCGCAAAATTGCAACTGTGCTTGCTTTTTCATGGTATAATTTATAATTTATGTTTCACTTCCCTCATTCACCAAGGCTTTGCATTAGTATTCCAAGGTTGTTACATGACTTTGCAGAAGATGACACTTGGAATGGCAACATGTGTGAGGTATTGCACCCTGGAACAACACCTACAACTATCATTTTGCTTGCAATTCTTCCCAAATCTGCCTAGAACTCCACAAATAAAAAAATCTCTTTACCCCCCTTCGGTGATTAACCAAAATTGGTCAACAAAAACCTTTATTGATTTGATTCCTTATTTGAATCTTATTATGCATTTGAAATTTCATTTGTATCTATATTATGTGAAGGTTTTTGGAATTGTTTCAAAAATTTGTGAACTAATGGAAAACCTTATAGTATAATTATGAGAGTATAAATCCTTCTAATATGTCAATTTAATGATGGAAAAAATTATAGTTTAATCAAACTTAGTTTTTTTCAATTGAATGATGGACATGCTTATAGTTTAATTGAAATTAGTTTTTGTATTCCTTATGTAATTTTCATTGTATATTAATAAGTCAACTCATTATTCTACATCTTTTGTATGTTCACAGTGCAATGATCAATCTATAGATTGTTTCTAAATATTTTGTATGTAGACAATGAAATGGTAAATATTTTGTATGTTGACAATGCAATGATCTATCTATGATCAAATATATATAGTTTATTGTCAATTACAAATAATGTTGACTTTTGATTGTTTTATTGTGTGACTAATTGAGCAATAACATTGTGTGTCTATCACATTTCCATATTCACATTGTCCACCGTGATATTTCAGACTAAATTGCATGGTGGCGGGAAGATACCTTCACTTGTCACCGATCTACCAGGAAATTCTGACACATTTGACAGTGACTCGAGTCCATCTAAAAGGAGAAGGGATGACTTGAAGTCTACTATCTTTTGAGGTAAATACCGTAACAAAATGTTTACTTTTTCATTTTGTTTACATTTATTTTTTAATGTAAATACCGTAGCATAATGTTTTCACACAGATTCACAGGCCCCAAAGTTGTCATCCTTGCTGAAAATTTATGAGGACATGAGGGAAGTTGACAAAAAAATGTGAATTTTTTTGAAGAGAAACTTGCATTTTATGAAAAAGAGAACGAACAACTACGAGAAGAAAAAAAATTGTTAGGATGAAACTCATGGAACTGTGTGAGTCAAAGGTCAATATGGATTTGGAAATATGTCATCTAAAAATGGCATAGAAAACCCTAGAAACAATGAGTGTGGAAAGGTTGCAAATTTCAAAAGTTTCCATGGAAAAGGTTTAAGAGATGATGACCATTCATGAGTGGGAACACAAACACTTGAAACAAGTGCTCAAAAGCACATTGGGTTTTCCCAATCAATGAAATGAGAAAATAGATTAAAAATGTGTCATTGAAAAATGTTTGTAAAACTGTTATTATCTAATTGTAACATATTGTTTGAAGTAATAGTTTATATTATCTATATTATTATCTACATTAGAACATTGTATATTTACATTAAAGCTACTAACTTTAATATAAGAAGAAATGTCATTCTTTCATTTTGAACATGGATTGTATTTATGTTGTCATTCCACTTGATACATATCATGGCTTTATTTAAAGGAGTAATTCATTCTTTCCAATGATCAAATATTGTGAACAAAAGTTCCAAAGTAATTACAATTGAATGATGATTGAAATGGAAATACATTGGAGATGTGCAATGTTAAGTGTGAGGGTGTGTCACTGGAGATAAGAAGATATTTTTAACATCATGTCACCAGAGTTTTGAAAGTGAAAATGGATTTACAGAGGTAGAGAAGGAGCCATATGGTTAAGAGGGAGTACACAGACGGTTGAATAAATTCATATGGCTTCTTGTATTTGAGAGATTTCCTTGGACATAGAGAATTACATTTGTAAGCTATGTGGAATGGTCCATCTTCGATGGACCAAAAAACTAGCCTTTGTTTTTGTGAGATAGAAGACTAGAATGTATGCATTATGGATTAAGAAAATCCATTAAGCTTAGAAAATATGAATCATCGAGTCTGTAACATTAAAGTATCCAGATTCCGAACTTTTTTTTTAGGTTTCTTCGAAGTATTACATGTACATAATACTAAGATATATTTTGAGTGTGATTTGAAGCTCGCTCCAAATAAATTCCTTACACATTTTCCTAATTAAACAAAATGATGGTGTAAATTCTCTTCATAACCAATTTCACAAAACAACTAAAAGCTACAAAGATTTTTCCTCAAGAATCTTATAAACTACAAATTTTCCCGTAGTACCATAATCCATATCCTTATTTCCTTTCTTGCATGTGTTAAAGGAACAAAATTACACTTCATCCCACACACTCTCATGTTGATGGAATAACTTCCACATCTGAAGCAATCCATATAGCAATTTTTTTACAGTAGAAGATTAGTTTTGCAAAGTGCATGTGTCTTCTTTGTGGTGAGTATGAAAGAACGATCATATTGTTAGACTATTTTGGGTTGTTTATCCTCTACTATTTAGAAAAATCTATATAATAGCGGTGAATGATACCTGGAACTATATGTGTCACCAATCTAGTGTAACCTCAAGTGTACACACACACATATATGAAGCTACAATTATTAGAGATCCATAAACCAAAAACATTGGCTATTGTTCAAGCATCATAAAAGATTGTACATGGATATAAAAATCACCACACAAATGGAAGAATTTAATAATGCATATTTTCCTTTGAATAGATAATGGAATGGTTATATTGTTAGTAACTCTTAAGAATGGAATGTGTTCTTTTGTTTTTACATGTTTGAAAGAATAGTATCATTTGATTTAATATGCTAAATGAATGTTCAAGAGGCAAGAATAGGAAAATGAATCCTTGAGTTGTTAGAACAATCTTTTGTCATGCATGCACAAGAAATATAATCAAGAATCAAGTTTAAGGAGAGAATTCCATGAATGCTACAACTTTCATTATACATTTAGATGTTGGAAATATCTTATTATATTTGTGTAAGCTTTGAAAATCATTTTTTGGTTTAATCCCTTCCATAGAGAGGTTTACATTTGAAAAAATATTCAAGAGGACTGGTAAATGCTACAGTAAAGTCTAGTAAGACTTATGAAACAAATTTCTTAAAGTTCTAAACAATGATTGGATGTCTTGATAGATTTGAAGGGGTTGAAACTTGAAGTGAAGGTATACAAGTGTATTAAAATTCATATATTAGTCTACAATGTAAAAATAAGTGCCAAAATCTAAATAACAGTGTTTACAAACTATACCATGTCTAGGGTTTGTAAAGATGAAGAAAACAAGCCAAACTTGTTTATTAGCCATAAAAAAGAGTCCACACTCTATAGAAAGATGACATTACATGTGGAAAAACTATAGGGAAATTTTTATAAGGATTGACAAAGAAAACCAAACAAATTTCGTGACAATAAATTCCAATTTCAAGAGGAGAGAAGTAACTTGAAAGTGAGAGCATGGTGAGTAAATGGTCTAAATTTCAAGGAAAACCCCAGTCTAACTCAAAGGATGTTATGCACAGTCTTATCTTTACTTTAATAATTAGTGACTTTTGTCTTATTTGGACTTGTAGGATTTTATTAGAGTCTACTTCAAGAAGTTTTATATGATGTCTTATTAGTGATTCAATCAACAACCAATTCAAAGTTATATCAAATTATTCACTTTCTTAACAAACAAACATCTTGGATTTCAACCCAAAATACTATAAACAAAATTAAAATGGACATTGTATCTCCTTTTTTAGTTCAAAGAGATATTTATGCCTTTCCACTTGGTTAATCACTCAAAGGAAATGGATATTTTGATCTAGATATGTTTATATTGATTTGAAACAAATTTTGCTGAAAGGAGACTAAATTGTAATATAGGAAGAGATTTTGTAATTGTTTTTACACTAATTGAGATACAAGATTGGGTGTGTGAGAATATCCATTATTTGAAAACAATTTGTAAGTTCTTTAAAGGAACCATTGTTTTTCTTAGGATTGATCTTCTAAATCTAGAACCACAACACAAGATAATGTTATATAACATGTCAGCTTATAATGTAACTCTAGACAGACCTTGAGATATTCAATCCATGATATGGGCGTTGTGACACCCTGTAACAAATTTAGTATTGAAATATTTATGACCATCCCAATAATAAATGATACATTGTAAAGGATTATATGTACTTTTAAATACCCTATAAGCTAAGGTTGATATTATTGGTGAGTTATTCCTTATAACAAACCTGTGTAGTTACAATAGTGGAGCCAAATGACAAGGGAAAATTATTTGATTGGAGTGGAAAGAGATTAGAGTGAAATTTTTATTGTAAATAAATATTAGAGAACCTGTATAGATTTTCACAGTGGTAAAAAAACCATGTTTTTGCATTGGAAACCCTTAAGAATGAGAAGCTATGTTTTAGAGGATAAGGTAGGTGTAGTTTAGAAATCCTCACTAAGGTGAGAACAAATTCCTTAAAATAAGAAGTGTGGTAATGAGTATTGATCTCAGAGTAGAAAGGTATGGTCTTAAAGGTTATGTTATCCATTTTTTCCCCTGGGTAAAAATGGACAACTAGACAGGATTCGACAGTTGACAGACCTCACCGGTGATCTGGTGATTTCAAGATGATTTTCAGGTACTAAGAGGCATTTTTGGTGTTTCAGGGTGATTGGAATTATTAAAGGATTTTTTCCTCTTCTTGGTTTTGAAAGACCCAGAGCTCCTCCACATAATGAAAATGGGCTCCCCGGGCCCACTTTCGAGAAAACACAGTTAAGAAGTGGGAAGAGTGGAAAAAATTAGCTTTGAGACATTTCATGGCTTCTTCTTCAACCTCCGGGATTGAGAAAATAAAAAAACTCTAAAAATGAAAAATATGTTGAAATTTCCCAAAAAGGGACCTTAAGAGGATTGAGCTAAAATGTATCTCATCAAGCAGCTTGGCAAGTAGCTTAGTGAGCTCATGAAATGCAAGGGTGGGACGAATTGGAATATAGCTTGGATGAGATATGTTGGGAACACATGTAAAAAAATTGGTGAATGGATCATTTGGTGGGGCGAGTCGGGTGAACAATTCATGCCTCGATGAGTTAAACAATGGAGCTCACATCAGGTTCAGGGCCAGATTTGCACTTGCATAGTGCATGGTGTCGATGGGGAGTGTGAATGCTTTGCGAGTTCCATGCCCACAAAGCAAGGAGGGAGCTTAGTTTTTTACGGTCGTAAAGAGAAAAGGCATGTCGAGGATCTCGAATGACTTGACATGCATGGAAAGCATGTTGGGTTTTGGCATCGCGGAGTTTGGTGCAGTGGAAACATGCATTGGGGTCAACAAGCTTCAAACACATGGGAGCTCGACAGAGAAAGCAGAGGCGAAACCGGGACCACATCGACATGTAATAACTCGATCAGTGGCTTTGAATGATGAAAAGTAGGATCTGAACCTGTATAACATAGAATGTGACAAGTTGATCAAGGAAAGGATGTCAGGGTGTCAAGTCAGAACCACACGGGGTGTAAACAATGCAATGTGTTGAGCTAATTCCGATGCGCTAGAAAACTACCCCCGAATGCAAAGGATCCGAGTCAACCACTAAGTTGACCAGAGATTTAGGTAGAAAGGTGATGTGGTGGATAGAAAATTCAATGTGATAGGTGGCGAGCTAGGTGAAGTAGCTCAGTGGGAGGAGCTAAATGAAGCCCAAGGCCAAAAATGCAAGCCACCTTAAAAATGACATAACTTTCACCTCATTCCATTGTTTTTCAAAACATTATACTTGTTGGAAATTTATTTTCAAGCCCTACAACATGGAATGCTTATAAATGGAAAATTAAGGGATTACATGAGAGTAAAATCATTATGAAGTTCCAAGACAATAGAGGTCATACCCATGTGCTGAAATGAAATGATTGAGGGTATGAAGGCCATTCCTTTTGGCACAAGGCATGGTATAAAAGGGTATGGGCTATGTAAGCAACCCCATCCCTATTGTAGGTGTCATGATGATTTTTGGGAATGGTGGAAGCATGGTTTTGGGTTTTTCTCTTGCCCTCTCTTATCTTTCTCCTATAAATTGTAACAAGGATGAATTATTCAAAAAGTTAGTCATTTTTCTCCTCCCATGCACCCCTCTTCTTCTCATATATGGGGCTTTAAGCCTTCCTCTAAAACATTGTAATGGCTTCATGCCTTCCCCTACGTCATGATATACTATGTAAATTTCAAGGAGCAATGGAATTTTGTTTGTGTTAATCTTCTAGCCTTGCATGATTTCAGTGTTTCATCTTACATCTCCTTATGAATCAGGTAGTTGTGCATATTTCTTGTTCATTGCAGGTTTAGTTGTTTTGTGCTTATTTAGGATTGGTGAATGTTTGTAATCTGGTTTTCAGTGCATGACCACCCTCTCCAAGTCCATTCCTTCACTATTTTGTATGTTGGGAAAGTGATTAACATCTCCTTTTCTTGGTGTATCACCTCTTCCAGTGTAGGTTTTATTTCATGCATCTCTCTCCTTATCTCCTTGGTATGTTAGGATAGGTTTAGATAGGTTTTTCTTGTGTTAGGAATATTTTTGGTAGGTAGGATTAGGAAGAGGAACCGTCCTTCTCTAGAGAGTTATCTGATTCGCAATGTCTCACACTTCATGATAACTCCATGTTTGACGAATTACACCAAATGCCCCATTCACAACTTGGCCATTCGGGGGGTGTTGTGATTTTGTCGTAACATGTTCCTATTAGGTAAATCATTAAGTGATAAGTTTTAAAAAAACCTCCTTGATAATATTTCACTCGGTTTGCATGTAACAATGACCCAATGAAAAGAAGGTAAGTCCAAAGAAAAATCTAAATATTGAAAAGTTTGTCAAAAATCCCATTGTCGAAAAATATCTCTTAAAACAAACATTAATTACAACCCTTAAGTAAAAAATTTATAAGCGACACTCAAAACAAAATCAAATCCAAAACATGGAATGAAAAATCACAAAAAAATTTAAGCAACACTCCAAACAAAATCAAAAAATTCAAATAAGTTATACTCTGTTTTTTTTATTGTTGTATATTGTTTCTCATTATCCATTAAATACTACAAATTCTTTCAGTGGGTGGATGGAGAATTTTGACAGTACTTCACTAATTTTTCATGTAACACTTTAAACAAACCTCCATGACAAAGATTCACTTGGCAATAGTTCACTCAGTTTGCATGTAACAGTGACCCAATGAAAAGAAGGTAAGACCAAATAAAATAAGGGTTAAGAAAGAGATATGCTAAGTGGATACTTGAACATATATACAACAATTAGTGCGTACCAGTTAGTGCATACAAGGCTATACAAGGAGGATTATGTCACCCATAAACTTACTACTTATAAGAATTAGTGCATACAGGCCTGTAGGAGGAGGACTGTGGCAAAATTTTAAGGATAGTTAACCTCTAAGAAACCCTAAATACCTTACCTAGGAACAAAATTTGGTAGTAATTATCCTTATGGTGTTTCCAAACATATTCAAGAAGATTCATTTATAGGGAAGGAAAATTAGAAGATGGATAGAGAATACGTTTAATGTAGCCTAGGTTTTAAAGTTCAAGTCAGACATGTACAAGGAATTAGTGGAGTCTAGTGCCCCTGAAGGTATGGTGTAATGACAAGCATGATCTTGCGGTGGTTTATGAGTATATGTAGAATGCTAGTTTCAATAAGTGGTTATTTTCCAAAGGGGTTCTGCCATGGCCAAGAAAATACAATGTTACAAAGGATGTTTTCAAGGCAATATGCTTCTTGCATAAAGGTTGGGAGAAGAATTTTGTGCAAACAATATCAAGATCAGCAATGTGTTACTTGACATGACATTCAAGGCTAGGATCGGATATCAAAATAGAATCTTGAATATCAATTTCCCCCTGAAATCCTCCATGTCATGCATCCTAATGAAAAGATGGATGTCTATACTTAAATACCCCATCTTTATGCTCTGATCATGTTTATGCTTACATAATAGATTAATACCAGATTAAACATGGAATTTGATGGACAAACTTATAAGCTCGTTTTGTGAAGAAAAATGGCATGGATGAATGTGTATACATATACTCATAACTTTGAGAGTCATAACCATAAAATTCAGAGATAAAATTGCCTCTTTACAATGGGTTTAAGAATAACGATGTTATAGATTTTGATATGAATATCAAATGTTTTAATTATGTAGGACCAAATAATTATAGGACCAAATAAAGCATAGATTTAATGAATTGACAATAATGTTTGAGATGCCCCTACAATAGGGTTATTCAAATCTTTAAAACTTTTGCACACCCCTCCATCGTATAAGCTGAAAAAAACCAAATACCACCATTATCAGATAGAAGATCACAAAATACTACATACTACAATAAAACCAAACTGTGTAAAACAAAAAACACACATAAAACAACATTAAGAATTATTTGTTATAAAAACGATAGAACAAGACTATGTAAACAAAAAAACACATAGAAAACAACATGAAGCATTATTTTTCATACACATAATAAACCATACTATGAATACCACATAACATACCAAAAACACCATGAAGCATTATTTGTCGTAATCACACTAAAACCAAACTATGTAAACCACAAAACACATAGAAAATAACATTAAGCATTATTGGTCATAAAGATAAAAATACCTTCAAGATGCATTCAATGTACCAAAAGAGAGCCGACAATACGGAACTTGAATTTTGGTCAAGGGGGTTGTCTCTGTGATTCACGAAACACAAAATTAAGTGTTTTATAGTCAAATGAATACATCTTATAATCACATAATAATGATACTCACCCAAACTCTTTGCTATAGATTCACAACTTTCTTTGATTGTTTTATTGGACCATTTTCGGGTTTGCTTGAGTATTTTCATCCAGGAGTTCTGTCAAGAAATGTATACTCCTCATAGTCATGAGCATAATTGTTTAAATCCTCCACCATGACCTCCTTTTGCTTCCTCTTTTGAGGTTTCCTACTTACACTGAACCATGGCCGCAACTGGGTGGTAGAAGTGATCTTTCCACTACAATATGGAATGAACTCAAATGGAAACGAACTAGAGTCATGTAAAAGATACTCAAATTTCTGCACACAATCTCCAAAAGAAAAAATATTTTCATCAGTGTCTAGCACCACATCCAAAAATGATTTCAAAAACTCTTTCGATTAGCTGAGCACTTGTAATGCATGCCCATGGTTTCAATCATATTTCTCAAGGCTAAGGTATTTTGTTTCATGTTGTATACTATTATCACCCTCAATTGTCACAAAAAATAAAATTGTATTAGTAATGTGAAATAGTTGACATAACAAACACTATTTAATAATAATTAAATGTGTACCGCTAATGACAATGTGGGGTTGTTCTAATGCAGCTTCTTTAGGTACATTACATTCAATTATTTCTGCAACTGTTTTCAGGATAACAATGATAAACCATAGTTGAAATAATGAAACGAAAAAATACACCCTCGTCACCGAAATTCGGATCACTTGTAGATGGACTACCCTTGTGTGTCCTCTGAAGTTGAAACACCTTCAAAACATGTTTACATGTGTTGTCTTGGGTATCCCATGGATAGTCACAAACATGAAAATTTGGGCCAAATCTCTGAACCAAATATCATTGGTCCCTAGATGTTTGAATTCTAACCATGTAAGATCCATGAATGGTACATTTTTAACAACAATCACTATCAGGTATTGCTCTTGCCCTCTCAGTGGTGGAAAATTTTCCTTCTCCTTCTTGTAATTTGTCAAGAATCCTGATAATTACAACTTCATCTTATTTTTATAATGTGGTTCAACTCAAAACACCAATGTGTGTAACAACCAATCTATTCTCCTTGTGAATTTTTTTGTCGATCACACAAGTATTCGGCCTTCAAGAAACAATGATATGATTTTATGGATGCATTCGTATCTTGATTGGCATGGATGAAGTTACAAAAATATTTTGACCACATAGTTGCAGGTGAGAACAAAAAAACCATTAGAAACAGCTAAAAAATTGTGAACTCTACTTATAACTTCAAATATAATCATATGCACTCAACACTTACCAATATGTCCCTCTTGCAACCTCATCTTTCTGAAATACTCCATAAACATTGTCTCCTCCTTGAACTCCTCCATGAATTCATCAATGAGGAAAAAGGTCATGTGCCTATTGTAGTTGATGGTGCACATGATGTTGCCTAGTCTCTGAAACATAACCTTCTCCACCTCCTTCTTCATATATGTGTAAATAAAAATTTCATAGACAATAAGTAATGCAAAAAAACAAAAACCAACCCAATCCTATAAACATTGTATCACAAATTGAAGAAAAAAAACCTATAAATATTATTTAGCCAAGCCCTGTGAACATGTCATATGCATAACAAGACATGACAAACAAATACAACCCTAAGACACAAAGACCATTGTTAGGGTTGTAAATTATGTGCATTAAATTTATACAACAAAATGTTAGAATATTTGTACCTTATAGCTTGTATTTCAGAATCCACATCATCTGTAATGAATGCATTGACATGTAAATCCATCCTTTTTCTTTTCCCCCTTGCCTAGACTTCAACAAGCCATACATATATGTCATCCACTTTATTACAAAACGAAACTACCCATGCAATAAGAACCCCAACCTCTTACTCATAAAAAACAAGAATCATGTGCAATTGATATTGAGGCAAATGTGTACACGAAAATATGGTCAGAATGAGAATGACTTAAACAAGTATATCCAAATATCAATTATGCTTGGAAATGATATAACAATGCCCTTACCCCATATTTATTAGTTGAGAACGTGGAATCCATTGCAATGATGGAGTTGTGAGAATGAAAAACCATCATTTCAAGCATCCATGGGGTTTGAAGGCCCATAATGAAAGGCACGTCAGTCCCACATGGCCTTTGATAATAGAAAAATGTATCCCTTTCTACAACATACCACAAGTTGATACTAGTGTTGTCGTGTTGGTGCTTTTGGGATCTAACGCACTTCACCCTCCTCCATGCATTCAACACATCTTTCCTGGTTATGCACTCATCCCTTTTGTATACAATCCTTGCCAACTCTGGATCCGTGTAGTGCCTTTCAATAATGGTGTCAATAGATATAGGAGCAAGAAAAAGAGATTCAATGTATTTATTGCATTCAGCAGATAAATTAGGAGCGAAACCACTTTGTGGATCAAATTTTGTGTCCTTTGCACCATGGAAAAACTCACCGTTCATATCAAAATGATACGTATCATTATATATAACATGTGCCACATTTTCTCTACCAAACATAATCCTCGCATTGAAATAGCAATGACATCCACGTTTTTTCATAAACCTCCTTATTTTTCACTAGTAGGTGGTTTGTTCATCTTTTCGTCAAGACCATAAGCACACCAATAGCTGAAACAAAAGGAAATACATACTGATATTAGGTATGGAATATGAAAAAAGTAACACTATGGTGTCCTCAGATTTCATGCTGAAATCTGAGACTACCCCATGTAAAAAAAATCATACTTTTAAAATAATGGGTCGTTTTATGTTTTTATTGCTAGAAAGTTCCTATAATGTGTCAAGATATTCCCAGGGAGCCATATAAGCCATTTTCGACAAATACCTAGATGTCCAAAATTGTTTTCTTCTGTCGCTAGGGTTTGCCTGTGAGAAATTTGTATTTAATTATTTTGAGCCCCATTTGAGGCAATTTTTGCTCCGATTTAACCCTGTTGTGATCGTACATATCATTATTCCCATATACCAGTAAGGTTTTAACCAATCATGGGCTTTATCTGTGACTTCTGGCAACGTTTGTGTTTTTGTGTTTTCCCGTTTCATTTTCTGTGAAATTTCTCTAGATCAATTCCTTTGCTGGTTTGGCCTGATTCTTGGCCTGGAGTATCTGGAGATCACATATGCATGTTGTGCCAAAAGGAATTCGCCATCGGATGTTTGGTTCTCTTGGAAAAGACGAAGTCGTGCACCAAAAATCTCCTTCTAGGCTGGCTGCATTTTTGGAAAAAGAGGGTTTGAAGTGGATCATGGGATTTTTGGAAGCAGCAGGCAGGTGGGAATTTTGTACCTGCCTAACAGGGTACTTTTTCCCATGGAAGCAATGCCACTTAAGTCACAATGGGAAAATTAGAGGCAGCAGGCAGGTGGGAATTTCTTACCTACCTTGCAGGGTAAAAATTCCCATTGTGGAATAAAAGAAAAATCACTTAAGTGAATCATGAGATTTTATTACTTGCCTTGCAGGGTAAATAATCCCATTATGAAAGTCAAACGACTTAAGTGAATCATGAGATTTTCAGGGCTGCCTTGTAGGGTAAATAATCCCATTGTCAGCTGACTTTTAAAAATAGAAATTCCTTATTCCAAAAAGTGCAACCCACCTTGGGTGAGTAATAATGCATTAAATAAATATTTGTTACTATTTATTCACCCAATTTTGGCTCCCAGGCTTGTGGAAAAGTCAACAAAGGGAAGTGGACAAAAGGAAGTTGGAAATAGACAGTTCTAAAATTAAATAAATACTATTTATTTAATGCAGCCCCTTCATGTCAAAAAGTGCGCCCCATTTGGGAGAGAAATAATATGTTTTTAAGTATTAAATGATTAAATTAATTCCTATTTTCAATGGCTAAGGTCAAAGCATACTATGAGGCTTGAGTTAACTGGAAGTAGAAGTCTAAAATTAAATAAATTTAATTTATTTAATGGCAGCCATGAGCATGCACAAAATAGGCGCCCCATTTGAAGAGTGAAGATTATTAATTAATTAATTAATTGTCAGGAATAGGAAAGGCATTAATTAATTATAGAATTGTGAAAATTATATAAGCAGGGGCTGCCATAAGGATGAATTAATTAATTCAAAGGAAGAGAAGTGCATCCTAGAGGAAAAGTGTGCCCCATTTACAGAGGATTTTTGCTCAAAAGAAGGTGAAATTAATGCTAAAAGCTTCCAGAATTGGCGCACAGGTTGAAGGAGGTTGATTTGTGTCTGGATAATTGTTTGCATAAGTGATACAGGTGGTCAAGTGCTTTACAAAAGAAAGGGAGCTCAAATCAATGTCCAATACATTGAACATATCCTCCAAATCTGAAGAATTATCCAGATTTGCACCAGTTTTGAAGAATTCCGGACGAATAAGGAGAAAAAGAATTGTTCAAACAAAGATAGACACAGATACTACCATGGCAAAGCAGAATGAAAGTGAAAGATCAACAGAATCATGCATAGCTTCTAGATTTGCTGAAGTCAACAGATCCAGATCCAGATCTCATAATTGCAAAAGCTTCCGGCACAAAGGCTTCATCCTCTTGTTTCGAACGCAATCCGTGAAGAAGTCAGTGCGTGGAAGATTCCTTCCAAGATCTTGTGCATGTGCTTCCAATCTTCCAGTTGAAGCCTTCATTGAAGTTGCATTCACCCGGAGTGCTTTCCAGAATTTTTAATTGCTCATATACAATTAAAAATAAAAATGATGAGTTATTTACGGCAAACATTGCACTGATGCATGTACTGGAGAAGAACTACAAAAGCTTCAAGGATAAGAAGGAAGACAAGTCAAAGCCAATTCCAGATCTAGCCACTTCCAGATCCATTTGCTTCTAGATCCATTTTGATGATCCAGTTTGGTGAGAATCAAAGGCAAAAGAATCAGCTACATGTAGAATATGAAAAAGGACAAGACTGCAGCTTTCCTCTTTCTTCTTTTTTCTCTTATTTCCTCCGACAAAATAATTGAGTGATCAATTAAATTATACAACCTAAGTGATTGGTTTAAAAGCCATTACTTGAAGAAGTCAACTACTTGGAGATAGGTGGCAGACGTGTTTAAAATCCTACGATTAGAGCGACTCATACTTCCTCCGATAAAGAATAACTTGAGTGATTGTTCTGAGATAGGTTCTATAGAAGGTTCTAGTTTTAGTATAAATCATGCATGTCGTGCAAAGAGAAATTCCAGGAGGGAGATTGCCAGTTGTTTCCTTTCTAACTTCCACTTGTGCCAGTTCAACTAAAAGCTTTCGACTTGTAATTGCCCCTCTACATTCTATAAGTAGAGAAAGAACCTTCGGGTTAAGGGATCAAAATTTCTAAGCAGCATTCTTGTGTTCCAGACTTTGTGCTGAAACCCCTGATAGCCACTTGAAGCAAAGGAATATAAAGGAGCAGGTTTCCGGAGAACTTTGTGTCACAGTGCAATTTGTTTCTAGCTTTCTATCTTAGATCTTCTAATAGACTTTGTGTTATTTTAGATCTAGATCTGAAGTGCCTTTACTTATAATTATGTGTGTTGATATCTATTGGTTTCTTCTATGTGCATGCAATCAACTCTGTTATCTATTGATTGGGATGCACATCTTCCCCATTTCTTCCCTGTGTTTTACTATTTTCTTCCTCTATAAATATTTCCTTTCTTAAACAACTGCTTACTTGTTGTAGAGCTATACAACTATGATTTATGAGTTGAATAGTTAAAGTAAAAACCCCATATAGATACTAGCATATTTTTATTGACAAATATGACACGGGAGCCTCACCGGTAAATGAGGGAGATTTATCTCATGACTGCCTAGGTTTTCAGCTATGCAGAAAATCTAGCCAATAGTTTTTGGTGACTCCGCTAGGGAACAACTATCTTTGCAAATCAAAACTTATCTCTTGAAGATCAGAGTGTTTTCCATACAAATCTCAACCTGGTTGAACGTCCATTCACCTGATCTATGAAGGTGCAAGGAATGACTGATCATTTCTTCAGACTGGAGGAGCAATTCAATTTCAATCATCCTCCTCAAGTTAGAATCCACAGATCTAGTCTTTCACCAGAAGAAGAGTGCAAACACATCCAGATCTGGATCATCTTCAGCATAATCCGGTAGCCGGAATTATTCATAAAGTCTATTCTCAAAGAAGACGTGCTCCTTTCATGATGTAGAATCAGCCACTTGCCCCTGCAGCACCTGTTCCATGGGGTGTAGCCTTTGGACCTTTGAACCTGACTCCTCCTATGCATGATCTACCTAAAGGGACGAGAAATATTTTTTCAAAATTCTTTGGAGATGGCAAGCAGAATCCAGATGACCACTTGGCTGCATTTTTCATAGCATGTGGAGTGCTTACAGTTGAACATGAAGATGTATCTTTCAGACTCTTCATAGAGACTCTGTATGACTTGGCTGGAGAATGGTTCTACTGGCTAGCTCTTGGCACCATAACCAACTGGGCTACTATGCGGGATGCGTTCTTGAAAAGATTCAAACCAGCTGAATATTCTAGTACATTGATTACTTAGCTCACTCAGTTGAAGGAGCCACATGAGCATATGCAGTATTTTATTGAAAAAATCTAAAGATTAATGTACAATATTCTAGCTTCTGCTTCTCTAAATGATGAGAATCAAAAGGTGGTCTTCATCAATGCTTTGCTTCCTGAAGTAAGCTATCAACTACGAAGAGCATGTCCTGCTGATTTGTTAGTAGCTCGAAACATGGCGGTTGAAATTGAAGATGACCTCATCATGGCTGGAAAGATAAAGAGCAACACTTCTAGAGCTGAAAGTTCATCCTCTGCTACTACGTCTAATTCATTGCTACAAAAGTTAGCAAATGAGATGTCTTAGATAAAGAAACAAATGGCTTAAATGGCTCAAGGCAACAATACTGCCCCTACTCGGAATTTCAACAACAACAACTGGAACCGCATTGCTGGTTCCCAAAGATTAGCAATTGAAGCTACTCCCAGAAACAACGTGGAGATGAATGAAGAAGACCAGGAAGCTGACGTTGATCAGCTCGAGGATGATGATTTTATAGGACCTGCTGGCGACTCCAACATTAATTAAACTATAAATTTGAACATGACGATGAGAAACTTCATGAAGATGATCATGGTCATACATATGCAGTACTTACAAGATCACAAACTCATTAAGCTGAAGCATTAGCAGATGAGAAAAGAAGGGGCATCCCTTTGCCTTCTTCCTTAACTCCTGGAAGTAAGAATGTGAGTTCTTCATCTCAACCATAGAAAGTAGTTCAGGTATCTGAATCTATTTCTTCTTTTGACATTATTGATCATGCCAAGAAAACTAAAGTTCAAATGTCAGAATATGAATACTTGAGAGCCTTTCCTAAATAGTTAAATAGGCTAGTCAAATATGTGTAATCACCAAGACAATCCAATACATCAAAAGGCCTTTTGCTTAAGCCCAAAGTTACTCCTCCCCAGAACAAAATTGCAGTTGTTAAATCCTCACCTTCTGAAAGAGTGGAATTGTTCTATGTTTCCCTATTGCTTAATGGTTTCAAGTTAAGTAACTGCATTTTAGATTCAGGTGCTTCTGACAATGTCATGTCAGCTAAAGTTGCAGATGCTCTTGGGCTTACCTTGACAAAGACCATAAAAAGGTGCTACTCCATGGAGAGACAAGTCCCTTTAATCGGACAAATCAAAGATGCACAAGTTGTTATGGCAGGTTTTCCTAAAAAGAGATTAAAGATGACAATCTTAGTTGCAGATATTCCTGTCTCCTATGGGATGTTGCTGAGTAGAAACTTCTGCAAAGAGCTGGGAGGAGAAGTAAAGATGGATTGGTCCTGTGCTCATATTCCTATCAAAGGGCTTAACCATAAGCTGGAGCCGAAAAAGAAGTCCAGGTACATGATTACAAAATTTGAGGATCCTAGATCTCAGATTCTTTTTCAGGAATCTAACCGTAGGGTCTATTTCTTGGAAATGGATAAAGACATTCTAGATCCAGAACTTCGACTAGAGCCAGAGCCAAAAAAAGAAGAAGAAAATTTTTGGACTCTGGAGTTTAAAGGCACATGTTGTTCTTTTGGATCAGGAGCTGGCGCTCTACTAATATCTCCAGATCATGAGATATTTCCATACTCCCACAAGCTGATGTTTGAGAACACCAATAATACGATGGAGTATGAAGCCTTGTTGCTAGGAATGGAGCAAGCTAAAAAGAAAGGAGTAAAACTCCTCAAATCCCAAGGAGATGCTGAACTTCTAGTAAAGCAGGTTCAAGGGAAAATTCAAGTCAAAAGAGATAAGCTGAAGCATTACAGAGATAGAGTGTTTTCTGCCACGTTCAATTTTGCAGCCTTCTCTATTGACTTCATTCCAATAAATCAAAACTCTAAGGAAGATTCTTTGGTAGTCATAGCTGCACTATTGAATCCAATAGACCACCATCCATATTAAGACAAGGAAACTATAAAGTAGAGATGGTCTATTGCCCCAAAGTCCCTAATAAAGTTGAACAGTGGTAGACTTTCAATGAGGACAAACAAGCATCTACATGTTGAAGGGAGTAAATCACCACCACGACAAACAGTCATAGAAAAAGTTGATCCAGGTTATGATGACAATAGTGGAGCAATCCAACCAAAAGGTAACAAAATCCCCAAGGGTTTAGTTTCCTTAGTGGAGACTTTCAACAAGCATGATCAGTACCTGAAGAAGAACAAAGAATATGGTGATAGTTCTTCCTCAGAAATGCAACAAATAAATCTGGGAACGGAGCAAGTTGATGCAGACTTACTCACCACAGAGAGAAGAAAGGATGAGCCACCACCAGATGAAGTTGATAAGGACTTGCCCAAGGTATTTGACAAGAAGGCCAGAGAAAGGAAGTTCAAGATCAGAGACTGGGTACTCTGGTGGGACATGAGACATGAACCGAAGGGCATGCATGACAAATCTGATTCACTCTGGAAAGGGCCCTTCATGATCAAAAGAGCTGCAGGAATGGATACCTTCTTTCTTATCTACCGGGATGGAATTGAGTTACCATTAGCCTTTCAATGGGAAACATCTGAAGCTTTTCCGGACATAAAAAAACAAGGTAAAACCTGTATGTATATAAATAAAACTTTGTTTATTTTTCCTTGTTTTGTTTCTTATGTTGTGTAGTTTTTGTTTTCCTGACCTTGAGCCTAATGGACAAGACACGAAACTAGAGATGCTGGGATCTCATCTTTACCCTTGTCATTTTGAAAGAGGCAAAGATGTCCATGGACGGACCCAACTGGTGTCCAGATTTCACCCTGAAATCTGAGACTACCCCATGTTAAAAAAATTTATTCTTTTAAAATAATGGGTCGTTTTGTGTTTTTATTGCTAGAAAGTTCATGTAATGTGTCAAGATATTCCCAAGGAGCCATATTAGCCATTTTCGACAAATACCCAGATGCCCAAAATTGTTATTATTCTGTCGCTGGGGTTTTTCTACGGGAAATTTGTATTTAATTATTTTGAGCCCCATTTGAGGCAATTTGTGCTCTCGGTTTAACCCTGTTGTGATCGTACATATCATTATTCCCATATACCAGTAGGGTTTTAACCGGGAATGAATCCTGGACTTTATTTGTGACTTCTGGCAATGTTCTGTGTTTTTGTGTTTTCCCGTTTCGTTTTCTGTGAAATTTCTTTGGATCAATTCCTTTGCCGGTTTGGCCTGATTCTTGGCCTGGAGTATCTGGAGATCACATATGCACGTTGTGCCAGAAGGAATTCGCCATCGGAGGTCTGGTTCTCTTGGAAAATACGAAGTCGTGCACCAAAAAGCCTCTTCTAGGCTGGCCGCATTTTTGGAAAAAGAGGGTTTAGAGTGGATCATGGGATTTTTGGAAGCAACAGGTAGGTGGGAATTTTGTACTTGCCTAGCAGGGTACTTTTTCCCATGGAAGCAACGCCACTTAAGTCACAATGGGAAAATTAGAGGCAGCAGGCAGGCGGAAATTTCTTACCTGCCTTGCAGGGTAAAAATTCCCATTGTGGAATAAAAGAAAAATCACTTAAGTGAATCATGGGATTTTATTACCTGCCTTGCAGGGTAAATAATCCCATTATGAAAGTCAAACGACTTAAGTGAATCATGGGATTTTTAGGGCTGCCTTGCAGGGTAAATAATCCCATTGACAATTGACTTTTAAAAATAGAAATTCCTTATTCCAAAATGTGTGACCCACCTTAGGTGAATAATAATGCATTAAATAAATATTTGTTAATATTTATTCACCCAATTTTGGCGCCCAGGCTTGTGGAAAAGTCAACAAAGGGAAGTGGACAAAAGGAAGTTGGAAATAGACAGTTCTAAAATTAAATAAATATTATTTATTTAATGCAGCCCCTTCATGTCAAAAAGTGCGCCCCATTTGGGAGAGAAATAATACTTTTTAAAGTATTAAATGATTAAATTAATTCTTATTTTCAGTGGCTAAGGTCAAAGCATACTGTGAGGCTTGAGTTAACTGGAAGCAGAAGTCTAAAATTAAATAAATTTAATTTATTTAATGGCAGCCATGAGCATGCACAAAATAGGCACCCCATTTGAAGAGTAAAGCTTATTAATTAATTAATTAATTGCCAGGAATAGGAAATGCATTAATTAATTATAGAATTGTGAGAATTATATAAGCAGGGGCTGCCATAAGGATGAATTAATTAATTCAAAGGCAGAGAAGTGCAGCCCAGAGGAAAAGTGCGCCCCATTTGGAGAGGATTTTTGCTCAAAAGAAGGTGAAATTAATGCTAAAAGCTTCCAGAATTGGTGCACAGGTTGAAGGAGGTTGATTTGTGTCTGGATAATTGTTTGCATAAGTGATACAGGTGAAGTTGGTAAAATTCATGCTTGATTTGTATGCAAATAAAGCATCAAATTTTGGGATAGCAGGTTTGAATATCTGCGTTACAGGTGCTTTACAAAAGAAAGGGAGCTCAAATCAATGTCCAATACATTGAACATATCCTCCAAATCTGAAGAATTATCCAGATTTGCACCAGTTTTGAAGAATTCCGGACGAATAAGGAGAAAAAGAATTGTTCAAACAAAGATAGACACAGATACTACCATGGCAAAGCGGAATGAAAGTGAAAGATCAACAGAATCATGCATAGCTTCTAGATTTGCTAAAGTCAATAGATCCAGATCCAGATCTCATAATTGCAAAAGCTTCCAGTAACAAAGGTTTCATTCTCTTGTTTCGAGCGCAGCCCGTGAAGTAGTCAGTGCGTGGAAAATTTCTTCCAGGATCTTGTGCATGTGCTCCCAATCTTCCAGTTGAAGCCTTCATTGAAGTTTGCATTCACCTGAAGTGCTTTCCAAAATTTTAATTGCTCATATGCAATTAAAAATAAAAATGATGAGTTATTTACGGCAAACATTGCACTGATGCATGTACTGGAGAAGAACTGCAAAAGCTTCAAGGATAAGAAGGAAGACAAGTCAAAGGAAATACTCGCAAGCCAAATCACAGATCACTTGCTTCTAGATCCAATCGCTTCCAGATCCAACCACTTCCAGTTCCAGATCCAGCTACTCCCAGGTCTAGCTTGGTGAGAATCAAAGGCAAAAGAATCAGCTACATGCAAAATATGAAAAATGAAAAGATTGCAGTTTTCCTCTTTTTCTTCTTTCTCTTATTTTCTCCGACAAAATAATTGAGCGATCAATTAAATTATACAACTTAAGTGATTGGTTTAAAAGCCATTACTTGAAGAAGTCAACTACTTGGAGATAGGTGGCAGACGTGCAAAATAGAAGGTTCTATTTTCAGTTGCAAATCATGCATGTCATGCAAAGAGGAATTCCAGGAGGGAGATTGCCAGTTGTTTCCTTTCCGACTTCCACATGTGCCAGTTCAACTAAAAGCTTCCGACTGTAATTGCCCCTCCACATTCTATAAGTAGAGGAAAAACCTTCGGTTAAGGATCAGAATTTGTAAGCAGCATTCTTGTGTTCCAAACTTTGTGCTGAAACCCCTGATAGCCACTTGAAGCAAAAGAATATAAAGGAGCAGGTTTCTGGAGAACTTTGTGTCACAAGTGTAATTTGTTTCTAGCTTTCTATCTTAGATCTTCTAATAGACTTTGTGTTATTTTAGATCTAGATCTAGAGCTGCCTTTTCTTATAATTATTGTGTGTTGATATCTATTGGTTTCTTCTATGTGCATGCAATCAACTCTGTTATCTATTGATTGGGATGCACATCTTCCCCATTTCTTCTCTGTGTTTTATAATTTTCTTCTTGTATAAATATTTCTTTTCTTAAACAGCTGCTTACTTGTTGCAGAACTATACAACTATGGTTAATGAGCTGAATAGTTAAAGTAAAACCCCCATATAGATACTAGCATATTTTAATTGACAAATCTGACACGGGAGCCTCACCGGTAAATGAGGGAGATTTATCTCATGACTACCTAGGTTTTCAGCTATGCAGAAAATCTAGCCAACACACTAACATATGCGAACACTATTGCTAAGGTGTACCAAACATAAAGTTAATATAAACAAACTTTTAGTACATAATGGTAGCATGTGATGCTCTAAATTCCATCATATCCGTGGATATCCTTTTCTACTTACATATGAATGTCGTCTCGGTGCTACCAAGAAGACATTTCCCTTTATTAAAGGCATCGATCAATGCTAGAGGGATTTCCACACAAAGATCCATATGATCATTATATTTGTCAATCGATTTTTATTTAAGATCATCTTGTGAAAAATGAGATTTCCCATTTCCCATGTCTTAAACATCTAGGGAAAGCAATTTTTCATACTTTGTCTTTCGCGACATCCTACACAAAATAATGTAAATAAAAACGTATAAACAATAAGCATGATATTAAACATATCAGTATATGATGAAATATGACAAAAAAAACATAAGTATTGTGATCTTAAGATATTTATAAATAAACTTGCATGGAATGATATACAAACTATGTTTTTTTTGTAAAAAAAAAGCAACCGTAATATGATACAAGTAATGAAAATTGTCTAAACACGTATTATGTGGTATACACAGGTTGTCATTATTGTGTATGTGATAAGCGACGTAAACACCATAATAGGATACTAGTAGTGAAATTATGTGGTATACAAAAGATGTCATTTTTGTGCATATGTGACAAACGACAGAAACACCGTAATAGGATACTAGTAGTGAAATTATGTGGTATACATAGGGTGTTATTTTTGTGTGTATGTGACAAATGATGCAAACACTGTAATAGGATATTAGTAGTAAAAAATGTGGTATACACAGGTTGTCATTTTTGTGTGTATGTGACAAATGACGCAAACACCCTATTATGATACTAGCAGTGAAATTTTGTGGTATACACATGTTGTCATTTTTGTGTGTATTTGAAAAATGACGTAAACATTGTAATAGGATACCAGTAGTGAATTTATGTGGAATACATAGGCTGTCATTTTTGTGTGTATGTGATAAATGACACAAACACTGTAATAGGATACTAGTGGTGAAATTTTGTGGTATACACGAGATGCCATTCTTGTGCATATGTGACAAACGACACAAACATCGTAATAGGATACAAGTAGTGAAATTATGTGGTATACACATGATGTCATTTTTGTCTGTATGTGACAAACGACGTAAACATTGTAATAGGATATTAGTAGTTAAAATCTTTGGTATACACAGGTTATCATTTTTGTGTGTATGTGACAAGTGATGTAAACACCGTCATAGGATACTAGTAGCGAAATTATGTGGTATACATAGGTTGTCATTTTTGTGCGTATGTGACAAATGACGCAAACACCGTAATAGGATAATAGTCGTAAAAAATTGTGATATACACAGGCTGTCATTTTTGTGCGTATATGAAAAACAATACAAACAACCTATTACGACACTGGTAGTGAAAATTTGTGGTATTGTAAACACTAAATCACACACTTTGGGTACATTTCTAGGTCCTAATCACATACTTGCATTTATATGATTCCTAAGGGGAAAAAGTACTAATTAACCACTATCTTTGACCTTTTTTTTCTTTTTGATTTCTTTCTTGGCCTTGCACACCACATCGCCTAGTTTGTCTTCCATTACTTCTCCTTTTTTGGCTCTGGACACCATTTCCTAGCCAGGATGCTAGCGCCCATGTGCCCCTGTCCCCTCTAGGAACCCGACCTCTCTGTATCCT